>NC_051165.1:39584309-40202643 GCF_013339725.1 Rhipicephalus microplus | reverse complement strand
CTTTCTTCACCAGTACATTACAATTCGGTCTAATAACCTGCCCAATACTTTTCTTGACATTATTGTACGTTAAATTTTAATATTATTGTGTCGAAACACGGAAAAACGAGCCTTTAAGTATTCACTGCCTTGCTCATCACTGATGATTTGCAGTGGTGAGACAAACGTACTCAGTATGGTATTATGCCAAATTGAAAAGCCGTACGCAGTCACAAATGTCATACAATCTCCAAACCTACACGGTGTGCTCGGCCTTGTGCAAGGGCGTCATTTCAGGGGCTCTATTACCCCAGAACAAGCAGGACTGTGCGCACATCCTTGCCCGTTTGTTGGGCTCTCATGGCCGCTCTTGTAACCCAACCCATTTCAAATTGGTTTCCCTAGGACAGCCTACAGCTAATTCAGTGCTGCTCACCTTCTAATAACTTGAATATAGGCCTGCATCCCTACTTTTTGCCGTTAGGAAGCCTGATCTACAAGGGCCTATTCTTGCGCAAGGGCCTCATGCGACAAGCTGTGAGTGCAAGTGAAATCACATTGTGCAACACGCTTTCTTGATTGTAAAATGTGTGTGCAAGGAAGTCTGAGCGCAGAGTGTATATAAAAATGTGAAAAATGTTTTATTGGTCGTAATTTTTAATGGCATGTTGTTTTGTTGAAGTTAGTAAGATTGAAGTCTACGATATATTTATTGAAACTATGAATGCTATGGGCTTTGGCAGATTTAAAAATAAGCATGCTGAGAAAGCAATGCAAAATTTAAACGGCACTGTCGTTCGCTCTTTATGAAAAAAAAGACCTGCTAACAAAGCAATAAAACGTTTTCCTAGCATAAAATGAATTCTTTATTAATATCCACACTACCCCGAGAAGCAAGAATTATTTGAGCGCATGCAACAGTATGCACATAATTAGCTAAGTCAATTCACGTTATGGAACTTTCACATATATTGTGTAATTTATCGCTTAAGATGTTTAATTTATCGCTATGTGCTTTAGTTGACCACATAAACACGGAAGCACATAGACCACTCTTTGTAAACTAGCTACGAAATGTTCGCGATGGTTCTTGGAATACCTGACAGCTGGCCTGCAGTGTGTCGGTCAAGGAACTTATCTTGTAAAGCTCTTGTGGTGCTGAGAACTCTACTTTGATGCCTACCTGACTAGCTATTTTCTTCAGATTATGAGACGTTTTGTGCAGAAAGGCACTATTGCCACTCTGCTCCTACTTCTCGCCCGTTGAGTGGCTGCTTCCCAAAGGCAACTATCCCAATGGCATCTCTTAAGCGAACCCATGATCAGCGACACCTGTACCGACTCTGGGAAACGTGCAGCGGATATCCTCTCAGACTGACTCATAGGACGTTTTTGAATTTATGGTTGCAGCATCTCAGCAAAGCGTTTCCAAAACACAGATTAGCATTGGTTCTTGTTAGTAGCTTCGAGGAAGCAGATAGATGTGTATATATATATATATATATATATATATATATATATATATATATATATATATATATAGATATATATATATATGCACGTGACGCCGAAGAGCCTGATAAAGAGTGTGCCACACTCGCCACCATGGCTAGAGGTGGCGCTGACTGACACGCTCACTTTAAAATTCACATATAAACCCAATGAAGTGGCTGGGGGATAGCCGCCGTGATAGCTCAGTGGTAGAGCATGGAACGTGCTATTCGAAGGTCACAGGTTCGGTTCCTCCTCATGGTGAGTAAGGTTTTCACCCACTTTTCTTTCTTCTTATTTACATTCGATTGGTTCTAATAACTTCCCCTACACATTCCTTAGCATTACTGTCTGTTAGATCTCAATATTATTGTGTCAAAACACGGAAAAACGAGCCCTTAGGTATACACTTTTTTCCCTCATTCATTAACGATGGTCTTGTACTGGCAGACTTGGTGTCATTAGGTTGTATACAAGGAACTATCGATCAGCTGCCCGCTCGTAATAAGTTCACGTGCTACGTGACGCCAAACATGCGCACAAAAGAGTGTTTCACACTCGTCGCTTGGCTTACAGGTGGCGCTGACTGACACTCCTACCCTTCTAATCACACTAAACCCCAAAAAGTGGATGCGCATAAGTTGTTAGAGCATTGAACGAGTTATTCGAAGGTCGTAGGTTCGACTCCTGCTCACGGCTGGTTATTTTTTCACCCACATTTCTTCTTTCTATTTACAATTCCATGGTTCTAATAAATTCCCTATACATTCCTGGCATTACTGTCTGATTGATGATATGTGGGGTTTAGCGTCCCAAACCACTATATGATTATGAGAGATCGCCGTAGTGGAGGGCTCCGGAAATTTAGACCACCTGGGGTTCTTTAACGTGCACCCAAATCTGAGCACACGGGCCTACAGCATTTCCGCCTCCATCGGAAATGCGTATGCCGCCGCTAGACGGGATTCGAACCCGCGCCCTGCGGGTCAGCAGCCGAGTACCTTAGCCACTAGACCACCCGCGGCGGGGCGGGCATTACTGTCTGTTAGATCACAACACACACACAACACACATATATATATATATATATCTATATATATATATATTATATATATATATATATATATATATATATATATAACAAAAGAGTGTTTCACACTCGTCGCTTGGCTTACAGGTGGCGCTGACTGACACTCCTACTTCTAAATTCACATATAAACCCAAAAAAGTGGATGCGCATAAGTTGTTAGAGCATTGAACGAGTTATTCGAAGGTCGTAGGTTCGACTCCTGCTCACGGCTGGTTATTTTTTCACCCACATTTCTTTCTTTCTATTTACATTCCATTGGTTCTAATAAATTCCCCTATACATTCCTTGGCATTACTGTCTGATTGATTGATATGTGGGGTTTAGCGTCCCAAAACCACTATATGATTATGAGAGACGCCGTAGTGGAGGGCTCCGGAAATTTAGACCACCTGGGGTTCTTTAACGTGCACCCAAATCTGAGCACACGGGCCTACAGCATTTCCGCCTCCATCGGAAATGCAGCCGCCGCAGACGGGATTCGAACCCGCGCCCTGCGGGTCAGCAGCCGAGTACCTTAGCCACTAGACCACCGCGGCGGGGCGGGCATTACTGTCTGTTAGATCACACACACACACAACACACTATAATATATTATATATATATATATATATATATATATATATATATATATATATATATATATATATATATATATATATATATATATATATATATATATTTATATATATATATATATATATATATATATATATAAGTCTGTTATTCAAAGTTCCCGCCCACGGCAAGTTATTTTTTCACCCACTGTTCTTTCTTCAGTATTACCTTACAATTTGGTCTAATAAAATCTCCTATACTTTTCTTGGTACTATTGCCGTTAGATTTTAAAATTATTGTGTAAATACACGGAAAAACGAGCCTTTAAGTATCCACTTCTTTTCCTCATTCATTAACGAGGGTATCGTACTGGCAGACTTGGTGCCTTAGGTTGTATACAAGAGAATATTGGTCAGCTGCCAGCTTGTAATAAGTTCTCGTGCTACGTGACGCCACACAGGCTCATAAAAGGGTGTGCCACACTCGCCGCCATGGGTACAAATGGCACTGACTAACACTCCAACGTTTTAATTCCCATATATACCCAATAACGTGACAGGGAGGATAGCCACCGTGGTAGCTCCGTGGTAGAGCACCGAACGCGTTATGCGAAGGTCGCAGGTTCGGTACCTGGCCACAGCAAGTTGTCTTTTCACACAGTTTTCTTTCTTCTCTTATACATTACAATTTGGTCTAATAACCTCCCCAATACTTTTCTTGGCAATATTGTCCGTTATATTTTAATATTATTGTGTCAAAACACGGAAAAATGAGCCCTTCAGTATCTACTTCTTTTCTATATATATATATATATATATATATATATACCTGCAGCGGATATCCTCTCAGACTGACTCATAGGGCGTTTTGAATTATGGTTGCAGCATCTCAGCAAAGCGTTTCCAAAACACAGATTAGCAATGCTTCTTGTTAGTAGCTTCGAGAAAGCAGATAGATGTATGTATATATATATATATATACATATATATATATATATATATATATATATATATATATATATTGTAACAGACTAGAAAAGGGTAGAGAAGAGAAGCAGAGGAAGACGAAGAGTCTTGGCACGATCGCAGTGTGCTGCCGCAAACGACCATCGTTCACCTCCTGTAAATAAAACCATCTTATTACAGCTCGCTGTTACAGTTGTGGTGGACGTGCAGGGTAATCGACACCCGAAGACGGAAGGTGAACCGCAAGTTCTTCGACGGAGCCGTCGCATTGCTGGACTTCCACTGAATCCATCTGGGCTGGACATGTCCCACAACGCAAATGAACACCGACCCCTCTCGACTTCTGCGCCGACCAGTTCGGCTCCACAACTGAGAGATGCTCGTCCCTTTGCCGGCAGACCAGATGAAGACGTCGACGCTTGGCTTATCCATTACAAACGGGTGAGCGCCGCTAACAAATGGGATGCCGCTTCTCAGCTTTTGTACGTCGTGTTCTTTCTGACCGATACTGCATTAATGTGGTACGAGAATCGGGAGGAAACGCTAACGACGTGGGACAGATTTGTTTCTGAAATCAAAGAGCGTTTCGGCGACCCAACAACAATAAAGAAAAGAGCAGAACAGACGCTAATGCAACGCGCTCAAATGCCAGGTGAAACTTGAAGGACCTACATTGAGGAAGTCATAAAGCTATGTAGGACCATTGACTCCGGAATGTCTGAGGAAGACAAAGTCGGGCACATTCTAAAAGGAACGGCCGAGGATGTTTACAGTTTCCTCATCGCGAAAGACACCTTGACATCTGTCACCAATGTCATTCGTCGTTGCCGCAATTTTGAGCAACTAAAAATGAGGCGCATCACGCCAAAGTTCGGCAGGCTGCCCAATGTGACGACCATCGCGAGCATAGACAGCAACCAGGCGCTTGATCTTGCAACAACAATCCGGCAGATCGTACGTGAAGAACTCGGCCTGTACGCGCAAGTGGCAAACCGCCCAAGCACTCATCCTCCCTATCAGCCACCAGAGTTCGAGCGAAACGTTGCTTTATTCTCCTCGCACCGAGTGGCGGAGGGCTTTGAGGATTCTGATGCCACACCTCAGTATCAGCCACGTCTATACGATAGAAGCCCTGCCTATGACGCGCGATCACGACGAGCACAGCCACATTCTTATACTCAGGGTTCTCAGCCGGACTACGTCCCGCTGCGGCAAGGACAGTACCGACCCTACTACCAAGATGCGACTTACGACGAATACAATGGATTCCAGAGAATGGCAGAAACCCGTTCTTCGCCTGATAACGAACTTCCTCGCCAACAGCAGCGGCCCAGGATTCGTTCCGATGAATACAGTATAAACCGTGACCCTCCCGTGTGCTACAACTGTGGTTTCACTGGGCATATTGCTCGGTATTGCCGCCAACAACACCGCCAATCACGAAGGACACCAGCCATGTCTTCGCCACTAAGACCCGGTGCTTCATATGACCTGCGGACAACCGACTTATTTCCAAGGGACCGTTTTTTGCACGAGGCCAGACGCAGTGATTCGCCAGCATCCGAGCGGAGTTTGACACCACCATCCAACCGTTCTCGTCGCCCGCCATCTCCTCTGCGTCGTTCTTCTCCGCCGCCGGGAAACTAGAATCCGCGGCCAATGGAGGTGAGGTCGACGGACGGTCTTTTCAAGATATGCCTCTGCCTATTGTTATGATCAAGAACAAAGTGAATGTGTTGATTGATTGAATACCGACGATGGCGTTAGTTGACACTGGGGCGACTGTGTCTGTGATGAGCCTCGCCTTCAGAAACCGCTTAGGTCGCAAAGTTATGTTTTCATGGGACGATACAATCACCTTTCGTGGTGTAGGCGGCGAGTGGCTTAATCCTCTTGGTGTATGTGCTGTCAGTGTTTCATTGGCTGGAAAAGTATTTGTATCGGAATTTCTCGTTCTATCTCGTTGTTCGCACGATGTAATTCTTGGTATCGATTTCCTGGAGCAATGCGGTGCTTCAGTTGACTGTGGTAGCGGGGAAATATCACTAAACAATTTGTTTTTACCGTCGCTTTCCGAAGAAGACGGGAACACACTTAGTGTGATTGATAAAGTGATAGCACCATCTTGGTGCCTGACACCCGTTCGAGTCTCTTCCACAGCGGTTGATGATGCTTGTGTTGACCTCGTAGTGGGGCCTCTGCGCAAGAACTGTTTTACGAAGGACATACTTCTGCCTTGTTCTATCGTGTGCATGGCGAAAGGAGTAGCAACATTGTGGGCGCTGAACTGTTCTGCCACGCCGGTTGTGCTTCCTCGCGGGATGAAGATAGCTCTCTTTGATGAAGCCTCATGCAACTCAATAGCAGCAATAGCTACGGACCTCCCCCCCCCTCTTCCTCTGCTTGTGATATTCGCCATAATGAAGATCTAATGCTCGCTATGATCAGCAAGACTCTCAGTACGACGGAACGGCAAGCGCTGGTGCAGGTCCTTTCCCGGCATGTTGCTGCTTTCGACTTCAAACATAGAGATGCACCCCTTCAGTTACCCTCGTCCCGCGCTCGTCACAGAATAGACACTGGCTCTGCACACCCCATCCGCCAAAAGCCCTACCAAGTGTCATCCTCTAAGCGCAAAGTTATCGCCGAACAAGTAAAGGACATGCTGAACAAAGGGGTCGTGCAAGAGTCGTCCAGCCCGTGGGCAGCCCCGGTGATTCTTGTCAGGAAAAAGGATGGTTCCTGGAGATTCTGCGTAGATTACAGCCGTCTAAACACTGTGACGAAGAAAGATGTATATTCTTTACCACGGATTGATGACGTCATAGATTGCTTGCATGCCGCTTCCTATTTTTCAACGCTTGATTTGCGGTCAGGTTATTGGCAAATACCTATGGAACCCGGCGACAAAGAAAAGACTGCTTTCATAACTCCGGATGGCTTATTTGAATTTAATGTCATGCCTTTTGGCCTTTGTAATGCTCCAGCCACCTTTGAAAGATTTATGGACACAGTATTACGTGGTCTAAAATGGGAGATATGCATGTGCTACCTTGACGACGTTGTGATCTTTGACCGTACGTTTGAGGAACATAACAACCGTCTCAGTCTTGTTCTTAACTGCAATGAAAAAGCCGGGCTGGTTCTGAATTCTAAAAAATGTCGCTTTGGCGAACGTCAAACTCTCGTGCTGGGGCACTTGGTCGACAAGGATGGCGTCAGACCCGATCCTCGCAAGATAGAAGCAGCGAGCTCTTTTAAATCACCGCAGCCCGCACGAGAACTTCGCTCATTTGTCGGCCTATGCTCATATTTTCGTCGTTTTGTTCCACGATTTGCGGAGATCGTGTATCCGCTGACAAACGTCTTGCGACAGGATGCAACCTTCAACTGGACACCAGAGTGTGACGCCGCATTCTCACAACTTAAGTTTGTACTAACGTCAGCACCACTGTTGCGTCACTTCGATCCATCTTGGCCGACTGAGGTCCACACGGACGCTAGTGGTATCGGTGTAGGCGCGGTGCTTGTACAACGTCACAATGGCGCAGAGCATGTCGTGGCATATGCCAGCCGTTGCCTGAGCAAATCAGAACGCAATTACACAGTTACGGAACAGGAATGTCTGGCAGCTCTTTCGCTGTACAGAAAATTCGTTGTTATCTTTACGGGAGGCCATTTAAGATAATTACCGATCACAATTCGTTATACTGGCTGGTCGGTTTGCGTGACCCCTCTGGCCGCCTCGCACGTTGGGCGCTGCGACTTCAGGAATACGACTTTACAGTGTCGTACAAGAGCGGCCGTCGTCACGCTGACGCAGACTGCCTCTCCCGGATTCCTCTTGCGACTACTGACTGCGATGCTGAGAATTTTGACGACTGCCTTGCTGCTGTTACAAGCACGTTCCCCAACGCGGCTGATTTCCAGAGAGAACAACGCAACGATCTCAACTTGGATCCTCTTTTTGCCACCGCACGTGCCTCCCAGCACAGCGGTCGCTATACGGTCCGAGACAAGTTGCTCTATAAAACTAACTACTCCAGACCTGGAGCACGCTTTCTTCTAGTTGTCCCCGAGAGCCTTCGCTCCGAAGTTCTACGTGCCATGCATGACGATGCGACGTTCAGTCACTTCGGCTTCATTAGGACGCTGAACCGCACGCAGGAACGCTTTTACTGGCCCAAGATGTACGAAACGACGAAGCGTTACGTCGCTAGCTGCGAGACGTGCCAACGTCACAAGCGCCCGGCAACCGCTACACCAGGTCCCCTTCAGCCGTTAACACCACCCAGCACACCTTTTGAAGAAGTAGGAATTGACATTATGGGTCCATTTCCCTTATCTAACAATAAGAAGCGCTGGATAATCGTCTGCGTAGATCATCTTACGCGGTACGCCGAAACCACAGCTATTCCCTCTTCTACCGCTGCATCCGTGGCGGACTTCTTGCTTCACTCTGTGGTCCTTCGCTATGGCCCACCGCGTGTTATTATCAGCGACCGTGGCCGCCAGTTCACTGCCGATGCCGTTGAAGAATTACTACGCATGTGCACGACACAGTTCCGTCATTGCACACCGTATCATCCACAGACGAATGGCCTCGTTGAACGGACAAACAGAACGCTGACCAACATGCTTGTCATGTACGTTTCTTCCAATCATAAGAACTGGGATGAAGTGCTGCCTTTTATCACGTACGCGTACAACACGGCAAAACATGAAACAACGAACTTCAGCCCATTTTATTTGTTGTACGCAAGGTTGCCACTAAGCCCTCTAGACACTTGCTTACCCTTCATTCTACACAATGAAGACTCTGTATCAAACACCCTGTGCCTCGCGGAAGAAGCCCGTCGAATCGCTCGTCTTCGTACTCTGGCCTCTCAACGTCGTTCGAATGAACGATACGACGACCGTCACGAACCAGTTTTATTCGAAAAAGGTGACTTGGTATTACTTTGGACACCGCAACGCAAGCGTGGATTGTGTCAAAAGCTTCTGTCACGATATTCAGGCCCATTTGTTATTTTGGAGCGTCTAAGCCAGCTCACTTACGTAATAGCACGTCTTTTGTCCAATGGTCGACGATCGAGCAGAACGCAGCTCACTCACGTGGCTCGCCTGAAAGCTTTCCACCTTCCTTGTGCATCATAACTCGCCCTACGGGCTTCGTCTGCTTGCGGGGGAATGTAACAGACTAGAAAAGGGTAGAGAGGAGAAGCAGAGGAAGACGAAGAGTCTTGGCACGATCGCAGTGTGCTGCCGCAAACGACCATTGTTCACCTCCTGTAAATAAAACCATCTTATTACAGCTCGCTGTTACAATATATATATATATATATATATATATATATATATATATATATATATATATATATATATATATATGTACATAAATATATATATATAAATATATATATAGTTATATATATATATATATATATAATATATATATATATATATATATATATATATATATATATGACGCTGACTGTCACTCCTACTTCTAAATTCACAGATAAACCCAAAAAAGTGGATGGAGGGAGGGCCGCTGTGATAGCTCAGTGGTTAGAGCATCGAACGCGTAATTCGAAGGTCGTTGGTTCAATTCCTGTTCACAGTTGGTAATTTTTTCATCCACTTTTCTTTCTTCTTATTTACATTCCATTGGTTTTAATAACTTCCCCTGTACATTCCTTGGCATTACTGTCTGTTATATCTCATTTGATATTGTGTTAAAACACGGAAAAACGAGCCCTTAGGTTACACTTCTTTCCCTTATATATATATATATAGGTGACGCCGAAGAGCCTGATAAAGTGATAAAGAGTGTGCCACACTCACCGCCATGGCTAGAGGTGGCGCTGACTGACACTCTCACTTTAAAATTCACATATAAACCCAATGAAGTGGCTGGGGGGATAGCCACCGTGATAGCTCAGTGGTAGAGCATGGAACGTGCTATTCGAAGGTCACAGGTTCGGTTCCTCCTCATGGTGAGTTAGTTTTCACCCACTTTTTTTGTTCTTATTTACATTCGATTGGTTCTAATAACTTCCCCTATACATTCCTTAGCATTACTCTCTGTTAGATCTCATTATTATTGTGTCAGAACACGGAAAAATGAGCCCTTATGTATACACTTCTTTTCCTTATTCATTGACGAGGGTCTCGTACTGGCAGACAGGTGTCATTAGGTTGTATACAAGGGACTATTGATCAGCTGCCCGCTCGTATTAAGTTCACGTGCTACGTGACGCCAAACATGCGCATAAAAGAGTGTTTCACATTCGTCGCTTGGCTTATAGATGGCGCTGACTGACACTCGTATACTTCTAAATTCACATATAAAGCCAGAAAAGTGGATGCGCGTAAAAACATGCGCTAAAAAGAGTGTTTCACACTCGTCGCTAGGCCTTAGATGGCGCTGTGGATGGAGGGAAGGCCGCTGTGATAGCTCAGTTGTTAGAGCATTGAACGCGTTATTCGAAGGTCGTAGGTTGGACTCCTGCTCACGGCTGGTTATTTTTTCACCTACTTTTCTTTCTTCCTATTTACATTCCATTGGTTCTAATAACTTCCCCTATACATTCCTTGGCAATACTGTCTGTTAGATCACACACACACACACAAACACACACACACACACACACACACATATATATATATATATATATATATATATATATATATATATATATATATATATATATATCCTGTAATTCAAAGTTCCTGCCCACGGCAAGTTATTTTATCACCCACTGTTCTTTCTTCACCATTACCTTACAGTTTGGTCTAATAACATCTCCTATACTTTTCTTGGCAATATTGCCCGTTAGATTTGAAAATTATTGTGTAAATACACGGAAAAACGAGCCTTCAAGTATCCACTTCTTTTCCTCATTCATTAACGAGGGTATCGTACTGGCAGACTTGGTGCCTTAGGTTGTATACACGGGAATATTGGTCAGCTGCCAGCTTCTAATGAGTTCTCGTGCTACGTGACGCCACACAAGCTCATAAAAGGGTGTGCCACACTCGCCGCCATGGGTACAAATGGCACTGACTAACACTCCAACGTTTCAATTCCCATATATACCCAATAACGTGACAGGGAGGATAGCCACCATGGTAGCTCAGTGGTAGAGCACCGAACGCGTTATGCGAAGGTCGCAGGTTCGGTTCCTGGCCACGGCAAGTTATCTTTTCACACACTTTTCTTTCTTCCCCATTACATTACAAATTGGTCCTATAACCTCCCCAATACTTTTCTTGACAATATTGTCTGTTATACCGGGTGTTCAAAATTAAGCTTTATGATTTTTTTAAAATTAGGCGCTCGAAGGCACGTGAGAACCACTTGTGCAAATAAGTTAAGCGGCCAGGGGGACAGAAAGTTAGATGATAATTATCGCTGTCAGCAGCCCAATTAACTAAAATTTAATAATTAACTTTTTACTGGCTGCGGTAAGTTGGCATGTTTATATTGAAAAAATGTAGGCAGTGGTGTTTGTACACAGTTTCAGTTGGAAGATTTTTTCTAGCACGCCTGTGTTCCGAGATATCCGGCTCCAAAGTTTAATTGTCTTTCGCACGATTACGCATGCAAGAGGGTGAGGGTCCGCGCAAAGCTCCTCCCTAAAGTGACGCATCTGTTGCGTGTGGTGTTTAGTGTGTGAAGAGGGTGGAAGCGTAGGCATAGGTGATAGCAATTACCCTTGCCCTCTTCGGCCGGCGAAATCAAAATGTGACAGCGCGGTGCGCCATGAGCCTTACGCATGATCCTGATGAACGCGATAACAGGAGACCATTTTTCGCGACGTTTTTTCGTGACTTTAGATCACACTGAGACATCTTCTTGTGAACGCGTTAGCAGGACCGTCCTGCACTAGGGTGCCTCCGGTTAGAGCACAGCGTCTCTGCATTGAAGGTCTACCAAGGAAATCCACGTGGAGTCCTTTCGAGCTAATATGGCTGCTTCTGGCGTGAGGTATTCTACCAAAGTAAAAGTAGACGTGGTGCTTGCAATGGCTGAAATGAATGGCAACGCTTCGTTAGCAATGGAGCTTTACGCGTCTCGCCACCCACACCGTCCCCTTCCAACAAGGCCCACTTTCACAAACCTGTTTCGACGCTTCTGCACAACAGGCTCTGTCCACCTTCCGAGACGGACCAGGAAGGCAATCGTCGATGAAGACTTTGAAATCGACGTTGTCGCGTGCGTAACCTCGATGCCAGAGCTCAGCATCCGACAGATTGCCGATCAGTGCGGTCGCAGCATCGGAACAGTCACAAATGTTTTAAGAAAGCACAAGTTCCATCCATATCACGTTTACCTTCATCAGGACCTAAATGAGGCGGACTTTGAAAGGCGAGTTGACTTCTGCAATTGGGGCCTCATCAAAACTGATCAAGAAAATGACTTTTTGCACAGAATAATTTGGACTGATGAAGCTCGGTTTTGCCGAAATGGAAGTGTTAATCTTCACAACGCCCATTATTGGGCACAAGAAAACCCACACTGGCTGAGGCAGCACAAGCATCAAGTTCGCTGGAGTGTGAATGTGTGGTGCGGCATACTCGGGGACAGGATCATCGGACCTCACTTTTTTGAGGACAACTTGAACGGAAAGATGTACACAGAAGAAATATTAGGTGTTGTCATTGATGATCTTGTCTGCAGTCTTTCCCTGAATGACCTGCGCCAAGTATGGTTTCAGCACGATGGAGCACCACCACATTTTTCTACCAGGGCGAAGAACTGGTTGGACAGACGTTTTCCACAACAGTGGATTGGGCGCGCAGGAGCGATGTTTTGGCCACCAAGATCACCTGACCTTTCTCCGCTCGACTTTTTCCTTTGGGGCTACGTTAAAGATCGAGTTTACGTAACAGAGCCCAGCGATGTTAATGACATGAAGGACAGGATAACATCTGCCTGTGCGAGTATTCCTGCAGAAGTACTGCGCCGAGTCATCGAGTCGACGCGACAGCGGTTCATGCTTTGCGTTGCTGCCGAAGGCAGGCATTTTGAACACTTTTTGGGGCATTGACGTCTTGAGAGGTGAAGAGTTTCGATGAGATTTGTGCATGACCGAAATATGCTTATGTAGCAGCAGGAAATATGCGTTAGCAAGGATAAAACTGTTTCAGTTATTATTGGTGGAGTTGTTGCTCTTGTTTCAATAAAAGTTACAGTACTCGGACATCAGCAGTCACGCTATTCGCGTAGCCCAGGCAACGACCACGCATGCTTCTCTAGTGATTATTACGCACGCGCACTGGCATCCAGATTCTCCGCTCGCACCATTATCTCGGCATGGTATCTGCCACTATCGTTAGAGGCTCTGCAGTTGCGTGTTACGACACTGGTTGCAAGCGTTCTTCGATTTTTGATTTCGACGGCCGAAGAGGGCAAGGGTAATTGCTATCACCTATGCCTACGCTTCCACCCTCTTCACACACTAAACACCACACGCAACAGATGCGTCACTTTAGGGAGGAGCTTTGCGCGGACCCTCACCCTCTTGCATGCGTAATCGTGCGAAAGACAATTAAACTTTGGAGCCGGATATCTCGGAACACAGGCGTGCTAGAAAAAATCTTCCAACTGAAACTGTGTACAAACACCACTGCCTACATTTTTTCAATATAAACATGCCAACTTACCGCAGCCAGTAAAAAGTTAATTATTAAATTTTAGTTAATTGGGCTGCTGACAGCGATAATTATCATCTAACTTTCTGTCCCCCTGGCCGCTTAACTTATTTGCACAAGTGGTTCTCACGTGCCTTCGAGCGCCTAATTTTAAAAAAATCATAAAGCTTAATTTTGAACACCCGGTATTTTAATATTATTGTGTCAAAACACGGAAAAAATGAGCCCTTAAGTATCTACTTCTTTTCTATATATATAAATATATATATATGTATATATATATATATATATATATATATATATATATATATATATAGATGAAATACATGAGGAAATAGTGAAATTTCACTAAGATTCACCGAAGAAGGCTGGTCCACCAGCCGAAACTGTTAGGAATAAATAAATATTTTATTGTTTTGTTTCCTATGCTGCACTATTCTCAAAGTTTATATATATATATATATATATATATATATATATATGTATATATATATATATATATATATATATATATATATATATATATATATATATATATATATATGTACACGCGCCTATAGCGAAACAGCCGTGAGCACGCTATGAGCGTGGTATGTTTTCATGTTATTATAAGACACGCGTGTGAGGATTATCTTGTTTGCACCGGTCATATACTTTATCATCCTCTGACGTCAAGCAACAGCAAATATGGTATATGCGGAGCTAGCAAAACAGCCGCGAGCGCATCATGAAGTGACCAACAGACTCCAATGTAGCGTTGACGGGTGCGCACGCTGGGCACAGCGACGCTACGTTAGTAAAACGCGAGTACTGTATAGTCTGCCGCCAGGCGCGACTGGCGTCCTTCAGTGGGGCCCGACGGTAACCGGTTACCCAGGAAAAACTGCGTCGTCTCCCTCTTTTCGTGAGGGAGGGACGCCGGACGCGCTGAATTGCGCATGCGTCAAAGCAACGCAGCGTGGCGCACGCCTGCGAGTATATGGCAGGACCGGCACCTGGCGTGGCAACGCCGGCGTGACGCGACGAAATGAACGCCGGTGAGCACGCGCACCACGTTACGTCAAAATGTTTTGGCGCCTCGACTGTGGCATGAAGTCATGTTCTCACATGACACGCATCTCATCATTATCATGTTTGCACCGGTCACATGCCTTCGTCATTCATTGGCCTCACGTAATACCAAATGTGGCATATGGGAAGCTTGCAAAACAGCCACGAGAGTATCATGAGTGTGGCAGGTAGTCTTGTTGTCACATGACACGCATGTTGTGAATATCATGTTTGGATGCGTCATTTACCTATGCCGTCTGTTCGCACGCGTAACAGCAAGTTTCGTACTTGCAAAGCTAGCGAAATGGCCGCGAGCGCATCATGTGTGCAGCATGTAGTCATGTTGTTGCATGACACGCATCTCATGGTCATCTTGCTTGCGCTAGTATCATTCATACCTTGCATTGCAGTGACGTCCTGTAATACCCAAATCAGTATAAGTGAAGCTAGCGAGACGGCCGCCAGCGCATCATGAGCGTGGCGTGCAGTCATGTTGTTACATGACGCGCATCTCATGATTGTCATGTTCGCACCAGTATAATACTTTTGTCATCCATTCACGTACTGTAATACGAAATTTGGTATATGTGACTCCAGCGAAACGGCCACCAGAGCAACATGAGCATGGCATGTAGTCAAGTTTTTACATGACACACATGTGATGATTTTCATTTTTGGATGTTTTGCTTGTGTTCGCCATGCAATCATGCCATACCATACCAGTTTTGTGACTTGCCATGTGAAGGAAACCACCGCAAGAGCTGCATGACCATAAAATGCAGATCATGACATTCATGAGATACATGGCACGATTTTCATGTTATGACTAGTAAATTGAGTCCTTGATACAGTCCTGTTGTGCCATGTCAAATTTGGTATCGATACTATTATCGAAAAGGTCAGGAGAGCTGAAAGTTCTGGGTGGCTAGATAGATAGATAGATAGATAGATAGATAGATAGATAGATAGATAGATAGATAGATAGATAGATAGATAGATAGATAGATAGATAGATAGATAGATAGATAGATAGATAGATAGATAGATAGATAGATAGATAGATAGATAGATAGATAGATAGATAGATAGATAGAGAGATAGATAGATAGATAGATAGATAGATAGATAGATACGGTCAAAGTTACGGAAAATCGCTAAAAAATGCTTCGCATTTAAAAAAGATAGTGCTTCTGTGACAGGCAAGCCCTTGCCTTACCCTGCTACCGCCTACACTAAAAAGACCGCCACCAAACTACAATCACTGCAATGCTTCTAAAAAAATACACAACTGCGATGCCACTCGCATAGCGAAGCGCTCCAGCTTTTCCAAAATTTTTTTTCTGGTTCTTTTATATTTTTTTCTGTATTAGCCATTCTTTCCCTCACATTTCTTGCTCAAAATATTAAAATGTGAGTGCGATCAGACTGTACTTTCAATCCTGACTAAGGCCAGACTCTGGCCTACAAGCAAGCGAAACGGTCATAGCATATATATTTGAAGAAATGCGCCTCCAAAACGACCTTGCCTCTGCCGAATAACCAAAGGCCACCTGCTGTCACCACTTCCGCAGCACCCATATGCAAGGACACGCTGTCGCTAGATGATGACGCTTGCCGCAACTCCTCTTTGGCCGGGGGCAAGGGTGCTTCTCTCGCATCTCTCAGGCTGCTCGCCAAGCAGGGAACGAAGGTACGTACGCCAATCACGCATTTGTCAAAAGCTCGCCCATGCAGAGTAAGCGACTCACTTAAGGCAGAATGACGGGTTAGTAGGAGAAATGAGTGCTTTTCCATAACAAAGTCGTGATTTTGTCGCAAAAAGGGTCTAGTGTGCTTATTTGTTCAACCAACTCTTGGTGGTGTTCCGCAAAGACATTTCTCTCTCGGTTTCATTTCGTGTTTTCTGCTAACCGTAATTTGCTGTTTCCTTTTCACCCCATCTACCAAAATTATGCGTCGTGTCAGTGTATCCTACCTCTAAACTCAGCTGACCCCTAGTCTTATTTTTCTGAAGAACGCTGCAAGACGCAAAGGAGGCGTTTCGTTACACTAGGAGAAAAAACCGATTTCTTACGAAGCATAGCTACATAAAAGGAAGGAAATAACCACTATAGTGTGGTGTCATTCAAAGTATTTTCTTGTCTTAACGCACTGTCATTTCAGGCATATTCACTGATGCACGGATTTTCAGCTCATAGGCCGTAATTTGGTTTCTTCGTATTCTGAATTTAGTTTTGCTAGAAACCTTGGGGGTGTCTTTGCGAGTTTATTTCTCATAGCCGCATATTTGACAATGATTGCAGATTTCTATTCGTAAATCTCCAACACCCCGAAAATCCGCATCTTAAATTTTTTGCATTATTCTAAAAACCCCATCTAAACTGAATAACAGTTTAGCATATAAACATTAAAATACACTAGGCGTGTTTTATTTAGCTGGAAGTTTCGAATGCAAAACACATGTACGCATAATAGTACACGTATTTCAATGCAAAACACCTAATCTTGTTGTAATAGGTAGACGCGTACTTCAAAATGTGTACGTATACATTCAAGCTCGTCTGCGGCCCCCAGACGGACAGCGAATGAAGGTGCCGTCACACAAGCCCAATATAAATAGACCTGCCTCACTGCGTGCGTGACAAGACAGTCGTTAAAGATGTGACTCGGTGTGGTCTATTCGCAACTTCATATAACGCTTCGTGTGCTGGCGACACTGATCTGAAAAAACAAAAATGGCTATGCCTAACGCAGTCAAAGCGGCACTTTCGCTTGGCGTTGTGCTGAATTTTCTTGGTTGCAGCGTCGGATAACAGTGCTTCGTCGAAGGACGAAAGTGGGTTCTCCTCAAACTTCTTGTCAGAATAAAGATATCATTGGCGAAGCAGTGGAAACGATCCTGCTGCGCGCGCATTAATCGAGCCACTTCGGCAAATCCCTTCACATTTACTTAAAGTTGAAGAACCTGTCCAGCGTATTACAAGTTTAAGAAGTAAAGTGCTTGTGTGTATAAAGGGCCTGTCCGAGAGGTACGAGCACTTATACGCTGATTTGCTGCACTGCTATACAGGTAACTATTCAAGGTTACTCTGCGCCGTGACTCGTGCTGTCAATGGCATGTACCCCATCGAATTAAGTTATGTTGCCAAAAGCTGAATAAGCAAGCATTTCCCTTGATTACTAAATGAAGCTATGCCTGGGTCGTGTATGTTGAGATAAGGCAACTCCTACTTTCGAATGTTGTAGAAGCGCTTTTTTCGTTTTCGCGTTTTATTCATTTTACTATGTTTTTGGTAAATAAGGACATGTAAGACATGTAAGAACTACAGCTCGCTTACTCGTGTTGGCACGACTTAATGTGCAAAACAAATATATGCCCGCACAGGGCACATGTTACACACGCACAAACATAATACCGTATATACACGCACATAAAAACACGTGACACACGCATGCTACGCGCGTGCGGACATAGGTAAAGGGGGTTGAACCACACTTCGCCCCCCCCCCAAAATATTCAGCCATACGGCCATGAAGAAAGTAACAATAAACATAACAAACCCATAACTAATCAAGGTATTCAGGTTTTAGGAGACCTTGTTAGGTGTCCTGAAATTACCACTCAGTTATTCAGTGGAATAGTGATAAGTCCATCACTCGGAAACAATCCTGTTTCCACAAGAATTGCTTTCGCTGCACTGCCCACCAATCGAACACTCAGGAAGCTGCAACAACTGCTTTTCGAAGTTTCTCTCAAGTTTCTTGCGAGTGGAAAAGTCTAACTTTCAGTGCGCCGCAATTAATGAGAACACAGCACCCTCTGTAGACACCACAGAGCAAACGAATGCATAAACATCGTACGTAAGTCATGTGAGGTTTCACTACTGCAGTTTACGTGAAAGGAGCATGCGTAAGTCACAGGGGCGTTGGAAGAATTTTTTTTCGGTGAGGTAAACCCATGTTTTGTATACGACGCACATGGGCATCTGCACGTGTATATACTCACGTGCGAAAGTGAAAATGCTCTATGGAAGGATCCCAGCAGCTGATTTTGAAAGTGGCAAGCCCTATGGCTTGCGCAGAAAACAAGCATACGTGACAAATACACTTGCACACATAACGCGACAAAGTTTCTAAAGCACTTGCTTATGTAAACGAAACCATACTTCATGCTTAGAAAAGCCCAAGTGTTGCCAGAATCAGCGCAGCGCTAATTAACGCTGTAAACATCGGGGAGAAAAAAGTTGTCGCGAGCCTTTTGATCGAAACAACGCTCATAGTATTTGACACCTTCTTTCTAATGTGTAAGATTCCGATCAAAGCGTTTCAGCACTGCCTTCTTACCGATTGTGATAGAAAAATACGTTGCTATGGCCAAAATAAAGGTGTATGCGGCTGGTTCTGAATGCGCGGAACAACGTGACATATCTCTTTTGAAGGCCTACCTTGTCGGCACCCTTTGAAGGCGCCGCAGAGAGACGGCGAGCGCTCAGTTCCACTCGCAGAAGTGGGTGTAGTGCTGCGAAAGCCGAGCAACTTTATTATTTTCCCCCAAAATTTTAAGGGCGAAGCTCTTTAAAGCGGCACCCGTTCGTCTCTCGTAGTAGTGCATAGCATGTCTTACGCTTTGACCTGCAAGGTAGTGCCGGTGGGAGATTTCTCCTGTGCGTTGTTTTACAATAGAAAATTCGAAGCGTGCGCGTTAACTAAAAGGCGAATTCTCCTGTCTCTCATTTCCCATTAGCAGCCATTGGCATGTACATTGAGCATTCTTTGACAAGAAAGGGTTGCTACGTTTTACTCGCGTGGCATAACCTCCTTGGTTTTAGAAAGGTTTAGCGAGCGTGAGGCCGTAGTGCCATACATACAGTGAACTGGTATGTATACCATAAACTCGAGGTGGTTAAAGGTGGGAAGTAGACACGAAGTGCTGGCCGTAAGAAAGTGCTCGTGTGCCACTTCTCATTGGAATGTGCGCTGGATGGCGGTGCCCCTATATGCGGAATATATGGTGAAGAGATGCAAAAAGGTAGTGTTGACTAGATGGATGAACGGACACTCAGACAGATACATGGACGGACGCACGGATAGCTGCACGGACGGATGGACGCATGGACGGATGCAGGGGCGGATTCATGATCGAACGCAGGGATGGACGCACGGATGGACGTGTGGACGCATGATAAGACGCACGTACGGTCACACAGACCGACGTTTGGACGGAAGCAAGGAAGAATGGACGAAGAAAGGTTTAGCGAGCTTTTACGATAGTTATAGCGCGAGAACAGAACGACGACCTAGAGACAAGAAGTGTGTCGTCGTTCTGTTCTCGCGCTATAACTATCGTCATGACATACCAACTAGCCCAAGCTGCCACACTTGTAAGTTTAGCGAGCATTGGGCCTCAGTGCCAAGAATACAGTGAACTAGTACATATAATATACTCGAGGTGGTTAAAGGTGGAAAGTAGACACGAAGCGCAAGTCTTAAGAAAGTGTGTGTGTGCCACATCTCGTTTACTCCTTCGAATAACCGCTGGACGGCGGTGCTTCTACATGCGGAATATATCATGAAAAGATGAGAGATGGCGGTACTTCGTGTGTTGACTAGATGGACGAACGGACACACAGACAGAAGCATGGATGGACGCATGGATTGCTGCATGGCGGATAGACACATGGACGGACGCAGGGGCGGATGCATGGACGAACGCAGGGATAGACGCGCGAATAGACGTGTGGACGCACAAACAGACGCACGCACGGACGGTGGGTGGACGCACGGACGCTCACACAGACTGACGCATGGATCTACGGAAGCAAGAACGAATGGACGCATGAATGCTTCGCCCCACTCTCCATAATTCACCCAGTGGATATGTTGCCATTTTTTTAACTCTTTGGGGCGTGTTGCAGAGTTAGCCATAGAACGTACTCTTTTTTGAAGAGAATACAAAAAGTACTCACAGCTTTGCCGCAAACGCATAGCAATGAACCCGATAGCAACAAATGGGAAGGTCACGCGAAGAATAGCAAGCAGATCGATATGAGCCCCGCGCTCCTCACGCACAAATAATGCGTGAAACGTACTCACAGACAGAGATGAACGCGAATAATCATCTCAGTTGTTACTTCACTGTGTCTTGAAATCGTGGTTTTTACGCAAATGGAGGCTGCAACGATTGCAGTGACCTTCGTGTGCCCGGTAACTACAACAGAATCATTTCGGTGAAAGCCACAAGCCAGCCAAGATGCACGATCCTCCCCTACAAGAGATGAGGGCGCGCGAGCGAGCATCCACTTTCTCTTCTGTGCGCGGCAAAGTACGCGTGGGAGATGAGAGCGCGTGCCGCCACGCGCTCATTACACCATCTGGCGGGTAATGCTGAAAACACGACAGCCCTACCCCCTCCCTCGCCTCGGTATGGCAATCTCCAGCGGTAAGTGGTAGATATAAATAGCTTGCCTCTCCGTATCTCAGTGGTTAGTGCCTCGAATTCACGATTCTGGGGCTCCACGTTCAAATCCACGCACCGGAGTCTTTTTCAGAATTTTTCTTTGATGCGTTTTCTTATATTTAGATACGAATACATGCACGGTGACAGACGGTTACACCCACGTCGACGCTTACAACAGCGGCGAAATCCAGGCGAGAGTGTCCATATTGCTATTGCAATAAAAGAGGCAGCGACCGCTCTGATTATCAGGTGCAGTTCCCGATCTATGCATCTCTCGTGC
The DNA here is from genome assembly GCF_013339725.1 of Rhipicephalus microplus. Classification (NCBI taxonomy): domain Eukaryota; kingdom Metazoa; phylum Arthropoda; class Arachnida; order Ixodida; family Ixodidae; genus Rhipicephalus; species Rhipicephalus microplus. The sequence goes on along the minus strand of NC_051165.1, from coordinate 40,181,116 downwards.
CAAAGTGACGTGAACGGGGTTCACACTTCGTACTTAGTGGACGGCGTACAAGCTAGCGTCTACATTTGAGCACCGACACCACAAAGCAACGAATGAATGAATTAACTTTGTTTAAAGTCTGGCAGTTTTAACGGGCGAGGTTGGGGAAGAGGGGTCAACCCCTGTCCCTCCCCGCTCTCTGTCGATTATGATGGTGTTGCCTCAGGTGATCGCTTGAAGTCCTTGCACCCGGGCGGCGTCTTTACATTGCTGGATGGCCCAAAGCTGGTCGGCCAGCTTATCACTGATGTGTGCCGCCTCCCAGTGGCAGTGCAGCTGACTGCCGCTGATCTGAGACAGTGATCGCAGCCGCGGCGGAGGCCAGGCCCTGCTCTCGCGCGGTAGTAGCAGCATCAATTGACCGCGGAGTTCGTCCCTGCCTAACATTCGTCGCGAAGGGAACGGTGGCAGAGCAGTAAAATTTTTTGTAGCCGAGTGCCTGTGACCATGGACGCCACAGATGTAAGTTTAATGCATCAATTTTTTAGAATAACTTTCAGAGACAACAACAGCATGGCTCATAGTGAATTCTATGGAGCAACGTACGTGTATTCGTCCTAACGCTGCCCCATACAAGTCGCTATACACCAACTAGACCACCTTTCCGTTATTCTGCAACCGCATGGCTCTGGGATCCTCAACATTTCATTCCCGAAACGCCAAAACAACACTTTTGAAACAAAGAATAGATGACACATCAAACGAGTCACGAAAAATCAGTTCGCCGCACAACGTTATGGCCACTACAGTATGGTTGAGGCTTGAGACGTTGCTGAAAGAAAGAAAAAAACTGCTTCACACACACAAAAAAATTAAATTCCTTATACAAAATTCGAACTCTGCGTTAGAGCACTGCACATGCCCGGGCAGGCCTGAAAGCCCGGGAATGGCCCAAACAAGAGTTTGGACCGCGGCGACTAAGGCATTGTTGAATCTGGGCCGGAGCGGGCTTCCGTTGGGCACGGTCGTGAATGAAGCCCGTATAAGGGCTGGGTCTCATAGAGAATGGTATAATTGCGTGCGTACGCTTGTAGACTATGTTTATTCAACTGAATCCGTCACTTGTTTTGTTGACTGAAAAGATGACAACGTCTGAAATGAAGCCTACTCAAGCAATAAAAATTGCCTGATCCATCTAAAATGACCTTCAACACGGTCACTATAGCCTTGTTAAAGTTCGCTTCTTCTTTACCTTCCACGTTTTCTCCCCCCTCTCTCGCCATAGTCACTGATTTTTATTTCTTGCACACATCTCCTGTTTCCCCGCTGTCGCCGTCGCGAGTGGCAAGCATTCAACCACAACCCAGAGCTACCAACAGTTGAACTGCATTCCCATAATTGCACCGAGGCCATCGGCCATTGGTGACTAGGCAACCCATGTCTTGCGTTTTCTGTCTCTGCATCACGTGTAATCTCGCACCGAGGACGAGTTTCTCGTCTCCATCCTGTTCCAGCGCTGTCTCTTCTATCAGATACCGCTTCGCACAACTGACGCACCCTGTTAGATGGAAAACGCTAAAAAAGCCGCCGACTGGTTCGCTTGCGCACTCTCATAGAGAGTTGTTTTAAAGGCCCCTCGTCTGGTCTTCCTTTGCAACATAACATTTTAAATGCGTAGCATTTCTTAGCAAATTTCGGCGAATTTCAGCGTATCTATCTATCTATCTGTCTATCTATCTATCTATCTATCTATCTATCTATCTATCTATCTATCTATCTATCTATCTATCTATCTATCTATCTATCTATCTATCTATCTATCTATCTATCTATCTATCTATCTATCTATCTATCTATCTATCTATCTATCTATCTATCTATCTATCTATCTATCTATCTATCTATCTATCTATCTATCTATCTTTGACTTCGAGCTCTCCTGGCCGTTTCGATAATGGTGTCGATAACAAAACTGCTAAGACATAGCATGACTGTCTCAAGAGCTTAATTGACTAATCATACCACGAAAATTATAACGTGTATTTGAAGAATGTCTTGATTTACATTTCATGGTTTCACTGCTTTTGCAGTGGATTCGTACACATGAAATTTTGCAAAACGGGTATGGAATGACATGACTGCATGGCAGACATAAGTGACAGACCTTAACATGAAAATCATAACATGCATGTCATAATTTTCATGTTATGACTAGTCGTGACTACACGCCTCGCTTATGGTGCGCTCGCGGTCGTTTGACTAGCTTCACACAAACAAAATTTGGTGTTACTAGACGTGAATGAATGGTGGGGTATATGGCTAGTGCAAACGCAAATCATGGCATACGTGTCATGTAAAAACACTGCTACACGCCACGCTCATGATGCGCTCGCGGCCGTCTCGACAGGCTCACATAAACCCCATTTGGTATGACGTGACGTGAGTAGACGACGAAGGTAAATAACACGACCAAACATGATAGTCGTCCAATGCGTGTCCGGTAAAGCATTACCACGCGATACGCTCATAACGTTCTCGCAGCCATTTTTCCTGCTCCACATTTTACTTGCTCCACATATACGAGACTTGGTATTACGGGGAGTGAACGGACGAAGAACGTAAATTAGACGTCCAAACATAGTAATCTTGAAATGCGTGTAATGTAAAACATGACTACATGCTACTCTCATAGCGTGCTCGCGGGCGTTTCGCCAGCTCCACCTAGGCACGTGATACTACATTTAGTACCACGTGACCGTAATAGACGACTAAAATAAGTGACACATCCAAACATAATGATCGTGGCATAGAAGTCATGTAAGGCGAAATTTACGTTCACCGGGGAACGTTGTTCTGATTTTAAAGTGATAACTCAACCTTCCTCCTTCGTATTTCGCATATTATCGATTCCCACAGTACGAGGGATCTGCCAATTTTTATGACATAACATGATTGTATGACGAACATAAGTGGCCACTCATACCATGAAAATCATGACATTTATGTCATGAATGTCACAATTTACAAGCCATGGATTTTGCTGCTCTCGCGGTGGTTTTGTTCACATGGCACATTGCAAAACTGGCATGGTAAGACATGACTGCATGGCAAAAGTAAGTGGGAGGTCCTATCGTGGAAATCATGATATGCATGTCATGTAAATAAGCACTACACGCCATGCACTAATGGTGCGCTCGCGGTCGTTTCGCTAGCTTTTCACATCTACCAAACTTGGTGTTACTTGACTTGAATGAATGGTAGAGGTATATGACTGGTGCAAACGCAATAATCGTGGCATACGTGTCATGTAAGAACATTAAAACATGCCACGCTCATGATGCGCTCGCGGTCGTTCCGCTAGCTTCACATATACCAAGTTTGGAACTGGGTGACGTGAAAGAATGGCGAAGGTAAATGACTGGTCGAAACATGATAATTGTGACATGCGTAACACATAAGAACCTGACTACATACAACGCTCATTACGCGCTTGCAAGTGATTCACTAGATTCACATATACCAAATTGATTATGAAGTGACGTGGATAAACGATGAAGCAAACGACGCCCTATTATGATGATGACGACATGCGTGTCATGTCAAACATGACTACATGCAACGCTCATAATGCGCGTGCGGTCGTTTCGGCAGCTCACATATACCGTGTTTGGTTTTATGTGACGTTAATGGACGATGAATGTAAATGTCTGGTGCAAACTAATAATTATGACCTGCGTATCATGTAAGAACATGACTACATGACACGCTGATTATGTGCTCACGGTCGTTCCCTAGGTTTATAAATAAAAATGTTTGATATAACGTGATGCGAATAGACGACGAAGGAAATGACAAGTCTTAACGTGATAATTATGACATGCGTGGCATGTAAATTGGGACTACACGATACGCTCATTTCGCACTCGTGACCGTGTCGCTAACTTCAGATATACCAAATTTGGTATTGCGTGACGTGAATGGACGGTGAACGCAAATGCCGATGGCAACCATGGTAATCATGACATGGAAATCATGTACGGTATAATATACATGCTTACCAATGCTGTACCTGGTACTGCAAACGTTAGTGGGGCCGTCGTTGCGCAATTATAAACAACATATTTGCATCTAGTCCAGATGCCTGGGTGCGCATAACATTTTCACTTGTGTTTTGCACAACAGCTTTCGCTCGTGTGTAATTCATATAGACTCAAATTATAAATTTCTGTCATTTTCTTTTCACGTTGAGGCGGTATAACACTTTAAAGTCGTTCTTCTACATACCAAAATAAGACTGCGTGGTTAGCACTAAGTAGGTGATACAGCCATCTGTATCTGGGTACTTTCAGTAAAGATGAACGAAGCATAGCCGGTCGACCTGCGAAATTTATTTCAAATGAAACATTATTGTTACCAGTTTAGTTAAAAAAGACATCCACAATTTTAAAAAAGTTTTTCAAAGCACAGTAATTCAATAATGACGATTTGGTTAAGTGGGTGCTTACGTACCGTGCCTTTTTTGGACTTTGGCGATAAATTACACAATTATTGTGAAAGTTCCGTAACGTTATTTAACTTAGCTAAATGTGTGCATACTGTTGCATGCGCTCAAATAATTCTTGCTTCTCAGGGTAGTGTGGATATATTATAAAGAATTCATTTTATGCCAGGAAAACGTTTTACTGCTTTGTTAGCATGTTTTTTTTTCATAAAGGGCGAACGACAGTGCGGCTTAAATTTTGCATTGCTTTCTCAGCATGCTTATTTTTAAATCTGCCAAAGCCCATAGCATTCATAGTTTCAATAAATATATCGTGGACTTCAATCTCACGAACTTCAACAAAACAACATGCCATTAAAAATTACGACCAGTAAAACATTTTTTACATTTTTATATATACTTTGCTCACACACTTTCTTGCACACACATTTTACAATCAAGAAAGCGTGTTGCACAATGTGATTTCACTTGCACTCACAGCTTGTCGAATAAGGCCCTAGCGCAAGAATAGGCCCTTGTAGATCGGGTTTCCTAACGGCGAAGCGTAAAAAATGCAGGCCTATATTCAAGTTATTAGAAGGTGAGCAGCACTGAATTAGCTGTAGGCTGTCATGAGGAAACCGATTTGAAATGGGTTGGGTTACAAGAGTGGCCATGGGAGCCCAATAAACGGGCAAGGAAGTGCACACAGTCCGGCTTGTTCTGGGGTAAAGAGAGCCCCTGAAATAACGCCCTTGCACAAGGCCGAGCACACCATGTAGGTTTGGAGATTGTATGACATTTGTGATTGCGTACGGCTTTTCAATTTGGCTTAATACCGTATTGAGTACGTTTGTCTCACCACTGCAAATCATCAGTGATGAGCACGGCAGTAAATGATTAGAAATAGGTGTTGTACGTATTGATTTCTCAAGGTGTGATATATAAGTGCCATCAAGATGTGATATATAGGTGTCAAACTCTGCGAAAATTTTGTTTTTTCCAATGAGATTGTGCTTTGAATGGTAGTGTGCCTAATTATCTCACTCAGAACTATACTTTGCTGCCATGAGACGCATAGCAGCAGAGCAAAGCGCAAGCACTACCGGAGTCAAACGAAGTGGAAGCGCGGACCATGTGGACGGCCAGTAGAGTTCGTGTGCTGCCTACATCTCAGATGGGCTGGCTCATCTTGTTATCTATAGTATAGCGTTTGGTTTCTTTTCATTTAGCTCACCCAGAAAGGCACATAGATGGAGCGCCACCTTTCTGCCTTTCACATAGATAAATGGGCAGAACGCACTTTATCTGGGAAAATCTGCTGTAGTCCACGTGCAGGAACGAGCCGATGATAATTGAAACTCCTCACAATAATTTTTATTGTCTTTTACACAACACCACTAGGTACGTTGTCAATTTCAACCTCCACGTCGACATATTGAAGCGTTTCTTGTGCGGGCGCAAAATGCAGCCCGGTAACTTGAGCCACAGCCAGCCAATTGTTCGCTTTAGCTGATAGCCCATGTTTACGAGTCAACCACGTGCGTTGCGATCCTGTAGCCATGCTCAAGTTGCACCAGTCACCTCGGAACATTTTTAACCTATTACACAAGCGGGCATTGTACACGCGTTTTTTTTAGGGGCGAAGCTCCTAAATCTGTGGGTCTCTTCCTCCTAGATTGTTCACGACCACCTACTTCGATGACAGACATACAGAAAGACAGATGGACTGACGGACGATTGAACGGATGAACAGACAGACAGACAGACGGACAGACAGACAGACAGACAGACAGACAGACAGACAGACAGACAGACAGACAGACAGACAGACAGACAGACAAACAGGCAGGCAGGCAGGCAGGCAGGCAGGCAGGCAGGCAGGCGGATGGATGGATGGATGATTCACCGTTCACCGATGAAACCCTCCGAAGCTTAGCCCTACTCATCGTCATTCACTCAGGGAATATGCTGCGAGTTTGTGATTTTGTTTGCGTTTACTTTGAAAAGACAAAACCTCAGCCTCTGCACTTTTGTCTTCGCCTTCTGAACAGCGCATGGCTGCGACGCGAGGAAAGAGCGCTTTAAATGAGCAATATTCCAATGCACTAGTATTGGAGTTGCCCCTGTATTTATCGCAATCTGTCTGAGTAGACGACTACTTACCCCCTATGCACCGAGACAAGCCAGATAGAGAGATGCCAAAAGCACTTGCGGTACGCACTGATTGTTTCGCATTTATTCTAACTTGTAGGACTCCTCGCGAATGTTGATGGAGGCGAAGAGGCTTGAGGTCTGTGTGCTTAGATCTAGGGCACTTTAAAGAACACCAAGTGGTCATTATTTCTTTCGGCCATCTACCACGGCGTCTCACACAATCCTAAGATAGTTTGGGGACGCTAAACCCCTGATATTATTTTTTTATTATTATGTTATTATTATTAATAATATTATTGATATTATTATTATTATTATTATTATTATTATTATTATTATTATTATTATTATTATTATTATTATTATTATTATTATTATTATTATTATTAGCAGAAGTGCACGTGATTCTAATGTTGGAAGAAGTATATGCGCTCTAGTCTGAAAGATTGCAAAATTTGTGCGAGAGTAGTGAAACTCCCGCAGAGAGTGCCTGCACTCATTACAGAAGCGTGACCCTACTCTGGCAAAGGGGCTTCTTCAATCTCGTTCAACCAAAGTACCAGCACCCTATCGAGAGAGTGTGCCTGCTCTCTGCAGCAAAGAGTTCCCAGCACTCCTGTACAGAGTAAAACTTGCGACAAGCATTTATTGTCGCAAAAAGAGTTTTAAGCACTTTTTTGTCGCTTTCAGTGTGTAATCGCGAATAGTGTTGACTTGAGGCGTGCAATATACTTTTTGAACCGGCCATTTTGTCAATCACTGCCTTTGGTAACAAGTGAAACAAGTTTATTTGGTAACAGAACAGAAAGTTGGGCGAGTTGGTGTATATTCATATTAAAAGGAAAGCGGCGCACAAAAAGACGGAGACAAAGAAGAGAACCACACACAGCGCTGCACTCACAACTGAAAGTTCAATCCGAGCAACAAGAATTTAAAAAGTAATAGCCGCGCATGACAAGTGAGGTACAACGAAATTAAATGATACGCTCATCAATAAAAGTGAACTCTTTTTTGTGCAATGTAACCGAGGTCTGGCCTACGCAAGCATCACGTGACTTGTTAATATGATAGGCTTCAGACAACTCACGGGTGAATTGATCGTGGTGCTTAAAAATAATAACAGTGTTAGACAGATCAGGTGTGCACCCACACGTGGCACAATGCGAAGCCAAATGGGAAGACGTGCTGTTATGCAAAGAGAGATAGTGCTCCCGCAACCTTTTATTGACACAGCGGCCCGTCTGTCCCACATAACGACGGCCACAAGATAAAGGAATGCGGTACACCACCCCCACAGCACAAGGCACATACTTATTCCTATGGTTTACGGCACATTTCTTTACATCTGGCTTGTCCTTCTTGTCTAGCTGCTTTGACACCAATGCACATATCTTACCCAATTTATTGGGTGCCCTAAAAACGACATCAACTCCGTAGCGAGAACCAACATATTTTAACCCATGTGCCAGTTTATGGATATAAGGAATTGCTGCGAACTTCATTTTTTCCTGATTGATTTTCCTAGCTGCACGTACTTTTAAACCACCAATTAACTTATCGCAAACAGCCACAATTATGTTAGGGGGGAATCCTGCTTCCTCTAGTCTTGCAACTTGCTTAGCAAAACCAGAACCCAACACATGCCTGCACGATTTTTCTAGAGCGGATTTAAGGCAGGTGAAAGCAATGCCCCTCTTTACCACCTTTGAGTGGACTGATCCAAAATCAAGAATTGGTTTCACTGATCGTGGCTCAAAACAACAGCAAATATGGGAACTCTGAAACCGAAGTTTAAGATCGAGAAATTGTAGACAGTCGGATTCTGGAACCTCCGATGTGAAGGACAAACCCATGCCTTCTGTCCTGAACACCTTCAACACATTGGAAACATTATCCGGGAACGTGGCATTCTTTATAACAACTAAAAAATCGTCCACATATAGGAAAATACGCATCACAGTTCCGCTTTGGATTGTGTCTACAATGCAATCTATTTTGGCTAAAAAAATTTCACAAAGGACAGGTGCAACGCACGAACCTATACAAACTCCTGAACGCTGGATTAGGGTCTTCCCTCGCCAACCAATGTACGTAGACTTTAGGTAAAAATCTAGTAATTCAGTGAACGATTCTACAGATATACCACTACTACTTCTGAAACGAAGCTCATCATTGTCTTCCTTGATGCATTCCTGAACGCACACTAGGAGCTTATGATGCCGTCTTTTTGTGCGCCGCTTTCCTTTTAATAGTTTATTTGGCAGTTGAATTCACAGTTTTTCGGACTATCTCAAAAGGTGAGAAATTTCAGTGATCAATGCTAATGAGACTCTCTGTTTTATCTGAAAAAACGGCACCCTACGTGTGGATTTAACGTCAGTCATTAGGTGTTAGATTATTTGGAAGAATAGGAAAAGCGGAGAGGCTAACCAGACGAATTTATGTTCAGTCTACACGCTACAGGTGTGAGAAATGAGGGTGTAATATGGAAAACAATGAAATAGGCCACTGCTGCTGCTCACAGACGCAGGAGGAGTGTTGTTAAGTAAAGCACAGCCTTCGGTTGAGGTGCATGACTTTTGGGTCTTGACATTCCTTTGTAAAAACCTTAGGAACAAAAACTGCATGTTCTTGGAAAGGCAATTTTGCGGCTGAATAGCATGAAATATATGTCTTTAGGAGCTTTTCTGAAGAGCAATCTTCTTAACCAAACTTTTCGGGTGTCATGTTAGCTATATCAGTATACAGTGCAAGGGCGTTTGATGTCATATTTTCACGCTTTTTACTTATACTTAAAAAAGAGAGAGTGAGTGTGTGTGTGTGTGTGTGTGTGTGCAGCGTCCGCACACGCACCTGTTAGCTGCAAACTAACTGTGCTGTATCTAGTTTCAGTGATAGCATTGGTGTGTACGTGTCTGCTTGTTGGCTTCTGTACCTGTCCGTGCGTGTTGACGGCCGTCCAGAATGAACTCTTAAGCTGCATTGAACAAGGTGGGGGACTATACTGAATGAAGCATTTTGGGCTAAATTTACAGGACATGTTTCAATTGTTTCGTGGGCTCAAATTACAGCTCAGAGGTTTTATGCATTTTCCATGTGACTCTTCGCACCCGTAACAGTGTTTAACAATGCCAGACTGCTCTTATTTATTCTACTAAAACTATAAAACTTACCTTTAGATTTTAGCGCAAATTTTAAGGTGGGGTAAAATTCTAGTCATACTTTCAGTGTTATTCATAGATTTTGTGACATTCTTTTGTCTCCATCTTTTTTTTATTTATTTACAGATACTGCAGGCCCTACCCGGGCCCATGCAGAAGTGGGATACAAACAAAACATTCAAGCAATAACTAGTAAGACACTGGAGTACAGGGCATAAATGAAAGAATACATAACTATCAAGTACAGAAAAGTCAAATATATTTTCTCGCTGTTCAACAGAACTCCGCACAACTAAGAATATTTTCAACATTTGTAGCCGGATGAATTGCACTCAAATGACACTATTTTCAGCATACATCACTTATATGGTGAAATTATTCTTTTCTATCTGTTGAGTGAATGAAGCCGTCGAGGGAGCATTCACTACTTCCGCAGGTAATGCGTTCCAATGAAAAAATGCGCGAGGAAAGAGAGCGAACTTGTGGGCATTAATGTGGCTGGGTGGCTGCCTAAACGTTTTGTTGTGATTTATCCTAGCTGAAAGTTTAGAAGGCTGCAGAAGGAATCGTTCCCGTGATAATTTAAAGTCCCCGTGATCAAGTTGATAGACGAATTTTAATCTGGATATTATCCTGCGCTGTTTTAGTATTTGTAGGCTTGCCCTATTACGTAGATTAGTTACACTATGTTGTCGGGAGTAAGCGGAATATATAAAGCGCAGAGCTAAATTTTGGACCCTTTCTATTTTCTTAATCAGATATTGTTGCCAAGGGCTCCAAATAATGTCGGCATACTCCAATTTTGGTCGCACGAGTGCTTTATACGCTTTTAGTTTTAACGTGGGAGGAGTGTTACGCAGTTTTTTTTAAAAAAAGGATAATTTCTTCAGTGCACCCGAACACACATTTTCAACGTGCGTTTCCCAAGTGAGGTTACTGGTAAGTGTAACTCCCAGATATTTAACCCGATCAGCTCTCGTGATTGCAGCATTTCCTATGAAATACGTGCAATGAAGGGGTAACGGTTTGTTGGTAAACGTGACGGAATTTGTTTTTGAACGATTTATTTTTAGTCTCCACCTTATACTTCATTCTTTAATTGAGCGCAAGGAATCATTAAGTTTAATTTGGTCTTCTTGGTTATTTATGGATGTGTACACTACGCAGTCCGCAAATAGTTTAATCTGGATCGATGGCTCGACACAAAAACAAATATCATTAATATAAACCAAAAAAAGAAGAGGTCCGAGGACTGAGCCCTGCGGAACTCCCGAATGCACTGCCAACTCTTTAGAGAGACAGCCATTTATGGTAACACACTGTCTTCTGTTACTCAAGTAGCTCGCGATCCATGCTACAACCTTCTGCTCAATGCCTATAGCAAATAATTTTGTTATTAAGTTCTGATTGGGTAGGACGTCAAAGGCCTTAGAAAAATCCAAAAAGATGGCATCGGTTTGACCTTTCAAATAAAGCGTTCTAATTAAATCATCAGTTATTTCAGCCAGTTGGGTGATGATCGACAAACCAGACCTAAATCCATGCTGCTGGGCATACAGTAGTTTGTTATTTTCTAAGTAAGTGATAATGGCCTTAAATATAATGTGCTCAAATAATTTACAGCAAGTACTAGTTAAGGAAACAGGCCTGTAATTGTTAACTTCCAAAGTGGAGCCCGATTTATGTACCAGAATTATTTTTTCGAGCGCCAGTCATCAGGAATAACTGCAGCGTCTAACGATGCAGTGTAAATGCGATGTAAATATTTTGCCACCCAAACAGCATATCTACTCAAAAAAGTATTAGATAGTTCGTCCGGACCAGGTGATTTCTTTACATCTAGTTTGTGTAAAAGGCAAAGGACTCCATCCTCAGTGATTTCCACTTCTGGCATAAGGCTATCAGAGTCATATGACCGCAACTGAGCATGCGTGGCTGCCCGTGTAAAAGCGGACTGGAAAAAGACATTAAATTTGTTGGCAATGGTAGTCGCGTCAACAATATTTTTTCCCGTGATCCTGATCTCTGAAATGCCTCGTTTATTTTTTGAGAGATGGCGCTGAAATTTTTGGGGTTCATTTTTCATGAATGACGGTAAAGTATCTGAAAAAAAGCTTTCCTTTGCCGATCGCGTTAGTTCTTGCAACTTACAAGTAAGGCTTGAAAAATCACTTGTGTTCCGACGCTTGCGCTGACGCTTAATTTTGCGTTTCAAATGAATCATTTCTCTCGTGAACCAAGGATATTCCCTATTAACTCGTTTCTTTTTTAACGGCACAAATTTTTGCTCGCAAAAAAGAACAATTTCTCTAACATTTGACCACATTTCATTGACATCATTAACTTGGCTAAAACAATCAAAGCGTGATTCCAAGTATTTTAAAATAGCGTTATCATCCGCATGAGTGTAATCTCTCACGAAAGTATCCGACGGTCTAGTAAATGAACGTGTTCCTCAAACAGGACATGACACAGCAAGCAACTTGTGATCGGATATTCCTTATTCTACATTGGCTGAACAACCTTGGAACGAGCTGCTAACCAGTGCCAAATCAAGGAAGGATGATGATGAACTGTCAACCCTGGTAGCCTCAGAAACTAGTTGTTGTAAGCAGAAGTTGAATGCAGTCGAAATCAGTATATCTGCACTTCGATATTCTTTGCCATCATAAGAAAAATCAGCCCAGTTTATACCCAGTAGGTTCAAATCTCCTGTCATTATAATCCGGGATCGAGAATTTGTATTATCTGCAAGGTAGTCTGGAATGGCTTCAAGTATTCGGGCGAAGAACTCGGTGGTCGATACACGCCCCCTAAAAGTATTCTTTTACCAAGAAATTTAATTCTGCACCACACGTTTTCGTGGTTGTTGATGCCGTCCAAAACAGTAAATGCGACGTTGTTTTTAATGGCGATTGCTACTCCTCCCCCACGTGACTCCCTATCTTTACGAATAAGCTTCTAAGAAGACGGTATGACTTCCGAATCTTGCACATCTGCATGTAGCCATGTCTCAGTGATTACTAACACGACATACTTAGTAACACACAGTACACCTTTGTAATCTAACCATTACAGATCAGTGTTCCTGAGGGTTTCGTCATCACTACGGCGGCGTATGAAAAATTCTCCAGGCATCCTGACGTCCAGTCAGCTGTGCACAGTCTTTCAAAAATCAAAAGGTGAGAAATAGGAAAATGGCAGCCATATTTGCGAAAAAAAAAATAACGCTAGGCCTGCGCAGAACGCGCAGCACTGTCACAGCGAAAGCTGGAAGAGCAGCCTTACAGAACCTTTTTCTAAACACTCATTGGGTAACTGCTACAGGCACACTTTGTGAACACCCGCCACGCCATAATTATTTATAATTTTTGTGTAGTAGGCCAGCATTCACTTTGCTATCTTTCGTCATTCTTCGAATAAGCTTGGTATCTGCTACACATTTCAAGCAATTTTGTTCTAACTTTTTTGCGCAGTGGCTGACGATTATGATGAATTCCGCCTGAAGTGTGTATGCAGCACAGTTTATAGACCAGGAACAAACTTTTGTAATGGGTTGGGGCATTGAACAACCCACTCGTTGCGCGATTCGCATTGTGGGACGACTGGTCATTCGTTAGCTTTCTCAAAATGCTCTGTTACTCATACGATCACGATTCCTTCACCGAAATCAAGTCTACCTAAGGAAAGCTTGCAACAAGGTTTAAGGTACCTGCACGGCTTTCCGTAGAATACTGGGCTCGCACGCAGAAATGTCAGGTTCGAATCGTAGTCCTTAGTGTTTTCATTTAGTAAGATGTTTTTCTTATTTCACGCGATAATCGTTACGGACAACGCTGGCGGACAACTAAGGCACTGCACGCGACCATTGTTGTGATCTCATAACAACTTTCGTTCTAAAAGTATCACTCCCAAGGCAGGAAACTACATAGCATAAGATGCGAAATTCGTAAATTTTAGGCGTACCTTGAGCAAACGTTTGCACTAGTGGAGTTTTGTTCTTCCGAGCTGTCACTGCCTACCCTATCGCAAGAGTACGCGCGTGTTTCTTGCCATATCCCTCAACACGAGAAAAGAGGAGTGAAGGCTAGCGTGCAAGCGGGGGTGAGAGAGGAGGTGGAGTCAGCTTGCCGAATAAAGCGAATCAAAAGGAACCCAAAAAGTGTTTATAAAGAAAAAAAAACGCTGAGGGGAGAGCCATTCGCGTCGGATGGGTAGAAAGGGTAGAGTTCAGCATATGCCCACACTTGTTATGACTTACCTGGTATAATTTTATTTCCTCTTTTTCTTATTCTAGTTTTGTTGTATACTTGATCATCTGGAATAAAAAGCGCAAATAATTATGCACACAAACGTTGCTAGTTATTTTCTAGTACCCCCGTTTTCTGGCTTTTCGCAAAGTACGGCCGTAGTTCCTATATTATTTGCGTATAGTTAAAATATAACAGGAATCTTTTAACTTACCATCGCGACAACATACACCATTGAATCTACCCTGCTATCGCATTAGCCTATATAATGACCATGATGTTAAACGTACAATTTCTCCTCCCATGTATAGGGTACAATCAAGTGATTGATTGGCTTAATACTTAGCTACACAAGCTTATGGATAAAGTGTTTTGTAACCAATCTTCGCTTGAATTTTATCACATAAACAAGCAATGATTATTACTGAAACAGACACTGTTTCCTTTCGCACTATTGATGCAAATCACTAACCAGCATTCAGGGTATTTCCCAACAGATACTTTGCACCACTTTGACAACCAATATAGGCGGGCGGCGACAGAAAATACGCCTTAGCCATTCGGCTCATTTCTTGCTGCTTTCTTGTTACCTCAATTCAAATAATAAATTTTCAGCCGTCGGAGCCAATGGCGTTCTGCATGCGGTATCAACACATGGTGACGGCTGCATGTTTTTATCGACTAAAATTGAATATGGTGCTCGCATTACACAACGGGAAGGACTAGTGGCCACGTGGCCGAGAATCGAAAACGGAGATTGGGAATTATTGCTCTATTGGGTGCCATTTTAGAGGCCACCTGTACGAGACTATTAACTGTAATTGACCGTAAACAAAAAGTGCTGAGAAAGTGCTACAGAAAGTGCCACAGAAAGTGCACGCATCCGGAAAGGCTCTGCACAATTCAACGTTCGAAATTGGATCTCAGTCAAATTAGTTTTTTTTTTTAAATCCTGTATGGAGACTGCGACCAGAAAATATCACCTGCTCAGATTCAGACATCGTGGGAAATACGATAGCGAAAGTAACTGCTCACATGCTTCAATCAAGTAACTCTGCTTTTCAGCGCACTCGTCTATTTTTATTGTCGCCATAAGCCGAGTTTTTCAAGTCTTTTTGAGAAAAGATGAGCAAGTCACAGGCAGAAAGTGTCATTACTGCTAGAGCGTTAAATAATTTGTAATACTGTGCAGAATCATTTTAATGTCAGTAATTTAAGCAATACTTTTTTGCAGACTAGTTGGTTCATACTTGAAAAATTGATTTGCTGCACAAACTTGAAGGAAAACAGGGGAGACAGGAAACAGCGCAGACAACCAACTGTTTATTGTCATTTTCTTAAAGCCAATATATACGCATGCTATGCTGCGCTTCCACGATGCGTACAAAACAAAAGATGCCGCAAACAAAGCCGTCCCAAAATAAGTCAATTCAAAAGTGACGGTCACTGTAATGGCAAACGCGAAAAAAGGCAAGTTACAAAAGTGATACCCACCACAACCTAAACTGCGTATTCCCAAGGTGTGCGCTCTGATTTCTTCTAAAACTTATCTTTAATTATTTTTTGTATTTTTATTGCACCAAGCATCAACAAACACGGAAAATATGAAAACGTACTCTAGAGGCTTTTGTTTAAAAAAACACCTAAAAAGCACTTAGCACCGAAAAAAAACTTTAAAATAACAACTTTATAGTCACTGCAAGCAGCCCCAAGTGAACAAATCGGAAGAAGCAGTACGCCGAGAGAGTAAAAATTATGATACCAAACATATAACTTTACAAAACATTACGTACCGTCGCACGGGAAATAAAACAGAAACACTCATGAACAAAACAAAAGAAGAGAAATGGAAGAGAACACAATGCAAGGCGTTACCCACAACATTACACATGACCATGTAGGAAGACCATTTCCCTGTCCGAAAGTGAAATTGAAGGCATGCTTATGCACTTTTCATCAAATTGCCTGATAAAGTACGCTTCGATAATCTCCCTTTCGGTCTTTTCACGTGCCTTAGCCATGACTGACGCATTCTCAAACCAGGGGGTGCAACCGCATGTGCTACAGGGGAAATCTAAGTGACCACCATTTTTTTCCTTTTGTAGCAAGACTGTGTTCGCGCAAGCGTTCGTTGAGGCAACGCCCCGTCTGCCCTATGTACACCCTCCCACACGACGAAGGAATCAGATATACAACAGCAAATACACACCTAATGAACACGTTCGCATGCTTTTTTGTGCATTTTGCCTTCTTCTGTCTAATCATTAACGAACAGATCTGACCTAACTTTGTAGGTGCTGAAAACAATAAATTAGCACCGTACCTATTAGCCAGTACTACTTTATGCGTCAACTCTATATTATTGCTTCAAGAAAATTAGTTAGAAACAGAATATAGTTTTTGTTCAAGAAATATACGTGTTTACAAAAATGTGTTCTGTTTGTACCCAAATGCAACTCATTTTATTTTTTAGTGTAAACGCATCTTGAGGGTTTCATGTAATTTTCAAAGGTGTCTCTAAGTTTTTCTCTCGACCACACATATTTTCGTCCCGCACGTTTCTGTTATTCTGTCGGGTTGGTGTGTTTGTCAAGGTACAGCGATTGCAGCTTTTACTTGGCTGTCCTTACCACGAAGGATGTTTTTCCCCTTCATGTTCTTCATCTTTGTTATAATTGTATCAATTATGGTGAGCTAAACGAAAACTGAAATTTTAAACATCAAGTTTTTCAATTCACATAACCTAAATGCCCTGGCCGGGCGTTACACTGAGGGGGGGGGGGGGCGGTTACAGTAAACGGGGTGACGGCGTGGTCACATTGGAACAAATATAGAGTTGGTAACCCCAGCATAAGAGAGCAAAAAACAATGAAACAAAACTACAAGTACACGGAAGCCCTGTCTTCAGTAACCAAAAAGGTCGTTGAACACAGCCAGGCAGCGAATTACTGTTTCACTTGTATGTGGTGCGTGAGGAAGCGTCCTATGCACACGTGATATGTACACACACCAACACCCGTAGCAAACAAGCAGTAGTATACAGTTAAGTTAGCAGCCAGTGACAATGGTAATAGGCGAGATGAAATACGTCACACACACACTTACCTGCACAAGGTGAACAGCCACTATTAAACTCCAGTAGTCAGCCGCAAATCCCGCAAACGCGTCGTCGTCGCAGTTACTTGTAACCTGGACTACGGGGTGCCACACTTGTCGATTACGATAACAGCGCAGTACACAGCGGAGAACGCATGGGAGAGTTTTTCACATGACAGGCTTCAGTTATTGCTGCACATGATTTGCTGTTTGCTAGCAATCAGGAGAACTGGTGCTGCATGCGCATATCAATTGTCTTTCAACGATAGCTGGGCTCGGCATTGCACGGCAGTTGTGTGATCCCCCTACACAATGTAAAAATATACCGTTAACACCAAGTACTCGGCCGCAAATCCCCGCAAATACCTGTATAACAGTTGCTAACACACGCGTGTGTTTACGTTTACTACTTATACCACCCATTGCATGAACTGGCTACTTATTTGATTAATTTTCTGACAGTCAGGGATCTTTTTATCTCTCGTTCACTTGGATTCAGGCCATTCGGCGCACTGACCACTGCTTGTCTCTAACCTCTATTTACGGATCTGTCCTTTCTTTATTTTTTGCTTTGCTTGAAAAAGAGGGGAACACACAATTACACGCACTGAGAATAACAGCTGCGGACATGAAGGACACAAGTCCACGTCCCCATACGTCGGCTCCAGCACAGCCCCTGTTTACGAATTTTGCTTTTCTTCAAACATGCTGGTTTTTCTAAGGGCAACAGATTATTTATGAAGGAAAAAACCTTTTCATAGCTTCGAATGACTTACACTGTACGCTCAGCACCACCCTTGCTTGGTAACTGAAACAACAGCACAGAAAACGCTATGACCATTAAACGCTGCTTTTTCACTCGCTATAAACCACACTAGTGAAATGCCTAGGCACTGGTTCCTTCCAAGATGATCAGATGAACAGCTGAGCAAACACTTTCGCAATGTCAGTTGCAGCATACTGCAACCTATTGTTCTGGAGCATATCATACGTGAACCAGAGTGTGTGTCGTGTTTCTGAAACACCTTCATTACGCGAGCCATCGCGTCTCTCAGTAGTCGCCCATATAACGAACAGCCTCGTATGCTAGACCAGGTGTGAATGGCCCATTTGACTCCGCCAAGAAATATTGTGCTCAGAATGACCGTCACGCAAGAACCAATAGATACGCCAAATCTCTGAGCGAAAACTTTCCCCTTCTGTGTAATGAACATGGTATCCGAGAGCGGGGCTAAGTGCTGCGCAGATCGCACTAATTTCATCGTGTTAGCGAATGTTTGTGTGTGTGACAAGTAAAACTGTCACTGTTACTCTCCTGATCACTTGGAAAACAGAGTCCTAATTCATTCAGGCAACTAAAGCCACGCAGTTCCTACAATGTGGAATGTTCAGCGTAAAATCGACACAAACTTCCGCGAATTTCGCCGCGCTGGCACAACTATACTGCATGCTGGACAGCCACTGCAGTTATGCAGTTCTGATGATTTTAATGGTCACCCTCTGTGTGTCGACCAAGATAGCATGCCGTGTCAGGCAACGTTCGAGTTGGTATGAAAAGTAACTGTTTTTATGAGACCATTGTGGATTTTATAAACTCAAACATGCACAGCATAGTTGCCAAACTTACGAGACCCTGGTTTCTAGGCCCCATGTCTATCACATCCTCCAATAACAGAAACAAACGCGACATTACGTAGTGCTGGTCAATCAAGCCATTTGCTGAAAGTTCTGGTCTAGTGCGGGATGGGTGAGCTGTTTCTTGAACTGAGTGCTACAGGGGAAGCCGGAGTCACCTGCTTCAGCGTTCGCGTTGGCGGGAGAACTTTGTTACCTTGGTGTAGGCTAGCCTTGAGTTGTTTGAACAGAAGGGGCTTGACCTTCGGCGTGAAACTACCGTCGTCTTACGGCACTGTCACGCCACCTGGAAGATAAGTTCTGATGCTGAAAAGTGCAATGTGGGACGCAACTGACGCAACCGGCGTCCATTGGCACACCCTGGTGGGCACCTGGCCCCGTCGTATATATTTCATAAACATTTCAAAATTGTGCAAGGCGTTTCGCTTCATCATCAATATTCGTGTGGTGGATCAGCTGCCGAATAGTTGCTGTAAGCTACTATATTTCAAACCTTTATACTTGCAATAAGAAACACGTCTATAGGAAACTGTATTCTGATACGTGGTTTACCTGCCTGACGCTAGGTTTCTTCCAAATCTATGTATGTCTTTTCCGTTAATTTCAAGTTCAGCGACTTTTTTGCACAGGAGTAGGAGGTGCTTTTGCATGTGGACATTACTAAACACGACTAAACATTGCTAAACATGTGGAAATTACTAAACTTTAATTACCTCCCAATTTTTCTCTTCACAGCTTCGCAGAATCAGATTCTATCGAGGCCTGCAACAAGTAAGTCAAGATAGAGCCGTTAAGTGTGTCCGTGCTTGACATGTCTCGTGCATTTAATAGGGTAGCCCGAGTGCTTGAGTCTGCTCCAATACCGGAAGAGGTACAGGCTGCCATCAGAAGGTCTTATGTGATGGTCTTTGGCAGGGCATCGCCTGACCTTCGCGTCGCCGTGAGGTCATCAGCTGTTGGTAAGTCTATTGCCATTGTGCGGTCGTCTGACCACAGCAAGCATGACTGCTACAACTAGCTCTTATTAACTGAGACACACTGGCTAGTATGGTTACAGTATGAAATGAGTTCACAGTTGGCGTTCTTTCCGTTATTTCGTTTCGTCCTTCTTGAATTAACTATTTCACCTTACAACTCATCTCTCTGCCAAATATTCCAACATCGCACACTATGGGATGATTGGCAACGTCGCTTGCACTACAGTACGAGTTTGACGTCTTCATCGCATTGTATATTAGGCGCGAGTAGCTAATGTTTCCGGTGGGGCACTTTGTCTGATAGCCGACGTGATAGTGGCTACGGAGCTCGCCTGATACCCGAAGGGTGTCAATTCGATGCTGGTCATGGCAGTCTGAATCTGTTGACGATATTCAGGAGATAATCTCAAATGTCTGCGTACTTACAGTTATTTGCACGGTAATGAGCCTCACTTGAATTGAATCGAATTGGTCTAACTTTGTTAGAACCCGGGCAATGCGGTCGGATCGTGGACCTGACATAATGTAATTATTCTAGGAGAGATCAAACATGCAAGTTCGGTCTGTGCTGTTGTTTTGCCTGAGTTTTTTATATCCTATCTAGATACATTCAAAGTTTTCGTAATGGACAGTTTTCTTTTCGAAAAGCACAACCAGCGTTCCACAAAAACATTTGACGGTTGTTGTGCGGGCATCCTGTTTTACGCACCGAATGTTTTTGCAGTTCATGGGCAAATTTATCTTGAACTATAAGAGTAGTGTGAAAGATATTTCTCGCTGAATCGATTACGCGCTACTGTGAAAAGTATGAAGGCGTTCTTTGCAGTGTCCTCGAAATAGAGAAAAATGCTTAAAAATTTTAATCTTGGCCCAATTGAGGAAGATTCCGAAATTTTATACACAATAGAGTGTTTTCTATTTCACGCAGACGCTTGAAGACGCTGGTAAATATACCAAAAGTAATTTTCAACATTTCTCTGAAAAAGTATTTGCTTGGAAAACAAGTTTGAGAACGCAAAAAAAAAAACGTTAAAAAGCACGTTTCCTAAAAAAAAAGTCATCTTGAAAAAAAAGATATGAAAAAAACCTCTGTTCTTAATTTTGACAGAAGCTTTTGTCTAAGAGCACTTGTCTCAGTCAGAACACTGTTTAAATATCATACGTGCTCATTTTTGTTGTCAATGTTATATAAGGATTTATAAGAGTTTCAATAATGAATGTAATCAGCGTGTTTTGTGCGTAAACCTACAGTTTCAATTATTTTGCTGTAGCAAAACTTTGCGCCACTCACTTACCTAGAGAGAAAATCTGTTAGGGTATTTCATTTGTGTCTTGCGTGTGCGGGGTCGGGCAGTCTGAGTTCTCGGGAGGGCTAAGGCGTACGCAGTTTGCAGTCTACAGCCTCGCATACAAGCCCCGGAAAAAAAGGTGGACGCGCCCGTTCAAGATATCAATCTCTTCTTCCTGATGAAATACCGGGTCTCCCTCATCACGGCTCTCACAGATAAAGAGAGCAGTTTAATTTTTTCTTGGGGCATGCAAAACAGGGCTAGTCAATACCGTCGTTTCAAAGATATCGTTAGCCTGTGGCAGCAGCTTCCACAGGCCTTCAAATGTTGTTTTGAAATGGTGCCAGTGTTTTTTTCTATACTTTACAGCATTTTAAAGTCCCTGTGTGAAATAATGCATACGCCAGGGCAGATCAAAATTGGCAAACTCTTTTTTTAAGTTTACCGAGTTGAAGTTTGTTTCCCATTTTTTTTCCTCTCGAGGACACCGCAAAAAACTTTATTCACAGCACCGGGAGAAAAAAATGTTCGCAAAAAAAGTGCGCAAAAACAGTATGGCCATGCTGCCATCTTCAAAAGTTTGTCCTCGCACACGTATAATAATTGCTGAAAATAAGTTATTCAGATTGGTTCGCATTCAGTGTGTTCACAATTACTGAAAAAAACAGACAAAAGCAAATTATAGAGCGCACATGCATGTCCGATCTCTCGTAAAATCACCCAAGAGCCCCAGATGACCGAAATTTTCCGGGCCGCCCAATACTACATCTCTCATAATAGTTGATTATTTTCTTACGTAGAACACTTGGTGATCTAGGTATTCATGAGAGTCGTGGCTACTATAGTTTCAGGCCGGGCGAACCACCCGGTCTCGTTTGCCGTTGCCTGCGCACGTGTGGCGGCCTGCTTCGTAGCGCTAAGAAGACAAAAGCATCGACTGCCGCACGGCAAATTACGCAGTGAAGAAAAATAATTGATGACGTAGACAATCTCACAGCGCAAAATACAGGTCACAACACTTGAATAAGCGCACACGGACAGCGCTGGGTTTCAAGTGAGGTTTGTTGCATATGACACAGGCACAAGAAAATAATTATGAGCCTAGAAAAGGAAAACAAGAAGTATCTCACTCTCTCTACTGCTTGAGCGACACGTGTAGAAATTGCAGTTGTTTGTCACTTAAGGTGTCACGATTGGCTGCTACACTTGTCTCCACAATTGTTTATTGAAGGCGTCTTCAGGATGACTTGTTCATGTTTCTCTGCCAGTATGTCATTCCTTGTTTTTAAATAGTGGCTTCCACTGATGCTGTGTGCAATGAGCAATCCAGCTTAATAATAAGCAATTTCGTGATCAAACGTTGCGTAAAAATAGTGTTCGATTCAACAGCACGCACGAATATTATATTGCCTTTGCCTTCACCCTAATACAAAGCACAACGTACACTCCTCGAACGCAGCAAAGCAAAAGAAGTGCCGCACGCAGTCGGTATACAGAAAGAGACGCATACACGTTGCCGCTGGCATTGCGCGCTGTGGCACACCACTCACGAAATGGGCTGTGACGGCTATGCTCCGAACTATCGTTGACCACGGGCCCTAGTTGTGAGGGCGTGGTGGCCTCTGGGTAGTAGAACCGCACATGATCACCAGACACTGCTCATTTTTTTAGCGTACGCAGCCGGAGCCATCACAAAGGTACAAGCAGCATCAAATGAAACACAAACTTCGGAGTGCGTGCCAAACCCATTACAAACGGTCAGGAGTGTGCCCTCCTGTCATCACTATAAACAAGTCTACTCCGCACATCCGTTCCTAGCAGCACTGTGCCTACCGTCCGATATTTTCCCCACTAATATTGCAAACAAGTAAAACAAAAAACAAAGGAAAATAAATGTGGAATGTTCAAAAGCACTCCACATGCCTTTGCTGACCCTGTGGTCGCCGTATATAGCTAGAACCCAAGAAAAATATTGCTTTTTGGGAGGATGGCGCAGTACAATCAAACCGGACGTCCGCACCTCTCATCGGTCATGACTGGACAGAGCGCACTATGCTTTGAAAATGCTTGGTCCACACACTCTGCGGTTCACGTTTCAGTTCACGCCGATATTACATGCGTGCCTCGAGGGTACCAAATCAACGCAGAAAGGCTGCAGACCTGCGATTCGCAAAGGGGTTGTCGGACAGGTGCGGAAACACGTGATAGCCGTGTGCCACTCGAGGGTAAAGAGTGTCATCCCGACGCACGCGCTTCTCGGATCACGCCGAAACTCGCGGCGCCGATTCCGCGCATAGCGCCACCACGAGAACACGTGAATCGCGATTGCTGTCACAACTCGTCGTCACAGGTGAACTCATAAGGTTAGGCATCACAAGAAAAGGCGAAACGGTCACGGAAAATAGATCGCGCGCACCTTGGATCCCCACAAGCCTCAAGAAATATTATGTGAACATCATTGTATTTGCTGTGGCTTTTTTTACAAAGTTGAATTACCCATAAAATGGTGGTGATTTTTCTGCAAAATAAAAAGTCCTGAAATAAAAACTCTGAACAGACTTTTTTCTTTCATTTCTAGAAATATAAAGGCATATATGTGTAAATTTATACGCGCTAAATTTTTAAAACTGAAGCTGCTAAGCAAAGCAAAACCGTCAAGATTTACCTGATTATTATATCAGTGTTTGAGAAAGCGCGCTATACTAGTGGGATCACAATTGACCCTTTTAGGCAATTGAAAAACAGGCATTATCAAGGCATCTCAACGACATGACTCCAATAGACCACGCGGTTTCAAGTGACCAGATTACTGAGTTGTAGCTTGTGTTGCCACTTTGTTGAGCGTAATAACAGTGTTTATGTGTAACAGTAAGGTATACGCAGAAAAAATAAGCCATGTTGAAGCACTTCGCACATTTAGCTGCTTTTGTTGCGGCATTTCTACGTAACTTCTTCTCTGGCGCCAAATCGTAGGAGAGGACTCCGAGGACATGTCATCCGCTGGTCAAATGGACACGTTTCTTGCCATCACTGGCGTGGACGAGGTGAGTGACGCTCCGACCTTCAGCTTTTTTTATATTTTTGAGGCTAATGGCCGCGATTACAATTAATCTTTCACCTTTGAGGTTGTTCACTGATGTTACACGAACGAAGACGTGTACAGTTATTTGGTGCTCATATACTATGACTTATTCTATATCTACGAGGTTTCGATGTTTTGTTTTAGGACATTACAACAGTTCTCATCCTTCTAATTACGTCGATGAGGCCAAACAAAACATTTTATGTATTTTTAAGCAATTTGTGCAAGGCTGGTGCTCACTAAAGCCGGTGGGCACCTACAGCTGATTCTGACGTGACCATCTTCTCATCTTCCGGCCCACTGCCATGATGTGCTAAACAAGACTATTAGGGGCCAGTACCCACTTCGGGATCTCTTTTTAACCAGTTATGCAAAGTGTCCAGCCTGTGATTGAGCACGTAATGGTTCATGGTGATGCTATTGTTTATCTGCGACACAGCTGGACGTAACAAGTCTGCCGTTAAATTTCAATATTGGGTGACAATTGACCAGTTTCTGCAGGGAAACTGAATTGTTCCTTTAACAGACACTCTCACGATGCATGTATACCTAATATATTGAACCAAAGGTAAGCATACGGCTTAACAAGTAATACAAAATAAGTACAATTATTTGTAGCGTGCAGCCAGTAATTTTGTTAAGTTGAATGAATATGTTACTACTCTAAGCCCATTAGAACAACATGGGAATGTAGGACACGTGGCAATCTTGAAAAATACCTAGCCAACTAATCGCTTCATGGCTTGGTAATGCTGCCTCTGTAAGGTTTGAAAATATGTGGAGAAATTCAAGAAGAACTTCTTGTTGGGCAAGTTAGTGCATGTCTGCGGTGTGTAACGTTGCGCTCTTTTTAGGTTTGCACTCTTTCCGTTTACGCCTTTTTACTTCCTGTGTTCATCCGACTGTATGCGCAACGTTACGTACCACAGACATGTGGAGAAATACTTCACATTTTTTTATTATAACCCCGTCGATCTACAGAGGCCAAGAAGAGCTTTATTGTGGTGGTTCAAGCATTTTTTTAAACCGCAAAGGTCTTCTTTCTTGCGTTCTTGCGTGCCCATCAAGTTGATTTAGTTTGACTTTTATTTAGGAGGCAATTTGGAGAAGAAGTTTCTTGGCTGTATAACTTAAAATTACTTTTGTTAGATTCTGTTATCCCATTTGCATGATCAAAGACATAGCGATCTGTGAGTTGCCGCTACCCAATACCACTGTTTTTAGTGAAAAAAAAATATTAGTTCATCAGGTCATTCTCCTCGGCTGATAAAGAAGCCAACGTTTCATTTTAAATATATCTTGCAGGTTATAAAGACAGTAGCCAAGTGCTGGTCTTCGCAGTTCACCCACATCGCATGTGGTTACAAACGGTCAGTCACCCTGTTCTGTTCTTTATTTTACTCCAACTGAAATTGTTTGTTCACCAAGTGTCCATGGGTTGAAATGAAATGGCATATTCAGAGAAAAAAGCTTGGTAGAAATTCATGGAAACGCAGGTGGTGAATATTATGCGGAACTTCTACCGGCGATTTTCCACACTTGAAAAAAATGAAACCAAAGAGAATATTTTAAAGGACAGCGGACGGGTGAGGAATACGTACGAAAATGGTGAAATCGCCTTTCTACAGCATATGTTTTGTAAGAAAAATACGTGCATATGAGGTGAGTAGCTTTATCACGCGTGCTATGACGCTGTATGAGCGCAAGGCAACTGTATGACTATGACCTTTATCGCTTCACGCTGATTGAAGCTTGTGCACTCGAGGGAAGGCAGTTTTCCTCCACATGCACGGTGCAACCATATTGATACCACGCTCAGGCCAGTAGAGCGAAACGAGCACAAAGGTAGCACCGTTCATTTGAAACAGCTCCCATTTCGAATCTCTTAGGGAAGGGACATATACCCCAAAGAATACTTCATAGGTGAGCAAGAAGTTTACTATGAGAGATATAGATGCTGGAACATTGCTGATGAAGATAAGAAGGTGCGCAAGTATATATGCCTAATGTTTTGGTTTGTCTTAGGGTAGGTTTGCAAGTAGACACAGAGAGTCCACTAAAAACTGGCGAGAGTGAACTTTTGGTCCTCATAGAAGAGTAAGCGTATTCAATTAAACTTGCACTGCTCTTAGAAGGTGTTGCCTATAAAAAACATTACCTGGTAATTAACACCAATCCTATATAAAGTAAACTGATTAAGAACGTTGAAAAAGCGTCACAGAAATAATGAAACGCAGAGCTGAATACATTTACAGAACGCAACAGGCATGCCTGTTGTTATAACGCAATCCTTGAGGGGCATTCCACAAAAGCAAATGCACACTCAAGCTTTCACCTTACGGGCGCTTGATAGTGTAATGTGGTCGTGACGTTAAAAAAGGCAAGAGTGTGCGATGAACAAATAAGCTTTTTATTCCCCAAGGCGAACTTGTTGTGGGACACTGAAAGTCCGATTACAGCGACACACACTGGCAACGATAACGGCGACAGAGGAATAACCATCGATATTTTGATCCATGGCCTGGTGCACGGGCATTCATGCATTTGAGCATTAGCACTGGTGGCGGCGATTGTTCTGGGATCAACTCAGCTGTTCGCGTTTACACGCACAAACCTAGCGTATGATGCCAAGATAATAGGGAATGCTTTCAAAAGAATTATCAGACAACGATGCCAAGAGAAGTAGAGAGCATGCTATTAAAAATATTTGTATTCGAATGCAGAAGAAACAAAAGTGGACGACAGATAACTCGGCACCGGCAGAAATTGAACCAGTGACCTTCTGCCGTTGCAAGTTATTTGCAGGGCGCAGGAGAGGATCCTGCCAGTGGCAACTTATGTTGCAGCTCAGTTTTATTTTTAGGGGAGAAGCTCCTTAGGGCGTGGGCTGTGCGTCCCCTGTAGCCTGTATGTAGCCACCTCTAGTTTAGTTCTTGCAGTGTTCACTAGATGGCGGTACCGTCCCCTCCTTAGGGCGTGGGCTGTGCGTCCCCTGTAGCCTGTATGTAGCCACCTCTACTTTAGTTCTTGCAGTGTTCACTAGATGGCGGTACCGTCCACATACATGACCTTGACGGATATTCAGACACCAATGGGAAGTTATTACTAGAACTTTGCGAGCAACATAGTCTGGAGGTAGTTAACACGGGGCCTAAATGTGACGGCCAGATCGCATGGGAAGTTGGAAACAAGCAATCAAGTATTGATTATTGTCTCATGACTGAAGGAATTTACCACAAACTGACAGAAATGAGGATAGACGAGGAAGGCATTAACAGCTTGGGTAGTGATCATAAACGAATAACATTACAAATGGGATACGAAACTAAAAATATGAGCATGGAATCAAAGTCTGGCAGCTCGTATTTAAATGACAAACAAATAATAAATATAGCCGCAAGAGTCGAGGAAGAAGTAGGCGAAATACCAGGCAAGGACTGGGAGTATAGGGAGCTGTTACATCTAATGACGAAGGAGATAGGGAAAGAGAAGAAAACCGTTTGCTGGAAAGGAAAAAGGAAGCCAAAAAGTTGGTGGAACAAGGAAATCCGGGAGGCGATCGAGAAGCGACGCGAAGCATCACGGGAGCATAGAAGGCAAAAAAGGAGAAGCGGCCGCAGGACGAAGTCAAAAAAATATGGGAAATATATTTGGAGAAAAAATCCCTTGTACAGAAATTGGTAGAGGCAAAAATTAAAGGTGAAAGTGAACGCTGGATGACAGAGATACACGAAAAAAAGGAGGCCGCGCCTAGGATTTTTTGGAGCCACATAAAGGCGCTAGGTAGGAAGTCTGTCACAACGCAACAACATATTCTAGATGAAGGAGGAAATCAATTGGAAGGGTACGAAGCGCTAGGTTACATCCAAAAGATAACAGCCGATTCGTTTCAAAAGAGCGTCCAGGGGATCTCCCCGGTGAGTAAAAGTGTGGCGGAGGAAGCAACAGAGGAAGAGCTAGTACTAGATAATTTCAACTGGAAAAAGGCCGAAGGAAAAATTCCAAAGCGCACTGCCGCGGGTTTAG
The DNA here is from genome assembly GCF_013339725.1 of Rhipicephalus microplus. Classification (NCBI taxonomy): domain Eukaryota; kingdom Metazoa; phylum Arthropoda; class Arachnida; order Ixodida; family Ixodidae; genus Rhipicephalus; species Rhipicephalus microplus. The sequence continues at coordinate 40,152,984 of NC_051165.1, read as the reverse complement.
ATGGGATTCCCGTTAGCCTCATTAACGAACTAGGACATAACACTAAAGAAGCATTGTTAAAAGCAGTAGAAAAAAGCCTAAAGGACGGACAAATACCGGACAGTTGGCGACAAAGCAGAATGAACTTAATCTATAAAGGCAAGGGAGAAAAGGACAAGATTCGCTCGTATAGACCACTAACCATTACATCGGTACTATACAGGTTGGCGATGCAAGCAGTAAAAATGAAAATAGAAACATGGGCCGAACATAACGATATTTTGGGAGAACTTCAAAACGGATTTCGAGTCGACAGGCGGTTAGACGATAACCTGTTTGTTCTCACTCAGTGTATAGAAATATCTAAAATAGAGAATAGGCCCTTGTACGTGGCTTTTCTAGACATCACTGGGGCATACGACAACGTTAATCAGGAAATTTTGTGGGATATATTGAAAGGAATGGGCATGGGCGACGACTGTATACAGCTTTTGAGGGAGATATACCGAGAAAATACAGTTTGCATAGAGTGGGAAGGAATGCGTAGCAAAGAGAACGTTGAGGTTAGCAGGGGTCTGAGACAGGGATGTCCTTTGTCCCCACTGTTATTCATGCTGTACATGGTGAGTATGGAAAAAGCGCTAGAAGGTAGCAACATTGGTTTTAATCTGTCACACATACAGGGCGGCATGATGATTGAGCAGAAGCTTCCAGGTTTATTTTATGCGGACGATATCGTCTTATTTGCGGACAGTCGAGATGATATACAGCAGCTGGCGAATATATGCGGAAGGAAAGGTGAAGCTCTTGGACTAGGATTCAGTGTAACGAAGTGTGGTTTGATGGTATTCAATGATCCCTGTGATCAGACGGTGTCCATACAAGGCCAAGAAATACCGAGGGTAAGTGAATACAAGTACCTTGGAGTATGGGTAAATGAGAGTGATAGATACATGGAGGTACAGGAAAAAGCCTCGGCAGCAAAAGGAAAGAGGAATGCGGCAATAATGAAGCACAGAGCGTTGTGGGGATACAATAGGTATGAGGTGCTTCGAGGTCTGTGGAAGGGTTGTAATGGTTCCAGGGCTTACTTTTGGGAACTCAGTGGTGTGCATGAGGGCAGAGGTGCAATCGGGAATGGATGTAAATCGGCGAAGTTGTTGCGGGACACTGAAAGTCCGATTAGCCCCGCCGCGGTGGTCTAGTGGCTAAGGTACTCGGCTGCTGACCCGCAGGTCGCGGGTTCGATTCCCGGCTGCGGCGGCTGCATTTCCGATGGAGGCGGAAATGTTGTAGGCCCGTGTACTCAGATTTGGGTTAACGTTAAAGAACCCCAGGTGGTCAAAATTTCCGGAGCCCTCCACTACGGCGTCTCTCATAATCAAATGGTGGTTTTGGGACGTTAAACCCCACAAATCAATCATGAAAGTCCGATTACAGCGACACACACTGGCAACGATAGCGGCGACACAGGAATAACCATCGATATATTGATCCGTGGCCAGGCGCACGGGCATTCATACATTTGAGCATTAGCACTGGTGGCCGCGATTGTTCTGGCATCAACTCAGCTGTTCGCGTTTACACGCACAAACCTAGCGTATGATGCCAACATAATCAGGAGTGCTTTCAAAAGAATTATTAGACAATGATGCCAAGAGAAGTAGACAGCATGCTATTAAAAATATTGGTATTCGATTGGAGAAGAAATAAAAGTGGACGACAGATAACTCGGCACCGGCAGAAATTTAACCAGTGACCTTCTGCCGTGGCAAGTTATTTGCAGGACGCAGGTGAGGATCTCGTCAGTGGCAACTTATATTACGGCTCAGTTTTATTTTTCTCATATGCATAACAACTGCATTAATAAAATCTTCAATATACTTTTATGGCATCATTTTCTTTTAGTTCAAAATATTACTGTGTTTACTTAAGCAAAACGAGCCCTTAAATTCAAAGTTACTACCTTAATTCATAGCCAGAAATTTTTTCAGACAAACTGGGACTATATCAGCAAGGAAGTATCTACACGGGCTATAGACCATCCTCAAATGAACTGCCTCATGGAGCGGCTCTACTGAACTTTTATAGATATGCTGCCATTGTACGCGTCGAAAGATCATCATGACTGGGAAATTGCTCTTCTTTACGTAGCAGTCGCAAACACTTCTTCTCCACACGCCACTGCCACATTTTCACCATTTCATCAGCAGTACACTCGTGAGCCCACTCTTCGAATTGGCAATATTCCGCCACTGATTTCGACCCGAACTAATGAAACCGGTTGCCACCCGAAGAAAAAATGACGAATCTGAAGTAGGAGGGAAAATTTCGATTACACATTTTTCGTCCATCGCTATGACTGTAATTGTCAGCGTATGTTGCAGGTAATTGCATATTGATATAGTGGTTAATAGGCGAAGCAATGTTACTTTTGCTATATTTAAAAAATATATATATGAACTACTTTCAGTAGAGTTGTCGCTATTACTGATATACATAGGCTAATAATTTGAACGTTTATTTTGTCAAGAAGGCTTTGTATGTTTAAAATCTGAGGCGTACAAGACGCTCCAAAAAGCAAGTGAGGTTAGACAATAAAACTGTTTCTGAATACTTAACGGCTATTCATTCAGCCTTAAAAATTATTGAACTACTATCAACTTGAACTAGATAGCAAGTAAAGGGACCCTAGCTTCCATGTACAAGACCTCGTACTAGACTTCGGTTGCCACAAAGTGCGGAAGCATGATCTCAAAGCTTCTTTGCGAGGAATACAGGAGCATGAAGCTTACAAGCAGGAGCTCTAGCATATAATATGCACCCTAATCGAAGCACTGGGCGAAGATACATACAATGCGAGTCCCTTATACTTCAAACTCGACTCTGCTTAGATTTTTGTTGGATTTCATAATAATAATAATAATAATAATAATAATAATAATAATAATAATAATAATAATAATAATAATAATAATAATAATAATAATAATAATAATAATAATAATAATAATAATAATAATAATAATAATAATAATAATAATAATAATAATAATAATAATTATAATAATAATAATAATAATAATAATTTCAACCAATCTGGTCGCTGAAAACACCTCCGATATCAGGGTGCTCGACGGCGCAGGCTTAGCGAAAATACGACCTGTTTGTGAATCGTCCAATGACAATGGTCACAGGTCCTTCATTCTCTGGCATCACCCATACATGATAGATTTCCTGGATCCACTGTAAGAAAAAGCAAACGTCCACAAAGGCGCTAGTGTACACATGTGATGTCTAGCGCATCTCATTGAAAGATTTTTGCCGAGATCAAACAGACGCGTTAATCTTGGTTGATACAGCGCACTCGAGAAGACCATGAAGGAGGGGCGCTATAGTAAGTAGGCTTGGAGGCTAGTACGATTCCTATTCTTCGTCCTCCTCTGGTGTGCGCGGTATCAACCAAGATGAATGCATACTAACTCGGTCAAACTTTCATTCTAATACCGTGTTCGTCAAGCAATGAGTTATGGTTTGCAAAGCACCTATAAAAATGCCGATTATTCAATAAGAAATCACACAGAAAGAAATTATTCGAATCAAGCATAATTCAATTACCGATTATTTAGGTAAGAATGGTATCCTACCATTCATATGCCTTTTCACTGTATTACGATTCCACTTGCCCGCAAGTTCTTCTCTGCGCCTCTTAATCTGAATGAATAAACAACATTTGAAGTCTGGCAGTATCCATCCTGTCTAATGGTGAAAGAGGGCATTAAGCCTATTCTTTCCCACCCTCCATAGATTAGGAATATTATCAACATCGTCCTCTTTTGTGTCAAACAGTAATCAGCTTTCACAATTTTTTATAATGTACAGCAGAAATTATGTTCAAATGTAACGTCTGAAACAGACTATACGTTCTTGTATTACACATACACAAACATACTAGAGGCTTTATCGCTTATCACGGTTATTTATCGCTTATCGCTGAAAAGGCACTACCTTAAGTATCTAATATCCTGCACTTTTAGGAGATTGTAGTGTATCTACACACCCCGATTATCATGGCCTACTAACTTTGCAATAGTGGTGGAGCTACATATATATATATATATATATATATATATATATTCGTATAGGAAAGAAGACGCACGTACGAAGTTATTTTATTTGACGTTTCGGCCGTGGGTCCGGCCTTCATCAGAATCTGATGTTTCTGATGAAGGCCGGACCCACGGCCGAAACGTCAAATAAAATAACTTCGTACGTGCGTCTTCTTTCCTATACGAATAATATTTCCCGGACCCAGCATCACTTTTGTTTTTGGTATATATATATATATATATATATATATATATATATATATATATATATATATATATATATATATATATATATATATATATATATATATATATATATATATATATATATATATATATATATATAAGGGAATGAAGCGAATACTCAAGGGCTCGTTTTTGCTTGTTTCACCCACTTGCCAGCCTCTGCGGCAATACACGGCGCCTCTCTTTTTAGGACGAGATGTCGACGGGGCACTGAGTAGTTAAAAACTTAAACTTCCTAAAAAAGCTCTTTTTCCTCCACACCGAACCGCAAACGCTAGAAGGCGCCGTCTGGTCGGGAACAATGCGTTAGTGAAAGGAAGTATACACAGACCGCAGACATCCTAAAGGTAAAAAAGAGAAAAGAAAGAGAGCTGAATGGGGAAGGGGAAGGAAGAGTGAAAAGGGGCGCCCGGGGGAGTACACCTTATACTATACTTTGAAATACAATAGTCTTTTTTGGGGACCTTCCACGCAAAAGTTTTGGTCTGTCTTTCTGTCTGCACATTTGTCTGTTTGTCCACTCTTGATGGCACTGGGTACTTGAAACGGCCGGCCCCATCCGCAGCGCCCAATCTTGCTCAAGGTTTAGCGTTCCTAATTGTGCAATTGTCAATTAATAAGCAATTATTGCGCAAGTCTGGGACACCATAACAACACGTATATATTCTGCATGTACATGTATTACTATAAAATTGATACATAAGTAATTCTAAGGACCGTAGCGCTTATCACGCTGCACTGACAATGAAACGCTTGCACGAAAAGGCGAGTGTTTCCAACAATTTTCTAAGACGCGACGGTGGTGGCACCTACCTGTCGCCTTGCGTTCTACACCTTATCACCTCTGAGACGGGCGTGCACACCCGTCTTGAAGCCACGCGCTTTGCTTTCTAAGATAACTGCCAGATGGCGCTCATGTCTCACGTGTGACGTGACTTGATGCGCTCATTCGCCTCCGCTGCACGCTCGAGGCACTCTAACGTAGCACCTCCAAAATACCATTCAACGATTTTCTTGCCCAGAACATCAAATAAACGTTTTGTTTGCTCTCTCCACACGCAAGACTATCGTTTTTCGACGACATTTGCAGATAAACATGCAGATACGGGGCAATTTGTTTTTCTTTTTTTTTCTTTTTTTTCTTTTTTCTCCTTTTTTCTTTTTTTCCTCTTTCTCTTTCTCTCCCTCTCTGAATTAGGATTGTAAAAGCTGAGCACCAACAAACTGTACACTCAATCCTGATGAAGGCCATACTCTAGGTCGAAACGTCGAAATAAACCACGTTGTGACCGCTCATGGAGGATCTACTTAAATACTTGCGACGCTACGGCCACTCAACCACCATGCTTGCATGGTGGTTGATTGGCCGTATATATATATATATATATATATATATATATACCAAATACAAAAGTCATGCTGGGTCCGGGAAAGATTATCCGTATAGAGAAGAAGACGCACGTACGAAGTGATTTTATTAACGTGCGTCTTCTTCCCTATACGGATATATATATATATATATATATATATATATATGTGTGTGTGTGTGTGTGTGTGTGTGTGTGCGTGTGTGTGTGTGTGTAATCAGTAGAAAGAACTTCATCGATGCGCTCGCACTTTGAGGCGAATTTGCATTCACAGAGGTGACACGACGCACATTCTATAGATTAGATACTACGAAGTTCAGTCCCTCTTTAACAGGCCGAGAAATGGTACTCTTAGCCCAACTTCTGCGTCCAATATGCGATGCTCATTTCGCTGTCATGCTTCTTTTTCTGGTTGTGCTTTGGCGGTTAACATTTATATGAGCCACAATAGCTTGTTTATTAAATTTATCATGAAGTTGTGTCGTCGGGATGGAGATGTACACATTGTCAACGAGGATATATCCACGTTGAGCGGGGCTATAGGTTCTGAACACCGGAACTTACATTTGCCGAACCCTCCCTTATCAATGTATACTAAACATTTATCCCTGTGAATGCTCGTTTTACTTTCGTGTTATATGCTGATTCCTCTCACGGAGGGGTCAGCCCTATTTTTCCAACGAATAATTGCTCTTATATTTCTTTCATATAAGTATTACACTTTCTTGCATATATTCAGACTTGTACGTGTTATAATATGCCCTATTTGCTAAATGTCTGAACACCTTATCTGGAGCGTGCAGAATATGGCTCTTGTTACAATACTGTTACTATCCTTTTATCACCTTCGCAACAATTTTCTTCAAAAGAGTATATTTTGTGGTGTTGGGGATGTAATATATTGTTTACACTCATTTTATTTGCATAAAAAGTTTTAACGGGCATCCAGGCACCTGCATTATAGATACGCCATTACAAACGGCGTAGGCACTTTTTTTCTTCGTAAGAATTATTTATGGGCAATTAAAACAGAAAAATATTCTTCGTTTCTTCCTTCCGAAATGTTAGTTAGCCGTATATGATTGGTGTAAGCAGTCTAGTTCATGCACGCAGCACTAGCTTGTTACGCGATGCAACAAATGACGCGAAAGTGACTCATCGTGTAATGACCACTTATGCACGACCATGTAAAAAATTAAAAGACCTAACTATTTTCGATACGGCATATTGTGTGCCATTGGTAGTTGGGCATATAAAATTTTTTGAGTGTCACAAGTTTACCTGCTTGTTACATGACGTCACGAAGCCGGAGAGCATCTTCTTCTAAATGTTATTGAAACTTAGCAGCGCATACATAGGCAGCGGCTACATATAGCAGCTAGCGAGATGGACTATGATTTTAATAAAACATTTCTACTTGCAGCACAATGGTGTTCAGTATTTCGTGCGCGTATACACATCTCTGTGAGCTCATACTTGCTGAGACAAAGAGAAATAGAGAGAAATAAGCAGAGCTGCAGGTGTGTGCTTCTTCGCTGTCCGAGATGTATTACGAACTCTACAGGAAAAGTCAAGTTGAATAAAAATACAACTAGCCTGACTCCTAACTAAGCCTCCATAGTGCCGAAAATTGCGGTATTTCACTTTATTCTTGATCCGGCGGCTCAAGTTGTGAGGCAAACTTAAAAGCTGTGCTTCCTACTGAGTTCAACTCGACTGCTTTATTCGTGGCCACTTTGCAAGCTGCCATTATGTCTCCAAGTTACCATAAGCAAGGTTGATAAGATTTATCATAGACTAAAGCAAAAATAATTTACGGCATACTAGTTCGGAAAAACCTAAACATCAAAAACAATTGGTCACGCACATCGGCTTGCAATAGCTTCGACGGAGCAGTGGTGATGGTGTATTCTTTTCGAAGAAAATTATTTTCGCGAAGCAGCAAATGTTTTCACGTGTTCATGAAAACTTCTAACGCTCCTATCCGTAACTGCATCAGCAAGTCACAGCAGAATAAAAGCATGAACAATTGATGTAATAATATAGGACCCCCCTTCAGCGCTTGCCTGCTCTGCAATACTACAGCACAAGACGCGAAGTAGTCGCATAGGCGACCCGCACCACAAAGAGGCTACAAGGAAAATAATCACAGCGGAATGGTTGGTGAAATTTTGCTATTTTGTAACACTGCCTCGTAACATCTCCATTCTTTCATAACAATATATTTGAATGAATAATGATGTGACGGAAAACTTCGCATTCTTCGCTCGTTTCCCCAGAGTGCAGCCAAGAGTGGCCACTGTCGAAAGTAGGGGGGCTCAGCCCTCCCCAACATTTCTCAGTGGTGGGGGGGGGGGGGGGGTGCACCCCCTTGCCTTCGCGGCTGATACGTTTATGCCGGGAGCATAGTGAGCTTGGCTAGTCGGTAATTGATTGTTATGTTACCCCACGACAAAAATAATAAATGAAGAGTAACGTAGACACAGCTCTAACAACAAAATATTTTTATTAGAAAACGTGTTTTTGTATAGCGAAGACCAACCTACAGCGCACAGTAACCTCTACATACCTGCATTCCCATCAGCTTAGGTCGCACACCCACAACCTTCGTTCAAAGGCGTCACTAGCAGGTAATTTCACTTTGTCCTTGCTCAAAAGTGTGTCGCAGTTTTTCATTCGGCCTTAACGGTCAATACTTGTAATACTTATGACGCGATTGCCTGCGCCCCAAATATGCCTACACTTATGGAGGTTATATCCGAATGCCTGATGTGACATGCAGGCGCTATGGTCAGCCCCTGGACTCCCCGATGGCCGTGGTTGTGCAGGCGATGGCGCCAGCAGAGGTGGCAGGCGTCCTCTTCACCTGTGACAGCCGAACGGGCGACTCCAGACGCATCCTCATCACGGCCAATCATGGGCTCGGAGACGTAGGTACCTTACCTTTGTCTGCATGCGTCATTATACCCCTGCAGATTTGTACTTTCAGGTCGATTCACAACCCACATCATTTGAAAGCATTTCAAGAGTACTCTGGCCAATTGCTCCGTATAGCAGAAGAAGGTCAATAACGAGTACACACACACACATATATATATATATATATATATATATTGATTTGTGGGGTTTAACGTCCCTAAACCACCATGTGATTATGAGAGATGCCGTAGTGGAGGGCTCCGGAAATTTCGACCACCTGGGGTTCTTTAACTTGTGCCCAAATCTGAGCACACGGGCCTACAACATTTCCGCCTTCATCGGAAATGCAGCCGCTGCAGCCGGGATGCGAACCCACGACCTTCGGGTCAGTAGTGTTTATTTACTATCTTTTCAAGTAACTAAGATGGATAAAAAATCCCAACTAGAAAGCTGTAACGTACGTTTAGACAGTCTCGATACTTGTATCTGGTAATTATTAGAGCTTTTCTGCTAACTACATATGCCCGCGGAATACAAAAAATGCCGCGCGGCAAACCCACTGGCGCGCCTACGCACGCAGCGATTCTAGTGCTCTCTAACGTTCTGCGTACGAACGATGCGCTTCCCTCGCACCAGTTAATAACAGCGATAAGCAGTCACATAGCTTATCGCGTTTGTGGCCGATTACAAAAAGTGTTCATCGCAAAGACAACACCATCAGGTCGCAGGATCGAATCGCGGCGGTGGCGGCTGCATTTACGATGGAGGCGGACATGCCGTAGGGCCGTGTGCTGAGATCTGGGTGCACGTTAAAGAACCCCCGGCGGTGGAAATTTCCCGAGCCCCCCACTACGGCGTCTCTCATATTCATATCGTGATTTTGGGACGTTGAACACCACATATCAATTATTCAAAACTGCTTTGCCTGCATATTAATGAATTTCGTTTTCCACAGACTTGTCCCAGTTCTCTATTATCACCCATTTCATAACCGATTTAACAAGCTCGACGTTATAGGAAGAACAATTGTTTCTTGAGGTACGGTGGATATTTTAACCGGGCATCGTCTTTGCATTGTGATAACCGCATTGTGATAACATGCCAGGTAAGTCATAACATTATATATACATAATCAAGCATAAGACGCATGGTCTACCTATTTAAAAACATGCTATGAAAAGATTTGTCAAGCACTCATTCAGCTCAAATAATATTTCTTCCTACTATACTGTGAAAAAAAAATCCCTTGCAATAGAGGGCAGTCCTCGTACTTGAGATACACACTATTTCTATTAGCAACTGACCAGTTACTGATGCGCGTGCCTGTTTGGTGGTGCCTGTTTGGTGGTGAACGCCTGTTTGGTGGTGCCTGTTTGGTGGTGCCTGTTTGGTGGTGAAATAAGCGTGTCTGTTTGGTGGTGAACGCCTGTCTGTTCACTGTAGTGCGGCCTGGCTGCCCGTGTTGCCAAAGCATACTTCGAAACACGAGAAGCAACACAAAAGCCGCCCACATTTTCCCACATGAGGAGCTGGAGTAAATGCGTCACGGGGTGGTGAGGGTATCGGGTAACTGTTGCGAAGTTGAGTAAGGTTTGGAAATTCTTAATTATTATTTCGCCTTTATTATTCCTATTTATTGAATGAAAGAGAAGCGTTCCCTTCACCGAGTGGTTGGACGCTGATGTTAGGTTGTACACCACTACTGATTGAAGGTACTGCTCCTTCCATCGCATCTACTCATGTCAAGAAACCGTGAAGTCAAGCGAAAGATATATATATATATATATATATATATATATATATATATATATATATATATATATATATATATATATATATATATATATATATATATATATATATATATATATATATATATATATAGATGGCCTCTACCTATTTCGAAACGCTCGATTCAGTGCCTACATATACGGGTTGGCCGGTGAACGGCTGTGTAGCATGAGGAGTCAGTTTTACATTAGCAGATGATGCCTGCGGTGGCCTTCACATTATTACTCTCTCAACGACGTTTCCTTTGATATGCATGGTTGAAGAATGTTTGCGTGGGTGTCAGGCATGATTATGACACGCGAGTCACTAGTGATCAGATCACTACGTGGCGTAACAACGTTCAAGTTATTACCCTCGCAAAGACATTTCATTTGATATGCATGAAGGCAAGTTAGACATTGCGTGCGTCAGTGATATGCATGATGACGTCACCTGAGTCCCTAGTGATCAGGTCATTAGGCCGAGTAACGGTGTTCAAGTTATTACCCTCTCAAAGACGTTTCATTTGATATGCATGAAGACACTTTAGAGAGTGCTTGCGTGGCTGTTAGGCATGATGGCGTCACGCGAGTTGCTAGTGATTACATCACTAAGCCAAGTGACCGGGTTCAAGTTATTACTCTCTCAAAAACGTTTCATTTGATATGTACGAAGACAGGTTTGTACTGCTCATGCGTGGTTCAATTGCGTGAGGACGTCACGTGAGTCACTAGTGATCATGTCACTAAGCCGAGTGGCAACGTTTAAGTTATTACCCTCTCGGAGACGTTTCGTTTGATATGCATGAAGGCAGGTTAGAGAGTGCTTGTGTGGGTGTTAGGCGTGATGGCGTCACGCGAGTCGTTAGTGATCACATCACTAGGCCGACTTTCAGGGTTCAAGTTATTACTTACTCAAAAACGTTTCATTTCATATGCATGACGAAAGTTTAAGACAGCACGTGCGTGGGCGATATTCGCGATCACGTCACCTAAGCCACTAGTGATCAGATCATTGACCTGGGCAACATGTATCAAGTTATTACTGCGTACACAGCGTTTCCTTTGATATGTATGTCGAATGTTTGAACAGTGCGTACGTGGGTGATGGACGTGATAAAGTCGCGCGAGTCACGTTGTGTCACTAGTCACTCATTCATTGCTTATTCTACGCATCTTGATGATATATCCTCCATAATTGATTCTGAAGCTATTCACTCCACGCGTTCCTGAAAATTCTGGGTCGCTTTGAAGTCACGATGTCATCAGGATCGAAATCGCTGGTGTCTGGATTAAATTAGTTGGCGGTTAGAATAATTTCACTGGCAACTTGATTAAAATGAACTGCACATGGACTAACTTGAGTGGCGGCTGGATTAAATTGACTCGCACCAGGATTAATTTGGCAGGCGCTTGGATTAAATTCAGCCGGAAAACCTGTAGATCGGTGACAACGCTTTTAACGAAGATCCAAATGCTCTCATGTGCATTTCACTGGCAATCCTCGACGACCAGGTTACACTTCCACCCTTTTCAAGTGTTCTAGGTCTTGTGGGCAACAGCGATTCTACGGACCTTGATGGCATAGTCGAGGCTCACCATGGCTTGCTGCTCAATCAAGATGTTTCTGTGCAAGAGGCGTGACTCGCATATCCGGCGGGAAATGCAATGTCCTAATGACAAACTTTGGGCCCGAATACCAGTATCTCAATCAAGGCACCTTCGTAGTGACATTTTCAGACTGTTCCAGACATCGCAGATGTCATCGCGCTCGAAGTGCAGAAACCTCGAACAGCAAATATGTGGTTCAATGTAAATCCTTGACTACCCCAAGATAAATGAGAACGCCTTTGATCTCTGCTCATCACCTACCAAGATTGTTTTTCCTCGTCGTAAAAGGTGCGTCAAGCAACACGTTCAAAACATCGCATCATTACTGACGAAACAGTACGACCCATACCGCAATCCCCATATCGTGTGTTCATGAAAGAACGCGGCGCTAACAGCAGAGAGGCAAAAGAAATGCTCACGGATGACATCGTTGAGCCGTCTAAAAGTCCGTGGTTTTCTCCCGTCGTGCTGGTGCAGATAAAAAAGGGAGCCTACAATTATGCGTGGACTATTGCAACAGAATAACGGAGGGGACGTCTATCCTCTTCCGCGAATAGACGACGCATTGGATCGGCTGTGCCATGCAAAGTACTTTTCATGTATGGATCTAAATACTGGCTACTGTCAGATTGAGGTGGATGAAAAGGATTGAGAGAAGACTGCATTCTTCACGCCGGATGGCTTGTACCAATTCAAGGTTATGACATTTGGCCTTTGCATTTGGCCTTTGACCCGCCACACTCCGGCTTTCCCTTTCCACCACGTTTCGGAGACCGTGAACGTACACCGAAGGCATTGTTCCCAGCGAGTGGTTCACGTTGGCAGGCGTATGCTGAATGTGCCAAGACTCGAGCAAGAGCCTCTTTCCCAAATTCCGTTCTGTTTCAATAACAGAAGCGCCGTCTAAGTCAATTTTATGGTCGTGCTTCTCGCAGTGCTCCGCCAGAGCGCTACGTTGCACTTCCATCTTCCCGACGTCGTTCTTGTGTTGGCGCATTCTTTCCGGGAAACACTTGCTCTCGCCTATGTAGCAGGCTGGACACCCAGAACACGACACTTTGTAGACAACGCCCGGGTGTAGCTCCCTCGGAGGTCGGTGTTTCGGCCGCGGTAGCAAGCGAGCGAGTGTCGAAACAGGTTTATGGATTACCGTGACCCCGGCTTTTCCTAGGACTCTTGAGAGCTGTTCACTTATGCCCGGCACATATGGAATGGCGACGCGGTTGTTTGGCGACTTAGTTTCTCTCGTGTGCGGTGGTGTGGCCAGGGCGGAAAGGGGGTCGGGCGGTGTGTCGCTTGCAGGTGTCTTTCCGCGGTGCGGTGGTTGTCGTCTCGACAAACGGCGTGACGCCCGGCGGATGAACGCTTCTTTGTAGCCATTCCTTCGTAGCTCGGCGAGACCTGCTGGACAGTCCGGCCTACGAAGAGCTGACGAAGGACCCCACACCAAGTGTCCAAAGGGAAATGAACAAGCTCCTGGCGGATATCTTTAAAGCGCACCCGAAGGCGAGAAACACATACCTCCAGCTCATCTGCCGGAACGGCTCTGCACCAGGATTTTACGGGCTTCCCAAGACCCACAAGCCCACAGTTCCGCTCCGTCCTATCGTGGATTTTACAACATCTCCACTCCGGGCGCTGTCCAAGTATCTCCACCGACTCTCGCGCCGCTCGTGGGGCAAACACCAACCACATACGCGACGCCAGCCACTTCGTGGAGCGCATGAGAGATGTGACCGTGAGCAGCGATGAGTGCTTCGTCTCGTTCGACGTCGTATCCCTCTTCACCAGTGTGCCCGTAGCACTAGCGGTATCTAGCGCACGAGCAGCGTTGAACCAAGACGAGCTCTTAGATGAAAGAACCTGCCTGGGCGTCGACGAACTGTGTCGCCTACTGGAATACTGCCTCAAGGGGACGTATTTCAGCGTCAACGGGAGCTTCTACAGACAAGCCAGCGGGACCGCGATGGGAGCGGCGATCTCAGTTACGGCTGCGAACCTCACAATGGAACACATAGAAGAGACGGCACTGGGCTCCTTTATTGACAGGCCGAAAGTATTTGTGAGGTACGTGGATGACTGTTTTTGCATAATAAAGAAGGCAGCAGTAGACAGCTTCCTCGAACATCTAAACTCCATCGACCAAGCGATACAATTCACGGTGGAACGAGAGCGAGACGGGGCGCTTCCGTTTCTCGATGTTTTAGTCAGACGACAGGGCGAGCGCATGACCTTTTCGGTGTATAGAAAGCCAACTCACACCGGCAGGTATTTGCATTTTTCGTCCCTGTCATCCAACTGCCCATAAAGCTTCAGTGGTTCGGCACTCCTCTCACGTGCACGAGTAATCTGCACGTCGGAAGGTGAGAGGAAGAAAGAAGAAAAGAGGATCGTCGCCGAGCTACGAAGGAATGGCTACACAGAAGCGTTCATCCGCCGGGCGTCACGCCGTTTGTCGAGACGACAACCACCGCACCGCGGAAAGACACCTGCAAGCGACACACCGCCCGACCCCCTTTCCGCCCTGGCCACACCACCGCACACGAGAGAAACTAAGTCGCCAAACAACTGCGTCGCCATTCCATATGTGCCGGGCATAAGTGAACAGCTCTCAAGAGTCCTAGGAAAAGCCGGGGTCACGGTAATCCATAAACCTGTTTCGACACTCGCTCGCTTGCTACCGCGGCCGAAAGACCGACCTCCGAGGGAGCTACACCCGGGCGTTGTCTACAAAGTGTCGTGTTCTGGGTGTCCAGCCTGCTACATAGGCGAGAGCAAGTGTTTCCCGGAAAGAATGCGCCAACACAAGAACGACGTCAGGAAGATGGAAGTGCAACGTAGCGCTCTGGCGGAGCACTGCGAGAAGCACGACCATAAAATTGACTTAGACGGCGCTTCTGTTATTGAAACAGAACGGAATTTGGGAAAGAGGCTCTTGCTCGAGTCTTGGCACATTCAGCATACGCCTGCCAACGTGAATCGCTCGCTGGGAACAATGCCTTCGGTGTACGTTCACGGTCTCCGAAACGTGGTGGAAAGGGAAAGCCGGAGCCGTGGTGAGAGAACACGACGCGGCGACACTTCCATGACCAAGACAGTCACCCCCTGAGGAAGGGACCGAGTCGGTCCCGAAACGTCGGGCTCTTTTTAAACTGTGGCTGGAGCAATTTCAATTTTCTAAACTTTTCTACCCAGCCAGACAGATTGCTGTCAAAATGTTTACGTTCAATTCAAGGTTACGACAGTTGGCCTTTGCATTTGGCCTTTGACCCACCACACTCCAGCGTGTCATGGATACAGTGATAGCTGGGCTAAAGTGGTAAACTTGCTTGGTGTAGCTTCACGACGTTATAGTTTTTGCGCCTAACTTCGAGGAGCATCTTAGTGACTCCCCTAGGGGCGTTTGCGTAAGCAGGCATTTGGTGTGTAGCGACACCACGGACCCGAGCTAACGGGGGAAGGGGGGGGGGGTCCACGTTTCTTTGCCGTGTCCGGGGAAAAGGGGACTCTGGGGGTTGAGCCGACGCCGGGTGATTGGACGTCAAGTACCTCCGGCAGAGGCAATACACCCTCTTGGCCCTGGCTTCACGCAGACGGCACCCCTAGGCTGACCCACCCAGAGGAAATCGGCAGTCGCCTTTTCCTATCCCCCTCTACGATCCTTTTTTTCTGTTCTTTTATCATCTGTCCTGTCTTCCTAATCCCTTCTGTACTTCGCCATTTTCATAGGCGGCTTGGGTTAACCTTTGCGCATCTAGTCAACATTGGCCTACGCGCATTAGGTTATCGTAGAGGTGCACGGCTGGCGTCTGCATGTTTCTCATTTCACGAGCCTTGCAGCGTCATCTCGTTTAGCTCCATGGTGGGCGGCCGCCATCGTTACTGAATTATATTCCACTCTCATGCATAGAACTTTCCCACTCCGTAGTGATCATGCCGCTTCAAAGCATGTACGCACCGAAGAATTTTCCTTTTTCATCCGAACCAAGGAAGTATTCCCCCGCTATCATGTCGTACTCAGTGAGAAAGTCTAACAAAACAGCGAGAGCAGTATCCCCGTTTATAGTAGTGTGGTCACTGCTAGCCACGTTAGGTGATAACTATAAACCTACAAAAAATTGGCAGATTCATCGTACAGTGGGAAACGATGATATGCAAAGCATGAATGAGAAATGTTCATATATCACTTTAAATTCAGAACTACGTTACGAGGTGGAGGTAACTGATGTCGTACATGGCTTCCATCTCATGATTATCACACTTGGATGTGTCGTTTACCTTCGTCCTCTCTTCACGTCACGTGATACCAAAATTAGTATATGTGGAACTAGCAAAACGGCTGCCAGCACGCCTTGAGCGTGGTTGAGCGTGTCTTACATGACACGAGTGCAGCGTTATCACGTTTGCACCAGTCATATATTTTGTCATTCATTGACGTCACGTAACACCAAATTCGGTATATGTGGAGCTAGCAAGACGGCCTTCAGCACATCATGACGGGCCCAATCCACTCCAATGTAACGTTGACGCGCGCGGATGCTGGGCACAGCGACGCTACGATAGCAAAACGCGAGCACTCTGTAGTCTCATGCCAGGCGCGACCATCGTCCGTCGGCGCGGCCCGACGGCAACCGGCGGGAAATGCAACATGTTGCATCTCGTGCCGATGCCATAAAAAACACTATTGTATGCAGATGCGTTACCAGAAAACACCGCGTCTCCCTCTTTTCGTGATGGATGGACACGGGACGCGCTTAAAAGCGCATGCGTCAAAGCGACGCAGTGCTGCGTGCGCCTGCGAGTGCTTGGCAGGACCATAGCCTGGCGTGGCAACGCCGGCGTGACGCGACGAAATGAACGCCGGCGAGCACGCGCACCGCGTCATGTCGAAAAGTATTGGCGCCTTGACGGTGGCATGTAGTCGTGTTCTCACATGACATCATCATCATCATCATCATCAGAAGCAGCAGCAGCAGCAGCAGCATGACTACGTCCACTGCAGGACAAAGGCCTCTCCCATGTTCCGCCAGTTAACCCGGTCCTGTGCTTGCTGCTGCCAATTTATACCCGCAAACTTCTTAATCTCATCTGCCCACCTAACCTTCTGTCTCCCCCTAACCCGTTTCCGTTCTCTGGGACATCATCTCATCACATGACATCATCTCATTATAATTATGTTTTCACCAGTCACATACCACCGTCATTCATTGGCGTCACGTGAAGCTGGTGAAGCGGCCGCAAGCGCATCATGATTGTGGCATGTAGTCGTGTTGTTACATGACACGAATGTCGTGGTTGTCATGTTCGGATCTATCATTGACCTTAGGCGTCTGATCGCGTCACGTAATACTGAGTTTCGTACATGTGAAGCTAGCGAAACGGCTGCGAGTGCATCATGTGCGTAGTATGTAGTTATGTTGTTACATGACACGCATCTCATGTTTATCATGTTTGCACCAGTATTATACCTTCGTCATGCATTCACGTACCGTAATACCGAACTTTGTATATGTGACGCTAGCGGAAAGGCTTCAAGAGCCTCATTAACGTGGTATGTAGTCATGTTGACACAAGACACGCATGTCATGATTTCCCTGTTAGGGTCTGTCGCTCGTGTTCACCATGCAATTATGTCGCACTATACCAGTTTTGCAACATTCCATATGAACGAAACTACCGCAAACACTTGGCACTGACCTTTGCCACCAGTGATCTACCACAAACAATCAAAACTGGCTAGACTAAGATACTGATAAGACGCCTCGCCGATGTTACCACTGTCAAAGTTTCGGCCATGGCTTGCAGAGCTGTCGTGGTTGACATGCTTGTACAAAATGTGCTGTCTTTGACAAAAGTAATGAAACCCCACGTTGTATTAACAGCGACGAAACACGCGGGATATTCATGTTATTGTTCACTGTAGAAAAAAAGACATTGTTACACCAAAAATGCGCGAAAACATCTTCAAAGAAGCACGCCGATGGTGCTCGGCTTTTCATGGCGCAACGTCGCTGAGGCGGCACGTCAAGGCGCAGCGTCGCATCAACCACCGCCACTACCTAGGCCCATGCAAAGCGAGCCGTCGAGTGTGCCGGCCGCCTCCGTGGTGGAAGCAGCAAAGTCTGCTCCACCTAACAAGCCAGAGAATCAGGCGACTCCAGGGTCGTCGGGTCTAACAAATACGTCTCACCAGACGAGGTCCCAAATACGCAACAGCAGCTCGCGTACACGAGCATCTAGTGCCTCACATGAGGCAGTAGACAAAAACACGGTACTTCAGGTGCCGGAAGTGCAGCGTGGCTCTCTCTAGCACCCTAAGAAAACAAAAAAAACAATAACAGGGCCTGATGACGGTCCTGCTACTCAACATACAACTTTCCACCAGACGTAGAAGACGAGCCTCTGCTTTGCTGCTGTTACTGTTCGTCTGCGGTTTTTATTCAAATTTTTGGTAGTGTCACCTTCATGGCGGGTGCGATGGCGCGAGCAAGGACGGACGCTCCACCCCCTCTTCCGCCAAGACTAGGATGTGACCTGCAAGCGTAAAATAGGACTGGTGCGCTTGATCATCTGAACATGGCGCTACCGAGGTCATCGAGCTGCTCTGATGGGTTGACACGGAATCTGACGGTGGATATGCTGAGGCCACGAACCGCCACTTGAAGAGGAAGCTTGGCGGGACTTCAAGCGTGAGTGCCCTCAATCATAATGTATCGTCGTCTCCGCAGAGGTGCACGATTGCTTACGTCGCTATCACTGCTACAGGGAACCCGATTTCCCCGAATAGACAAGCTCTCACGGCGTGTCTTGGAACGATAGCTCCAGGACAAATAAAAGAGGTCCACATTACTTCCAAATGGAACATACGAGCGAACCTCAATGCATTGAAGGCTGTGACTCAGATGGGCAATATACCTGTGTGCTCTTTCATTATAAATGGAGGCTGCACCGCTGCTAGTTTGAATTCCGATGTGGATAAGACGATCTTAGCAGTGATTTGTTAACGCTGATATCCTCGACCGTCTATATCACAGACGTACACCATTTTAGACATTCGAAATGTGTGAAGATAGTTTTTGAGGAGGACAGATTGCCATCGCATGTGAAAATGGGGTATGTGAAGCATCCCATCCACCAGTAAGTACCTAGGCCATTACAGCGCCGCAAATGTCAAAACTTGGGCATGTTAGCGCTGTGTGCGTGAACAGGTTGACTTGTCCCCGCTGCAGCGGATATCATGAAGAGTCGACATGCGGGATATCTACCTTGAAGTGCTCTAACTGCAACGGCCCGCTTGACTCGAGGTCGAGAGATTGACCAAAAAATAAAGACTGAAATGACCGTGCTTAGGAAGATGGTACGAGACCATTCTACGCATTGAGAAGCGGCTTCTAAGGTGCACCATCGACAGAGGCGCCCTCGTAACCGCAGAAGGAGACCAGCATTGACAAGTGTACGAAAGTACGAAAACTTGTATTGCCTGATGAGTCAGCGAGATATCCTCTTATATCTGAAGCTCCCCGCCTTGGTGGTCAGTGGCTAAGGTATTCGGCTGCTGACCCACAGGTTGTGGGTTCGAATCCTGGCTGTGGCGGCTGCATTTCCGATGGAGGCGGAAATGTTGTAGGCCCGTGTGCTCAGATTTGGGTACACGTTAAAGAACCCAAGGTGGTCGAAATTTCCGGAGCCCTCCACTAGAGCGTCTCTCATAATCATATAATGGTTTTCGGACGTTAAACTCCACATATCAATCCATAAACATATATCTGAAGCGGTATCTCAACTTCGAGTCACACCTTCTTTGAAGAACGTGACGAATAATACCTCACGACTTTCTCTGCCACCTCGGAGTGCTGAACTGCAAGGACCAGAAAACCGGCATGAATATGAGTCTTCGTTATCGGATGTGCAAATCAAAGCAATGCTTACGCAGTTGATCCGTGCTTTGCGAATGCTGCTTTTTGGTGCCAAGACGTCCGTTGCCAAGGCTGCAGTGCAAATTCTAGACGGACAAGAACCGGTGCTTCGTGATGTCTAAAACCAACAAATATCATGGCGTCAGCAGCCTCATCGTCATCACTGAGTGAAAGAATTAGTCGTTGTGTTATATTTCAATGAAACGCTCGTGGGCTAAGTGGTCACCTTGGAGATTTTAAACAGAGAATGCTGAAATATCGATGCCCTGTTGCTATGTTATGCAAGCCGAATATGACTTTACCATTCAGATTGTCTGGATATGAACAATTCACTTCCCTGAGAAGTGGAAACCCTAGCAAAGTTATACTATTCGTGCTCTGTGACCTCACGTATTCCCATAACCAAATACCTATGCATATCAGCAATGAGTACGTTTCCATCATGTTGGATCTAAAAAGACGTACGGTATCGATCAGTGGTGGTTACATTTCACCAAGCGGGAGATTTGAAGCTGAAAACCCAAAACCTGTCATCGACTCGAGTCAAGGACTTCACGTCATCGTAGGAGACTTCAATGCACATCACTAATTTTGGGGCAGTAGCGTCATGAGTATTCGGGAAGACAACTCCTAGACTTCACAAGCAGCAATGGTCTTCATATTCTAAACGACGGATCACCGTAATATCTCCGTGGCTCAACGTAAACAGCTGTCGGGACTTAGCTATCGCTTCTCGGTGCCTTTCAACATCCGAAGCCTGGTGCGCAGGCGTTGAAACATTGTAGTGAACACATTCTTACTTACATACAACTATACAACTACGCTGACATGCCATCGTTGCAAGCATTCGAAGGCAATGCGCAGATTGGGAGGCTTTTGAAGAAGAGCTAGAAAATTTTTCTAGCTCTACAGCTTCTCCGAGAGAAATTGAAGAAAGAATTGCCACAGCCATACAGACCATTACACGAGTTGTCGCAACATCTGATTCCAGGAAGCCGGTTGATATGAAATACAAACAACTGGGGACAGTTCGTCGCCGAGCTGAACGCAAATACCGGCGAAGAAAATTGATCACAGACCTGAGGACCTCTCGTAACGTGCAAAAATCAGAGGTACTTAGAAAAACTTGGTCGCCAAAACTAGAAGTCATTTTGCACCGCCTTAGACCCGCGAAAACCACTGTCTAAGATATGGCACGTCGTACGAGTTCTACCATCTTCCCCTCAGCAACTGCGTCCTTTCCGTGCATTGGACATCATAAGAGCATGCAGCAAGGAACAGATCTCAGAAGAACTTTGCATGCACCTCTCCGGCTCTGCAACAATGAATGTCTCACTGCTTGGGTGCGCACCCCCTACGGCAGACGTTCGTCTCGATCATCCTTTCACGCTACAAGAGCTCCGTGCGAATATGTCCACTTTCCAACGTTCTAGTGCACCCGTGCCTGATGGAATCAACTCTGCTACCCTGCGGTACATTGGTCCTCAGTTAACCGAAGAACGGTTGTTTTTGTACAACCTTTCTTGGGCACCTGGAACTGTACCGGCACGCTGGAAAACTAGCGAGATTGTGGCATTGCTGAAACCTGGCATGTCTCCCCGTGATATGCTATCCTACAGACCTGTGGCGCTAGCACGTTCTGTAGGAAAACTCGTGGATTGAATGGTTCTGATGTGCTTAGAGTGGTTCCTAGAGAAGCAAAGAGTATATCTAGACACCATGAGTGGCTTTTGGAAGAGAATGACATCAATTGAAAGCTTGATTGATCTGGTAACAACCGTTGAAAATCAGAAACGGCGCCGCCGATTAACGGCTGCACTATTTCTTGATATCGAAAGTGCATTCGACAATGTTCTGCATGACGTCATTCTAAATGCTCTTGAAGACTATGGCATTGGTGGCCGCATGCATCAATAGATAGCCAGCTATCTTCAAGAACAAACTATATTCATGTCTACTGCTGACGGTGACACAAATAAGCATCCCGTCTACCATGGCGTGCCTCAAGGAGAAGTCCTGAGCCAAACTATATTTAATATCGCAGTCTTTGGCCTCGTTGAAAAGCTCGTTAAACTAGGAGGCAAAATCTTGGTGTCTGTATACGTAGATGACATTTGCATTTAGACCACAAGTCTAACACGTTTGCAAGTACAAAAGTAACTAGAACCTGCCTTCGCTACAGTGCTGCTGTTCTCTCCCGTGCTCGCACATCCACTGTACGTACACTTGAGGGACCTCAGGCACGTGCCCTAAGAATTAGCCTAGGAGTACCTTGATGCACTTCTACATGGGACACTACTGCAGAAGCACGCGCTTGTCCAGTTCGTGTTTATTTTCAACACGAACCATTAAGAGTACATCTAAGGCAAGTGACAAAGCATCGAGACCATCCACTGCCAGACACATTTAACACACGACCTAATGATGCATACTCAGAAGCTGTTATATCGCACCGAGATCTGCTGCCTTCAAATTATGCACCACATGTGATCTCCGACATACCACTCTGGATGATGTCTTTGCTTATCGTGCGACTTTCGATCCGAGCGTTAACAAAGAAGTAAAAAATACCAACTCGTGGACTTAAGCATTTCGCTTTGTCGTATATTGCCTATATGCACGGATATACAGTGCACATCCTTGTAGATGGCTCTTTCACGCAGACATTCTCAGCAGTAGCTTTCACTGTGCCTCAGATGGAAATCACTCAACGGTTCAAATTAACACACCAGACATCATCTACTGCCACCAAGCTGACCGGCATCCGACAAGCTGTGTGCTACATTTTACAGCAGAGTCCAGCGGAGTGGACGTCACTTTGCAACTCCAATCCGGCAATTCAGCTCATTAAAAACTACATGAAAAAAGACTTTGCATACAGTTATTTGGTGTGTGATATAATTATTATGTTGAATGAGGCGTTTAAATCTGGACCTACCGTTGAATTGCAACGGATTCCTAGTTATTGTGGCATAGCTTGGAATAAACAAGCTGATGCAGAAGCGAAAATGGCACACACTAATGGCGAAGTTATGTTAATTAACTTTTCCCGATATGACATCAACGCCTTGCTGTGTAAAGGTATGAAGGCATCTATGCAAGGACTATGAATTGATTTGGATAATTGCCACAAGCGCATTTACAGGCTAGATTCTTGTCGTGTTTTTCGCCTCCCGTTCCGACTAAGGAGAGGCCAAGAGACGCTACTACATAGACTGCTGCTGGGTGTTGCATACATGCGACGATAGTTACGCATGATTGGACAACAGCAAAATCCTAACTTCAACTTGTGTAACACGCCAAAAACTATGTGTGTGCCCTTTATACGCAGTTGAAAAACAATCTCTTAAGTATCTCACAGATGGCCTAGACTGCCAACCCTTTTCGGAAGTGAAACTTTTGGGTGCTTGGAAACGTGTGGATTACGCCCAACACAGTTTAAAGGGCCTGCTCGCATTTCTAAGCAAGACAGGTTTATATTGCGGTCTATAGAGAATCTCCTAATGTAGACACTTTTGTGTTTGTACTACACCGAACAAGACATTGTGTGCAGTGACAGATTGTGCTATACCACAATCACCCCTCATCATACCCTCCTCTTTCTTTCTCATTAACCCTTACTCCCGGGAGGAGTAGCAGGCCAGAAACCCTCTTTGTTTGTATGTTTGTTTGTATCCTCTAATCCATGGCTTGTACCCACTCTGGGGGATTGGCAAAGAGAACATATAGTCTCTTACGGACGATAACTGCATTATTGCTTACAACGAAAAAAAAGGGGGTGGCGGGAGTTGTATAGTGAATTGTTAAAAAAAGAAACCAAAGATTTAGATTGTGAGAAAAAAGAATCAACAACAAAGTAGGCACTAACAGCTACAACTTGATTTTTGGAGCCCACCAGACAGCTGGTTTTGCCAAACACGATTAATTTGGTATGTCACGAATTTATCCAGAATTGAAAATTACTTTTCCACCCATTTTTTTGAGTATCTGGTAACGTGGGCTTTATGTTGAAAAACGTTTAGAGTCTTGAATAAAATTACACACCGCATCGAATGCATCTCTGTGGCAATTTCCCAAAAGAGAGGCACCAAAACTTAGAACATTTTCTGTGGTTACATTTAATCCTAGCTTCACAAATTGAATATCTAAAAGTCGTTTCCTAATTATTGCATAGTTATGACATGAGCCAAAATAATGTTCAATAGCTTCTGATTCTTCGCAGAACGGACAAAGGGGGGAAAGTGTCAGACCAGCTCTGTGTAAATAAAAATTTAATGAAGGGACGCGGCACCGGACTCTGGAGATTATAATTTTAAGTTTTTTTGGCGGACTCCAAAAACCCTCTTTCAAAGCCGACTTCTTCTTCTTCTTTTTCTTCTTGTTGTTGTTTGTTTATTTGTAGCCTAGAATCCGTGGCTCATACCCACACTGGGGGATTGACTAAGAGAACATATAGTCTCATATGAACGATAACTGCATTATTGCTTAAAACGAAAAAAAGGGGGGAGTTGTATAGTGAAGACAGTATGTTAAAACAAAAGAAAGAAACCAAAGATTTAGATAGAGAGAAAAAAGAATCAACAAGAAAGTAGACACTAATAAATATAACTTGATTTTGGGAGCCGACCAAACAGCTGGTTTTGCCAAACCCGATTAATTTGGTATGTCACAGATTTATCCAGATTTAAAAACTAATTTTCGACCCGGTTTTTTTTCGAGTACATTTTAACGTGGGCTTTATGTTGAAAAGCGTTTAGAGTCTTGAATAAAATTACACACCGCATTGAGGGCATCTCTGTGGCGATTTCCCAAAACAGAGGCACCAAAATATTGAACAATTTCTGTGGTTAAATTTAAACCTAGCTTCGAAAATGGAATATCTAAAAGTCGCTTCCTAATTAATGCATAGTTACGACATGAGCCAAAATAATGTTCAATATTTTCTGATTTTTGCAAAACGGACAAAAGGGGTAAAGTGTCAAACCAGCTCTGTGTAAATAAAAATTTAATGGGGGGACATGGCACCGGAATCTGGAGATTATAATTTCAAGTTTTTTTGACAAACTCCACTGGGCTTTCCATGGAAATTTGAGGTGCTGATAATCTGTCGATTGTGTGATATTTTCTAAACTATCTGTAAAAATAGCAACTTTTCTATATCTAACCCCTGATAAGTATTGTAACTCGGGAAGTACTGAATATACTCGTCCATCGAGTGATGCTCGTGCCAAAGCATCTGCCAATTCATTTAATTGTAATCCGCAGTGACCTGGGACCCACACTAATTTGAGGAGTTTTAAATGCGGCGGTGCTAATGTGTGGAACGCTGCTAGGGCACGAGATTGTTCGGAGGTTGTCAGAGCTGCACGCACCGAAAGTGAGTCTGTTTGGACGATTGCTTCTTCTTCTTCTTCTTCTTCTTCTTCTTCTTCTTCTTCTTCTTCTTCTTCTTCTTCTTCTTCTTCTTCTTCTTCTTCTTCTTCTTCTTCTTCTTCTTCTTCTTCTTCTTCTTCTTCTTCTTCTTCTTCTTCTTCTTCTTCTTCCACCTGAACAGCTACCTCGTTTTCGTACACACAACCCTATACTTTCCATCCAATATGAAAACACGGATTATACAATGGAAAGTCAGAGGTATCTTACAAACCTCGACGGTGTCCAAGAACTTCTACACAAACACCCACCAAAAGTACTCTGGGTACAGGAAACACAATTCAAATCTAAACACATGAAATTCCGACGCAGGTACTATATTTTCCAAAAGAACCGCCGTGATGCCGTGGCATCGTCTGGAGGTGTAGCTGCTATAGTTAAGCAAGAAATAGCATGTAAACACTTGGAATTCCAAACGTCTCTTGAGGCAGTGGCTGTTCGAGTGGTGCTTCTATGAAAACTCGTCACTATTTGATCTATATACATACCTCAACATCATCATCTGCACAAACATGAATTCCAGTCTTTGATAGATAAACTTCTCGAACCCTATCTTGTTCTAGGCGACTTGAGTGCACATAGTAGTCTACGGGGTGACTCTCGTTGTGACGCGGGAGTTCGCCTAATTGAGCAGTTCCTTTTCTCTTTCGGCGCTTGTCTTCTGAATCGGAAAGAGCCTACATATTACAACCTCGCGAACAATACTTTTTCGTCTATAGCCCCGCCGCGGTGGTGTAGTGGCTAAGGTACTCGGCTGCTGACCCGTAGGTTGCGGGATCGAATCTCGGCTGCGGTGGCTGCATTTTCGATGGAAGCGGAAATGTTGTAGGCCCGTGTGCTCAGATTAGGGTGCACGTTGAAGAACTTCAGTTGGTCAAAATTTCCGGAACCCTCCACTACGGCATCTCTCATAATTTTATGGTGGTTTTGGGACGTTGAACCCCACATATCAATCAGTCAATACCTACTCCTCCATAGACATATGCATTAAATCTCCATTGCCCCTACCTTTATTCACATGAAAAATGTAAAATAATCCCTACGGAAGTGACTATTTCCCAGTTAACTTGAGTACACTAATATTATATGAATTTCCTTCACAGAATCCTCAATGGCTCACCGAAAAAGCCGATTGGGAACAGTTTCGAAAAGATACCGCCTTAACCTGCAATGACTTATGCGCGTTAGACATAGAGGCCGCTGTGGACTACTTCGCAGCTTTTGTAATTGACGTTGCCACCATATGTGTTCCTAAAAAAATGGACTACCTGGCAAACGGTGTGTCCCTTTATAAAACAATGACTGTCGACGCGCGCGTAGAAAACAAAACAAAGCGGGGAGATTGCTTCAAGAATCAGTGACGGCTGCGAATATAAGAAATTTTAAGAACATAAAAACCCAGGCTAGGAGGACGCGCAGATAGGCAAGAAGAGAAAACTGGAAAAAATATTGATTTGACATCACATTATATACACATGAGGGTAAGGTCTAGAACAGGGTGAAAAGAGTGGAAGGAAAACAAGCATATGCGCTAGCTCTGGTAGACGCACAAGGCGATAGCTTGGAAGATCAGACGAATCACCTAGGAGCACACATTGAGCAAGTTTCCAGCTGATTACACTTCTCTCAAAAGTCCAAACGGTATAAGACAAGAGTGGAGAATCAGATAGTAGATACCATATGTACAAAATACGAGGCATACAACCAACCTTTTTCCCTAGCTGAACTATAGGCATCTCTAAAGTGCTGCAGCACTTCTGCTCCGCTGTCTGACCGTGTGGTCTATAAAACGTTAAAGAGCCTATTTTTAGAAACGCGGAAAACCTCACTTTACCTCTACAATCTCACCTGGAATTCCGGCAACACCTTCTCGAGCTGGACAGAAGCCACTCTTATTCCTATTTTGGAAGCAAGCAAGTGCCTATCCTCCGTTACGAGTTACAGGCCCATAGCACCGACAAGCTGCCTATGCAAACTTTTTAAAAAGATTGTAAATTGGCGACTCGTACACTTCCTTGAAACTAATAATTTACTTGATCCGTACCAGTGTGGGTTTCGCGTAGGCAGATCCACTATTGACCACCTCGTACGTATCGAGGCACAGATACGGGATGCTTTCCTCCATAAGCAATTTTTCCTATCTGTCTTTCTCGATATGGAAAAATCTCATGACACCACATTGCGCTTTGTAATATTGCGAGATCTCTCACACTTAGGCATCCGAGGTAATATGGTGAACATAACTGAGAGTTATCTGTCCGTTCACACTTTACGTGTGGGAGTGGAGAATATTTTGTGTCGAATTTTTCTAAAAGAGACGGGAGTGCTGGAAGGTGGTTTGCTGAGCTGCACACTTTTTATTATTAAAAAAGGCTAGGTCTGCGCGGTAGGCACAGCATAGTCACAAGCGAAAGCTAGAAGAGCGGCCTTTCAGGTGGGGGGGAGGGGAAGTTTAAGCGGAAAGGCAGGGAGGTTATCCAGTTCATAGACCTGCTGGCTACCCTGTGCTGGGGAAAGGGGTGAGGGGAATGAAAGATGTTAAAAAGAAATGTTGCGAAGAGAGAGAGAAATTACAAAAAAAATTGCGTCAGAGGAAAGGTAACATCAAAGAGTTTAAGACACTAAAGTCTGTCTCTGAGGCCAGTTGTCCGCAAATAGCGCAGCAAAGCTTTCAACGCCTTCTGGGCTGAGGATGCGCTAGGCCAATGATCCAGAATCCTTTGTTCCGAAAGAGGCCGATCGTCTAGTCTATCCAGAGCTGCAGTGAGTTCTTGGCTTTGCGCGTCAAAATGGGTGCACTCACACAGAAGGTGTGCGATGGTTTCTTCACAACTGCAGTAAGTGCATGTAGGAGAGCTGGCCATACCAATGAGATAAGAGTATGCGTTCGTGAAGGCCACTCCAAGCCACAGGCGGCATAGAAGAGTCTCCTCAGCTCGAGATATCCTTGGGGGAAGACGAAGCTGCAGATCGAAATCCGATTTATGCAGGCGCGCGTTTGTGAAGTTTGTTGAGTTACACTGTACCAGTGTGAGGTCACGTGCAAGCGAACGAAGTCTCGTAGCTGCGTCGGTTCTTGAGTAAGGGATGGCTTGGAAAGGGATGACCATCGTGTGCAGATCTAGCGACCTCATCTGCGCGGTCATTTCCATATATACCGCAATGACCTTGTATCCACTGATACACTATGCTGTGCTGTTTTTCGATTGCTTGGTGATGAAGAAGCCTTATTTCAGCTACTAACTGGTCATTAGGTTCATGGCGAAAGGGAGACATAAGACATTGAAGAGATGCCTTCGAGTCCGAGAAGATAGACCAAATTCCCGAAGGTTCGTTCACTCTAAACTCCACAGCTGCACGTATGGCGGCGAGTTCTGTAGCTGTCGATGACGTCAAATGCGATGTCATGAATTTAATTGTGATGTGCATCACGGGAATAACCGCCGCCCCTGCAGAGCTTACTAAAGACACCGAGCCATCCATGTAAATGTGAAGGCGTCGTTTGAAAAGGCCCTTTCAGGGCCTTTTCCTACGACTCATTGGGTAACTACAGCAAGAACACCTCCGTGATACCTAATAGGGTAATAATATTAACTTTTTGGGTAGTACGCCAGCATTCACTATGCTATTTTTTGTAATTCTTCTGAGAAGCGTGGTATCTGCTAAACACTTGCTAGAATTTTTGTGCGAGTTTTGCATGCAGTGGCTGACGACAATGAGGAATTATGGCTGAAGTAGGTATGCGCCACAGTTAATACGGAAACAAGAACAAGCTTGTGTAAGGTTGGAGCATTGAACGGCCCACTCGTTCCACTAACCGCATTTTGCGACGACTGGTTGTTCTTCCGCTATTGTGAAACGCTTTATAAGTCGTATTAACGCGATTGCTTTCTCGACATCAAGCCTGCCTAGGGCAAGTTTGAGAAGTTACAAGCACCGGAGTAGCTCAGTGGTAGAATACCGGGCTGGCACCCAGTAGACCCACCCTCGAGCTCCACTGCGCCATTGGTAGGCTAGGTCATGCCTGCCTAAGGCAAGTTTGACAACAAGGTACAAACACCGGCGCAACTCAGTGGTAAAATAATGGGCTGGGACCCAGTGGATCCACGTTCAAGCCCCACTGTGTCATTGGTGCGAGGTTTTATTTTAAATTTATCGCGATGTGGTTACAGACACCTGTGGCGGCGGCGGCAATGGCAGACAACATGCAACAGCGCGTGACCCGTGTTGTGATCTCATAAGAAATTTCGCTGTAAGATGAATACCTTGCTTACCTGTATTATACTAAACATGTTATATGGCACATACGTCACCAAAGTTCAGATAGGTTACAAATCATGCAACCTCACAATGTGCGAGCGTCCGGCATTACTTGGCTTGAATTAGGTAACCAAGTGGGCAGACGAGAATGAATTCTTCATTAACTCACAAAAGAGCACCTGCGTTTTATTTACAAGGAAGTCTCCATTCAGATCCGGACATTGATCTGCATGGTCGGAGGCTACCCGTGAAATCCGAGCAAAAATATTTAGGCATCATTTTAGAAGAAAAAGTAACATTCATTCCTTACATTAGGCATCTCAAAATAAGTGCCTGAAAGCAATTATCGTGCTTAATGTTTTATCAAGAACATCATAGGGCAGGGATAGAAAATGCCTAATGAATCTTTTTAAAACCCTTATATGCACACGCCTCGATTACCGGATAATCATTTATCAGGCTGCAGCACCCAGTGCCATGGAAATGCTTGACCCTGTCCACCATTTGGGCATCCACATTTCTACGGGTGCTTTTCGCACCAGCCCGGTAGAAAGCCAAGTCAAATGAGTGTCTCTTCATATCCTTTTATATTTACTTAAACTTAAAACAGACAAAAAGCGCCTCTCATACTCCAATAATAATGATTTGGCGAGCAGCAATCTCTTTCAAAATAGGCCTTCGATGAGGCAGCATAGCTCAGTTTGCCTGAAGGGTCTAGCTGAGTAAACTGGTGTGTCACTTGAACAGAGTTTAATGGCTCCTGCAGCATAGCCACCACCATGGCAGTGGCAGACTATAGATTGCGATGTGCCTTTCCTAAAAGTTACAAAACACGCATGTATTGCACTTATCCGAACGTGCTTCCTGGATCTTCAACACAAATACACACGTCCTGAGTTCTTTACGGATACCTCTATGTCTAACTCCTCTGTCCTACGCTGCTGTCGGCTCATCCTTTTTCGATGCTGGCCATCTACATACAGACACAAGTGTCTTCAATGCGGAAGCTTACGCGATAGTTGTGGCCGCTAAACACATAAAAAATTAGAACTAAATAACAGTAATGTATACAGACTCCTTCAGTGTGGTAAAAACTCTGCACACTCTTAAAAACAAAAAAAAACTCTGCTCTCACCTCACTTTAGTCTATTTTATGCACCCTCTACACACTCAAACATGCGTAGTGCGTTGGTGCCAGGGCAACATGAGATCCAAGGCAACGTGATGGCAAGTCAGCGTGCTGCATCCGTCCACGAAAGCCCTGCCACTACACCCATATCAATCCCGGCTCTTGTCCTTCAACCGTCTCCCAAACGAAAGATCAGGGACTACTGGCCGAGCTAGTGGGACAGACACGCACAAAACAAACTACACGTTATCAAGCAACATTTTGGTCATTTGCCGCCAGTATCAAAATCACGTCGCACAAAGGTAACACTCACAAGTTTAGGATAGGACACGCATACACGACACACTCATATCTTTTGTCTGGTGGCGATCCACCATTGTGTGACAGATGTGGTGAATCACAAACAGTTCTTCACATTTTAGTGCAGTGTGAAGATTTAGACACTCTAAGAAGACAAATTTTTTTCATTACCCTACTGACAACACATACCATCACACCCTGCAATATTCGTCGGTAGGGAACCATTTCTCGATCATAAATGTGTGCCAGCTTTTTAAAAAAGTGTCAGCTTCGATTGTGTAATATACCCAGGCATAGCGTAGTGCTACCTCTCAAGAGAGGTTGCTGCTGCAGTGGCTTCATTGAAAAGCACTTGCCTCACGACCCTTGAACACAATGGTGCTGATGAGGCACTTGTGCTATTGCGATATATCTTCACACACGCTTTTATTATCAGAACTTTTCGCCACCCATTTTTCGCCACCCATACACTTCAGGTCACTCTCATTATTTTATTACTTGTATGTTTTACCCGCTTTAACGCGAGAAGTTTTAAGGCTCTTATACAGTCACCCAACATATTCATTGTTCACATCTTGTCTGATGACCTGGTGCTCTATCACCATCAAATGGCTCTTGCACCACAAAACAACACATCATCATCATCATCATCATCATCATCATCATCATCATCATCATTTTCGGTGACTGGTGGCAGTATTCAGCGCTATTAGGCCTTCTAGACTGACAATAATGGAGGAAAGTGTCGATTCACTTACCGAGAGCACCCGTTTCATGGTCATGTAATCAGAGACGCATGAATTCCAACAGACCCGGACAAGACGGGCGCTATTCGCAAACTCCCGCAGCCCCACGTCAAAAAACAAATTGGCACATCCGACGTACAATGGAAATCGATGATATGCGAAGCACGAATGAGAAACGTTGATTTAAAATCAACACAACGTTAACAGGTTTAGGTAAATGATGCCGCACATCACTTCCGTGTCACGATTATCATGTTTAGATGTGTCGTTTACCTTCGTCATCTATTCACGTCACGTGATACCAAATTTAGTATATGTGGAGCGAGCGAAATGGTCGCGAGCACGCTATGATCATGACATGTTGTCATATTCTTACATGACATGCAAGTCAGGATTATCACGTTTGCACCCCTCATTAGTTTCGTCATTCATTGATGTCCCGGAACACCAAATTTGGTATATGTGGACCTAGCAAATAGGCCGCTAGCGCATCATGAAGGGCCCATTATACTCTAACGTAACATTGACGCGCGCGCACGCTGGGCACAGTGACGCAACGTTAGCAAAACGCGAGCACTCTATGGTTTGACGCAAGGTGCGACTGGCGCGACCGGCGTCCGTCAGCGCAGCCCGAAGGCAACCCGTGCGAAATGTGACATGCTGCATTTCACACCGATGCGTTACCCACGCAACACTGCGACTCCATCTTTTCGCGAAGGAGGGACGCCACACGCACTTAAAGGCACATGCGGCAAAGCAACGCAGCGCGGAGCGCGGCTGCGAATATAAGGCTGGGCCAGCGGTTGGCGTGGCAACGCCGGCGTGACGCGACAAAGTGAACGCCGGCGAGCACGCACACCGCGTCACGTCGAAATGCATTCGCGCCTTCACTGTGGCACGTAGTCATGTTCTCACATGACACTAATCTCATGATTATCATGTTTGCACTAGTCACATACATTTTTCGTTCATTGGCGTCGCGTAACACCGAGTTTGGTACATCTGAAGCTAGCGAAACGGCCACGAGCGCATCATGAGCGTAGCAAGTAGTCATGTTGTTACATTGCACGCACCTCATGTTTATCTTGTTTCCACCAGTATTATTACCTTTGTCATCCATTCACGTCCCGTACTACCAAATTTCGTATAAATGAAGCTAGCGAAAAGGCCACCAGCGCATCATGAGCGTGGCATGGAGTCATGTTACATGAGACGCATCTCATGATTATCATGTTTGAACCAGTCACATACCTTCCCACTCATTCATGTATCGTAGTAACAAATGACGCTAGCGAAACGGCCAGGAGTGCATCATGAGCGTGGCATGTAGTAATGTTGTTACATGGCAGGCATGTTATGATTTTCGTGTTATGGTCGGTCGCTTGTGTTTGCCATGCAATTATGTCATACCATAGCATTTTTGCAACATTCAATGTAAACGAAACCACCGCAAAAGCTGCAGAACCATGAAACGTAAGTCATGACATTTATGACGTACATTTTATGATCTTAATGTCATTACTAGTAAAACATGTTCTTCATACAGTCATGTTATGCCATACCAAGTTTGGTATTGATTTCATTATAAAAACGACCAGGAGAGCTAAAAGTCGTGGGCGGCCAGGTAGATGAATAGATAGATAGATAGATAGATAGATATATAGATAGATAGAAAGATATATATATATATATATATATATATATATATATATATATATATATATATATATATATATATATATATATATATATATATATATATATATATATATATATATAGATAAATAGATAGATAGATAAATAGATAGATAGATAGATAGATAGATAGAGACTCTCAAATTCGCCAAAGTGTGCCAAAAATGCTTCGCATTTAAAAGCGTTAGAAGTTTCTTGGGACTGTGCGCATACTTTAGATGTTACGTTAAATGTATCGGTCAAATTGCTGAGCCGCTCGCTCGCCTTACAAAAGATGATATCCCGTTTTTGTGGCAAGAATCACTCCAGCAAGCTATCCACGAGCTGCAACGTCGCCAAAAGAACCACCTTGTCTTGCGCACTTCCATGATAACGCTAAAGCCGAGAATCCCACTGATGTCGCAAGTATTGGGCTGGGCGCTCTCCTCGTGCAAAAACAGAACAGCCAAGAACGATAGGTCACTTAATCCAGCAACTCCTTGGCGAAAACAGAAGTAAAGTATTCCACAACCAAGGGGGAATGTCTTACAATAGTGTGGGCCACATCCCAAATTCCGACCATACATTTACGGCAGACCATTCAACGTCGTTACGAATCACCACTAACTATGCTGGTTAACAAACATCAAAGACCTGGCAGGACGTCTAGCTAGAAGCAGTTTACGCCTACAAGAGTTTGACACGACCGTTGTACACAAGAATGGTTCTAAAAATTCCGACGCGGACTGTTTGTCACGTGCAGCCCCAGAGCACCCTTCGCCCAAAGACGAGGACTGTAATTTTCTCGGCGCAGTAACAAGCTCAAGCCTCGACATAGAACAGCGTAATGATTCCGCACTACTGGGCATCATCGAGTAACTTGAAAGAAGCAAAGAAGATATTCCACGACTTTTTAGGCGCAATGCTTCTGTTACAAATTGTGTAGAAGACGAGAAGTGACATTATCATCATCGGGGAATCAGATCACTGTTCGGAATAAAGAGGTCGACGGGTGGACTTCGCCGATCACCCCGTTGTAGTTCAGGAGCCGGAGCCCGAGGAGAAGGATTTCCTGTCGTTCCTTGCCGGTTATCTACGACGAACCCTGTCTGAGAAGGAAGCGGGGCCTCAGTCAGGAAGGAATGAGGGAGAAGAAGACTGAACGAGGACGCACCGCTCGTTCCCTGGTCACAGCTGTCCGGGCCGTTCACGTTGGGTCGTCGCTCTGTTTTTTCAGGCCTTTTCGAGTTCCTGTTCAGCTGTCTTCGGCGTCTGTCTTTCGGGGTGTACGGCCATTGCGGGCGATGCTGACTTGAGCTCAGCTGACTGATGTCTGTCGCGTTTCCCGGCCAAGCAAAGTCTGCCTGGTCGGCATTCCTCACTAATGATAATTTACCCATTGATATTTTCTTGCACAGTGGTCTCAGCAGCATTTCGGTGGCTCTGGTCCCAAAAATTGGGGCTTCTATTCACATGAAAAACCCCAAAAGCGTCTAGAAGGAGCTACGGAAGGTGACCGAACACTTCCAAGTTTTCACCGAGGTGCAACAGCTTGGTCGTGGAGGTATTCTGTGCTGTTCCCTAGATCAGGCCTGCGTATCAGATCTGCTGAAATGCACATCGTTTGCCTCTCTCCCAATAAGCTCTTTTGTTCCTCCTCACTAAGCCTGTGTGAAAAGTTTGGTTCGTGGGGTAGACTTGAGCCTGTCTCCGCCCGAAATTCTACAGATGTTTTCTGCTGCAGGCGCGGTGGCAGTTTTTCGCTGTTCACATAGCGCTGACAGAAATAAGATCCCGACAGAGTCGGTGATAGTTACCCTTGCTGGAACTACTGGATTAACAAAGATCAAAGCGTGACCACTGATATATTGGGTCGAAGTGCTATCTCCTCGTCCACTGCAGTGCCATAGATGCTGGCATTTCGGGCATAGCATAAAGGGTTGCCGATCAAAAAAGTGGTGCTAAATGTGTGCAGGACAACACAACTCTCAAGAATGCACAGCTCAGGAAAGGTCTTGCTAAGTCTGTGGTGGCCCTCACCTATGTGTTGATGGCACATGCCCTGCTAGAGCTCAGGAGGTTGATGTAAAGAAATAATTGAGAAAAAACGTTTTTCAAGACGCGAAGCTCGAATCGCCATCGCAGTGCGCTCTCGTGGATAGGTAGTAGCTGCGATCTGTAATAACCACATCATGGACTCGTCGCTTTCAGGCGTGATAGCCACGACCACTGAGAAAACAATGACAAAGCTATTGGAGAACCTTTTTGTGACGCTGACGGAGTCCTTTGCTCAAATAGTAAATGCACAAATCGCTCAATTCCTCATGAAAGTTATTCATCCACATGCAGCCTCTATGCTTTCTGCAGCTAATAAGGTGAATGCGTGATCTGTAGAAACAGGGTCTTCTAAACGCAGCTACCCGATAACAACACCTGTTGAAGAGGTATTTTCATCAAGAGCTCGCCCGTCAAACAACGGCCGTAAAATAATCCCCATTAAACATCTGGATTCGAGCTCTGATTCAGGTTCGCAGGACTCACAAATGGAATTTGACGCACAAAAAAATGAAATGGCGAAGCGTCGCCGCGAAAAAAATGGATCTTCAGTGAGTCCGAAAGGAAAAAGCAAAAAATAACACAATGCAATAGCATCAAAAGGAGATTTTTTTGAAAGATAACTTATT
Organism: Rhipicephalus microplus; assembly: GCF_013339725.1. Lineage (NCBI taxonomy): Eukaryota > Metazoa > Arthropoda > Arachnida > Ixodida > Ixodidae > Rhipicephalus > Rhipicephalus microplus. The sequence goes on along the minus strand of NC_051165.1, from coordinate 40,116,845 downwards.
GCAGAAGGCAGTGAATGCGGCCTGCATATCCTCAAAATAGGTGGATTAGGAATGTTGCAGAGAAATTCTCGGCTAATTTTTTCTGCAACTACTGATTTATTTTGTCTTTGTAATCAGCGTTCCCCAGATGTTATAGTGTTGCAAGAAACTTGGCTTTCTAAAGAAAAAACCTTTCATCTTAAAAACTACCAAACATTTCGCTTAGACCACCCCTCTCAAGAAAGTGGTTTAGCAGTGTTTATATCTTCGAAAATTGCACATCGGGTAAAAGTTACAGGTGAAATAGTGAATTTAAAAAGTGAAATTTTAACATTACATATCGCTTTTCCGAGACACCTTTCCTTTTTGTTAATAAACGCTTATTTTCCGTCAGGTGTTCAAAATTCTAGTGTTTTAGATACCGTAATTTAGTCTTGCAGAAAAGAGATAACAATTATAGGAGACTTCAATTCCCATCACACTTCGTGGGGATTCAGAACAGATATTAGTGGAAAGCACTTGTGGGATATTGTTGGTAAAAGTAATTTAACACGGATTAACCAGCGAACCCCCACGTTTGTATGCAATCAGTCCCATTCTGCGATTGATCTGACTTTCTGTAGTCCTAGCCTCTGAATTTCTACATGGTCTACTTTAAACTTGGGTGTAAATAGCGATCATTTTCCTATATTGTTTGAGCTTGTATGTCCCGTGACTTTAATAATCAGGCAGCCCACTTCTCACATCAATTTTAATACATTTGAACAGACACTACGTGTAGCTTCGTCAAAACGAACCGAAGTAAATAAACAGCGAAACGTTGTCAGCTTTAAGAATGTTAGAAAACAATCTTTAAATAAAGCTAATTTCACAGTTCAGGTCTCTAAATTACGCCATTTTAATCGTTGCTGTAACTCTGATTGTTCACGTCATTACAGGCTAAGAAAAGCAGCGTGGCGAACACTGCTCTATAATCAGTGCCCCAGATACTGGAGTGATTACAAATACGCGGCTGCAATTTTTAAGCGAACGGTTGCCGCTGCGAAGGATAAATATGATAGCCAACTTTCCGAGTTCCTTTCAAAGCCTGGCCACAGCAAATCACTTTTCAACTTCCTCAAAGCCCAAAAAGTAATCCCACCATCAACAAACCTCGACTCGATAGTTTAAACGCCACGCGAGTTGCCTACTTTTCTGGAAAATATTGCTCGAGGGCTGAATAGCCGCTTCACGGCTGCTAACTTTACCACTCGCCGTGCCCTGTTAACAGCGATGACTTTGGAGAGGTTACAGCGTAGTAGTAACCTCTTCAAAGCTTAGTAGCGAAAACATTGCCTAATTCTGCTCCAGATTCCGATGCAATAACTGCATCGGTAATAAAAATAATCCATAAAGTATCACCTCAAGATTTACTTGCAATAGTTAACCACTCCATTAGACATTCGCGGATTCCGCCTCAGTGGAGAATCGCAAAAATAATTCCTTTAATAAAGAAACATGAAGCTGGGTTTACTTTGGACTACATTAGGCCTATTTCACTCACATATAGTGTGGTAAAACTAATCGAAAGACTTTTACGCATTAGGATAGACAACTGGTTGGACAAAAATGCAACTTTAAGCCCATGCCAAATTGGATTCAGGCATGTCTGCTCCATTTGGTGTGCCCATGTTGATCAGGAAAGCAGGATACAACAAGCTCAATCTAAGAAACCGGTTTCCGCCTTAGTAGCTTTAGATATTGCAAAACCTTATGACAGTAGGGAACACATTAAACTAATAAATTCGCTAACGCACACCGGATTACAAAATTACTTCGTGGCATGGGTTCACTCCTTTTTAGAAGATAGGGGATTCTATTGCTCTCAATCTGGCATGTCGTCTTCAAAGTATAAACAAACTAGAGGTCTCCCCCGAGATTTGGTACTTTCACCATTATTACTTAATATTTTATTGTGCACAATTCCAGTACACCATGATGTGGAGGGGTCATGGTGTACTGGAATTCTGCACCACGAGAGATCGACACGGGCCCAAAGGTTGATATTTTAGATTTCATTGAGTATTTTATATTTTGTGCACCTTTCACCAGGTAGCTCGAAAGTCAACTTCGTTTTATTATTAACGGCATAGCATACGATAAATAAATATCAAACTTCACCAACACGGAGGCATAAATTCGTCACCTGTCATTTTCGAAAACTGCAGATGCTATAAACCGACAAATATTTTTTTCAAGGAAGATAATTTTTACCTGAAATGCATGTCTAATGAAGACTGAATTCATACGGTTTCAAGTTTGTAGACCTTAAAAAATAGCTTATAAATATGTCTAATATTGCGACAGTTTAAAATGACTTACGTATTTCCCTTTTTTGTCTCCAAAAGTAATGCAAGCAGTGTTTTCAAATTTGACACGTTTTAAGGATATCGTGTGTACATTAGGTACTTAAAGTATTGCTGCCGTAGGGCAAACTTAAATTTTTATATATTGCCTCAAAATTCTCATATTGGCAAAAGTGCACTCCACTCAAATTTGAATATTAAAAAAAACCATCTTTGATTTTTCTTAAAATCTCGCAAATAGACAACCGATAGCCTTCATACAGTAATATATAAAAACATGTTGCATTATTTTGTTTCTAGGGACAATAATCGTGGTACAAATCAGAGATTTTCGAGAATGCACTGATAAGTTGAGAAATCTAGAAATCGGAATGGAAAAGCGGCAATGAGCTTCAAAGGCGAGTAAATGTGACCGCATTTGATGAAGAGAGGCTGTTTTAGCAGATAAAAGTAACAATTTTGAACACGATATACTACAGTATCTGAATTCACTCTTATACGTAGAGCACTGAAACTTTTAATACGGGGTGCCTCTCCATTACTGACACACAGATGGAGCTGCTGTGATGGTCGTGTGTTTGCGACACGTTGGGTAAGAGAATTGAATGTTGAATGAGTTCATAAACAATTCATAACACAATTTTATTATTTGGTGCACGAAGACTGCCGCATTAGACTGAAGAACACGCTTTAGGGCAAGTTGTCATCCGTCGTCTGCTCTACAGACGAATTGCTGTGCGCCGCATCTCGGAGGCAATGCTTTAGATCATAAAGTTCAAAGTAGGGACAAAGATTACGTCTCCCGTAATTTTATTTTAACGTAGTATACTTCAGTTTTGCATTCGCACTGCGGATACTTGCGCACGATGTTTTACGTCTGCTCTCAATAAAGGTGAGAGACATAGGAACAGACGGCAGATAGATCACTTTCGTGCTGCTGCTTTCACGCATAGTTGCATTGCCAGTTGCTTTGCCAGTAATTTGAGCCTCAAGGAGCGTGCCTATGGCTGACTACTTCAGCCGGGATAGAGTTTTTTGTTCAGATTACCTGATGTTGCATAAAAAGTAAATACATCATCAAAGAAACTTCCGCAAGGTCGAAGACAACGGCCTGCTTGCCCTCCAGGCGCTTTTGCCGAAAGCTGCCCGCCATGCACATAACAACGACCTCGTCTGCCAGAACTGCTTCAGACGTCTCAGAGATATGCTGTCTTCGTCTAATGGCTTCTCAGCTGAAACAGCTGGTGAGTTTTTGCCGCAAGAAGAAAAGGGCAGAAGTCAAGAGCAGTGCGTAAACATGCCTGAAGCATTGTTACATATGCGACTTGAGAAGCTGCATGCGCAAAATAGCAAAGAATATGCAGAGCCAAGACAACTTAGCAGCAATTCTACAGTAACCGTGAAATGCCATCGTAACGTGTGTAACCACCACTTTCAACCATCACATATAAAATGCAGTGTGTTTGCCCATTGGTTCAAGAACTTCAAGCAAGCCTATGAAGCGTGTTCTTCGTATCAAGAGCGCATGCGTTTGTTGACACTGTTGCCGAGCGATATAGAGCACCGAAAACTCCAAGCGCTTATACCAAACTTGTCAGCTTACATGATATACAGATCTCGACGCTCGTGCGCAAAACACGGGATATGGTTAGCACCAAATGCGGTAAAAAGGACACGCCTGAACCCAATGGACGTCCAGGCAGCTATGAATTACTACTCCAAAGATGAGTATAGCTGCTCTCGGAAGAGTCCCAACAAAAAAGATGTAGTATCTGTTATCATTGACGGAAAAAAAGACCTTGTTTCGAAAAGGTTTATGACCCGTTCGGTGCGAGAGACTTACCGTCTCTTTAGAGAAGCTAATTCGAACACGTCTATTGGGCTCTCAAAGTTTTATTCACTGAGGCCGAAGTGGGTTCTTCTTGCACCACACCAAGTAGTGTGCCTTTGTATATACTCTGCTAATGCCGTGGAGCGTGTTTCTGCCCTACAAGACGTCGCCGATGGTGCCTACACGGCGGACTTCTTGAAAGAACTATGTCTTTGCAGCTCCTCTACAAGTCATGGTTCTTCAGGCCATTGTGACTATTGTGCTAAGGAGGACGCTCTCACAGCCACATGTTTAGGAATTCCTGAAGATATTGAGGTAGCCTATGTAGTATGGGAAAATGTCGATCTAGTAAAAAAAAAAACAGCCCAAGCAAGTGCTTTTCCGCGAGAGCTAAGTCTATGGTTCATGAAGTGAATTACCCATGATTACATAAGATACAACAAAGTATCAGCAATACGCCAGGCGAAAGGTATCCAAGAAAAAGAATCTGGCATTTTTCACTTTGATTTCGCTGAAAATTGGACAGCCATTTTACCGAATGAGGTACAGTAGTATTACTGGCACAAAAGACAGGTGTCTATATACACGTGTGTCGTCACAAGAAGCAATCAATTCAAAGTGTTGCCGTCATCAGTGATGACACATGATATGATGCTGCTCATGCCTGTTTTGCTCCACAAATAATTCACAACTATATGAATGAACAACTTAAGCCTGACACGCATTTACGTATGTGTCTGATGGTGATTGCCGTCACTTCAAAAACAAGTACCAGTTGTTCGAGTTATGTCAGAAAGATCATATATCAACAAAGTGGATTTTTTCGGCCACAGCACATAACAAGATCTCTTGTGATGGCGTTGGTGGCCTACTAAAGCATCAGGCTACGCTCTACAACCTCAGAGCGGCAAGCTCCGCTGTGATTATGTCAGCATCCCAAATGGTGGCGCAAATCAGCACGAAGCTCAAGAATGTCAAGCTGCTGTGTGCAATTGCGGACGAGCTAGAAACATTCCATCAGTTTGAGAAGAGCCAGTGGAAATTGTTGCCACGTGTTCCAGGCATGTTTGCCTAAGCACATCTGAGGGCACTGGTCGTGGTCGTGTTTTGTTAGCGTCATGTACTCCTAAATGTGATCTGAAAAAGATGCAGCCATTTTGAGCGCATCTCTTGTTTCTCGCAGTCACCACCAAAATACCGGTGAGGGTACTTCAAGCGCATATGCTTTTTTCTAGCGAGACCCAACACTTGCGTTGGAACATTTTCATGTTTAAGTTTATCTGCAAATATAGACAGATGTTTTGCAACTGAGTTACAGTGTCGAAGATTTCCTCCATTAGAGCTGTGTTATCAGGAGCATAAATACGCCTTATGGGTACATATTTGTCACAGTGCTAAAACAGCCTTTCTTCACCAAATGCGGTCACGTTTACTCGCGTTTGAATTTTATTGCCGCTTTTCCGCTCCGATTTCTAGACTTCTCAACTTATCAGCGCATTATCGAAAAGCTCTGATTTGTACCACGAATATTGTCGCTGAAAAGAAATTAACGCAATAATTTTTTCCCATATTACTGTATGATGGCCTTCGGTTGTCTATTTACGAGGTTTTAGAAAACATCGAATATGAGGTTTTTTTATTATTCAAATTTCAGTGGAGTACACTTTTGCCAATATGAGAATCATGAGGCAGTATATAAAAGTGTACATTTGCCCTACGGCAGAAATAATTTTTCGCCTAATGAACACACTATTTCCTTAAAACGTGTCAAGTGTGAAAACGCTGCTTCCATTGCTTTCGAAGAAAAAAAATAGGCAATACGTAACTTATTTTAAACTGTCACAAAATTGAATATTTTTAAAAGCTATTTCCTTAAGCTCTACAAAAACTTGAAACCGCATGAATCCATTCTTTATTAGACATACATTTCAGGTAAAAAATATGTTCCTTGAAACAAAAATACTTGTCTTTTTATATCATCTGCAATTTTCGAAAATGGCAGGTGATGAAATTGGTGCCTCCGAGTTGGTGAAGTTTGATAATATTTTCTCGTAAGTTATGCCGTTAATTATAAAACGAAGTGGACTTTCGGGCTACCTGGTGAGAGGTGCACGACTTATAAAATACTCAATGAAATCTAAAATATCAACTTTTGGACCCGTGACGATCTTTCGTGGAATCATCCAGAGGTGTTTGGATATGCTGATGACATCGCATTTTTTGCTACAGCTACAGATATACATACATTATATCAGATGATACAGTTTTATATGAACGCTCTGGACACTTGGTTAGACGACAATAATCTGTCGTTAAACATCAGGAAAAGTGCAGTCGTAGTTTTTTCTATAAGTGTTTTAGTGCAGATTTTCGTACTTTACAGACAGGACTTTATCCCACAGGTAAAATCTTTAAACACTCAGGAGTGACTTATACTGAAAACCTAAATTGGAGTCCACATACAAAAAATATGGCAGCTAAAGGAGCACAGGCGCTTGGGATGCTTCGTAGGCACAGCAATAAACATTGTGATTTACGTCGTAATGTGCTAGTAATGATATATTGCATGTACGTTCGCCCAATATTGGAGTTTGGCTGTGTCTTGATTTATGGAGCACCCGTCTACAAAATTAGACCAGTGGTACTACTAGAATGCGAAGCGTTACGTTTGTGTCTTGGGCTCCCTAAATTTGTCGCAATTAATATTGCCACACCCCGTGACAATATTTTATATAAAGAAGCGCGCCTGCCTTCATTTCGTGCGAGGTTCCAAATAATTGCAGTCCACACCTTCCTAAAAATATACGCATCCCTACATAGGAGGTCACAATATGTTTTCATTAAGGAGCCGACATCCTTATTTAAGAACCAGTGGCGTCCACAAGTCATCGTTAAAGCGTCCACAAGTCATCGTCGTACAGAAGCTCTTGAAAACATTACAAGTTAACCTTCATGAAGTACGGGTACTAAGAACACCTATTCGAACAATGAAAATAGAATTTGACAATATTTTTTTCTAATAATTGCAAAACTCTTCCTAGTAGATATGTAAATGTCATTTTGAAAGATCACCTGGCAAGAATAGACATAAAGATTGTAATTCTTAACAAAATTATTATTAATATTATCTCATTGTTATCCCTGTTAAGACTTGTATAATAATTGACATTTAGTTCATGTTATTGTTTGTATGAAAATTGTAATAATTCATCTATTTATTCCTTTTATGCTCCCCTTACACAATGCCCTGTTGGGTCTGTAAGGTATTTTGAATAAATAAATAAATAATAGGAACTGATGCTTCAGTTCGCGAAGAAAAGGCAGAAGTCGGAATTGCGTCTTCAGTGTTGGATTGGTCTTTCTCGATTCGTTTACCCCATTTTACACCTACTTATTAAGCGGAGTTACTGGCGATTCTCTAAGCGTTACGGAAATTACCTCAATCAATAACAGATGCTATTATTCTTTCTGACTGCATGTCTGTGTGTAGTTCAATAACTGCGCCTAATATGACCAATGCGTTAAAAGTATTTTACGTCCTTGCCACAAGACATTTACGACTCATTCGCTTGGTGTGGACACCAGGGCACAAAGGTTTAACCCTCAATGAATATACACATGCATCGGAGTGAACTCACATAATTATTCCATAACGTCTATACTGCCGACGCTAGCATTTATCGCCGTGGCACGCTTTGAAAAAATATGTTAGTCAGGTCAGTTCAAAAATCTCGCTTGGCAACATCGGATTTTTCCCATCTTAAGTACCCTTGGAAAAATCAATGGTGCTCCTCTAGAACGGCAGAGATATCAATTACGAGAATAAAATGGCGAATCCCCCCCCCCCTGAACTTTTATCTACACAGGTCTGGTCTGGCACAGTCTTCCCTATTCCACTACTGGAACGAGAGTGAATCCCTTCACAATTTTTTCTAAACAGGCAGGTTATACACAAACCAAAGGAAGAGACTGTTAGAAGAACCTCTCCGTAGGTCAGCTCTAAATTTATTCATTCCAGCGGTCCTCTCCTTTGGAGCAACTGAAAAGAGATTTAGACACAGGAATGTTTGCGAGGCCGTATGCGATTTTCTAAATTCAACAAAACAATTTGAATGGTAAGCTAAGGCAAAAATTCACTTTACTTCAAACCATATTAGCCTGTTCGTTCTTTGTATTACCTCTATTTTATTTTTAATATATCATTTACCAATTGTTTCTGTGTTTAAACATCGTTATCTAAATATTGAGGGTGGTATAGCAACTCCACATCACAAATGAGGCACTGTGCGTTTCATGGCCGATCTCCCGTAGTGGGCTGCGCCAGGACTCTGCGGAACAACTAACCAACCAACCAACGGTGGCTCGTCCTTTCCTCAACATTTTGGTGCCGTGAAACCCGGGAGGAAGGACCTTTGGAGGTGAGGCGGAGCAGCATTCACGAATTTCAACCGCAGTCGCAACCTCGAGGACTTTTGTGAAGCCGCTGTTGGTTGAAGCCTATGTGCGAGGCCAAACCATGCCCGTGACCCAGACCACGGAGTGTGACATGTCTTCGACAATGCGTGGAGCTTCATCATGCGATGCTTTGTGATGGGTAGGGTGGAGATGCCTACTTCGCCTCGGTGCGTGGCCGGCCAATGATTTTCTACGTTTCCCGATACTTGGCCGGATCATGGAGGGCCTAATCGAAAGGCATAGTCAAGTGCAAGAGACCGTCACGGAAGCCATCGCCAGCATCTAAAGTCTCCTGCATCTAGAACGCGCCCAAATAAGTGAGTTGCGGAATGTTCACCACGTTTTGACCGACCAGTTTGAAATCTCAAAGGAATTGATAAACAGATAGAAAACATTGTGGATATCGGCCAATTAGAAGCCGAAATGAAGGAAACCGATGTTTATGTGCGTAACATTATTCTGTCAAAAGTCAAAGCTGAATATATAATTGAAGATGCGCTAAAGGCTCGACAGGCTCACTTGGAAAGGATAAAGCAAAGGATCAGAACAAAGTTGCAAGCGGAAGTGCTCTCTTCGCCTATGGCGCAACCATATAGTCAATGCATTACCGATTGCGATATTGCCACACAGAAGGTTAATGGCTCATCTACACGACATACAGAACAATGTGTTGGAAGAATAGAATGTAATGAAATAAAGAAACTTATTTCAGTCCTTCAGGACGCGCTTAGCGCGTAGCTGGCGTCTCCCACGTAGGGATAGACAGGAAATACTTCACGGCCGCTTCGTGGGCCTGCTGGACGGCCCATTGCTGGTCGGTGTGAAGTGAGCTCCTGATTGGAAGAAGAGAAAGCAACGTTTTCACTACAAAAAATACAACATGGAGGACATACAATGTAGAACAATATGAACTTCTAGAGACCTATTCGATGCCTTCAGAGCCCTCGTCAACGTTCAATTCCCGTCAACTTAACATGAGAGCGGCTGCTCGGGTGTGTGTGGGCGAAGAGACTTCTACGATCGAATTACATGATGCCTTTGGAGAATTCAGAAGACATTGCAGAAGATTCCAATAATAAGTACTCACTGAGGTTGGCAATGTACACTGTGAGGCAGTCCTCAATGCCGTGCTTACACGTTACCAGAGGAATCAAACACAGCCACAGCAACAAGCGGGAGAAAATAGAAGACGAAATGAAGAAGCCGTGAGGAAACAGAAGTCTACTGCCTGTAAAGATTATAAGTGTAACTCTTCGAGAAAACTGCCGACACTGAGGAAGAGAAAAAAGTGGATCGTGTGGACTGCATCACTGCAGATGCCCAAAGCCAAGACCGAATCACACCAGCTGAATGAGGCAACCCATGCCGAGGCGGAGGAAGAAGGCAGGTGCTCACAAGGTAAATTCAGCCAAGACGAGAAGCCATGGAAGAAGTTCGCCAGGAGAGGAAGCTTATGATCTTCATGTAACAGCCTTCTTGGGAATTTAGTATACCAAGGAAACCTGCTCAGCGACAACAGAGGTGCATAGATGTCAACGCACTCAACAGCACGAACTTGGAACAAGCGCCGAAAACACCACTGGAAAATGTGGTGCAGGATGAGACCCGCATAACACTACTAGGACTGACGTGGAACTCTTGCTAACTGACGAACATTTTGTACTCGGAACTCATGTGAGTGTTCAGTTTTCTTTGTCGTCAGGCGCCACTGTGGGGGCGCGGAGGATGTTACAAATTGTGTAGAAGACGAGGAACGACGTTATCCTCACCGGGGAATTAGATCACTGTTCGGAATAAGAAGATGTCGATGGGTGGGCTTCGCCATGGGCATGTCGTCTCGTCCTTTCCTCAACCACTTCAACGTTCTGTTTACATAATGGAAACTTGGTGAAGAAGAACTTCGAATCCACCAGTGCAACGTACCTTCTCATGGTCGCAGTCTCCTTGCGGTCGGAAACTTTATGAGCTTGTTTTGACGAACCTGTAACCGGACACCTCAGCGTCACGAGGACCCTGTCCCGGATTCGGGCAAAATACTACTGGCCTCGACTAGCAGCAAGCGTTCCCAACTACATGTGAACGTGTCGGGATTGCTAACGTCGGAAAACACGTCCCAGCAAACCCGCCGGGCTCCTAAAAGCAATCGAACCCGCTTCAAGACTATTTCGACAGATTGGAATGGATTTTCTTGGGCTATTTGCGATGTCGTAAACATGAAATAGGTGGATGTTAGAGGCAACAGATTTTGACGTGCTACGCAGAAACACAAGCACTTTCAAGAGCCAACGCTCAAGAAGCTGCCAAATTTCTCGTAAATATTGTTGTTCTGCGTCTTGTTGCGCCAGAGGTGATCATTACTGAATGAGTAACAGCCTTCTGCAGCGACCTTCTGCAAGAGATAATGCAGTAGAGCCAAACTACTCACCATAGAACGACCACATACCATCCACGGACTAATGGCCTTACAGAGCGGCTAAACAAGATGACGGACGACATGCTGTCACATGCTGTCAGTGTACGTAGACGTTAAGCACAGGTCATGGGACCAAGTGCTACCCTACGCAACTTTTGCCTACAACAGGGCGTTGCAGAAGACCCCAGGAATGAGTACATTTACCTTGTGTAGGGGCGAACACCTACAGCAACACTTGGTACCATGCTGCCTCATGTCAACGAGGGTGACGTGAGTCCTGGCGTAGCACAATAATGTGTCGTGTCGAAGAGGCTCGCCAACTCGCCCGCCTACTGTTAAAGAGGCAGCAAGCCCAACACTGCAACCTTGGACGACGGCAGCAAGAGTACACTCCTGGTGAGCTTGTGTTGGTGTGGATGCTTATTCGTCGGCGCGGACGGAGCGAGAAGCTCTTATTACGTTAGTTTGGTCCATACAAGTTTCTACATTGTCTCAGTGAGGTGAACTATGAGATCGTCCTTGAAGGTGCGATGCAACCCCTTCGACCTGAGGTAGCTCATGTTGTACGACCTGAGTTGTACGAACATGAACATGAACATAAGTTCTACAACATGAACTACCTCAGGTCGCCTTGAGGTGGTTCATGTTGTACGACTAAAGCCTTTCCACGAACGGTAGACAACCCATTTGTGTGCGAAATTTCTGTGATGAACTTTATGTGCGTGTTCACAAGCACTTGTGTGAATTCATTGCTTTACTGCATTTCTTTTTGTACTGTCTGTTTATTTTTTTCCTACGACTGTGCTTTATTACCCACTTGCATCGAGGCGATGCTGATTTTTTCAGAGGGGGGTAGTGCCACGTGTGTATCGTTTGACGGATTATGAAGCGATAAGGACTATCTCTTTTCCTTACCTTATTCATGGTCACTCGGGGTAGTTGCCGTTAATTAGGACGCGCACGTCTTATCAATTTCGCGATAGACGGTAGGTGGGCGAAGACTGTTCCCCCGCGACTCATTTTAAAATTGAACTGCGGGCAGTGAACAGATTAGATTTTGCATTTGGGTGGACAGGTGCTGTCTACGCTTGCGGTGGAGCCATAGCACTGCATTTCATTTTCGTATTTGCACTGTATTTGCTTTTCGGAACCAGAGAATACAGAATGCTATTGCAGCAAGCCACCAACCTTTGTATCTTCACTCGAACAGGACGGATTTTTTCAAGCTTTGCAGCGTTGAATTTGTGAGGCAATAAGCCCTTCCAGTGAATTAATTTCATCATTACTTGAAAAGGTGTTTCAGGGTCCCTTTAAAATATTCATTTAGGAAAATTGGCAATATTTTATGGCATAAAATGAAATACTTTATGAAATTCTTATTGGTGGTGACAACTAAAGGAAGGCAGGGTGAGATAGCAAACCATTTAAAATTTTTTTTCATTCTCTATTTCGCTTCTTAGACCCTACAGTGAGTAGTGCGAGAATCCTTACGAATTGTTCCAACTGATTATTGGAAACACTTGACAGAACGGGAGAAATGGTGTTTCAACAGTTACCTCAATTACGCATGAAAAATTGAGCGGTCCGAATGATAACCAATTGCGAAGTGATAGGCAGGATGAACTGTCAGCCTATCTGACTGTCATCTTTCAAATATCTTACACAACTTGCCCGCATTTCTATAAGTACTGGTGCACACCGTATTCTAATTTGCTGTAACTAAAAGAGGCAACACAAAACCGGCAACAAATTACTGACCGAGTGTCACTCACTTCAGCTAGTCGCAAGGTGTTCCAACACGAATTATAAAACATTTACTAACAGTTACTGCAAAATATCGCTTTCCTCTTCCCTTATCAACGCGGCTTTGGAACCGCGTTATTAACCGTGACACAGTTAACAGAAACAACTGAAAATTTAGGGGCTGCGGAAGATACAAAACAACACGGTGTTATGATTTGTGTGAATTTTTCGAAAATGTTTGAGTACGTCAAGTCCAATGAATCTAACTACATTATTTAGGAATAAATAAACTTGTTATAAAACACACTGAAGCATATTTAACAAACTGGACGCATGTAGGTAAACGGGGTTACCACGTATCAGATATTTTGGTTTCATATTTAGGATGCATTTGAGCCAACATTGTGACCACTTTTTTTTCTTCTCTATTTGAATGATATCAGTGGCAGAAAAAAAGGCTGGGTTATTGTTAAACTATCCACAGACGACCGTCTATTCTACACCACAATGACTAACTTGACAATTAACTAAAACTCAGAAATGTGTGTTAACATGAGATTATTGGTGTCGCATTAGGAAAATAAAGATCAACTCTTCACCTACATATTCAAACCTATTCAAAAATTTACCTACATATAGAAACCTCAGCAAGAGGGAAGCTATCTATCTATTTTTTACAACACTGGTAAAAACGTCATTAGGGAATGCGTGTCAGCTGAAGTACCTCGTGGTAATTGTGCAAAAAGAGTAATACAAAAAAACTATAGATAACGTCAGACGAAAAGCTATTCAAAAAGTAGAAAAATTGAACAAAAGCCTACAAAATGCATTGTGTGATGTACAACATATAGATTAATTGATTTATATGTGGGTTTTACCGTCCCAAAGCCCCTACATGATTTTGAGAGACGCTGTAGTGGAGATGCATTTCGATTTTTTTTCTTCCCGGAGGCCATAGAAATGTGGAAGAAAATGCCGACACTGTTGTTGTACTAAAAAGTATCACCTACCTTGAAGAACATTCTCGAGGCGCATTTGGCAGATGGCTCAAGATCATTTTTTTATCAAGTGATGTCAGCGACTTCATGTTTAATGCACATATCTCGAAAATTATCAGTAAGTTTTGTGTTGTTGGCAACAGTATATAAAGGAAATGTCTGATATCATAGCGGCGTGCCGATTGTAGCACAACTGATAGACCTTGCGCACTTTCGATATATGTAATAATACTGTCCTCTTTTTTATGACGATCGACGATGGTGCACAGTATTAACACATAATAATAAATAATAAAGTTCTGTGATTCGCCAGGGTGGTAGAGTAGTTATGGCCCTCGGCTGCTAACCTACAGGTCGCGCAATTGAATCCCAGTAGCGGAAAGTGCATTTCCAACGAAGGAAAAAATGCTTGAGGATGTGTACTTACATTTAAGGGCGCGTAAATAAGGCCACGTGGTCGAAACTACCAGATCCCTCCGCTGCGGCGTCTCTCATAGTCATATAGTGTTTTGGGACGTTAAGCCCACAAAATTATTATTATTGGCCTGTTGCCAATTTTCTGCGTTATCATTTGACAATATAATTGCCATCGCTCTTTATGATAGACGTAAATCTTTAGGTGATATTGTAACGGGTCCAAGGGAAGAAGCTCCAAAATTAGTATATTATGGGTGAACTTGTGCCCTGGAAATAATGCGCAAAAAATAGAAGAGTCCACTAGAGCGTTTCAAAACAAGAACTGTTCATCCACCAACGTGCCTTCTTGTCCTTCGCAGCTCGAACCCACACTAACTTGTGCCCGTGAACAAGAGGCATGAGTCGTGCGGCCACAAGCAGGAGTGCGCAAATGACTGCGAACGCTGATTCTTCATAATATCGGATAGCGTAATTAGTCTTTATGGCAATATTTGAGCAGCCACATAAGCTTTTGATGTGGAAGCATACAGGTCGTAAGAAACTCGGTTTTCGTCTGTCATTTTTCATTTTCGATGGATGCGAAAATGCTGTACGCTCGTGTGCTCAAATTCGGGTACACGTTGAACAACCCCAGGTGGTCAAAATTTCCGCGGCCCTTTACTATGGCGTCTCTCTTATTCTTTCGATGGTTTTGGGACGTTAAACCGTGCGCATCTATCAGCTGTCATATTTTTCGTTTGAGTTTTTTAAAGCACAGAGGCGAGGGAAAATTATCGTCGAACTACGATAAAACTAGCCAAATGACCGAAACATGTTTTAAAGTATTACAATGTTCCAAAAGTGTCCTTGCAGAACCACGATAAATATCTGCATTATTTGTGCAAACCTGAAGTTTTACCAAGTTTGTTATTGTCCTTTTCAAGTCTGTTGTCTCTGGCAAGACTGATCCAGATACGGTGATATTAGAGCGCTGCACGAAGAGTGGAGACATAAAGGTGGCAGAGATCTGCGTCGGCGCAAAACAGCACCAGACAATTGTGCTCGGTGAGCTACAAGTGTTTTTACTAGTGCTTTTTTATGCTCGAGGTTGTATACTTTTGCGATATCACTTGGAGCTCACATGCGCCTTTTGTACTGCACTTAAGATCTTTAAACGTTTGCAGCTAACACAATTTCTGTATTGCATGAATATTTCTATAACTGGGCAGCACACGAAAGGAAACACACAAGAGAAGGAAACAGGAATCTAGTGTGTTTCCTTAGTGTGATGCCCATTTATGGATAAGTTCCTACTTGCCTGCCTTTCAGCTCTACTACAATAGATATTTCACATGGGCTGTACTGAAAGACTTATGAAACACATAAGTTACGCGACTAAGTTCTAGTTGCTTTAAGAAACTAACTTAGAATAAAAGTACACAAAAATATGCCTACTTTTATTGTTTTATTTTTCTGTCGAACAAACTCGTCTACACTGTATAGTTAGGAGGTTTTTAAAGACATTGCATGACACATGGCGCTGCATCTTTGTAGCAGTAGCCAGTTTGAGCCTCTGGAGTTTCTTCCAGTAAAAATATGCCTTCTTTGCAGAGGGTGGGGGCACAGAGCTTCAGCCAGTGAAGCCCGCGATTGAACCAAAGTGCTGCTTGTCTGAGGAGCGGATAAGACTGCTGGGGAAGCTCGCAGAAGAGGTAAGCGTCATTTTTTGCTGTTTGCTCACTTTGTGATTCATTGATTAATTGGCTGAGGTGTTAGCTGCTAGAAGAAGAGCGTCCCGTTAATACAACTGTTTCAAGAATGTGTGCCGGAAACAAATACACATACTCTTTTTTTGGCATGGCGCACGTAATGAGATGCCACCGCTCGAAAGCCACCATGCAGTGTCCGCCGCAGAACGGCAGTCATCGAGACACCGCTGGTTTCTTTCAATATTGCAGCTTCTTATTGCACCGTCTCGCATCACTAGCCATAAAAAACGTGCAAGAGCCAAGCATCACGGAGCGCAGTATGGCCATGCAGAGTAATCTAGAACAAAAATGTAAGTGGGGCTGAGGAAAAATAATAAAGCATTGGAGAAAGTAAAACAGCTCCTCGCATGACAGTGCGATCAACACCGACTAAATTTCAAGGCCGCAGTGCTGCCGCAGTGACGTCTGAGGGTGGGGGCCCAGTTACGCCGCGAATGCGGGGGAAAGCCAGTGTTTCCTCCACGTTGGGTGAATAAATATGTGGTGAAGAAATCTTACTGGGCATGCTCAGTAAGATTTTTTCCCACATTTTTTATTCGGCCCAATCCAGCCGCAGCAGCTACGACAATGGGAGCGTTGGTTCTCCTAAAACGTGTACGAAACTCTGGCTTTCCGCCGTATTCGCGGCGTAACTGGGCCCCCACCCTCTGACGTCACTGCAGCAGCCCTGCGGCCTTGAAATTTAGTCGGCGTTGGTGCGATACGTCCTATAGTATACCAGGTGTGTGGAAAACATAAGCTGGAGTGAGAAGAAGCGCTACGAAGGTGATAAGATAACAAAAAAGAGGGAAGAATGTAAAAACACAGCGTTGACACCAGAGACTATAGATGGGAAGCTGGGCCGATAGAACGATAGCCACCGATGTGCTGACATCTTGGAACGTTGCCATTACAATACTTCAGAGAGGTGCTGAGTTTAGCAACTTAAAACTTTGAAATGCTTGCAGTATAAATTACGAACATATTTACGTACTATTAGAAACCGACGGGAATCGCGTGATCTCTCTATAATGTTCGCAGAAAAGCAGCGCCGAAAACGGCCAAAAACAGTGCCACTATCCGTCTCACTCTTTTTTGTGTGTGCTTCATTTACGGCACTGCTTTTATGTGAATAATGTCGTAGCAACTCACCCAAACCAATATTTCAGCTATATTAACTAATTTTAGGAAATATACATTGGCGATTTATGCTATTTACTGTGCATGCCAATATTAACGATGCGGGCAAAACCTTGCATGACCTTCTGTGCTATATTGATGTTAACGCCAGTATGTAAAGCTTTAGTGATAAAATTTTGACTTGACGCCACCAGCGATTCAGGCGTAAAGGAAAGTAACACAGATGAAGCGTCTTCTTGTCATTCCCTAAGTACACAGAGTGGCTCATATGTTGGAGAGCGTGGCCTATCGTTTTAGGGTCCCTGTTGTGTTCTCAGCACCTCAAAGGCTTTCGCGTATTTGTGCTTTCTGGTGTCGTGCACGAAGTCCTGATTGTGTAAAAAAGCGCTAAAAAGTTTTTGAATTCTTCGGTAGACGTTGTATTAATGATCCTGCTTTGTTATAGCAAGATGTACATTGGCCAGTCGGGCTGATATGTAACTGAGCGCCTATGAAAGGATGCGCTATCAGTGAGAAGTGGCACGGTTTCGCGTTTGCCGTATCACTGTAAAGATTGCTCGTGTGAATCATTACTGAACAGCACGAAAATATAGCGAAGAAGCAGACAAGGTGGCATTAGGCAATTCGGGGCACAATGTATCAGTGTCCCATCCCTGCCATTTTTTGATAACTATTTTTAATCTGATAAGTTGTGACAATAGTTGTTTGGGTTTTTTATGTGGTTGCACGCATGCCTGAGGGTTTCAAAAGATAAGTTTCGGTTCATTGTCACATGGTCACCATATCAAGGTTACCTGGTACGTATGTTGGAAGCCATCCAGAATAGGGCAGCGAGATTCATCTCTGGAAACTACGACTATCATTCAAGCATTACCCGAATAAAACAAGACCTTGCATATCAGTCACAGGAAATACGCCGGAACACTGCCCTTTTATGTCTCTTTCATAGGTACATTTATAGTAACGGAATTCACTGTTTGCCACTTTATTCTCCTGCGCGCACTCCCCGGGGCATTCACAATGCACGTAGCTTCATGCGCTTTTATGGTCCCACGCAGGCATTTAACTTATCATCACTACCTCGAGCCATTGCATATTGGAACGATCTTTCGGATCATGTTGTAACCATTTCTAACCGTGAAACTTTTCGTGATAACCTGATTTCTTTGCACTCTAATATTGTATAATGCTGTTGTACCTTGACTTGTGAAATCTTTTTTATATATATATTTTCGTCTGCTTTTCTTCTTTATTGATATTTTGTTTGTATACTGGTGCCCCCTTACTCAATGCCCTTCAGTGGGCCTGTAAGATATCTTGAATAAATAAATAAATAAATAAATATAGTCAGTCGCGAGTGCGCGCTTTTTTGTGTCTCGTCTTTCAAGTTTGCGCCAACAGTGTTTTACAGCGTTATACACCAACTAGCCCAACAGCATAGTGCGGCCTATGGCGTTGCTGCATGAGCCACCGACATTGTTAGCGCCACTGGCGTCATTTTCCCTCCTCGGCTGGCCACATACTGATGCAATAAACGTTTTTTTCTTAAGAAAGTTGCTAACTGGGTAGTTGGTTTAGCATATTTGAGGTTTAACAGCGTGAAAAAATACATGGTGGACACAAAAAGGACAGAACAAGCGCTGACTAAAAACTAAAATTTTATTGACAAGAAGGTTGTTGATATACCCGAGTGAACAAAAAAACTAAAAAAAATGACAGAAGTAAAGAAACGAAATATTATCAACAATCAGTGAGCCAGATACGCCGAACCCCAACCCCCAAAACATTATCTCTCTTTTCAACAGAGCAACTGATGGCTTCCTTACGAAAGCACTCCTTTAGAGCCATCTGAGTGGCCTCATTGACTATAGGCTCGTGCTCTTCTTTAATCTTACTGACAAAAGTTGTCTTTTTATCTTTGCCATTATGAACATCAATGGCGTTACCAGAGTTATTGCACCAGAACAGAACGCCGACAAACGGAGAAGAAAGAGACGAGCGCTCCTTCTTGTCGTCTCCTTTTTGTCCCTTTGTCGTCGTTCTGTTCTCGCACTATAAAAATCGTCACATCAGACCAACTAGACCAAACTGCCACACTTTGAAATAATTGGCAAATCCGAAATGGCAAAGATGGCTTCCTAGTGCAACACATGAGAACGTGTGGTGAACTCCGCCGATCGATGAGATTAAGTTCTCAGTAAGATTAAAAAAGAACACGAGCGTATAATCTTTGAGGCTGCTCAGATGGCGCTTGAAAAGAGCGCATGCTTAAGCAAGCCATCAGTTGCTCTGTTAGTAAGAGAGCCATGGTTTCTGTGGTACGAGGGTAGGTGTGGCAGGCTCAGTGATTTTCGATGACACTTTTTATTTTTAAATTTGTCAATCTTAAGTGTTTTAATAACTCGAGTTATCAACAGCGTTCTTGTAAATATAAATTTACTTAGAAGTCGGCGCTCGGCCCATCCTTTTTCTGTCCACTGTGTATTTTTTCGCGCTGTTCAACTTTACAATATTTTGATGTCAGCCATCAGCGCACCCTGTTTTCTGCGCACTGGCTTGTACAGAGTCTCATATAGTGTGAGAAGTCCCGACGCAGCTGGCCCAACACTGTCGGCCTAGCTATAAGCCTTCGATGGACTCAAGCACTCGCGCAGCCTTGCCATGGCTGCAGGAACTGTTACATCCTTGCTCCTAGCAACGAAGTTCCTGGATACGACGCAAGATCTTAGGTAGCGGGGAAATTTTGGAAAAACAACTACAAGTTCTACACCACTGCGAGTGAACTCTTCGGTAAGCCGAAATAAGTTCACGCGGCAACATTTGTCGTCATAATTGGTGAAGAGGGATCAAGTCAACGAGCCATGTTTTCTGACTCAAGACCATCATTGCAGTGCCTGCGGCCAGTTCTCCGACGCGGATGGCACAACCAATTGACCCACCAAACCATGAAACTTCAGCACCTCATAATACCAAAAGGCCATCACGTCGTCTTTCAATGGTCACGTGGGCGTTGTGGTATAGGCAATAATGATTCTGCAGATCAAGGTGCTAGCACGTCACACGACAAATAAAACAGTGTTACAATTCATTTTCAACAGCGGACGTGGCGAAGTAGATTTGTAAATTGGCCCGCAGTCTCACACTGACTGAGTGGAACACACCAAGCTTACGACGTACAAGACAACATGAACTTGATTCTTCACTACAGCTCCGGCCTCCGCCTGGCCTACACTGACGTGAAACTTCGCTTTTCTATCGTCTTTGGCTGGAAGTTGTTTCACGAAAGCTTATACCACGTTAATCGGAATGACTTACAGTGCAGCATGCGATGTTTGCTTCACCAGTGAAAGCCTCGCCGCGGTGGTATAGTGGCTAAGGTACTCAGCTGCTGACTTGCAGGTCGCGGGATCGAATCCCTGCTTTGGCGGCTGCATTTTTGATCGAAACGAAAATGGTGTACGCCCGCGTGCTCAGGTTTGGGCGCACGTTAAAGAACCCCAGGTGGTCAAAATTTCCCTAGCTTTCTCTACGGCGTTTCTCATAATCATATGGTCGTTCACGGACGTTAAACCCCCCATATCCATCAATCACCGATGAAATTGTCAAACACCTTCTGTGCTACTGTCCCAAGTTTGCGTCAGAGAGACAAGTACTTGCCAATGAAATTCGGCGACTGAATGATAAGCCTATTTCTGTGCAGGTGTTAAGACAGCACCGTCCACATTCGTGGAAAGCCAAAAAAGCAGTGAAAGCCCTCTTGTGTTACTAGAGAAAGACGGGTTTGTGTGAATGCTTCTGACTTGTGGTGGAGTTCTACACGCTGCAGTGAAATTACTGTCAGTCTCTTTCATTTTCTTTTCCTTTTTCCCCCTTTCTGATCTTTCTTGTCCCCTTCTGTAATCCCCCAGTGTAGGGTAGCCATCCATGTGTTTTTCTGGTTAAACTCCCTGTCTGCTCCCTTTTGTTGCTTCCTTCCTTGCCTCCTTGGAGAAGAGTGACGGAGGATTTACCGCACGTTCAATTTTGAAGCCAAAGCGTAGTAGGCAAGCTGTTAAAAATTGCCGAACACTGCAAGCTCGTCCTCATCCTCGCGTACCACGATTTCGTTCTTGGCTCGAGTGATAGAAACCCGAGAGGGCGTTTTAATGAATGGCTCACAGAACTCTGAACGCTCGTTCGCAACAGTATGGGCTACTTGAAGAGAGAATGTAGGAGAGTTGCATCATTGTAGGTTTAAAAGACAAGTGTCTGCAAAGCAAATATTCAACATCAACCCAGATATTTACAACTTCGTCAAAATTTGTGTCTCGAGAGAAGAAAGCGAGGAGCAAATGGAGGAAATACAGAGAACGGCCCAAGAAAGTTACGGCAATGCTTACAAATGCCTGGTCTGTTCTGAAGAGGTCAACTTCGTCCAAAACGACAAAACGTGCACAAAATGTGGACACGCGTTCCACAAGAATCTGTCCTGCACCGCAGAAGACAAGAAATACAAGAAGTGCGGGAAAGGCAACCACTTCGCGAGCGTCTATTGGTTCAACAAGCCCAGCAAAAGGAACGTGACCCAGATAAACACTCGCAATGTTGATAGCCTCGCACTCGAAGAGAATTGAAGAAGAATGGATATTTGGGCTAGTTGGTTTGAATTCACGGTAATAAGGGCTGCAGCGCGAGCAAGCAACACAGAGCTCGTGTTGTCCTCTTTGCTTTCCGCGCCTCGCCTTTCGTCTGTTTCTTCTAGCACCTTCGTGCTCGCGCTGCAGCCCTTATTGCGAAGAGAATTACTTTCTTCATGCTGTCTCGCAAACACGCATGCAAACGAGTGGAGTTTGCAAGGCCGAGACTGAGATTGAAGGCAAGTCAGTGCTTTGCGACGTAGACACCGGAGGCAACTATTCAGTGATTTTGCTCAAGCAACTGAAAGCGGTTACAAGCGCGTAACTGTAAGAAAGCAACAAGTTGCTTAGCCCGTTTTTTGGGCAGAAGAAAAAACAATAGGAAGAGTGACCTCACAACCTACAAGCAAACATAAATCTGCTCAAGCACATTTTTTGTTGTGCAAGAACGCGTGCCAACAACTCAAAGTGGTGTACTGACTCAGAAGCTAGCACTCATCTAACTTGAGGCCACACTCACAACTACAGAAAAACAACTTCTTGAAATAGCAAGACCATTGTCTGACACACCCAAAGACCTCGATGAGCTATGGGTGTGATTTATCACGTGAGCCTGCGCAAGAAATTTTAAGGTGTGGCCAAGCCCACCAGCAGCATTGCACTTGCTCTCCGTGAAAAGGCGAAGACCGAATAGAGTAAACGAACGCAAATGGAGGCCTTGCACCTGTCACGGAACTGACCCAATGTGGAAGTAAAATGGTAGTTGTGGTAAAGAAAGACAAGGTAAGGATTTCTTTGTATCCTGTGGACCACATGCCGATGCTTGAGGACGTCGTGACAAAGATAGACTCTGCCAAGTGCTTCTCTACGCTGGACGCCACCACTGGATTTTGGCAAATTCGACTTGTCAAGCCCAGTTCATGCTTATGTGCCCTCAGCATGCCATATGGATGATACAAATTTCTACAAATACTATTTGGAATTTCCACAGTACCGGTAGTCTTTCAGAAAGAAATGCACCAAACACTCCAAGGTCTCGATGGCGTCGACCTATTCATGGATGATATACTAGTATGGAGTTAAGCTAAGAAGGAGCACGACAGACATCTGCGAAATGTTTTGCAACGGGGCCAAGAAGTAAACCTCAATCTGAACGATGCCAAGTGTCACTTCTGTAAAACAGAGGTACGCTATTAAGGGTTCAGGCTAACTGACTGAAGACTCTAAATTGGCCTGAAAACTGCAGGTGCGGTTCTCGTGGTTCAATCAATTCCCAGAAAACACCAAGCAACTCAAGACATACCTGGGAATGGTAAACTTTGTTGCCAGTTTTCTCTCGAACATGTTGAAGAGAAGTACACTTCTATGTGGGCACGACACCGCATCGAGAATGGGTCGCTTACCACTACTGCATTTTCAGGCTGTGCTGCTCATGGGCTTCAGCTCGTAGTCTCCAGATTCTTGGCAGCAGTGTCAATCAGAACCAGCCTCATTTCAGTCGACATCGTTCTGTGCACAGCTACGTTTGGGCAGAAACAGTTCCCTCGTCTGGCTACCGGGATCGTCAACTGATATCGTCACCACCGCCGGTTATAAGCGCCCGCCTACAACTGTTTCCTTTGGGTACGACACCGCATCGAGAATGGGTCGCTTACCACTACTGTATTTTCAAGCTGTACTGCTCATGGGCTTCAGCTCGTGGTCTCCTGATTCTTGGCAGCAGTGCCAATCAGAAGCAGCCTCGTTCCGGTCGACATCGTTCTGTGCACAGCTACGTTTGAACGGAAACAGTTCCCTCGTCTGGCTACCGGGATCGTCAGCTGATATCGTCCACGCCGCCGGTTATAAGCGCCCGCCTACAACTGTTTCCTTTGGACACGACACCGCATCGAGAATGGGTCGCTTACCACTACTGTATTTTCAGGTTATTTACCTTGAGTGCGCTGTTTGTGTGAAGAGTGACAATTGGTTTTTGATTGCGGTGTCGTGCCCAGCGACATTGTTCGATTCTGTGAGGCGAGCATGCTGTCTTCCGGCATGCCTGTGCCATGCTCTGATTGAACTGTTGCTCATCGTTTGTGGCGATGTCGAGACGAACCCTGGGCCTACCTTGGAAAACAAGGTCGCCACAGTTTTGCAGGTTGTCGGCAGGCTTGAAGCTGGGCAGGCCAGAATACTCAGTGAATTCAAAAGCATTCGGGAAAGGCAAGATATGGCTGACCAGCAGATTAAGCAATTGACGGAAAGAGTTACTGCCTTAAAAACTGCAAAGAATGCAGTTGATTCCACTGTACTCGATTCTTCGCCTAACGAGTCTTTGCGCAATATTACTGATAGGCTACAGTCTATAACGATGAGATGTGATGACGCCGAAAACAGGCAACGGCGGGACAATCTGCTCTTTTTTGGTATAGGTGACTAAGACAAAGAAGATTAGGCAACATCCGAGGAAAAAATAATAACTTTCTGTTCTCAAAAACATGGCATCCCACTAACAAACGACCACTTTGAACGGGTACATAGACTAGGAAAGTACAAGACTGATAAGCAGCGGCCAATCATAGCTAAAATGAGTTCCTTTAAAAACAAACAAAAAGTTCTCTCTGCCGCGCATAAACTAAAGGGTACCGACTTTTTGATTGGTGAGGACTTCTCACCATCTACACGTTATTGTAAGAAAAAATTAATTGAATTCGCCAAACGCTTAAAGAAGCCAATAATGTTGTCAGTGGACAAACTGCGCATTGATGACGAGACCTACATGTGAGATCACGCAACGGATTCCGTTGTACTTCACAAAACATAGCAAAGAAAGCATGCAAACGCAACGTAACCTAAGTGTTCAGATTACTATAACAAGTCACCATTCATGCAGTTATGTTTTACTAACATATGCAGCCTTATACCCAAACGCGATCAGCTTTGCTCGTTCTTAGAAGATGGTAACCCTGACATTTTAGCAATAACAGAGACTTGGTTTTCATTCTGATATACCCGATCACGACCTTCTCCCCGATAACAGCGCCTACAAAATATTTAGGCATGACCGCGATAAAAAAAGAGGCGGTGGCGTTCTACTAGCTATTAAAAAAACACTGTCATCCTTTTGCGTCAATATAGACTCCACTATTGAAATTGTATGGACTGCTTGCATCACATCAGCAACAAAAATATTGATAGGTGTCTGCTATCGCCCTCCCGACTCGGATAACTCGTTTGTAGAAGAGCTGCGCAAAACCGTTGATTCCGCAATTCGGCAATGCTCTCCTGATAATATATACTTACTCGGCGGCTTTGATTTTCCCCAGATTGATTGGTCTCTCCTAATTTCTACCTGCCACGAAGCAATGGGTTTTGTAAGTCTAACCCTAGATTATAACATGTTTCAAGTTGTCAAGGAACCGACTCGTGGTACGAACATTTTAGACTTAATTTTAACTAACGCTCATGAGATTGATTGATTGATTGATTTGTGGGGATTAACGTCCCAAAACCACTATATGATTATGAGAGACGCCGTAGTGGAGGGCTCCGGAAATTTTGACCACCTGGGGTTCTTTAACGTGCGCCCAAATCTGAGCACACGGGCCTACAACATTTCCGCCTCTATCGGACGCTCATGAGACTGTTAGTTCTATTCTGCACGTAGATAATTTCAGTGACCATAAGCTACTTCAAATAACACTTAGCCTCCCAACCCACGTATTACATAGCACTGTTAAAAAAAATTCGGGACTATAACAGAGGTAATTACGAAGGTGTAAATGATAAATTGGAAGCTTTTTACGATCTGGTTTTTCTTCCATCTTTCCCGTACCGATCAGTCAACGAAAACTGGATTCTCTTCAAAAACAAAATCATTACTTTGGTTGATAAAAATAGTCCCATAATTTCTATCTCTAACGACAATATAAATCCCTCGTTTAACAAAACGCTTAAGTCTCATAGATCAAGAAACAAGCGGCTCTACAAAATTGCAAAACGCACTTCGAGCCCTTCAGATTGGTAAAAGTACAAGGGTTCTTTAAAAGAGTTCTGCTCTGTTGTAAGCAAAGCGAAATCTAAATATTTTACACACGATTTGCCTTCCATGTTAAATACTAATCCGAAAAAATTCTGGCAAGTAATTTCCCCTCGCAATGCTACCACATCTGTCAGTATACAAGATGCTAACCATATGCCTCTATCAGATGTAGACAGCGCTTCAGTGTTGAACTCATTTTTTTTTCATCTGTGTTCCCGTGTGAAGATCATTCCAGAGTGCCAGAAGTTCCCGAGTTTGATTATACATTCATAAAACCTATTGCCGTCAGCACTGAAGGGATTGCGAATCTTATTGGAAAACTTAAATTATCAACTTCTTCAGGCATTGACAACATTATATTCTAAGGTGCTCAAAAACACGTCATTATGCTCAAGTAAAATCCTGTACCACATCTTCACGCAATCTTTATCAACAGGACAACTGCCGGCTGATTGGAAAATAGGTAAAGTAGTTCCCTTATTTAAAAGTGGCAATAGATACTCACCAGAAAATTATCGCCCCATATCATTAACATGCATTTGCTGCAAGATGCTTGAGCATATCATTTCTTCGCACATTTATTGTCATTTGGAAACCAATAACTTCTTTTTTGAGAATCAGCATGGATTTAGGCGAGGTTTTTCTTGCGACACCCAATTACTAGAATTTACCACTTCTCTTCACTTCAATATGGATAATAATTTACAAACTGACTGCAGTTTCCTAAATTTTTCTAAAGCATTCGACCGCGTACCTCAATCCCGTCTGATTTCAAAATTAACAGAACTTCGTTAAGATTCGCTAACTTTACCGTGGATCCGTAACTTTTTGTCTTTTCGAAAGCAGTTCACTCTGGTTAATACCTCTTCCTCTCCAATTTCCGATGTCACCTCCGGAGTGCCTCAGGGTAGCATCTTGGGGCCACTACTTTTTCTAATCTACATTAATGATCTTCCAACTAATATTTCTTCGTCAATACGGCTTTTTGCTGACGATTGCATTAGATACCGTTCTATAACTAGTACCGATGACCACCTTGCTCTCCAAAAAGACCTTAATCTCATTAACAACTGGTGTGGTGCATGGCAAATGACTTTAAATTTATCAAAATGATATGTAATCTCCTTTAGTCGAAAAAATTAACTGTTGAATTTGATTATTCCATAAATAATTCCAACGTGTCACGGTCGTCTTTGTATAAGTACCTCGGCGTTCAATTCACTTCCAATCTTACTTGGGCGGCACATGTAACCTACATATCTGCAAACGCATCAAGAACACTGGGATACTTACGTCGAAACCTACGAAACGCGCCAAATAACCTCCGCAAACAAGCTTACTTAACCTTTGTTCGCCCACAGCTGGAATTTGCATCACCCATATGGTCCCCCTTTCAAGCCTATCTCATTAACCAGCTAGAAGCTGTGCAAAACAGGGCGGCACGGTCCATTTCACGTATTTACAGTCGCCCCTCGAGCGTCACACAAATAAAACATGACCTTTCATTACAGCATCTAGACATACGGCGCACAGTTGCCCTCCTGTCTTTACTTCATAAATATATTCACGCGTCCAGGCCACCACCCTTCCCACTAACGGCACCATTGCGCATGTCAAAACGACTTCACAATCAGCGAAGCATCACACGCATCTTTGTAAAAACAAAATCATTCAATTCATCGGCTTTGCCTCGTGCCATAGCACTCTGGAATGACCTAGCCGACGTCATTGTCAATTTAACTAATCATGAAAAGTTTCGCGAGCAATTAATGATACATCTATCTCAATAGCATTGTTTAACCTCCTTGAATTCTGTTTTTGTTCTTTGTGCTTTTTTGCGGCTGGGAAATTCTTGTTGTTGCTTGAAGCCCCTCTTTGTCATTTGTGCAACCACTGTTATTAGTTCCAATGTTATTACTTGCTTTGTATTTTTATTAGTTATTAGTTGCTCTGTAGTTGCTTTGCTTTGCAGTTGCTTTGTATTGTGACAGAATTATCACCCACTAGCATTCTTTCCTATGTACCCTCCTTACTCTATGCTCCGTAATAGAGCCTGTAAGGAATTTTTAAATAAATAAATGTGTCTTACTGAAGAAGCACAACACATAGAAGTGGACGGATGCGCAGGAACAAAGCTTTGACAGCGTGCGAAAAGCCTTGTCACAAGAACTGGGCCTGGCTTTCTTTGGCGAAACCCAGCCCATATGCTAAAAGAATATCCCAGCCAATATATAGTAGGAGCATCCACTCACCAGGACGTACACTCCTTGGCTTACTCTTTTCGCTCTCTAACAGAAGCCCAAGAGAAGTATGCACAAATTGAAAAATAAATGTTAGCCATTGTACATGGATGCACCAGATTTCACGACTGTCTTTGCACAGCCAAGCATCTCGGCGGAAAGTGACCACTACCCACTCAAGCCAATTTTCAAGAAACCACTCCACAAGTGTTCATTACGCCTGCAAAAGATGCAACTGGCACTCTTAAAGTATTCGCTCAAGATAATAAGTAAACGAAGAACCGAGATGTTTATAGCAGATGCCTATTCATGGTCTCTGTCGAAAGAAAATGTACCGGAAGAGGAAGAGTTCTAAGCAAATGTCGTTCAGGAGCTGGCCGTCTCCAGCGAAAAACTGCAGCAGATCAATCGTTAGGCAAGTCAAGAAAGCAACCTATGTACCCTGAAAGAATATGCGAGTACCACATGGCCAGAGGACAAAAGGTCAGTCCCTGAATAAATTTGAGCTTTCTCGTCGTATCGTGACGAGATCCGTGCGAAGTTGTTATATTTCGATTCAACAGACTTATTCTTCTCAGCAGCATGACAAATCATGTCCTAGGCACCCTGCATGCCGCCCATGGAGAAGAGGAAACGAGGAAGCAACGCGCCAGAAACGTTATGCTTTGGCCTCACATGTGAGCAGACATTCAAGAGCAGGCCGATGGGTGTGCAACCTGCAGGAAATATAAGCCCCGGAACCAATGACTGCCGATTATGAGTGAAGAAGTACACGAACTACCCTGGCAAACACTTTGCATCAATTTCTTTTGTCACTAGGTAGAGGAATATAGGGTCATTGTCAACTTCTACTCGTTTTATTTTGAGATTCAACGCTTAAACACACGACCACTGAAGCCGTCATTATGCTCTGCCAAGTAGTCTTCGCCACTCATGGTCTACCTTGTAAGCTTATCAGCGACAATAGATGACCATTTACCAGCCACGAATTTGCTTAAGACATGAGTCAGTGGGACAACGAGCACACCACACCAAGTCCTCACTATCTACAGTCCAATGGGATAGCAGAACGAGCCGCTCAAGAAGTAAAGAAATTTCTTGAGAAGACTGCTTACGGGACTGCAGAGTTTTCAAGTGTTCTACTAGAGCTGAGAAACACTCCAAGAGAGAAGCTGTTGCAGTACGCAGTCCAGTGACTGATGGAAGAAGAACAAGGTGACAGCTGCCTGTCTACTTCAAGCTACTAGAGCCTAAGACAGTGCCTCGCAAGCAGGTGATGGCAAGACTCGAGGAGATCCAGCAGCGTCAGAAGACGTACCACAACAAAGGCACAAGAGACCAAGCGCGTTTACATCCTGCATACGAAGTAACGGCGTTGAACAGCTGAATTTCCGAGTGGCATCCGGCGATTGTAGTCTCCGAAGTCCCAACACCAAGATTGTACATCGTGGCCAATGAAAATGGGGAAGAGTGTCGCCGCAACCGAGAGCATATCTGAGCTCACAGCTCAACAGCAACTACACCACCACACCCTCCGGGACCACAACCCCAACCACTATGGCGTAGTACCAGAAAACGCTAAAAGCCACAACATTTTGTTGAAGGGTACTGAGTCAAGCCAACTTCTTTTAAAAAAACATATGGCCTACGGCGTCGCTGCGTGCGTCACCGACCTCGTTAGTGCCACCAGGGCCATTTTTTCTCCTCGGCCATCTAGTGATTCAATCAACGTTCTTTTGTTGTCAGCCATCAACGCGTCCTGTTGTCTTCGCGCTGGCTCGTACAGAGTCCCACACATACGTTACTGTTCTATGCTATCATTTAGCGAGAGGGGGAAGAGGAGGCACGGAAGAAAGACGCAGGAAGAGACAAAGGAGGAGGTGGAATGGTACATCGAAAACTAACCGTCAACATAGCGTGACGAAAGGCGGGGAGAGAAATGTGGCCGTGAAGTGAGTAATGTGTTATTGTAAGGAGGAGCGTAAAAAGGAGGACAATACTGAGAGAGATAAGAAAGGCAAAGATAACAAAGAAGATGACATTTAAAAAGGGCAAATGAAACTTGAAAGTCAGTGGAAGGAGACAATAAAGACGAAGTAATGCAGTTGCATACGCCAGGAAGTGGAACTTGCTTGCCAATTCCGCTGTTTACTGAGATTTCGGAATTTTGCAACTGATGTTACCTTTTTATTAAAATCATACAAATGCTGCAACGGGAAGAGATAAACTATCCACTAATATTTTATCGCGACGATGGTCGTGAAAGACGAGGACTGACAGCAACTGTAACTCTGAAAAGCAGCGCGTGGCTAGCTTTCCGTCTAATGCGAGGTTTTCGATTCCTTTAGAGTGCTCCAGTGCTTCATATGTACTCGCACTTTTCTGCTAAATTTCTGAGGAACCTCTGCTCCTGCATGAGTTAGCCAGGTACACTTCCAATTAGGAACCACAGAGCGAAGCATACTGAGTGTTTCATTTGAAGTGAACGGAAATTTATTTTCATTTCACAAAAAGTGCGTCCCAAATCTCTCCCGGATTTCCCCGTCTCAGAAAAAAAGCATTAAAATGTGATAATTGCTCGTTCTTTATCCCAGTGAGTCTTTCTGTAGGGGTAGACACCTTAAGATGCGCAAAGAAATCATTTGGCGGAGACATTAACCTTGTTAAATTAACCAGTTAGCTAGGGTACACCCAAGGTCATGTCATACGGGAAAGTTGAAGTTCATGCGAGGAACCGTTCTCAGCTTTAAAACGTAGAAAAAGCGCCCTTTTGCAATATTTCTTGCGTAACGAACATAGATCAGTAAAATAACTCATAGGTCGCCTCATTTAGACTTACTAAATCTGATATTGAGTCGTGCGCCTGAGTATCATTGAGTCCGGGTGAGTAATATTTTTGTGTGTCTGAACGAGAGGAAATCTAAGAACGTTTTTAGTGAGTCTGAGTGCAAGTGTGTGTGGTTGAAAGAAAAAACGTTGATGAGTGTGAGTCCAAGAGAGCCGTTGGGGCGAGGTATTCACCTTGAATAACTATGAATGCGCTCCTCACTGTTTTGGGATATATGTACTCCACTTCAGTATTATTGTTGTCCTTCTGTCCGCTTTCATTTGTAATAACTATGTCTACTCAAACATCAATGCACTAGCGCTCATACGCCAGCTCAATATCAGTTTATTAGATAAGGGAAAGGAAAAAGGTTTTGTTTGAAATAAAAAAAAAAAACCTGTAGTTTGACGCTGCACACTCAAATAATAGCATAGTATGAAGGTAAGTTGTTGTGAACACGAGTATATTTGCTCTGGTTCACGTCTGCTTATTCTTTACCGAATAACCCTTCTACTAAAGTAAATGTGTGATTTTTTATAGGAGACCTAAAGAGAGTGAGATCAATGTGGCCATATTTCCTCGCTTTGCAGATGGAGAGTGCATTCAGTGGTCCGCGGGACGTGGAGTGGGCTTTCGAAGGTGACACGCTCTACGTTCTGCAGGTGCGTCACATGCAAATAAAGCTTTGTCATGTCCATGGGGAGAAAATAATAAGAAGGAGCTGAACGTAGGCATAAAGGACAATCATTTCATGGGTAGTTTACCGATAAAGCCGCAGGAGTAACCTCTACTAACTGTGTAACCACTGTGGTTTTTTGGCGTAACTTAAGCCACAATGCGTAACCACAATCACTGTATATTAACTGTATATATCGCTCATATAATCACTGTATATATCGCTGTGCAACCAATGAGAAGCTCTTTCTCAAATTGCCTCCGATTCAGAACTGAAACTGGGTCCAATAAGATATTGGCACATACATATTTTGCAAAGCGCTGGCAGCCTATAGCTGCAATCATAAAAATATGGAGATGTGTTGAAGATATCGTGTGAGCCGAGAACAACAGAAAAGCGTTTAGTTTAGTGCATATATATATTTATATATATATATATATATATATATATATATATATATATATATATATATATATATATATATATATATATATATATATATACACAAGTATGTATGCAAAGTGGAAAGGGGAACTGTGTGATAGAAAACAAAAAAAAATGGACTTTGCGATCGCGCAATGAAAGCGCGCAGATAACGTGAAGGGTTAGCACCGTAATTTCTTTCACGTTTCTTTCAACTTATAAATGACGCACTCGCTTGCATGTTCTTGTCAAACGCCGGTGCAGTTGTGTGGTTGTTTTATCTGTCCCAGGTGCCATGGGTGTTGGGACTGTAGCGCCCACATGCTGGTCGGTGACAGGGCTCAATTTAAGGATGTGCTTTCACAGCTTCTTCGGGGTTCGTGGTTGGCTGGGAATCGACCGGCGTCAAACTCAGCGCACTGCTTTTGCTGGTAGAGCATGAATCGGTCCACAAGCGTTCGTCTTGTGAAAATCTTATACGCGTGCACACGTGGTCTATGTGACGCTGCACGATTGTTTGAGGAGTCTTCACTGTGACCACCTGCCTAACCGATGCGGCTGATAATCGTCTTGGCATTCATTTACCATTGAACCTGTAGTTGCATACATGCACATCACAATTCATGGCAGCATAAACTCGTACCTTTCCTTTTTATTAGAGGGCGTAGGCGCAATTAAAACACGTGCGTCCAGAGGCGACCGTATCTGGTATCCTAGCAGCAATTGGATGAAGACCACCCGGCTTAATGTGAATTTCCCTTATTGCAAAAACAACGTGATGCCAGTACGTTTTTTAGCGCTGGTACATGCTGGAGACAACAGTACACGCTTGTAATCACTGGCACTTCGCTGGACGCACTGGGGAAAAGCTGGGTCGCACTGGCTCAACCACTGTGATTCTGGTGCACACTGCGAAGCGCTGGAAGCGCTGGAATTTTCACTGGCAAGCGCTGGTGAGTATTGGAGCACGCACTGTTTCTACCAGCGCAGCGTGCACGTTATTGTAGCCTCTGCCGTGGTATGTTTCGGTGTCGGTAAATATAAAATGCTTCATTTGACGACTCGGGGAGTTGCTACTGTAACAGACACCGAGCGTACGTGATTTACCAAGCTACTTAGCAGACACCGAGCATACATAATACGTAAAGACACCGAGCATACTGAGCACGTGCACATGGCAGCAATTATAACTCATCTTTTTCGCATATGCCCCCACGTATACCGGCCATATTCGCATCATCCGTGTATTGCTGTAACGATTCCAAGTTGCAGTGTTTGTTAGCCTGGAGATACCCGCCGCTCTTAACAGAAGCAGGAAATTGTTTTTGCCACAAAGCTGATGAAACGTAAATGAGTTCTCTCGATCACTTCGCCAGGTTTCCCACGGGAGACGAGAAAAGAAACTCTCATTCGATTATGCCACACCGCATAAATATATGTCTGTCCATGCTTATCCTTCTACTTACTTCAAGTAAGAGTTAGAAATGTTCCGAAGCTCAAATGCAGAATCTTCAACCATCCCAACTCACCGCGTCGAGAGTGGTCTTACCCAGTGCCCGGCCCAGCGAGCATTAAACCTGAAATGCCAGCCGCGTTGGTATTTATGCTACCGGCGCTTCTTGCTTCGTGTACACAAAACTATAAAGTGTGAGAATAACTGTAAAATTTAGTTGAGACATCTATAAACCTGAATCAACTATTTCGTGTTGTTTTGATGTTCGCACAAGGAGCGCCGATGATGCGCTCCTTGTGCCGATGGCTCAACCACTGTGAGCCATCGATGGCTCAACCACTGCGATGGCTCAACCACATTGATTTCAGCTACGCAGGCTGTCACCGAAAGCTGTCGGCCGCACTTAGCCGGTACGTTTGACTGATATGTAACAACACGCAATTTTTAGTTGGAAACCAAACAAGACATTTAAATAATCTTTACATGCTGCGCAGTAGCAAGTGCGAGAACCAACTATAAAAAGAAAAAAACAATCGGCAGCGACAGCTGACAATCTGTGGCTGCTCCTCCAGTCAATTTGACATTTTTCAGAGTTAAGATGTGGATTCTTCAACAAACTTTCCGTTCTTTCTGTTATTCGCACGTCATTCGGTGCCCAAAAGCCATTCGTCACGGTCGAATCAAGACGCAATTGTTATTGGAAAAGAAATATCACGTCAATCTTGAGTGTACGACTTGTAAACACGAAGTCAAACGGCGCGTTTTAAGGATAAATTGTCGTTTTACCGCCCCCTGTGCAAGTTGCAGCGTGGTGTAGCGGTTAGCATACTTAGCTCACAATCAGGAAGCGACGGGTTGGAATCCAATAAAAAAAGGCGTCCTATTTTTGAAGTTTTAATTTATTTTATTTTCAATATGAATCGCGCTATTTTACATATATAATTAGTTATTTATGGCAAATGGGCACCACCGTTTCAAACCTGTGAAGCCATTTTGCGCACAGTACTGGGACGATCCAGCATCCCACTACCTGCAACTGGAAGGTGCTGGTACCAGCGCCATACTGGGCCCATAATCAGGCATGGCGCTGGACGCTGGTACCCAGTGGTGCCGATTTTTGCAATAGGGTCTGCTGTGATTGACCAGTAAACGCATCAAACTATGTTCAAGCTTCCCGCCTTTCAATTTCTGAAGACCGCCCTTGAATCCTCTGACTGCTCATTCCACCGCTTCTTTTGACTGAGGATAGGAAAGGGTGGTTCTTAGATGCCTAATATACTTCATAGCACCCAATAATGCAAACTCCTCACAACGAGATGCAGGGCTGATGTGTCAGTGTTTCGAATGCTTTCGCGTACACGCGGTCAGTGCCCAGAGCCGACGGCCACCGTGGTACGCTCCTACGTGTTCGCGCACTCATTGTGCTCAACTATTCTACCGCGTCTGAGCCAGTGTTTCCAAACCATCCCACAGAACCATCCCACAGAATCACGCGGAAGACCAAAAAATAACGCTGGTCAACAATGCAACGCCACTAGCGTACTCGGAGGTTGGACTTGTTAGGTCACGTCATGCGCACGTGAGCTCTTTGTCGGTGCCTGAGAGGGTGGGGAAGAGATTTGACTTGCGAAGGCTACGCGGAGGAGCGGCAAGGGTTTCGATCTCGCCTTCTCTCATCCTTGTTTCGCGCCGCTTCAAAAAACCCGTTTTCTCCGCCCGTGATGAGTCAAATAAAAAAATTTTCTGGCAAAATGTTCCTCATTGGACGCCCAACAACTTCAACTGCATAACTAAAATTGATATGGGGCCTGGTGAGTGGCTCTTTAAAGCTGACGTCTCCTACTGCGATTCAATGATGCTACGGATCGACGACCATATAAGCTAGTGGCACATCATGGGCCTCAGGAGATGGCAGGCATTAAATTTGGAGGATCTGTTGGCAGTCCTCTCCAGAAAGGTAAATATCCTCAATTGTGCTTGGTTCTTCAATAAGGCCAATTGTCACCTGATATGGAAGTACGACGGGTTCAGAAGAATAGTTCGTGATCGAAAGCTTCGTTGCATTTTCCGATGCAACTGTTGCCGTGGATTCCACTATGACTGAACAGCGGTCATACAAGAGCTTTGTCCCTGTGATGACCAATAAATGGTTTTCACCTTCTGACATGCGATGCCAGGCCACCGAAACTAACTTCCCCGATAATGGTGGCAGTCGTTTCTCCCTAATCAGGTAGGCCTTGCGTAGCCTTTACGAGACCAATACCACGAAGCTCTGCCAGCCCCAGTCGATGACTGCTCTTGAAGCCCGGAAGAAGCCATCGCCTAGCATTTATCCTTCGTGAGGTAACTGGGCAAAAATAACAAAGTCATGCTGCAGTGTTGGTCGTCCACTGTCACCACAGCACTGAGTTGATGCAAATTTTGTAGGTGATGGCAGTTTGCTCCCACCAAACGTCGGGACGAAGGCCTTATGCTTATTTTGTCAACAATTGGTCCTGTAATCAAGCTTTCCACAGCTCGAGAGTCTAAGATGTCATTATTATTTTGTCCGTTAATGGCGACAGGAACAGAAAAAGTACCTGTTTCAGAGGCACATCACATCTGCTCAATTACTGACGACTGCTTGAGGACATCCGCATCACGAGCTGTTCATTTTCCGGCTTCTGTGAAGTAGAATATTCCAAATCTTCCTACCACTTTGAAAATGCTGCAGTTAGTAGTAGAGGACACCGCATGACAAAATTACCGCTTCTGGAGCCGTTCAAGCACAGTTTACAAACTCTCGCACCGTTTACTAGTGACGTTTCAAATGCTTGTGTGTACCTCTTTTTCTTTTGCAGACAAACAGGCAGACATACAAATTATCGGCGTGTTGCTATGGTGCCTCAGATAAGCGCAATAATTCCCTTTTATATGACAATCGCACAACAACGAACGCTGAATCTTAAGCGATATTGGTGGGTGTTGCGGATGGTGTCAGCCGTTTGGTGCCGTTTGAGGTATCGTTAAGGGCGGACAAACAGACAAATGTACAGATATTCAGAAAGACAGCCAGACAGACAGACCAAACTTTTTCCGTCGAAGGTCCCCAAGAAAGACGATCGTCTTTAAACACGCATATCGGAGAGAGTCGATTGTCGTCATGGCGATGGCTTCGCTTTCTTATACCCTCCTTTTAGCACCTTGGTTGTGGTAAATGTTTGGCCACCACCCTTCGAAGCACCGGCAAATTAAGTTTACCGACCTTGCTATGCCATCAATAAAGTTGTTTCTCTATCTCTTTTAGCACCTTTCTCTGGGCTACTTCATCGTGTGAGAAAACACTAGACTCTATGGTGTCCGCGCGTTGACCATGGTGCATAGGCTTCCGGGGCGAACGCTTTGCAATAACACGGTATTTGGCGGACCGCGTTGTGGATGGCATTCCACGTTCTTCCACAGCTAAAATTCAAAAGCTTTCCTTCGTATCTTTGATCTGGTCAAAGCGCAGAAAGGAGCTTATCGTATTCAAATGTGTAATAAAAAGTGCTTTGGAGGACAAAGTAGCCATGATAAATAGGCACTTTTCCTGTTGTAGTACAGGGTAATTGCACTGCTCAATCAGGTCAAGCTTTCGGTATGCGAATTCGGTACATGACTTGCCTGCACATTGCGTTGCGCCGAACATCCAGTGCTTAGATTTTACATCGCAGTCAATGTTATAACGTCGGAGGAACGCTGCCTTCATGTCGATCCGAGCACTGATACTAGCCACCTTCGTGTGGTGACGCATCCACGTAAAGTATTTATCTGGCAACCTTATCACAAACGCTGAAGGTCCTAAAGCAATAGTCGACTTGGTCAAACCGGACGTTTAGATCTTTCCCGAGATGCGGTAAGGAGCTCGCCGCGGAACTCGAAAATCGATCGCCAGCGTTTTCACTGTTAGACATGGACATGGAAGTATCGCTTCTGGCTTGCCTTTGTTGCTTTCTCGAGCCGCGTTTGAAATTCGTCGACGCACAGCTCTCTTCTGCACTCGTGCTTGATTCGGCGCCAGAATTTTCATGTGTTTCAACTCTGAATGCTCGATGCGCTCTACTAGTGGAGCAAGTAAGTTACACAAGAGGTTGTCACTTGCCTTCAATCGAGAGGTGGCTTTGGTGCGTCGTCGTATTTGGCGGCGTTGTGGTTCGTGAGCATCAACAGTTTCAGTTCCTCCTATTCGCTCCCGACGTGGCCTACCTTGGTCTTTAGAGTATCGGATTCAGACACTGCTAAAGGCTCCACCTGGACGTCGTCGTCCAGGTGTTTGAACACTTTGACGAAACACGGGGTCATTGCCATCTTGGAATCACGCAGCCGACGATGTCCAAAGGTCAGTGGTTGAGCCAAAGGAGCACGTAGGGAACGACGTTCCCACATAAAGACGTAAACGTAATCTTAGTTCACGTTGAGATGTTGGCCACCATTTGTGACATGCTGTTGGAGACGTCGGATATTTTGGGTTTCGAGGTGGCCTAAGAAGG
The DNA here is from genome assembly GCF_013339725.1 of Rhipicephalus microplus. Lineage (NCBI taxonomy): Eukaryota > Metazoa > Arthropoda > Arachnida > Ixodida > Ixodidae > Rhipicephalus > Rhipicephalus microplus. Next base: position 40,079,030 of record NC_051165.1, on the reverse strand, counting down.
ACGTCCACACTCTTGCAAGATCGAGAAAAGAATGCCTGCACCTTTTTTTTTTATTCGAAGTTCCTCGAGTGCCCGCGAGCTTGGCGCCCATGTACTTCGATTTCCTTGCGCGAAGGCACGAGACACACACCGAGCGTCGTCTACTATCGCTCGTCACAGAGTTTTTGTGTCTCATACAGCCTTACTGCAGCAACGTTCGGTTCTAGATTTTAGTCATTTTGAAAGAAAGCTCCTCAAATACCATTCTGTCAAAAGAATTCTTCATTAAATCAGGTCAAACTGAATTTTATTTCATCTTCACAACAAGAAAGATGATTGCGAGAAAAAGCTGCTTTACTGCAGCTGCACTGAACGCCGATGTTACAGGTAAACACTGTGCAGCACTGACTCTAGGTACTTGGTCTACTAACAGTAAGCCAAGACACTTTGCATAATTATGAAGAAGAATTAATACAACAGCGTACCCGTGATTTTAGTAAGTTTAGGGTTTTTTCATAAATGTAACAACAACGCGCCTCGACATCAAAAAAGATACACAACAAATAATAGGAAATATTATATGACATTTAACAATTGCAACCAAATAAGAGAAAGCAAACTCAATGCCCACGTCAAACTCAATGTAAGCAGGTAAGCGCATATATACATTAGCATATGCTAAACAAAAATGCCTTAAGCAGTGCCCCTGACGTACGCATTGAGTTTTCACAAGCTGATACGAATGCCCTGCTTCGCTGCGTGATGTGCAGCTACACACTTCAGCACTGGACCAAACCGGAATGGCGACACCAGCGACTTCACAAATGGGACCCGGAAATGAGATTCCGCATGCCACCTAAATTGAAACGGCCACTCACAAGTATGATCCACCGCATTCGTCTTGGTGTAGCGTACACCAGACGTTACGCACATATCATCGGTCGCAGTGACACCGGTCATAATTGTGAACACTGTGATGTGCCAGAAACACTTAAGCACATATTTTGTGTCTGCCCAGCATACGATCATGAACGACAAACACTGATTTCTTCTACTGAACTATATCGCAGTAGGTCATTAACTGATGAGACCGTGTTGGGCCCTTGGCCAGACACCAACAGTGCAACTGCGGTCACAAGAACAGTTATAATCTTTTTGGAAACATCTGGACTATGTGCACGGCTATGAAATAAGTCTCAGCTAGAAAGAACACTACATACTCACCTCTCTATCTCACCATCGTCATCCAGTATTCTTTCTTTTCCCCTTTCCCTTCCCCCAGTGTAGAGTAGTAGGCTAGAGCAAGCTATCGCTCAGGCCGACCTCTCTGCCTTTCTGTAAATAAACTTACCTCCTCCTCCCTTGATGCAGTGCTTGAATTACACAGTGGGATCAAGCCAAAGGAAATGAGTTAAAACAAGCTCATAGGTCATTGTCGATATAGAGAAAGTGTCCTAATTGGCTACGATTTCCTCAAAGTGCGCAAACGTTCTCACAACTGCATATTCCTAGGCAAGTCCTTAGGTATACAACAAAAGACCGTACGGTTTATTATAGCCAGTCAAGGGTAAGCAAATTACAAGGCTAATTGAAATTTTATATATTACAGCAAATTGCAGCAACAATAGGGAATATTTCAAACAATGGATCTTCTTGAGATTCTCGTTCCACCACTTCCAAGAACAAGCACAGAAGGCCGACATACGCCAAGCAACTCCTAGAATGAAACCACCATGCATAGTGTCAAACTACTATCAAAGGAATATTATATTATTAACAATATCAAAATAACTTACGAAGTTTCACGTACGAAAACCACGATAAGAATATGAGACACCGTGGTAGAGGGCTCCGGAAATTTCGTCGACCTGGGGTTCTTTCACGTACGCCTAAATCTGAGCACACTGGCCTCAAGCGTTTTCGCCTCTATCGCAAACGCAGCCACGAGGGTCTCGAATACTATGCTATAGCTAAGGGGTGGGGAAAAATAGCAGGTATGCCAAATCATTACTATGATCAGCAGAGAAGCGAAAAGGAGGGTTAGTAATGAGAGCGTGGGTGGGAGTGGTAGAAGAGAAGCGACTATAAAGTAAAGGAGAGAACAAAAGAAGGAAGCAAAAAAGTGCGAAAGAAAAAGATGTAGATATATATAAATAAATAGGATAGCAAAGGTCATCTAACTAAAAAATGGTCACCTCAACTAAAAAATCCGGGTGTAGGATTAACAGTCGATAATGTCAGACCAAATCTCTCTAACATCTAACATGGGCAAATAGTAGAGAGGGTCCTGCGTAGCCGAGTAAATGTCTGGATGGCAGACAATTTAGTAATAAAACCGAACCATATCAGCTTTTGTAGTGATTTCTCTATTTAGTGTGCCCATGCTGATTTAGAGAGCCGAATACAGCTCGCGCGAAAAAAAATGCAATACGCTGCTTTAGTAACACTTGACATAGCGAAGGCGTATAACAGTGTGGAGCACTTCATATTGTTAAATACGCTAAAGAGATTGAATTTCCCACAATATTTCACTGAGTGGGTGGCAGAATAATTAAAATCAAGAGAATTCTACTGCGTCAAAGATGGATGTTCCTCATCTAGATTTAAACCAACGCGCAGAGTTCACCAAGGAGCAGTTTTATCTCCAGTTTTTTTTAATGCTTTATTGAGCACAATTCCAACAGATCAAGAAGTTACTGTCTACATTCATGCTGATGACATCGCATTCCTTGCTGCTGACTGTGATATTTACTCACTACAACTTAAATTACAAAGATATGTTAGCATGTTAGAAATTTGGTTGCAGTCGATTTCTTTATCGTTAAATGTCAACAAAAGTGCGCTCTTGGTGTTTCCGCTTGCAGAACCAATTTCAAGTTCAAATTGATATAAACAGGAACCCATTTAGCAAGTAGACTCTATAAAATATTTGGGAATCATTTATACTGACAAACTTGACTAGAGTCCACACATAGAGTATATAACTACCAAAGCACAGCGGGCTTCAGGTTTACTGCACAAGCTAAGTAACCGGAAATATGGGTTACGGAGGCACACCTTGATAACTTTGTACAAGATGTACATGCGCCCCATCATGGAATTCGGATGCATATTATTCTCGGGTGGCCCTGCTTATAAAACAAAACCTCTAGTTGTCTTGGAGTGAGAAGCACTGTGAATGTATCTGGGACTCCTTAGGTTTGTGGCTATCAACGTACTGTACCAGGAAGCGAGCCTGCCTACACTACTTTGTCGATTTCGAATTTTTACCGTACAAGCATTTTTAAAATTTTAAAGCTTACCGGCAAGAATATCTCAATATGCTTTTATTGCGGACCCAGACGCCTTCTTTCTTGCTCATTGGCCACAGTTTCACACATCTTAGATAATGTTTGTACAAAAGAATTTACGAAGTACAAATGTGAACATTAGAAATGTAATTGAGACTAATGACTCGAATTGTCATGTTTAATTGAGTATGATATATTCCCCCAAAACGCCAAGTTACAATCTCTCAAATTTTTGAATTACATATTATTAGACTACTTGGAGCATGCAGAAACTAAAAATATAATAGCCCCAGACGCTTCAGTAAATAATCAAACGGCAGGTGTAGGCATTGCCTCTGACTCGCTTGACTGGTCCTTTTCAATGAGACTGCCTGAGTTTACTGCAGTTTTTGAAGTGGAGCTCATGGCGATTATTTTGGCTCTTTGAAAACTTCCGTCAAATTAAAACACCACAGTCATAGTGTCGGATTCTTTTTCAGTTTGTGCAGCTCTGACAGCTTCAGAGAACTCTCGAATTCTAAGGACATTCAAAACATTAGCACCCCCGCAGTTGAGACTCCTGAGGTTACTATGGGTTCCGGGACACTCTGCATTAAGATTAAATGAATTGGCCGATTCCTTAGCACGAGCCTCACTTGATGGGCCAGTTTTATCCATACTGCCAGATGTTGAATATATTACAGCAATAAAATATTGAAAATCAGCAATCTCCACTGATACGGTAAAAAAGGTAACTACATGGACAGAATATAACCACCTCAAGTTTCCATGGCGACCACCCACTGGAGCCAGTCCAGAAAGGTCGAAGTTTTAATTACTAAATTTCGATGTCGTGTCCCCCCCCCCAAAAAAACCTATATCTACACAGAGCTGGTCAGACAACATCACCCCTCTGCGCATTCTGCGGAGAAATGAAATGAATAGAACATTATTTTTTGTATTGTCGCCGCTACGCTATACTTCGTAAAAGGTTACTAGTTATTCCATTTCTGAAAATAGGCGTTAGATTGACGGCGGAAACTGCGCTAAGCTTTGGTGCCTCAGTTATGGGACATTGCCACAGGGATGCTTTCAATGCCGTTTGCGATTATATTCAGGCAACCAAGCGTATACCTATATGATCTTCAATGAAATAATTATTATTTATTACTGCCCATGGCAAAGTAAAGTAAACGCAGCTGAGTTGTAATCACAACACCTGGAATCTCAAAATTCCTCAGCTTGACTTTTCTATTTTTTTTCTCGTTTGCTCTCTTTTTATGTGGTTTTCCTTACATTAGTCATATTATAGTACAAATTCGTTACACATAGTTAAAATGACCACGGAAAAACTGCACTACACTTTTTGGCCAACTTCCCTGAGTGGGTACGAGCGATCAGCCCAAGGAAACAAACAAACAAACTAAATAAAGAGAAAACAAGCGTGGCAAATTAAGAAGATGAAGTAAGACGAAAGAACGGTATCTGCGTTCTCCAGGTGGTGGCGCTTGCTTTACAGTTTTGTTGTTTACTCGCACTGCACAAACGTGGAATGGGTATTTTTTTTTGTAACCAAGTGGCACATTAAAAATTAAGCTTTAATTATTACAGCCGCTTGTACGTGAATACGTTATTACACTTCACTCTCTTGCATTGTCCCACAGTTGTATTTCTTGGTTTCCTAATAAAATAATCATTTCTAGCGTTCTAAAAAGGCAGCCCTTTTTTTCCTGTTTTTCGAGCAGCCACAGTATCTGTCATGCTTCACCTGTTATAGGCACGTCCAGTGACATCATTGTACCTGCCAACGGACGTGGAGCTTATGCATGAGCTGGACGAAGGATTCCGAACCTCTGATGAATGCTTGACGAAAGCAAACATTGGGTGAGTATAAAACTTTGGATTGCGTGAGTGGTTTCAAGGCTACCATTGCCTTTTTTTCTCATTTAAACGCTTTCGTTGGTGAACTATGCCTTCTCGTCATTGTCATTGGCTGGTGGAATCGAAAACAGTAGTGGGTTTTCGCGCTTGAGGCTTACTTGTTTTTAGCCGAACTCGACACAACCGTTTTAGGTTACCTTTGTGAAATCCGAATCATGCACAATTGTGAATTTGTTTAAGAGTTCCCAATTCTTCCCTTCTGTGACCCCATGTATTCTGCACTAGATGTCTTTACCTTTGTCAAGCAGCACTTCAATCCCCTCATTTTAACTCATCAGTCGCTAGTGAATAGCACTCTCAGGTTTTTATATATAGCTCTCGTTTTTCACCAAATCCCACTTGTTGAACGTACAACCCCTCGGACCTCGCACAACTCGCGAAAAGAGGCATTGTAGACTTTCGCTGTAGCAATGCTTTACAGAAATGTTGTGAACGTCTAATAAGTGCTAGATTTAAAGCGCAAGCAGAGCGACATTTGAATGGTGGCTACACACAACTTTATATCGCGGAATTTTCAGTCAAGAAGCTTCAGACCTCGGAACAAGACCTTTCCCAAGGTTGAGACATTAAGGCCTCATAAGCTCGCCGAAGTTTCTTATCTACATGGAATCTCCGACAACTTCAAAAAAGCTAGGAAGTGGGCATATGTAAAAGTGGTACTCTCTGCCCCAGAAAAATTGGTTCTCTCTGCCCCGGAAAAGGCACGACACCAGCCGAGCATGTGAAGCGGGGGTATGGGAAGCGTGGACGCCAAAGTGGGATATTGTGTGACTAAAAATTTTCAGAATTTGAAAGATGTTTACCAAGAAACTAATATTAATCGTCATTGTGACAGGACAATATAAAACACCAAGAATCACCAGGTACAATTGTACTCTGCTTCACCACTATGGTTCAGCACTACCAAAGCTACGGGGTGTGAGAAAGCCACAACCTTGCGCAGTGAAACGTAGTCTCGTACACGAGTGTTTTAAAATTGACAGGGTTGGCTAGAATTGACGTTTCTTTTGTGTTTTACGCGATGCCAATACAATATACGTTTATTCTTCTTCGCATTTATTTATACAATTATTTATTTTTGTTGGTTACCGCCAATAACCCTGTTTAAAAATCGACATGACCGCACCTATGCAGAAAAGAACGCCCGCTCTGATCCGCACTCACTCTTGCTACACTCCCACTGCAATAACAACAGTAAACAAATCGTAAAATCAGCCATTGCTTTGTTTCATCTCATCTAAAAATAACGCATTAAGTAAGTTTTTTCTTTAATAGCGAGATATGCTTGTTGCTTAGCTACACTTGCTTAGTCTAACGCGCCGAGGCAGTGTTCGGAATGCGTCCTCAGGCCAAGAACACTATCTCTCCAAATATCGGACATGCTACCTAGCCCAGAATTTCATACGTGACGGAACCTCTTTCGGTGGAAACAAAAAAGAAAGAAAAGAAGCATTGCAACAGGAGACGCGAACGAACGCGTCAAGAGAGAAACAGGCATACGAGAGCCACGAGCAGCGTCGAAGAAAAAGAGCTGCGAAGTGAAGTTATCTGCCCGTCTGAGCGTCTACCGATCTCACGAAGAGGAACATAATCACACTTCTTCAACTTCCCAGTTTATTTGCTTTGCTATTTGCTATTTTGAAGGTATAAACTAGACATAACAAGTAAAACTCAGAGAGCAGACACCGTGAATACGGTGAGCAGACGACAGGGCACGAATGGATACATGTGGAGGGGCTAAGCACCCTTGCTGTTGGCTGAGGGGCCTGTTGCCTCTATTGTGCTGAAGAGAACTTCTGAAACAGAGTATAGTAGGCAAATTCAAGATACACATTATGGACTTACGGCCTAGCTTTGTCGTTTACTATTTATTTTATTCGGTGTGACTTCGTCAATCAGTTTACATTACATGGGGCAGCGTATGGTTACGTACCCATACGATACTCAAAGAATTGCCCACTCCTCTTGATTTACATTTTGGAGACGCATGGGCTTGTTTAGATGCGAAGCAGATTATGGCAGAGCTCAGTACGGTGTGCGTAACCAACCTTACTGCGCATGCGCGGCAGCTGGCCCGAGCCTTACCAGAATGCGCTTGCACGTGCCATCGTGTTCGGGCCTGCATAAGTGGCTGTATAAGAGGCTTTGGCCTCTACCTGCTTACACTCTCTTAGCAATCACGTAATCATGTTGCGGAACGTGTTTCCGCAGACGCGCGACGAAGCCACGTGGCCCCAGGTTGCGTGGCGATGAACCACCGTGGCTGTTCCGAGAAGAGGTCGGGACGAGTAAAGGAACAGAAACTACAGTGAATTCATGGTGTGCTTCACTTTCAAGGACGTGTTAACATTCGTCAACGTGCCCGTGATAAACGGAACTTCAAATCAACCCATGCCCTTCTTCGCGGGCTGCTCCTTGTATCCCTTTAGGAAGAGTGTATTTAATATTTGGTACATATACTCCTGCACAGCTTTTTGAATTTTTTTAAGGAGGGGGGGCGAACGAATAGTGCCACTTACATTTAAATCACTTTTGCTATATTTAGCTGTAGAGAGTAACTGTTAGAAGCCATAAAGCCGCACTGGCGCACTTATAGACATAGTGCACATGACTGAGTGAGGCTTGTTTGGCTTTATGTTAACAACCAAACGCCGCTTCGCATGCTGTTTCACTGTTTGCACAAACTTTACACAAAAATATACGCAATGCAGGGAAGTCGTGAACTGCGCTCAAAGCCCTCTGGGATCGGCCATATTCACCATTGGGATTATAGCCGGCAACAAGGTATGTAGCACGTAAATATTTTTGCGTTTATCGCTTTTTATTGGTTAGCAGGTGCCTCAAGGTAAATGACAGGTCATTGAAAGTGGCAATCCTTGAAGGTACATTAGCGACAAAAAAGCGGTTGAATTTCGAAAAGTATTCAGTAATATCAGCTAAGAAGCGCTTATCGCGATATCGAGGACGGTGTAAAATAAGCATGACAACACAATTCACTTTTATTTTGTTTTGTCAGTAAAAGAGTTCTAGCATATTCCATGACCTGCAAATACACGTTATTGTGAAGCAGCCAGCGAGGATCTGCACATGCAGCATTCTGATCCAAGCCTTACGAGGTGGATAGGTGTCTTCATGTAATTCGAGTATAGTGTACATATCGTGGAAACCTTAGGCATGTCTGTAAGGTATCTATCTATTTCACTGTGTCACTAAACGTCGGCTTTCACATTGCAGTGCAGTTTTTATTCAACACAAAGTGTACGCACTGTATTTTGGTGTATTCCTGCGAGGTGATGTCGTGTAAAAGTTTCGATGCCTACTTTGACTGTCATGGGCCCTTCGTGTTTCGTAAAATAAGATGAGACGTGATTATTTGCGAGTGCACTGACACCGATCAAGACATAGCACAGCACGCGCAGTGGGCGAGCTAGTTCATTTCATCGTCTTCTGAACGCAGGTTTCACAGTTCCTGCGCTAGCTACGCAGCATTACTCCATGCTGTATAAGCGCTGTCTCTATGCAATTCGTACGTGATCAGCAGAAGGAAAGTTCTACGGTTTTAACTTATTGACGTGGACTACGTCACTCGGGCAGTTTGCAGAGAGGTTAGTCTCGTAGACTCGAACGACTTCGCGAGCAATGTCCGTTACCCACCATAGGATATGACAAGGTATGGTAACTTCTCCGACAATTCAGCATGATGAACTGCTCCACACAAGAACTAGGGAACTAGAGGAGAACTGAAGGCTGACATTCCCGCTGTCGTACAAAGCTTTCTGGGTTGCTTGTGAAGCAAACAGTCTAGAGCGGGTGATCTAACGTGCGTGGTCGGTACGAGCGATAGCATCACGTGCGTATTCTCTCGATGGTGGTGTAGTATTCGCTAGTAGGGTGAAGACACGGACCAATTGGCCGGTGTGTGCCTACATGGGCGAGTTTTACTGGGCTGAGCCCTGCCCTAGCAAGGCTTATCCCTAAATGTTCATGTTCCGGCCCGTCCGAGCCCAGACCGGGTATGGGCCGTATTTAAAATAGGGCCCCGACCCAGCCCGAGCCTGAATGGTCTGGGCCAGACCCGGCCCGACCCGTTTCAGCTCATCTTGTCTTGAACATAAACGAGGCACATCTCACTCTTCAATTGTTGTCAAGGTATCTTCCTCACACAAAAGATATTCTAGTAAGTGTTTTTGGAAGTTGTTTTAGTTTCAGACTTTATCTTACGTTGTTCACTTTGTGTACTTTCAGTTATTCACGCCCGTAACATTTTGGGGAAATAACTTTAAGGTAATATAAAGTATATATATGTAGTTATAGCTGGTTGTATCAAGTACGCAGTGCTAACCATACAACCTTAGTTTTGCGTTTCAAAGAGTCACTACGAAATACCCCTATAAGGCGAGAAAAATGGCAAACACTTTCAGTTGGAGCCTACATAAATTGCATGCTAGACGTGGACGTCTAGTAAAAGCAACACGTATCCTGTAGAGTGATGTATTATGGCTATTTTTTTCGCAAAGTAGTACACTTGGATGAGAAGACAGACACCAAGGGTGCAATTTAGTACACCATTCAATAAATAAATCACAGCATATCCACGGAGTGGTTGATAATAAGTGTGGTGAAGCGTTTGTTCATCCATGCGTTCGTTGGTCTGTCCGACCGTGCATCCGTTTACCCATCCATCCACCAGTTTGTCTGTCCGTGCGTTAGCGCTTTCGTCTGCCCTTCCGTGCATCCATCCATGCGTCCGTCTGTGCAACTGTCTGTTCGTCCTTCCATCCGCGCGTGTATCTGTCTGTCCGTCTGTCTGTCTCTCTGTCTGTCTGTCTGTCCATCTGTCTGTCTCTCTGTCTGTCTGTCTGTCTGTATGTATGTCTGTCTGTCTGTCCATCTGTCTGTCTGTCCGTCTGTCTGTCTGTCTGTCTGTCTGTCTGTCTGTCTGTCTGTCTGTCCATTCATACGTGCATCCGTCTGCCGCACTGCAGACAGTTCTATTTTAGCAGCGTGATGTAGGAACTGAGCCGAGAAATCGTGACAAGACAGCGTCATCTATTTTACTATTCAGGAGAATCTGCCGGTTATGCCTGATGCAGGACAAGCTCAGACTAAGAGGATCTTTGCTCCTAAGAAACATGCTATAGTTGTTTCTGGGAAGAAAATATTGTCACGACTTCAAAAAGGAGGTCTCTGCCGCAGAGATTGCAGCACAAGAAGCAGGTCGATCATTTATTTAGAACGCGCAAACGAGTTCTTCTTTTTCGCCCATTTCGTAGTCCTTCGTGGCATATGCACAACTGACATCGTCTTTCTTGAGTAAGCACGTGACATTTGCCTCCTTCCGAAAGAGGCATCGTCCTGATGGGCACCTTAGGTGCTATACCAGGCGTATGAAGTGGTCGTGCCCAAATGGTAACCGGGAGCTAATTAACTCGAATAATACAGTTTTATACGCACGACGTGCACGATTTAGAACTACTATCAGTGTCGGGAACAACTTCGTAGTTCACGTCGTTCAAGCGTCGCGTGACGCTGTATGGGCTAAAGTACCGTGTTAGCAGTTTTACAGACAGTCCACGTCGACGTATCGAAATCCAGGCCCAGACTTTGTCGCCTGATGTGTAGCTAATCAACTTAGCGTCGTGGCGTTGTGCATCTTGATGCTGCTGATGACAGATGCACACACCCGCGAGCTGCCTGGCTTCTTCGGCGCACTGAGTGAATTTTTCGGCGTCGACATAGGTATCGTCACACTCATGCGGCAACATGCCACCATAGATCAGATTGAGCGGTGTGATTCCAGTGGTTTCTTGACGAGTGGTGTTAATTATTTACAATTATTAATATTGCCACGTTACAATTCGCAAGTTTTTGTTATCGTTCCGAAACATCACACGATTCTCGGCGCAAACCGCGCCCGCAGGTTTTGAGAAGGTTCCGGACTGTAGTAGATCATTTCGATAAGACCATGCCCACTGTGCGAACGGTACAGATTGTTCTGGAACCTACGCCACCGCCAGCGATAACGCTAGAACATTCGACGGCAAGGATATAAATGCCGACGCGCTTCGCCGCTTGTCAGTTGTTGATCGAAGGCCGATGCTGCGTTCGCCGCTATCAGTCCGAGACTGCTGTCTGTGCAAGACTGCTGCTGTAATTAGACTTTCCCTTTACCGGGCACAGGTTTGCCCAAATAAACAGTTAAATCCCAACACGAAGTTTCCTGTCTTTGGCCACGTCACGACCCCGTGACATCTGGTGGAGGTGCTGCTTCGTTCATGTACCAGACACCCCCGTCAAGCCGTGAACCCAGCCGCCGTCGCGGAGAAGACACCGACGCCAACCAAGAGCAGCGAACGAGCCGCCGACAGCAAGGTCTCCCACCGGAGTACGGCCTTCTACAAGACAAGGCGCGGAAGACCAAGACCATGACCTCGAATGCAGCGACAATGACAACCGGAGCGTCCCAGCCCGCGATCATCATTCATCAACCCAGGGAACCACCAACGTTCCATGGCTCATTGTTTGAAGACCCGGAAACCTGGCTAGAAACATACGACCGAGTGGCCGCCCTCAACCACTGGGACAACGAAGAAAAGCTCCGTCGTGTGTACTTCTACCTCGAAGACACCGCAAGGACCTGGCTAGAGAATCGGGAGTCCACGCTCCGAACGTGGGATGTCTTCTGCGGCGCCTTTCTGCAAACGTTCGCAAGCGTCGCTCGCAAAGAGAGGGCCGCTGCTCTACTCGAGACCCGGGTTCAGCTACCAAATGAAAAGGTTGGAATTTTCGCAGAGGAGATGACCCGCCTATTCCGTCACGCTGACCCAGACATGCCTGAGGAAAAGAAAGTTCGTTTCCTCATGCGAGTGGTCAAACAGGAGCTCTTCGCGGCACTAATGAGGAATCCACTGAACACCGTCCAAGAATTTGTATCCGAGGCGACCACCATCGAAAAAACGCTGGACATGCGCACGAGACAGTATAATCGTCACCTGACTCCAGAATGCGCTGCTGCTCAAGCCAGTGACTCCGACGACCTGCGTGAAACGATCCGAGCGATCGTGCGGGAAGAGCTGCGCAAACTGTTGCCTTCGGCGCAGCCTCAAATGGATTCGATCGCCGACATTGTGCGAGAAGAAGTCCGGCAATCGCTTCGAATTCCCGAAACACCGCCGCCCGAGCCAGAACCTATGAGCTACGCCGCTGCAGTGCGCCACAACGCTCCTCCCCGTCCACGCCAAAACGCCGCCCCGTCACACTTCCGTCGCCAGACGCCACCGCCACCACCACCCCAACCGACGTCCTACCGTTCCCCAGCGGGCCAGCGCAGTGCACCGAGGAAAACGGACGTTTGGCGTGCACCTGACAACCGCCCGCTCTGCTACCACTGCGGCGAGGCCGGGCACACATACCGCCGTTGCCAGTACCGACAGATGGGACTGCGTGGCTTCGCCGTCAATGCACCGCGTCCGCAGCCAGGAGATCGGCCACGTGACATCGCCGACTACCTGGCAGGAACTCAATGGACACCACTAAATTCTTCCCGTTCGCCGTCGCCCAGCCGCCGCATGTCACCGCACCCCCGGCAGTACTCTGGCCCAACGCGGGGCCGGTCTCCTAGCCCGTATCCGGGAAACTAAGGGCAGCAACCGATGGAGGTGCGGTTGCTGTGCGACGAACTAACGAAGATCCTCCGACAACGACGCCGACGCGACGGAGCTTTTTGAACACAACACCAACCAGGCAAAACCCTGAAGGCAAAAGCTCACTTACCGAAGGTGGCCAGACGACGCAACATGGAAGCAGCGGAACAAGCCGACGCAGCCGTGACCCGACGCCACGCCCTAACTGTAATGCGAGACGGCGAACTAGCGACCTCGACGTTCTTATCGACGGCCACAGTGTGACTGCTCTCGTCGATACTGGAGCCGACTATTCTGTCATCAGTGGGTCGTTCGCCACAAAGTTAAAGAAAGTTAGGACAGCTTGGAAAGGCCCTGAAATCCGCACAGCCGGAGGTCATCTCGTAACGCCTGCAGGAATCTGCACAGTGAGAGTCACCATTAACGGCCGTATTTATCCTACAGACTTCGTAGTCCTACAGCGTTGCTCGAGAGATGTCATCCTTGGCATGCACTTCTTATGCCTCCATGGTGCTGTCATCAACCTAAAAACAAGGTCGATAACGTTATCCACAGAAGAAGCACTACCGCCGCGCACGCCGTCAGAGCACCATGCCTTGAATGTGCTGGAAGAACAAGTCACCATTCCGCCTCACTCAAGCGTCATTATTTCAGTCGGCGCTCCTAAATCATCTGACTTGGAAGGCGTCGTTGAAGGCAGTCAGCATCTGTTGGTCACCCGAAATATTTGCGTCGCAAGAGGAATTGCAGAGCTGCGGGGAGGCAAAGCAACGGTTATTCTCACGAATTTCAGCAATGAGTACAAACATGTGAACAAAGGAACAACGGTCGCATACATCGAAGAAATTGTCGAAGCCACAAGTGCTTTCGCCCTCGCCGATTCTGCGGAATCTGCTCAGAGGAACCAAGCCACTCCCATAGCTTTCGACGTCAATCCCAGACTTCCGAACGATAAGCAAGAACAGCTCAAGGCCCTGCTTCTGCAATACGAAGATTGCTTTTCGTCGTCATCGAAAATTTGGCAGACCCCAATCACGAAACATCGAATCATAACCGAAGAAAATGCCAGACTACTCCGTCAGAGTCCGTACAGGGTTTCGACGCGAGAACGTGAGGCAATGAAGAGACAAGTTGATGAAATGCTGCGAGATGACATTTTCCAGCCGTCCAAGAGTCCGTGGGCATCCCCCGTGGTGTTAGTGAAGAAAAAGGATGGGAGCCTACGTTTCTGCGTCGACTATCGCCGCCTGAACAACATCACAAGAAAGGACGTGTATCCTCTCCCACGAATAGACGACGCACTTGATCGGCTCCATAACGCCAAGTACTTCTCGTCAATGGACCTCAAGACTGGCAATTGGCAAATCAAAGTCGACGAAAGAGACCGAGAGAAGACGGCGTTTATAACACCGGACGGCCTCTTCGAGTTTAAGGTGATGCCCTTCGGCCTTTGCTCAGCGCCTGCAACTTTTCAACGCGTTATGGATACAGTACTGGCAGGATTGAAGTGGCAGACTTGCCTTGTGTACTTGGACGACGTCGTCGTGTTTTCCTTGAGTTTCGACGAGCATCTTCGGCGCCTTGAAGCTGTACTTCAAGCCATCAAGACTTCCGGACTCACACTGAAGCCAGAAAAGTGCAGATTTGCGTATGAGGAGCTCTTGTTTCTGGGGCACGTTATCAGCAAGTCTGGAGTTCGTCCCGATCCACGGAAAACAGCCGCCATCACCGACTTCCCGCCGCCCACTGACAAGAAAGCCGTGCGCCGATTTCTGGGCCTGTGCGCCTATTATAGGCGGTTCGTGAAAAACTTCGCCCGCATCGCCGATCCTCTCACTAACCTTACCAAGGCCGTTGTGGAGTTCAAGTGGGAAACGTCACAGGAACACGCTTTCCAGGAGCTTGAACATCGCCTCCAGACGCCTCCGTTACTTGCCCAATTCGACGAATTCGCCGAGACAGAAATACATACTGACGCAATCAGCGTAGGTCTTGGCGCCGTTCTTGTGCAGAGGGCTGACGGACTTGAAAGGGTTATTAGTTACGCCAGCCGATCACTATCCAAAGCAGAAGCAAATTATTCCACAACAGAAAAGGAGTGCCTCGCCATCATCTGGGCTACGTCGAAATTTCGCCCCTACTTTTACGGCAGGCCCTTCAAAGTTATGAGCCACCACCACGCCTTGTGTTGGCTAGCCACCTTGAAGGACCCTTCAGGTAGGCTTGCACGATGGAGCCTGAGACTTCAAGAATATGACATTACTGTCATTTACAAGTCCGGCAAAAAACACTCCGACGCTGACTGTCTCTCTCGTGCGCTTGTCGACCAACCGCTACCCGACGACTCGGATGACGACTACTTCTTGGGAACGATAACTACCGACGACTTCGCTGAACGACAGCGGGCCGACCCGGAACTTAAAGCCCTAATAGAATACCTCGAAGGCAGGGCCGCCGAAGTCCCGAAGGTATTCAAGCGCGCACTTGCGTCGTTCTTTCTACGAAACGGTCTTCTACAAAAGAAAAACTTTTCACCACTTCGAGCTAAGTACCTCCTTGTGGTGCCTTCAGCTCTGCGACCAGAACTCCTGCAGGCCCTGCACGACGATCCGACGGCAGGGCACCTCGGTGTTTCCCGCACGCTCGCGAGGATACAAGAAAGGAACTACTGGCCACGTTTTACCACCGACGTCACTCGTTATGTGAGGACATGCCGGGACTGTCAGCGACGCAAGACACCGCCGACAAGGCCAGCGGGACTTCTGCAGCGATTTGATCCACCTTGCCGACCTTTCCGGCAGATTGGTATGGACCTACTGGGGCCGTTCCTGACGTCGGCTTTCGGAAACAAGTGGATCGTGGTAGCTACCGACTACCTCACCCGCTACGCCGAGACAAAAGCCCTGCCAAAAGGCAGTGCATCCGAGGTAGCTAAGTTCTTCGTCGAAAATATCGTCCTACGTCACGGCGCCCCGGAGGTCCTTATCACCGACAGAGGAACGGCATTCACTGCCGACTTAACTCAAGCGACCTTGGCATACAGCCAAACAAACCACCGCCGGACGACAGCGTACCACCCACAGACCAACGGGCTCACCGAGCGGCTTAACAAGACGATCGCCCACATGCTGTCAATGTACATCGATGTCGAACACAAGACGTGGGACGCCATTCTTCCGTATGTGACCTTCGCATACAACACGGCGGTGCAGGAGACGACGCAGATATCTCCATACAAATTGGTCTACGGAAGGAGCCCGGCAACGACGCTCGATGCCATGTTACCCAACGTCACCGACGAAGAAAACCTCGATGTGAGCGAGTACCTTCAACGCGCCGAAGAAGCCCGACAACTTGCGCGTCTCCGTATCAAGAATCAACAGACGACCGACAGCCACCGTTACAACCTTCGACGACGCTTCGTGGAATACCAGCCCAGTGAACGTGTTTGGGTGTGGACGCCGATACGCCGACGTGGACTAAGTGAAAAGCTTCTGCGACGGTACTTCGGACCGTACAAGGTGGTTCGACTTCTCGGCCCACTTGATTACGAGGTTGTCCCCGACGGCATCACGAACTCTCAACGACGCCGATCGCGACCTGAAGTCGTCCATGTCGCGCGCCTCGAGCCATTTCATGCACGTTAACAAACTGAAACAGTGTTTTTTGTATTATTGTTGTATTGTAATTTATTCGTTGTACTTTCTTGCATTATTATTTTACCTTCATCTTTAGTTAAAGCATCGGGACGATGCCTTTTTTCAGAGGGGAGAATGCCACGTTCCATTTCGCAAGTTTTTGTTATCGTTCTGAAACATCACAAGATTCTCGGCGCAAACCGCGCCTGCAGGTTTCGAGAAGGTTCCGGACTGTAGTAGATCATTTCGATAAGACCACGCCCACTGTGCGAACGGTACAGATTGTTCTGAAACCTACGCCACCGCCAGCGATAACGCTAGAACATTCGACGGCAAGGGTATTGTAGCGGCCGGAAATGTCGGCTGCCGGAGGCAGCGAGAAAGGAGACGTGAAGCAGGTTTGGAGTTGCAGGGCAAGACTGTTTATTTCCACTCCGTGCGAGTGACGAGAGCTCCCCTCGACGAGGGAGAGAATGAGGCACCCCCACGTTCTTCTACAAGAAAGAGGAAAAGGGGGCCACCGAGCGAGCAGGCGTAGCATGCCGCCGGTCTAATCCCCGGAGCCGGCCCCGACAACACGTTGTTCCCCGAACACGGAGGAGGAGGAGCTGGCGCCGCGAGTAGGCGCGCTGTCGACGGCCGGCTGCAGACGGGATAGAAAAGAATGCGGTGGTGCTTAGCAGCTTCCGCTACAAAGGCTCCCCCCCTAGATTGCGGAGCTTTTAAAGAAGGACAGCAGTTACGGGCTGAATAGTGAAAGGTCACAGTCCAATGGTTAGCACTGAAATCGTGCGTGAGAGGCTGCTTGAATGGAAACTTCAATATGAGCAGGCTTGGCGCGGTCAACGGCGACGACTTCTCGTTTCCCCCGCACGTCGATTGCGATGGTTTTGTTAGTACGTCCCAAAACTTTGAATGGGCCATCGTACGGCGGAGTAAGGGGCGGCTTCGTTGCGTCGTGTCGCACGAACACATGGGTAGCAGAGTCCATGTCAGGAAAAGTGAAAACTTTCCTGTTGCGGGCGATGCGAGGTGCTGTTGGCCTGAGTTGCGCGAGCCATGCGCGCAGCTTCTCGATGTGATCGGAGGCTGTTGGGGCGGAAGGTGTCTGGTCGGAGAAGAATTCTCCCGGGAGGCGCACTGTTGAGCCGTAGACCATTTCCGCTGCGCTGAAGCCGAGGTCTTCCTTCACCGTTGAGCGTAGGCCAAGAAGAACGAGCGGGAGCTTCTGCACCCAGTGCTGGCGGTCGAGTTTCGCTGCCAGTGCGGCTTTGAGTTGCCGGTGGAAGCGCTCAACCATTCCGTTGCTGGCGGGGTGGTAGGCGGTTGTATGCTGCAGCTTCGTGCCGAGGAGCGTTGAAAGTGCGGAAAAGAGGTTGCTCTGGAATTGCCGTCCCCGGTCAGTTGTTATGCGGGCGGGGCAGCCAAAGCGGGACACCCATGTTTGAATGAAGGCCTGCGCGACGGTCTCAGCTGATATGTCCGCAATTGGTATAGCTTCGGGCCACCGGCTGTACCTGTCGATGCATGTGAGCAGGTACCTAAATCCTTGGCAGGGCGGTAGTGGTCCCACGAGGTCAAGGTGAACGTGGTCAAACCGCGACTCAGGAGTCCGAAATTCCTGTAGTGCAGCCCGATTGTGGCGAGTCACTTTCACTTGCTGACACGTTTCACATGTCCGAGCCCATCGTCGCACGTCCGCGTTGACTCCGGGCCAAACGAAGCGTTGCGTTATCAGCCGCTGGGTGGCACGGACACCTGGGTGCTGATGGAGTGGAAAGTGTTGAATACCACTCGGCGAAAGTTCAGTGGGACAAAAGGTCGTGGTGCTGCCTGGGAGGTATCGCAGGTTATCGTGCTCTGGACGTAGGGAAGTGCAACCTCCGAGAGCACGAGTGAAGATCCCCCTCCCTTCAGTCTTGTCAACTCGGGGTCGTCCCGCTGAGCTGCGGCCATAGCTTCGAAGTCCAGGACTTCTGTGCTGGAAGCATTGACGCGAGACAAGGCGTCAGCTGCTTCGTTTTCGACCCCGGGAACGTGGCGGATGTCTGTAGAAAACTCGGAGATGAATGAGAGCTGACGGATCTCTCGTTCTGAGTAGGAGGAACTGTTGTTTTTGAATACGTAGGTGAGGGGCTTGTGGTCTGTCAAGATGTAGAACTCACGGCCTTCGAGGAAGTAGCGGAAATGCTTAATGGAACAATATATTGCGAGCATCTCCCTTCCAAAAGTGCTGTACCGTGCTTCTGCAGGCTTCAGACGTTTCGAAAAGAAGCCCAGTGGCTTCCACTGGGCGCCCTCCTGTTGCTGCAGCACTGCTCCGACCGATGTGGAGGAAGCGTCCACCATGAGGCGTGTAGGAGCTTCAGGCCGTGGATGAATGAGAAGGGTAGCCGCGGCTAGCTCGTCCTTAGCTTTCTGGAAAGCGTTCTGGTGTTCGTCAGACCAACAAAATTCTGGTGCCTTTTGGTCGTCTCGGCGCAGCAGGTCGGTCAATGGCTGGAGCACTCGAGCACAAGACGGAATGAAGCGCCGGTGGAAGTTTAAGAGCCCGAGGAACTCCCTCAGCTTGCGAAAAGATGTTGGAGCTGGAAACTTCTTGACGGATTCCACCCTCGATTCCAATGGCATAATGCCTTCAGCAGTGATGTGGTGGCCGAGGAAGTTGAGCGCCTCTACTCCAAACACGCACTTTTGAGGTTTCAACACCAGACCGTGCTCATCCAAACGCTGAAAGAGCTGGCGGAGGTGCTCTTCGTGCTCCGCAGGCGTTCTGCTGGCCACCAAAATGTCATCCAGGTAGACAAAGATGAAAGGAAGACCCCGGGTGACCTCATTCATGAACCTTTGAAAGGTCTGTGCGGCATTTTTCAAGCCGTAGGGCATGCGGACAAACTCAAACAGGCCGAACGGAGTTGTTATGGCTGTTTTTGGTATGTCCTGCGGTTCGACGGGGATTTGGTGGTATGCCGCTACAAGGTCGATCTTGCTGTATATTTTCGTACCTGCCAGCCGCGCGCTGAAATCGTGAATGTGTGGCAGAGGATACTGGTCCGGCGTTGTCGATGCGTTCAAGGCTCTGTAATCACCACACGGGCGCCAATCGTCGTCCTTAGGCACCATGTGTAGCGGCGATGAATAGTTGCTAGACGAAGGGCGAACAATTCCCAGCTGCAGCATATGCTCGAACTCCCTGCGTGCAGCTTGAAGCCTTTTGCTGGACAGCCGTCGTGGCCGGGCGGTGACTGGCGGCCCGGTGGTGACGATGTGGTGAGTCACGTTATGTTTCACCGGCTGTTCCGTGTTGCGGGGCTTGGTGAGCGAGGGGAATTCGGCCAGGACGTGGTGGTAGGCTGATACTGGCTGGAAGGCGCAGATGCCAGATGAGCAGATGTTTGACTCCAAACCACGTACTTTGAGGGATGTGTTGTTATCCTTGAGGCAACGGTCACGTACGCTCACATCCAGGTTGAAGTGGCTGAGAAAATCTGCTCCGAGTATGGCGAAATTAACATCCGCCACCACGAAGACCCAGCGAAACAGGCGCCTGAGTCCGACGTCTATTGTCAGCGAGCGGAAGCCGTACGTAGCGATGGCAGTGTTGTTCACTGCCTGCAGCGACGATGTGTTCTTGCTACGTCGGCGATCCTCGGGGGTTGCCGGGACAATAGAGATTTCGGCTCCCGTGTCGACTAGCAGGCGCGAGTTGCTTACGCGGTCGACTACGAAAAACAGGCGGCTGGGTGGAGGGCCGATGTCGTAAGCCGCCGTTAACGACTGGCCGGAGCGTTTCCCGGAAACGAGCAAGGTTGAGTGCAGCGGCTAGCACCCGTGCCGAAACGACGGTGGTACCAGCAAACTCCGTCCTGTGTATCTCGTGCATGGCTTCTCTGGGAAGAGCTTGGGTGTCTTGAAGGAGATCGGTTGCGTCGTTGCTCGTCCTGTTGGGGAGCGCCAGATAGCACAAGTTTCTGCATGGTCTCGGTAAGGTGTTGCAGTTTCTCCTCAAGGCGCGACAGTCGATCTGGTTGCTCATGTGTTCTTGCAGCAGCTATGGGCGCAAAGGTTGGAGTTGAGTATTCCGTGATGCGATCGGCAAGTTGCGCTAGTCGATCAAGGGACGTCTCATTTGAACCCGCGAGAACCACGCGCACCGACTGGGGGAGCCGTTGCAGGAAAAGTTCACGCAGAAGTGGGAGCTGGCCGTCCTGACGCGCGTGCACACCGAGTAGTTGCCGCATACGGTGCAGCAGTTGGGAAGGTCGTTGGTCGCCCAGCTCTTCGCGACACAAGAGCTGCTGCAGTCTGCTTTCTTCAGGCGCCTCGAGGCGGTCCAGCACCGTCTTTTTGAGGGTGTCATATTCTTCTTGCGCGGGGGGTGAAACCAAAATGTCGTCGATAGCGTCGGCGATTTCGGGGGGCAGGGCTGCGACGACGTGAAGGTATTTTGTCGACTGCGAGGTGATGTGCCGGAGTTGAAAACGGGCCTCCACTTGGCTGAACCAAACTCTTGGATTTTTCGGCCAAAAATTTGGTAGCTTCAGTTCTGTGGCGATGACCGCAGGCGTGGAGGCAGCAGCGTTGTCGTCGGAGCTCATCGCGGCGTGTTCGTTGAAGCGTTCGGGTCACCAATTTTGTAGCGGCCGGAAATGTCGGCTGCCGGAGGCAGCGAGAAAGGAGACGTGAAGCAGGTTTGGAGTTGCAGGGCAAGACTGTTTATTTCCACTCCGTGCGAGTGACGAGAGCTCCCCTCGACGAGGGAGAGAATGAGGCACCCCCACGTTCTTCTACAAGAAAGAGGAAAAGGGGGCCACCGAGCGAGCAGGCGTAGAATGCCGCCGGTCTAATCCCCGGAGCCGGCCCCGACAACACGTTGTTCCCCGAACACGGAGGAGGAGGAGCTGGCGCCGCGAGTAGGCGCGCTGTCGACGGCCGGCTGCAGACGGGATAGAAAAGAATGCGGTGGTGCTTAGCAGCTTCCGCTACAGTATAAATGCCGACGCGCTTCGCCGCTTGTCAGTTGTTGATCGAAGGCCGACGCTGCGTTCGCCGCTATCAGTACGAGACTGCTGTCTGTGCAATTAGACTTCCCTTTACCGGGCACAGGTTCGCCCAAATAAACAGTTAAATCCCAACACGAAGTTTCCTGTCGTTGGCCACGTCACGACCCCATGACAATATTTAATACAGACAAAGGTCACGTACGGCAGTATCTGATTCAATTTTATGTTCCGTGTCAACGTACACGCTTATCATGTCTGTGAGGGTCCTATTGTGGCGCTCCACCAGTGCGTTTGTCTGCGGATAATATGCAGTTGTGCTCCGGTGAGCTGTACCGCTGCGTCTGAGAACGAACTCTAAAAGTTCTGCGGTCAAAGCAGGTCCTCTGTCTGTGATTACTGCTGTCGTAGCGTCATGCTTAAGGATGGTGTTTTCAATGAAGAACGGAGCGGATTCTCCTTCTGTGCCGCGCTGCATAGCTTTAGTCTCCGCATAACGGGTGAGGTAATCGGTAGCCACAATATTCACCTGCTGCCTGTAGTGGAAGTTAGAAAGGGACCCATGAAATTCATTCCAATTTAGGTAAAGAGCTTTTCTGGTGCTTCGACTTGGTATAAAAGAACGACTGGCTTGCTGCTAGGCGCTTTGCGTCTTTGGCACTCGGTGCAAGTTCGCACGCGATGGTTAACAGCAGTAGGTAACTTCGGACAGTAGTACTTGCATCGTAGTCGGAACAATGGTAGGGTGTAGCCTAGATGACCAGAAGTTGCTTCATCATGGCACGCTTCCATAATTTCTTTTCGAAGAGAGGCAGGCACGACGAGCAAGTGTGGGTTACCAGTTGGTGAGAAGTTTTTCTTATAGAGTACATCGTTTCGCGAGAAAAAAGATGGCAGTTCTCTAGAAAATAACCTCAGCACGTCCTTACGTCGTCCTTCTAAATATTCAATTAGTGGGAACAGCTCAGGGTCACTGCGATGCTCTCGTACAGTAGTGGCCATGTTGACAACTCCCAAGAATGCCGCGTCGATGTTTTCGTCATCAGGGGTGACAGTTTCCACTGGAGACCGAGAGAGACAGTCAGCGTCAGTGTGCCTCTTCCCAGATCTACACACGATGGTCGTGTCAAAATCTTGAAGCCTTCGGCTTCAGCGCGCTAAACGGCCAGATAGATCTTCAAGGTTGGTGAGCCAGCAGAAAGAGTGACGGTCGCTAGCAACCTTGAAGGAGTGGCCATACAAATACTGACGAAATTTGATGACTGCCCACACCACGGCGAGACACTCCTTTTCAGTGGTCGAGTAGTTCTCCGTGCGAGAGACAGTTCTGCTGGCGTAGGCTATTATTTTTCACAGCCGTCTTGCCACTGCACCAGAACGCACCCACACCTACATTTCTGGCGTCAGTGTGAAGTACTGTAGGGGCGTCCTGGTCGAAGTGCGCAAAGACTGGAGGTGTTTGCAGGCGTTGTCGTAGTTGATTGATTGCCGTTTGCTTCTGTTCACCCCAAAAGAAGGGGACGTCCTCATGAGTGACTCGTGTCAACGGCGCCGCAATAGACGAGAAGTCCTCGATAAATCGCCGGTATTATGCGCACAACCCTAAGAAGCGTCTCACAGCTTTTTTGTCACGTGGTGCAGGAAAGTGCGCTATTGCGTCTATTTTGGCCTGGTCAGGTTGAACACTCTCGTGACTGACGACGTGGCTTACGAAGATGAGTTTGTTGAAACCAAAATGGCATTTTTCCGGTTTTAAAGTAAGGCCGGATGAGCGTATGGCTTGGAGGACGGTGAATAGACGGCTGAGTTGTTCCTCGAATGATGCTGAAAATACAATAACATCGTCCAGACAGACAAAGCATGCTTGCCACTTCAGGCCTAATAGTACGGTGTCCATGAGACGCTGAAAAGTAGCTGGCACCCAGCACAAAACAAAAAAGCACCTTAAATTCGTAAACACCATTGGGCGTCACAAAAGTCATTTTTTCGCGATTTCTCTCGTCCACTTCTATTTGCCAGTAACCGCTTCGGAGGTCAATTGAAAAGAAATAGCGCGCATGACGCAGCCGATCGAGTGGATCGTCTATGGGAGGCAGTAGATGGACGTCTCTTTTGTGACTTGGTTCAACTTGCAATAAACAATACAGGAGCGCAAGCTGCCGTCTTTTTTTCTTGACTGAAACCACGTGAGACGCCTAAGGAATTTTCGAAGGATGTATGACGTCATCCACAAGCATCTTCTGTACTTCCTTCTGAATCTCCTCACGTTCTTTCGAAGCCACATGGTAGGGGTTCTGCCTAATCGGTCGCGTGTTGTCTTCAGTAATGATGCGGTGCTTGGTCAACGTGTTTTCTGGACCTTTGAAGTACGTCAAAAGCAGTCTTCGAATTGGTGTATAAGTTCAAGCAGGCGCTTCCTATCAGATGGAGGTAGCGTGGAGCAGACGTCCACCGACAAAGTTGTCGAGGCAGGAACAGTCGCGTCATCTGGTTGCAAAGCAAAGCAATCCCCGGCTTGGTCTATATCGTCGTAGTAAACAATTGTGGTACGATTTCAGGGTTTGACGGCGCTCGTCGCAGAAGTTTGTGAGGAGCACATCTGCCAGTCCACCAGTAAGCGCCAAGACACCTCTCGCGATGGAAATGCCTTTCGTGAGCAAAAGAGCGACTATGTGCTCCGCTATCAGATCTTCATAGCAAGGCCACGCACTGGACAAAACACAAGTCAGCAGGATCTCGGTGGAAGCGTCACATCACCGGCTATTCGCAAACGGTTGCGTAGTTCGTCGCTGCTGTTGTCGACTTACGGATGTGCGCAAAACGTCACCATACGTTGAGAGATGTTGATAACGGTGCCATGATCTCGAAAAAACTCCATGCCCAAAGTTAGCTCTTTACAGCAGTCTGGCAACAGGATGAAAGTGCCACGAAGCTAGAATCCCCGATGCCAAGTCGAGTGGTGCATTTTCCCGTGGGAGTCATCAGCTGACCACCAGCACTCCTTATGTGTGGCCCTGTCCACAGTGTCTCGACCTTTCTGAGGCGGTCGGCGAGCTCTTGTCGCGTGATTGAGAAGTCGGTGCCAGTGTCGACCAGTGCTGTAACGTGATGTCCGCCAATGAGAACTCGAAGATCAGCACGTACAACGCCATTGGCATTAGTATTCGTCATCGTATTCGTCGTCGTTTTCATCATAACTTCTTGCGATGATAGGGGGAACTTTTCGGTGTCTCGACGATTGACAACCTTGCCCCAGGAGGTCGCAGCAGTTAGTTTACCCGGTGCGGGCTAGGCGAACGGCTTCTAGTGATGTCCACGTAGCTCTCAGGGCAGTCACGGTGACGCGCCGGAGATGGAGATCGCCAGCAACGCGGTGTAGTTGCTTGGCCATTCGACAGTTGATTGCCATCGTGGGCGCGATGGTCTTTCGAGTGGAAACAAGCGGGATGAGAAGAGTTCCCGAACCCAGAATCGCCATAACGGCCATAGCGGGCAATGTGACCTGGTTCACCACAGCGCAAGCAAATAGGTGGACGGTTGGAAATACGCCCAAGTCAGTTCGATGAACTGCTGGTCGCCTCATAGAATCCCGTTGCCACCATGGTACGGTAGCGGGTAGTGGCTGAAGGGCCTCACTACGAATGACATCGGAGGAGGACGGAACGCGTGAGCGTAGCTCACTGGATGTGGCTGAGGACTTGGCGTGGGTGGTGTAACGGCTTGTCTCAACCCTTGGCAGACGATTTCTGCAACAGATGCGACAGGCGGTTAGGTAGGAGGAACGCAGAGGCCCCGAAGTTCCTCACGCAGTATTCTCTAATCATTTGTCGCAAGGAACTTTTGCAGAAGCAGCGTTCTCAGCTGCAGTACTTACTGCCGTGTGGTTCAGCAGGCGGACAAAGTGTCGGTATTGTTCTGTCGGTATCCGAGCAAGACTGTCCGGCATCAGGTTGTAAGGTCCAGCATCATCACCAGTGTCACGACGTCAAAACAGAGGTCTTGCCGCAGATTTCGGGACACCAGAAGCAGGTCGATCTTTTAATAAGAATGCGCAAGCGAGTTCTTTTTCGTCCATTTCGTAGTCCTTCGTGGCACATGCACAACTGCCATCGTCTTTCTTGAGCAAGCACGTGACAATATTATGCTGGGCAGCGTTACAAAAATTAAACTGTTGTGTTGACTCCTCAGCTGTCTCTGAAGTATACTATGTATTCGTGCTAAAACCTCGAAGGTTATTTTCTCCATACTTCATTCCTAGTAGCCTCCACCGCAGTTCAAGAAATCTGTCAAAGCGAGCTACGCCTATTAGCAAGCGTGCCATCGTCTTTGTTTTAGGGGTGAAGCTGTTTGGAGTATGGGTGGTTCCCTCCTCTGCAGTATAGTATTATTATATTATTATTATTATTAATATTATTATTACTAGTAGTAGTAGTAGGTAGCCACCTCTAGTTTTTTTCTTTGTTCAATAGATGGCATTGTGTGTATATGCGCTTGAAATTATTGTCACCAGATAGCGCTAGTAGATTTCATATATTGGCCGATTTCGTTTAGTTAATAGGCAGATAAACAGACAGAAGAACGGATGGACGAACAGACGGACGGATGGCTGATTTGGTATAGTTGGCGGGTGGACAGAAAGACCACAAGAAAGACGGATGGACGCTTCGCCCCACCCATCATATTGTCACGGCGTCGTGACGTGAACGAAGGGGGAATACTGCAGGACGAATAATAGGCTCTGTATTTGGGCCGAACTTTTGGCCACGTAAAAGGAAAGTTAGAATACAGAGACACACTGGCACTGCTAGCGGCAAGCAGAGCATCGGCCGTCGATGAACTTGCAAGCGACGAAACATGTCAGCATTTATACACTTGCCATCGAATATTCTAGCGTTATTGCTAGCGGCAAAACAAAACGATATACTACAGCCTCGAAGCTTCTCTAACAACGTAGGCGCGGTTTGCGCTGCACGTAGTGCAATGGGGCGATAACAAAACTTGAGTAAAGGAACGTGGCATTGCCCCCCTCTGAAAAAGACATCGTCCAATGCTTTAACAAAGCACGTGGTACAATAATAAAGACAATAAGCACTAAGCACAAGTGATAAAGCATATCATCAACAACAACAAAATACAGTCATCAGTTTCGCGCATGAAACGGCTTGAGGCGCATCACATAGACGACTTCTGGTCAAGCACGGCGCCGTTGAGAGTTCTTAATGCCGTCAGGAACAACCTCATAGTTGAATGGGCCGAAACTTCGAACTACTCTTTATGGTTCAAAGTACTGTCGTAGAAGTTTAAAAGATGATTGGCTGTCTTGGGGACCTTTAACAAAAAATTTTGCTCTTCCTGTCTGTCTGTACAATTGTCTGTTTGTTCGCCCTTAACAATACCTCGTATGGCCGACCCCCTCCGCCGCGCCCAGCAATATTGCTTAAGATTCAGCGTTCATACTTGTGCGATTGTCAAACAAAAAGTAATTATCGCGCATATGGAGGTACCATAACACGTTTTTGTATGTGAGCCTTTATACTAGAGGAGGTACACACAAGTAATTCTAAGGACCGTAGCGTCAAACACGCTGTCCTGACAGTGCAACGCGATGCTTAAAAAGACAAGTGTTACCGTCGCTTTGCTAAAACGACACGGTGGTGGCACCTGCCTGTCGATTTGCGTTTTACACCTTATCACCTCCGAGTATGACATGCATCTTTCTCCGCAGGCGCGCTCGCCTTCCTTCGTTTTTGAATATAACTGCCAGATTGTGCTCATGTCTAACGTGCCTCGGCGTGCTCGTTCACCTGCGCTGCACGCTCGAGGCACTCTAACACAGCGCCTCCAGAATACCATTCATCAATTTTCTTGCACAGAACATCAAATGAATGTTTTATTCACTCTCTTTGGACGCCAAACTATCGTCTTTCGACAACATTTGCAGTGTATTATGCAGATCCGGGACCATTTTTTCCCTGAGTCCATGATGGCGTATTGCCGTCCACACCCAGACATGGTCACTGGCCTGGTACTCCACGAAGCCCTCGACCACCTGCTAATTCTTGATGCGTAGACGGGCGAGTTGATGAGCTTCTTTCGCGCAGTGAAAATAGATGGGGACGTCGAGTGTTTCTGAATCAGTGACGTTTGGCAGCATGACATCGAGCGCCGTTGTCGGGTTCCTTCCCTAGACCAAATTTTATGGTGACACGTCGTCTCTTGCACTGCGGTGTTGAATGCGAAGGTCACGTACGGAATAATTGCGTCCCACGTTTTGTGTACGACGTCGCCGTACATGTCCAGCATGTTGGCGACAATCTGGTTTTGTCGCTCAGCGAGGTCATTGGTCTTTAGATCATAGGCGGTGATGCGGCGATAATTTTTTTCGCTGTACCTTAAGATAGCCTGTGTTAGGTCTGCCGTAAAAGCTGTACCTCTGTCGGTGATGAGGGCCTCTGGCACGCCGTGATGTAGAACCATGTTTTCAACAACGAACTTTGCTACCTCAGATTTACTATCACTAGGCAGGGCCCCTGTCTCGGCATAGCGTGTGAGGTAGTCGGTAGCGACGATGATTCATTTGTTTTCTGAAGGAGAGGCAGGAAATGGCCCTAGCAGGTCCATGCCGATTTGCTGGAATAGTTGGCGTAGTAGCTTGGTGGGCCGTAGAAGTCCAGCTGGCCTAGTCGGTGGTGTATTCCGTCGCTGAAAGTCTCGGCAAGTCTTTACGTAACAAGCAACATCGGCCGCAAGGGAAAGCAGGTAATACTTTTCTGTATTCTGGCAAGTGTGTGGAAAACACCCAGGTGTCCAGCCGTGGGGTCATCACACAGGGTCTGGAGTACTTCTGGTCGCAATGCGAAAGGCACGACAAGAAGGTTTTTGGGTCGACGTGCCGAGAAGTTCTTTTAGGCGAAGCTCCTTATAGCGGCACCCGTTCGTCCATCGTAGTCGTAGTAGTAGTCGTAGTGTGTAACCAGTCTTACATTTCGACCTCTAAGGAGGTCCGGGTGAGAGAGTTCTTCTGTGCGTTGTGGAACAATAAAAAACTCACAGCGTGCGCGTTAACTAAACGCCGAATTGTCCTGTCTCTCATTCCCCCGTAGCAGCCATAGGCATGCACTTTGAGCACTATCTGACAAAAAAGGGTTGTTACGTTATACTCACTAGGCATAACCTTCTTGGTTTTAGAAAGGTTTAGCGAGCGTTGGGCCGCAGTGCCATGAATACAGTGAACTAGTATATACCATGAACTCGAGGTGGTTAGAGGAGGGAAGTAGACACGAAGCGCAAGCCGTAAAAAGTGTGCGTGTGCCACCTCTCGTTTAGTCCTTGGAATGTCCGCTGGATGATGGTGCATATGCGGAATATATGATGAAAAGATGCGAGGTGGAGGTACTTGGAGTGTTGAATAGATAGACCAACGGACACACCGACAGATGCATGAACAGACTCGCGGATGGCTGCACCAACGGATGGACGCATGGACGGACGCAGGGGCGGATGCATGGACGAACGCAGGAACGGATGCACAGATAATCAGAAAAAGTGTCATCGCACGTGAGTGCTGGTGTGTATAACGAACTGATAGTAGATCACCTTTCTACCTTTGTTCCCATAAGCAAAACTCCAAACAAGAATGCACAATTTTCCAGCAATACAAGCAACCTATTACCGAATCACATTCTCTCCATCGAACTTAAACATTGTATGACGATGACGCCAACATTGAATTAGAGAATATAGCAAAAGCCCTTCGCCATGCCATTGAATGCAGTCGTTCAAACGTGTTCGCACGCTCATATAACACCGCGCTAACTCCTTGGATGACGACAGAGATCCTAGCATTGCTGAAAAAAAAAGACTTCTGGTAGCACAAGTGGGGACAGCACAAAGAAAATAAATAATAATTAGGTTAATTCAAACTTTTAAAAACCAATCCGTGAATCTTATGAGGCAACAAAAGAAGGTGCATTATTCACGACTCATTTTCCAAGCACGAGACGGTTCAAAGAAAACATGGCAAGTTGTAAAAGACGTTGTCGGTAAGGAACCAACACAGCGTGTATCACCTGACGTAGTCGATGCGCGTATACTTGATAAACTTAATCTCCTCTTTACTGAAATCGGCTCTACCTTAGCCACGAAATTCCCTCGTAGAGAAATAAAATATTTATGAACCTCCTTACCAAATACGTTTGCTCTTCACTTCATCAGTGAGGATGAAATTCATGACAATGTTGCCAAAATAACACTAACAAAGCGAGTGGAATAGATGGTATTACAGCTCACTTAGTGAAAGATAACATTGATATTTTGAGCTCCATCTTGTGCCACGTATTTAATCATTGCTTGCGTACGTCGACGTAACCATGTTGTTTGAAAAACGCCAAAGATGTGCCGGTATATAAAGAGGGCGATCGCTCTGATGCTTCAAGCTATCGGCCCATATCTGTGTTTAACATTATAAACACCATATTCGAAAAGATTCTTGAAAAACGAATGCACCTATTCTTGGAAAAATATAATGCTTTTTGCCCGGAGCAGCATGGATTTAGATCACACCATTCCACATAAACACTTGTGTTATCGTTATCACAGAAGATTAACACAGCACTGCACAACAACCTTCTTGGGGCAGTTGTCTTCATTCATTTAAAAAAGACATTCGATACCGTTGACCATAAAATTCTGCTTATGAAATAAAACACTGTGGATTTCGTGGCAAAGCTTTTAGCCTCGTTTCTAACTACATTGATGGACGTCTTCAAATGGTCAACATGCAACATCTTACGTCGTCATTATTAAACATAAAGACAGGGGTACCTCAGGGGTTGGTCCTGGGGCCACTGTTATTCTCACTATACGTAAATGATTTGCCATGCATACTCAAATCGGCCGAGTTGCTAATGTAGCCTGATGACACAGCTTTAATAGTTACCACCGATGACATAGCCGATATAGAATTTAGAGCTATTGAAGAACAAAAAAATATTTGTAAATGGTTTAGAGTGAACAAATTAACACTCAATGCAAAGAAAACCAAATACGCCATTTTTCACTCCCGTTACCGAAATGTAAACTGTGAGTCATTTCGACTTACAATGAACAACTGCCAACTTGAGCATGTAAAAGAATTTAAATATCTCAATGTAGTGTTTGACAGCCAATTACACTGGAAAAAACAAATTACTTCTGTTTGTACTAAGCTAGCTTCAAATATCTCAGTGTAGTGTTTGACAGCCAATTACACTGGAAAAAACAAATTACTTCTGTTTGTACTAAGCTAGCATCTGGCTGCAGTATGCTACCTGCTGCTAGAAATTATTTTAGCAGAAATATTCTCAAAACCTTTATTTTTCGTTTGTTCATAGTCATCTATGATACTGCTCATACTCGTGGGGATGGACCTTTAAAACTTACCTCAATCCTATCCAAATATTACAAAAGTGTGCACTTAGAATAATAGATGATGCGGCATATAATGAAGCCAGTGCGTTTTTGTTTCACAAGTTGGAAATTCTACCTTTTTTTTACTTGCGGCAGCATAAAACCGCAGTCACCATCAGTAATCTTATTGCACACAGTGTACCTATCGATGTATCTATCTTTTATTCCTCGTCCCGTGCCACTAGATGCATGCCTGTGCGGAATATTAATCTTCCACCTACTAAAAACGTGTATGGTTAACGCTTACTGCAGTTAGTAGGAACTAAAGTGTGGAATAACATACCACTTTAGAATAAAAGTGCTAGGGCTTTCTCAAGTGCACTCAAAAAATACTCGCATTATCTAGAACAATGATAGTGACCATGTACTAAGCTTTACACATAGTTTGATGTTTCGTCTGTACTTGATTGTTTCAATATTTGTGAACAAAGTGCGACAATGTGTTCTATGTTCATTTCTGTACGTTGTCTCAAGCGTTTACGTCACCTTTATTCCCATTGATATCTTCTTGCATTTTTGTTCATTTTTTGAAAAATCAACGTTTTTTGATGTTCAGATTTTTTATACAAATTGTATCTTCTTGTATACTTTCTCCCGCTAGACCACCTACTAGCCTATGGCTATGGGTCTAATCAGTGTTGTGCATTTCATGAAATGTAGTGATGACAACCTCAATAAAATGAAAAAAAAATGGACGTGCGGACGCACGAACAGACGCACGCACGGACGGGCGATTGGCCGCACGGACGATCACACAGACGGATGCATGGACGAACGGAAGCAAGAACAAATGGACAGACGGATGCTTCGCCCCACTCTACATCATTCACTCCGTGGATATGCTGCCATTTTTTTAAGAACACCGTTTCGCACAATAAATTACGTCAGTGATCACTTGAATACCTTCGGGACAACAGCAGCACTGGCCTCGAGATATTCTATAAGGCGCCCGAGTTTCGGATCGGCTCGTTGTCATTCAGCAAAGTCGTCGGCACTTACGGGCCCTAAGAAGCAGTCATTATGCCAGTCATCATGCGGTGATGCGTCGAATGGGGCAGGATACAGGCAGTCGGCATCGAAGTGTTTTCTTCAGGACTTGTAAACGACGGAAATGTCGAATTCTTGCAGTCTCAGGCACCATCTTGCAAAATAACCGGACGGATTTTTCAAGTGGGCCAGCCAACACAAGGCGTGGTGGTCGCCTAAAACTTTGAAGTGCCTGCCGTATAGGTAGGGACGAAACTTTCAGGCGGCCCTAATGATGGCAACGCACTCCATTTTGTTTTAGGAATGTTGGATTCCGCCTTTGGTGGCGACTGGCTGGCATAAGTGATGACCCTTTTCTGTGCGCCAGTTCTCTGCACAAGAACGGCGCTGAGTCCTACATCGCTTGCATCAGTACGTATTTATGTTTCGGCGAATTCGTCGAAATGCGCAAGCAACGGAGGTACCTGCAGGCATCGTTTCAGTTCTTTAAATGCTTCCTGCTGCGGCCCTTCCCAATTAAATCCCACGTTGGACCTATAGTAAGGTTAGTAAGTGGCTCGTAGATCCGCGCGAAGTTTTCAACCAATCGTCGGTAATGGGCGCAGAAGCCGAGAAATCGACCAACGGCTTTTGTGTCGGTGGGAGGACGAGATGCAGAGGTGGCGCTGGTCTTCTGCGGGTTGGGGCGTACACCGGACTTGCTTATCACGTTGCCCAAGAACACCAGCTTCTCGTACGCGAAGCAGCACTTCCCTGGCTTGAGGGTCAGTCCGGAGGTCTTGATTGCTTGAATTACAGCTTCAAGGCGCCGGAGATACTCGTCGAAGCTCGAGAAAAACACGACGACATCGTCCAAGTACACGAGGCAAGTCTGCACCTTCAATCCAGCCAGTAATACATTCATAAAGCGTTTGAAAGTTGCGGGGGCCGAGCAAAGACAAAACGGCATCACACTGAATTCGAAGAGGCGGTCTGGTGTTATAAACGCCGTCATTTCTCGGTCTCTCTCGTCAACTTTAATTTGCCAATCTTGAGCCGGTAGGTATAGCGCGAGAACAAAACGACGACAGAGAGACAACTATCGTCATGCTATAGCTATATGCTATATATACGCTATATATATGCTATATATATGCTATATATATATAGCTATATGCCATATGCTATATGCTATATAGCTCATGCTATAGCTGCAACAGCTATCACTTTCGTCATGCCATACCAACTAGCCCAAGCTTCCACACTTTTGAGCCGGTGTTGAGGTCCATTGACAAAAAAAAATACCTCGCGTTGTGGAGTCGATCAAAAGTGTCACGCATCTGTGGGAGTGGATACACATATTCTTCGTGATTCGGTTCCGGTGACGATAATTGACGGAGAAGCATAGGGTGTCATCCTTCTCCTTCACTAGCACCACAGATGACGCCCACGGACTCTCGGAAGGTTTTATGATGCCGTCGCGTCGACTTATTTCTTTCGTTGACTTATTTTCTTATTACCTCCCGCTCTCGCGTCGAAACTCTTTACGGGCTCTGACAGAGTGGTGCGGTACTCTTCTTTGTTGGGAAATGAGGTTTTGTTACTGGTGTCTGGGGAATTTTTCATGATGATGAAAAGCAGTCCTCTTACTGCCGGAGCAGGCTTTTCAGTCGTTCTTGCTTAGGCATAAGAAGAGTCAGATTGACATCGAAATTCTCGCGGAGACCTCGACTCATCGAAGCACGTTCAGTAGACTCGGTGAAGACGACAACGTTGCTGGCTTCAACAATTTCTTCAAAATAGGCAATGGGCATGCCTTTCCTCACGTGTTTGTTATCGTTGCTGAAGTTTGTGAGCATCACTATTGCTTTCCCCCCTGTCAGTTCAACTATTCTTTTTGTGACGCAAATCTCGCGGTTGATCAGCAGTCACTGGTCGCTTTCAACGACGCCTTGCATGCAAGCTGATTTCAGAGAGCCGACGCAAATGTTCATGCTAGATTGAGGGAGAACAGTGATTTCATCTCTCAGTACATTCAAGAACTGCTTGCCGGGTGGCGTGTTTGACAGTTGGACTTGTTCTGTTGATAGCGTTATCGACTTGGATGACTGTGCCATGAAGGCCTAAGAAGTCCATATCAAGGCTAACATCTCTCGAGCAACGCTGTAGTACCACGAAGCTTGCGGGGTAAATCCGGTTGTTACCGCAGACTCTCGCTGTGCAGATTTCCTCCAGCGTCACTAGGTGGCCTCAAGCTAGGCTTTAATTCAGAGCCTTGCCAGGCGTGCTTAACTTTCTTTAACTTTGTAGCGAACGCTCTACTGATGACCAAATAGTCGGCTCCGGTGCCGGCGAGAGCTGTTACACAATAGCTGTCGGTAAGAACGTCAAGGTCACTAGTTTGTCGTCTCGCGTTGCAGTTAGGTCGTGGCGTCGGGTCATGGCTACGTTGGATTGTTCCGCTGCTTTCGTGTTGCATCATCAGGTCATTTCAGTACATGGCATTTCGTCGTCAGGGCTTTGCCTGGTTCGCGTAGTGTTCGAAGAGTACCATCGTGGCGTCGTTTTTGGAGGATCTTCGGTAGTTCCTCCCAGCCACCGTACCTCCAGCAGTTGCCGCCCTTAGTTTCCCGGATAAGGGCTAGGAGAGCGGCCCCGATTTGGACCAGTGTATGGCTAGCAGTGAGGCGACATGTAGCGGCCGGGTGACGGCGAACGGGAAGTTTCTCGGGGTATCCACTGCGCTGCTGCGAGTTAGTCGGCGATCTCACGGGGTCTTTCCCCCCCCCCCCCACTTTGAGCGTGGGGCGTCTACGGCCAAGCCATACAATCGCATGTGACGGTACTAGCAATGGCGGTAGATGTGGCCTGCTTTTCCGCAGTGGTAGTGATAGGTCGGTGGTCGGGGACACGCCGCACGTATGCTTTACTCGGAGCGTTGCACTGACGAGCGGCTGGACGGTACGGCGTCAATCGTGGCGGTAGCTGGCGGCGGAACTGCGATGGTGCGGCCTTTTGACGTGAGCGTGGAGGGGGAGCGTAGTGTCGGGTTGAAGCAGCGCAACTCATCGCTTGCGGCTGAAGCTGGGGAGCTGCGGAAACTCTAAGCGATTGCTTAACTTCAAGCGGACAGTGTCGGCAATCCATTCCATTCAGATTGGACTAGATTGGATTTGATTTGAACGATCTACTACACCCTTGAAACTTCGCGAACATCATAGGCGCGGTTTGCGCTGAACGTAGTACAACGGGGCGACAATAAAACTTGAGGAAAGGAACGTGGCAATATTCAGACCATGGATACGCTGCGATTTTTTCCCGTAAAATTTTTATCGCAATGTCTACTTGAGATGGCCTTCCATCTTTGAAAGTTTCATGTTTTCATGGCAAAATCTCTCTGGGGCCTTTATTGGCGCTCAGCACAGTGCCATCTATAACATAACGTATGTTCTAACAGTCCAAGAGCAAACGCGGTTTCACCCCATTCTCTTTCTTCGTCTCCTCAGTCCGTGACACACGCAATTTTTTCTTACTTCACCCCGGTAGTTTTACTATTGTTTAGTTATTAATATCTGAAGACAGCCCTTTACAGTCCATGTTATCCTTCCACTAATCTTCTCCATAAGAAATAACGCTCACCTACAATTTTCACATTACTTGCATAAGTGCAGAGAAGTCCTTAAACAATGTGTCTTCAATCAGCAGGTGTCTCAAAAGCATTGACTTCGGTTCACGACTGTCTTGAGTGTTACTTCTTTACCGGGATATTAAACTTGGTGCGATAAAAGGACTGAAAGCCTTCAGAGATGCGTTAGCCATAATGTCACTTCAAATATGTGCACTGCGCTAACCCGAACACGTTTAACGATGACAATACACCTTTTAACGGTAAAGTCTCCCCCGAAATCACAGGCACAAACACTGTTGACGCTGTCGAGTGAAGCAGCTTCAATCAGGACACATTGTCTTTTCGAAAGGTGTAGTAGATGCTGAGCGAGGAAATCCGTACGGATTTGTCAAAAGGAAAATCCTCTTAGTTGCCGAAAACATTGTCCTGGTCCACGGTCACAATAGAATCGTCCTGGTTCGGGGTCATGACCCCGAACTAGGACTACCTTTTCAGCAACTAAGAGGCTTTTCTTTCTAAGAAATCTGTACAGATTTCTTTGTGGCTTCATTCTTGTTAAGAGTGGTTGCCTTTTACGGGTGATGCTCCTAAAAACGGCACCCGTTCGTCCCTTGTCGTAGTACGTAACATGTCTTACGCTTTCACCTGCAAGGTGGTGCTGGTCGGAGATTTCTTCTGCGCGTTGTTTGAACAATGAAAAATCCGCAGCGCGCACTTTAACAAAAAAGCCGAATTCTCCGGTCTCTCAATTGCATTAGCAGCCATTGGCACGTATATTGAGCACTATCTGACAAAAAAGGGTTGCTACATTATACTCGCTGGGCGTAACCTTTTTGGTTTTAGAAAGGTTTAGCGGGCGATGGGCCGCAGTGCCATGAAAACAGTGAACTAGTGTATATCATGAACTCAAGGTGCTTAAAGATGGGAAGTATACACGAAGCGCAAGCCATAAGAAAGTGTGCGTGTGCCACCTCTTGTTTAGTTCTTGAAATGTCCGCTGGATGGCGGTGCTTCTATATGCGGAATATATGACGAAAAAATGTGGGATGGTGGTACTTTGTTTGTTGACTAGGTGGACGAATGGACACACAGACAGATGCATTGACGGACACACGGATGGCTGCATGGGCGGATGGACGCATGGACAGACGCAGGGGTGGATGCATGGATGAACGCAGGGACGGGCACGCGGTTGGACGTGTGGGCGCACGTAAAGACGAACTCACGGACGGGCGTATGGACGCACGAACGGTCACACAGATGGACACACGGATGGACGGAAGCAAGAACGAAAGGACGGAGGGATGCTTTGCCCCACTCTCCATCAGTCACACCGTGAATATGCTGCCATTGTTTTAAATATCTCAATTCTGCCTGTTCAGGAAAATGCCCGCACAGTGCGGAGAAGTCTTGGGACATCCTCCACAAGGTGTGGGAATGCCAGTCAACTTTTCCCCTCACCCCAAAACCAAACCCCACCCGAAGAACTGGGAGCCGGTCCTGCTCGGCTGCTCCGACTTTGCGAGCCAGAAGGCCCTGGTGAACCGAGCCCGAGTCGCGTTGGACGCCGATGGGCTTCTGCAATAAGGAGCCCACCTACAGTTTGTGAAGGGTGGCGAGGAAAGTGCACTTCGCTGGTTTCCGCAGAACTAATTTGCATTAGCTGTTGAGTGAGCATTGCACGAAAATCGTGCCCAAGCATTACAATTACTGCGCACCTGTTTTAACACGCAGCTGTCGTTTTAGTGACCCCGTCCGTTCACATAGCTCAGCGAGGCTGCCTTGAAGGCCACCATGACGACGGCATCAGTGCAGGTCACTCGAATTGAGGTGTGCTTAATGCTGATATGATGGCAGCCATTGAGGCCAGTTGCCGTCTTCGAAATTTGTCGCTTTGTCGAAGGGATAGCTGACGCCAAGAGAGTCTTTGTCTTCAGCTCCCTCTTCAATTTGGACAATGAGGGGTACTATCCTGCTCCGTTGGATGATGCGGCAAACACTGCCGGCGTTCCTATCATAATGATTCGCGCACTACTTCTGATAGTTATCAGTGGCAATCTTCTCCACATGTCCGTGTCAGATGTGAAGCAGCGTAGGGTGAAGCTCAATCCGGTGTGCAGCGCGACCACCCTTATGGCGCATGCGCGTCCAATCCGCCTCTCTCAACTCGCAACGCCGGCGCAGGCACCATCTGCTAGCGAATTCGCTGATTAATTAAAATGGACTTATCACGCTGCGCAACAGTTCACTTGCCACACCTCATAGACACTGGATCCTGACCTCCATGGTAATACCTGTGGGTTGTTTCTTCTGTGCGCTGTTAACAATATTCGCAGCGTTCGCGTTATTCAAAAGCGCACTGTGGGTCTCTGGGTCCATTTGGAGTCTTCTGTCTCTCATTGCCAATTAGCAGCAATTAGCATGTTCCAATAGGCAAGGCGACACCAGTTACGATTGCGTGCTTAGCGACCCCTCAGGTTTTTTCCTGCGCAACGCCACGCTGAGCGCCAGCTTCAACGTCACCGCCAGTGTAAGCGTAAGCCCCACCGGTATACATCTTCACATGGTTCCCTTTAGCAGGACATGGTGTAACTATTTTTTCATGGGTGGCACAAGATTGAGCTGTTACTTTCTTGAAAGAAATGACAACACTGCCATGATCCTTGCCAGATGTAATTGGCAGTGAAACTTTTTGGTGACCAATTCGAAAATTGATGACTTCGCTGAACCCTCTTATATTGATGTCCTGGTGCGGGAATGTCTTTTCGGCAATACCGCTGGTATCGGGCTCATAAAGCAGTTGTGACAAGTGAGAGAAGTGCTTCTCTTCAGAAAATCTCTTTGCAGGACGCAGATATGACTGCTCGAATAATGTCCAACTTGCTCCTCGACGGACTATGATCCTTGGTCAGTAGAATGGTCCTTAACGTTCTGTTATTCGGCATCTAACAGACTGCGCAGTTATTTACAATTAATTTTCACAATCAGTCCGATCCAATCAGAACACTCACTCTGGGTTCGCAGATGGCGCTTCAGAAAAGAACTCAGCGGCTACTCAGCGACTAATTATGGCATTAGTTACAAAAATTAAAGAGATAACCTTTTAGCCACTGGAAATATCCGGTCGAGGCGAATGGGCGAGTAGAAGTTCTTCCTACGGATAGTCTGCAGCCACTTTGAAATTTTCGAAAGGCGGCCGCTGTAAATCACCGTAGAGCGGTGAAATATGCGTGATTTATCTGGCAAAGCCGAAACCGGTCAAACCAGCGCACCAAGCAGCCCACCTGCCATTCACTTCGAAAATACCTTCGATGGGAAGTTAACGGTTCTAAATTGTGTAACAATTTACCTGTTTAATTTATTTAAAACTGCCATGAATATCGTTCGTACGCATTTGAACATGCCTTCTGCAAAAGTAAAGAGAACGCCGCAGGCAGCATGCGTATGCCTCTTTTCTCTAATTTCTTAAACACCCAGTACATCAGACCTGGGCCTGATACGGACCTGCCCAGGTGAGGGCCCGACCCGAGCCCGACCCGGTTTCACGGGCTGGCCCGGGCCCGTGCAGTGCTCTAGTAGGGTGTCCAGTGGTGAGGTTGGTTTACTGCCTCAAGTGTATAGATAAGTTAATAGGCTGCTTTATCATGACATGAATAATTATAGGAAAGCGTCACGTGAAGTTTCACTTGCTCCCAGTCGTGGTAGTCAGATGATACATAGATAGAGAGCATGTCCACCAGGTTTCGATTTAGCTGTTCAGTGAAGCCATTTAATTTAAGATTGTAGAAAGTGGTCAACTTGCGCTGCGTTAAGGAAGAGCGCGAATAATCGTCGAGTACGTGTGACAAAAATGTATGCCCACAATAGGTGAGTTATTGACGAGGAGCGCCATGGCGTAGAATTACATCGCGGAGTAAAAAGTTGGCAATGTCAATAGCAGTACTGAAAACCTGGTCGCGTGGCCAAGAGCAACGGAGACCCACTTGTTTCCAGACCTTGATTGAGAAACTGATTAGAAAAGATCTACACCAACATAGAAGAAAGGTCCGGTAGGGATGGAGATCGGGTGAAGGAGTCCAGCAGGGAACGTGGCAGGCCACGTCCAACGGGGGCATTTATCGCAGGAGGCTACGTAACGTTTGAAGGACTGGGCGAGACCACACCGAAAGAATTAGCACAGGTCGCGGTCAAGCGTACGAGATACGCACAAGTTGGTAAATATTAAAGCTCTTGCAGCAACGTTGAACGTAGGTGTTTAGGCACGACGAGAAGTAGCTCAGGGTGATCTGGCTCGACGATAGGAGGGTACAGCTTGCCATTTACGAGGACGAAAATGTGAAGTGATGCGTCGTTAGCGACAAATCAAGACGTTCAGTGAGTGACTGCATGGAAGCATCGGGACGCTTTTTTTCATCACTGTGAAGAAACGTAGACATGCAGACGACGCTGGGGCAAAGCTCAACGACGAGTCCTAATGATGGGTCAACAGGGTAGCGGGACAAGCAATCGGTATTCAGATTGAGGCATCCAGCCTCGTGGGTAAATGAGGAAGAGTGCTCCTGAAGACGCAAAGCAAAACGACCAAGCCGTCCAGTAGGATCCTTTAGAAAAAAAGGCAAAAGGCCATGATGGTCTGTGATGACCAGGCACGGAGAGCCAGACATGTAAAAACGAAACCTCATAGCCTCCCAGACAAGGCCAAGGCATTGTCGTTCTATTATAATTTAGTTACGCTCACAAGTCTACAGAAGACGAATTGCATATGAAATCCCACAGTCAGTGCCCCGCTAAATTTAAAACTGCTTCAATGTCTTGACTGCTAGTGTCTGTTCCCACTTCTGTAGGAGCACAAGGGTCAAAATGTTAAAGTATTGGTGTTAGAGTGGTGATTAGTTGAAGGAAGGTGCCAGCTGGAAGAGGGACCCCAACAAAACAAACCTTCGTGTTCGTGAAGGTCAGTAAGTGGGCCAGCGCGTACCGCAGAGTAATTTACAAACAGGCAGAAGTAAGGATAAAGACCCTCGAAACTGCGAGCACCATGGAACGCGAAAAAGCGTTAGAGCGCATACTTTTGCCGGGTCAGGTCGTAGACCGGAAGCGTCAACAAGGTGACGCAACACAGTAATTTGACAAGCACCAAAGTGACATTTCGAGAATTTTAGCTGGTTCTTCGGAATATTATTTTAGCCAGCTTGTAAGATTGATAGAACTCTTGAAAGAGGTTCAAAGTGTGTGGCAAATGTGAGTGAGATTGTCATGTCATCGAAACAACACAAGCGCATTGCACAATTAAATCCTCGAGGCAGCGTCTCCATCGTAACCTTAGGGGTCGCTAAGGCGTTGCAGAGACGAACTCGTATGACCTTCAATTATTAAAGGCCGTTGGGGGTTACAAATGCAGTCTTCTCCCGATTTATTTCGTCTACAGCACTTTGCCAGTAGCCAGATCAGATGTCGAGAGATATAAAGAGGGTGTGGTGCTATGAAAACAGTTAAGTGTGCCGTGAGTACGTAAAAGAGAATGCACGTTTTTCTTTGCAATTTCGTTGAGGAGCTAATATTCAATAAAGAAATGCCATAAACCATCTTCGTTCTAAAGTGCTTATTTGGGCCGGTTGGTACATGGTCAACGAAGTGAAAAAACAGCGCGTAACACAGGACACAGGACAGAGAAGAGACGGACGAGGCGCTGACTTACAACCAAGTAAGGAAATAAATTTTGGTTGTAAGTCAGCGCCTCGTCCGTCTCTTCTCTGTCCTGTGTCCTGTGTTACGCGCTGTTTTTTCACTTCGTTGACCATCTTCGTTCTTTACCAACACCACTGGGGAGGCCTGAGGGCTTCACGATGGTTCAATGATGCCCATCACCAGCATTTGGCTACTTTCTGAAACATTGCTGGCTCTGATGCGGACACACGGTAAGGCCCACGCTGTATCAGGGCGGAGTTACTATTGTTTATTCGGTGGGTGACAATCACGAATATCAAAAATGTTACTATTCGAGGCCAAAACTCGATGAACGCGTTGGCCAGATTTGGTGAAAGGCCTGATGCAATCCTACTTCAAAAAAGGCTTCGTGAGATTTGGGTGACCGTGTGATTTCAGCTTGGTCCGCAACGGTTACGGCAATAATGTGGATGTCATCTGGTATGGCAGTGAGCTGTGCAAGTCAACTCTGCTAGGGAAACACACATGGGTAATGATGCCAGAGTTTAACAGCGGAATGGTGCCAGCTGTGGTGGCGATGGTATGCGCTACTGTAACACTTCATGTCAGTCGCACGTGTTACATCGATGTAACAATTGTGCATCAAGTGTTCCATCAGGAACTAGAGGAGTCGATGACAGACAGATGTAGGCCAGTACTCAAGGCAGCATGCGAGCTGCCTTGAGCACTGGCCTCAAGGCAGCTGGCCTCAAGGCAAGTGCTTGGACCTAAGCAGCTGACGGCTTTTTCTAGGTATCAAAGAGAAAAAAAAGGCCGAGGCTGAGTTTGCCAGAAGAACCCTTAAACAAAGCCGAGTGTGCGGAATGGTAATCAAGGCCAGGTATGATGTCATTGGGGCAACAAACCAGCACGCCAAAAGGATTATGGTGTGACCACCAGCAAAGCTGACAGGAGCAATGCACCTTTCGACGACGTATATGGCGCCACTAGTGGCAACACACAATGCTCGAATCGTAGAGGGCTTCATGATCTTCTACAAACGCTGGCGTAGATGAGCGCTCATAATCAGTAGGTGTGCGCCTGTGTCAACAAGAGTGGTCACAGGAACATTGTCGAACATTGTCGAGTTTTACTTCACGAAAACCATGGGGGGGGGGCGGACAGCGTCAGTAGAGGATTTGCAGGTGACGATGGTATAGCAGCTTCACCTCGATAAGCTGCAATATCTAGTTTACCTACTGCAAGCGTCAATGGAAGGTCGGCGAAGGAAAGCGCCGAGACTGCGGAGAGCATGGGATTGGTGGCATTTCAGCGAACGACGGGGAGAGAAAGTAGCGGCGAACACGCGAAGGGGCGCGTCAGTGGGCAGCAATTCATGAAGAGGCGGCCCGTAGAAGTTAGAGGTTACAGCAGCTGAACACCTAGAAGTGGTAAGCGCATGTATGTAGGATTTCTCTGGCGTGGTGGGCTGGACCAGTGGCGA
Organism: Rhipicephalus microplus; assembly: GCF_013339725.1. Classification (NCBI taxonomy): domain Eukaryota; kingdom Metazoa; phylum Arthropoda; class Arachnida; order Ixodida; family Ixodidae; genus Rhipicephalus; species Rhipicephalus microplus. The sequence goes on along the minus strand of NC_051165.1, from coordinate 40,036,369 downwards.
TGGCAATGGCAAAAAACACCTACAGGTTGCTGACTGGAAAAGCAGATAGGCTGGTCGCGAGGGTTCATCCGCCATTCTATAGATTGAAGGAAATCGGCGAGCTTTACCTGAGAAGTAAGGGCGTACCTCAGTTTGAGTGAGGGGACACGCTGATGGAAGACCGAGATTAGCAAACTCCTGCCTGACCACAGCTTGAATTAAGGATACCGATGAACGTGAAGGGTCAGCGGCTGTGTTGTGAGAACAAGCTGTATTATAGGAGCTTGAAAATTATTTCGTGTGACATGGTCATGAGTGGGTGGCTGGAGAGCGGCTCTACACGGTGAATTTGGGGGTGTATTCGGCATTCTTGTAAATCTCTGTGTGGTACGGCGGCTATTGGGGTGTTCAAATGGCCGGTTCTCTTTGATAATTTTATCGACAATGGCAGCGTTAATGTAGACAAGCAGGATGGAGGCATCGTCTGCAATGCATCTGAGAGCACGCGATATTTTCTCGATCTCGGACATGGGTTCTTCAACCAGGTGGGAAAGGCCGATGACGTCGTGAATGTACGAGACGTACGATTTGTTAGTCATCTGTGCCCGTGAGAAGCCAATTGATTTCGCGCAGCCATCTGCCGTGCAGCGGTGTTAAGAAAAAGGTCGTGGATTTTCTCTTTGAAAGTGGATAAGCTCGTGATGTCTATGTACAGTAGATTCCGTGTACAGTGAGAAAAGATGATACGCGAAGCCTAATGAGGAAGGTGGATATGCCACTTTAAAATCAGCACAATGCTAAGAGGCGGACGTAAATTAGGCCATACATCACTTTCATGTCTCGATTATCATGTTTGAACGCGCTCTTTACAATCGTTATCTATTCCCGTCACGTGATACGAATTTGGCTTATGTGGAGCTAGCGAAGCGGCCACGAGCACGCTATGAGCGAAATATGTAGTCATACTTAACGTAACATGCATGTCATAAGTATCATGTTTGAACGTGTCGTGTAACTTCGTCTGTGAACGTCACGTGGTACCAAATTTTATATATGTGGAGCTAGTAAAAAGGCCGCAAGCACGCTGCGAGCTTAGCATGTAGTCATGCTTTACATGACATGCATGTCATGATTCATGTGAGGCCAAATATAATATCTGTGGAGCAAGGAAAACGACCGCAAGTGCGCTATGAGCGTAACATGTAGTCACGTTTTACATCACATGCATATCATGATTGTTATGCTTAGACGTGTCATTAACCTTCGTTGTTCATTTACATTACGTATTAGCAAATTTGGTATAGGTCAAGCTAGCAAAACGGCCACGAGCACGCAATGAACGTAGCTTGTAGTCATTCTTTACTTGACATGCATATGATGATTACCATGGTTGAACGTCTGTGTCATTTTCCTTCATCGCCTATGTATGTCTCGTGATACCAAATTTGGTGTATATGAGGCTAGCAAAATGACTGTGAGCGCACCATGAGCGTGGCGTGTAGTCATGGCTTACATGCCATTCATATCATCATTTCCATGTTAGGGTCTGTCAGTTATGTTCGCCATGCAGTCATATCTTACCATATCTGTTTTGCTATAAGCCATGTGAACGAAACCTCCGCAAGAGCAGCCAGACCATGAAATATAGATTATAATATTCATGACATTCTTGCCGTGATTTTTTATATGACTGGTCACCTATGCTCGCTATACAGTCATGGTATGCCATACATAATTGGGTATTAATACCATTGTCGAAATGGTGAGGAGAGCTACAATTCATAGGTGCTAGTTTGATAGATAGATAGATAGATAAATAGAAAGAGAGATAGATAGACAAATGTATATATATATATATATATATATATATATATATATATATATATATATATATATATATATATATAGATTGATAGATAGACAGATTTATAGATAGATAGATAGATCGATAGATAGATAGATAGATAGATAGACAGATTTATAGATAGGTAAATAGATAGATAGTTAGATAGATAGATTTATAGATAGATGGATAGATAGATAGATTTATAGATAGATAGATAGATAGATAGATAGATAGATAGATAGATAGATAGATAGATAGATAGATAGATAGATAGATAGATAATAGATAGATAGATTTATAGATAGATAGATAGATAGATAGATAGATAGATGGATAGATAGATAGATAGATAGATGAATTGATAGATAGATTGATACGCTCAAAATCGCTTAAGTTCACTAAGGAAGGCTTTGCATGTAAAAAGTACGTTGGCGAGCATGAGTGTCAGGTTCCCCCTATAGCCAACGCTGATCCATTCATACACTCACTGAAGGGGCAGGTGCTGAACATGCTGTTGCTTCAATCCGTGACATGATTCCACCCGCGTTGATACGGTCATTGCGGTGCTTCGTGATTTGTACTGGGAAGAGCCAGCAGAGCACCTCAATTATGAGTGTAAGATGATACAAGACGTGACAATTTGCAAGTGTGTTGCAGTAATGGCTTAGCGGTTAGAGCAGTAGCCTCGCGTGCAAGAGACCCGTGGTTAGATTCCTGATACCACGCACGTTCTAGCAGAATTTAAAAAGTAAAACATCCGCGTGAAGATGGAAATGCATTGAGAGGCCTGAGTTTGGTCTTATTGGTGACCACCGCCGGTAACGCACTCCCGCACCAGAGATGAATTGGCCACCCTGGTGCAGCATTCGAGCAACACCTCCCACATGCATACGTCAATTAACTTAAAAAGTAAAACATCCGCGTTAGGATGGAAATGCATTAAGAGGCGTGAGTTTGGTCTTATTGGTGATCACCTCTGGTAACGCACTCCCGCACCAGAGATGAATTGGCCACCCTGGAGCAGCATTTGAGCAACACCTCCCACATGCATACGTCAATTAACCAACAGCCCCCAGTCCCCAGCGGCTGCCCTGCAACTGGCCGCTGCGGCGGTCAGATGCACAACGCAGCATAAGATGCTGAAAATCTCTGCTCTGGACAGGCCGCCATTCAAACCTGAACTTGGCCACGTTTAACGCGAGAATATTATCTAGTAAAGGAACTCTAGTTGTACTATTCAAGGAGCTTGAGAATGTTGCGTGTGATTTATTACGGGTCAGTGAGGTAAGCAGGGGAAATGAGGCCTATACAATACTACAGAATAGACACGTCCTTTGCTATCGTGGCTTCGCTCACCGAAGAGAACTCGACGTAGGGTTTTTTATTCATACAAATACATCTCGTAACATAGAGAAATACTATAGCAACAATGAAAGTGGTAGGTATCGTAATAAACTTCAATAAGGAATACTAGATGAAGGTGGTAGAAGCATAAGTGCCTACATCCTGCCATAGTGAAGCGCAATTTTAAAGCTCCTATTAGGACGTGGAATCGTCATTGAGTAAGGTAAAAACACGGTATACTATACTGATGGGCAACTTTAATGCAAAGGTATCGAAGAAGCAGGCTCGAGACCAGGCAGTAGGAGAACAAGGCATCGGTACTACAAATGCCAGAAGGGAGCTATTAGTTGAAGTTACAGAACGCAATATTTACGGACATTGAATACCTTCTACCGAAAACGAGGGAACCGCAAGGGGACATGAAGAGTTCCTAATGGCAAAAGAAGAAATAAAATGCACTTTCTACGGAGTGCAAACCCAGGCATCGTGCAGGATGTGTAAGTGCTTCGCAAGGTAAGCAGCAGTGGCCATAGAATGATAATGTCTCGAATCCGCCTAGACTTGAAGAAGGAACGACAGAAACTGATACGCAAAAAGCCATTCTATGAGCTAGTGCTGAAAAGGAAATTACAGGAATTAAGACTGTCGCTGGAGAACACATACTCGACGCTTATTCAAAAAACCAACCTTAGCGTTGGCGCAGTGAATAAAAATCTGAGGATTATCATTACAGAGCGGGCAGGGAAAGTTGGAGGTACGGTACTTAGACAGGAGACAGGTAAGTTTTCCCAGGAGACGAAGAACCTCGTTTAGAAGCGTGAAAGCATGAACGCCTCAAATAGAACAGACAAATTAGAACTTCCAGAGCTTACGAAGTCTATCAATGAGCGTTAGGTATCTGATGTAAGAAAGTATGACCTCGAGAAAAATGATCACGCTTTGAAGAACGGAGGAAGCGTGAGGGCAGTGAAGAGAAAACTTGGGATGGGAAGAAACCAAATATATGCACTGAGGCACAAGGAAGTCAAAGTAACTACCAATATGGGTAGGAGAGCTAAAATAGCGGACGAGTTTTACAACAAGCTGTGTAGTAGCCAGGAGAACTATGGCCATAACGTAAGGACTCCCAGTAAACCAGAAGGCATCCTACCAGTAATCACAGAAAAAGTCAGAGAAGCACTGGAGGTAACGCAAACAGGCAAAACTGTTGGTGAGAGCCGCGTAACAGCAGATCTGCTGAAACATGGAGGACAGGTTGTGGTAAAACAACTAACCACGCTCTTCACGAAATGTCTCCTGGCAGAGAGGGTCTGAGAATTTTAGAAGAATGCTAACTTCTTCTTAATACATAAGAAAGGAGATGACAAAGGCTTGAAGAACTACAGACCCATCAGCTTTCTCTCAATCGTATACAAGCTATTTACAAAGGTAATTTCTATCAGAACTTGGAGAATATTAGAATTTAATCAACTAAAGAAACAAGCAGGATATAAAACAGGCAATTCCACAATCGACCACACCTATAGTATCAATACCTTTATAAACAAATGCTCAGAACACAGCCAACTAATCAACATAGCCTTCATAGATTAAGAGAAGGCATTTGATTAAGCAAATATATTAGCAGTCATGCGGACACTGTGGAATCAAGGCGTCGACGAGGCATATAGAAACCTTCTGGAAGAAATCTACAGAGAATCAACTGCCACTATAGTGCTCCACGAAAAAGCAACGAAATGCCAATAAGTAAGGATGTAGGACAGGGGAATGAAACCTACACAATGCTTATTACCGTGTGCTTACAGGAGGTATTCTGAGGGCTAGAATGAGAAGAGTTGGGGACAAGATCTGACGATGAGTACCTTACTAACCCGCACTTCATTGATGACTCCATTGCTGAGTAATTCTGGCGACGAATTGCAACTCTAGATTACTGAAACACACAAAAAGTGCAGAAAGGTAGGTCCTAAAGATAGTTTGCAGAAAACGAAAGTAATGTAAAACAACCTCGGAAGAGAACAGCGCTTCGTGATAGGCAATAGTGCACTTGAAGTTGTGAAAGACTACGTCTACTTAGGACAGGTAATAACAGCGGAATCAAACCACGAGATTGAAGTAACATGAATAATAAGATTGAAATGGAGCGCATTGGGCAAGCACTCTAAAATCAGGAATTAATGGTATAGTGCCAATATTTTTCAAGAGGAAGGTATATAACAGCGAATCTTGCTAGTGCTTACCTAAGAAGCAGAAACCTGGAGTCTTACAAAGAGGGTTCAGCTTAAATTGAGGATGACGCTGCGAGCGGTGGAAAGGTAAATGATAGGTGTAACTTTAAGACACAACAAGAGAGCTGAGTTGACCAGGAAAAAACTGGGGTTAAGGATATGGCTGAAATCAAGAAGAAAAATGAACATGAACCGGGCATGTAGCGTGCAGACAGGATAACCGCTGGTCACCGAGGGCAACCGGCTGGATTTCCAGAGAAGGCAAGCGGGTTAAAAGGAGACAGAATGTTTGGTGGGCAGATGATACTAGGAATTTTGCGGGTATAAAGTGGCAGCAGCAAGCACATGACTGAGTTGACTGACGAAACATGGAAGAGGCCTTTGTCTAGCAGTGGACGTAGTCATGCTAATGATGCTGAAACCGATCAACACGGAGCGCAGCACTCACTGCGGCCAAGCTAGTTCTCTTCGTCGTCTTCTGCACGCAGAATGTTTCGCCCTTCATGCGCTAGCTAGCTAGTAATTGGGACTCCGAATCACCTGCGACGCGTATTCGCATTCCTTGATTGATTGATATGTGAGGTTTAACGTCCCAAAACCACCATTTGATTATGAGAGACGCCGTAGTGGAGGGCTCCGGAAATTTTGACCACCTGGGGTTCTTTTACGTGCACCTATTCGCATTCCTTGAATTTACCCTAATATGTGGGTCACGGTCGGCATAAACTTGTTGCCTCACTTCTATGCCTAGGTAAAGAAGCGACCTTGAAACAATAAAAACAAGAAAATAATTAGGAGAACCTGTGGTCCCCAAAGAAACTCTTTGCACCTAGTATACTGTCACCAGCACGTAGTGGGTCGACAGCAAAAACGACTCTCAGTCTGGAGAAAAAAGAAGATCGCGTGTTTCTTCTCTGCTCGAGAGCCAGCCACGACTGACGCATCGTCCTAGAGATAGCTACCCGGTGGTTGTGACTCATCGTGACAATACGTGTAGTGAATATATTACACGGTCGTATGATTAGCGTAGTCTTTTTAAATACACTCTGAAAATCAATGTTTTTATATTGGTAATAACGTATGTATGGTCTATTATTAGCTAAGAAGAATTGTACAGAAATATGCGTGCATTCAAAAACAGTCAATGAATTTTTCTATATACAGTTTTATGAGCGGGTAGAATAGTTGTCGCATATTACACAAGTTATATTTATTCCTGCATTACTGAATATAAACAACTAAATTGGACAAGGTCTCTTGTGATCGCATGGCAATAATACCAAAGGGTGACCGACACAAAGGCGCATAGCTCTCGTATCTTGTATTCGCCCAGCCTGCTTGTAGGACTTGCCTGAAGGGCAACAGGCGGCGGGCAGAGACACTAATCAAAATAAACATCTGAGCTACGTTCAAAGAAGAACCTGTTACGTTATTATAAGAGACCATGACGCAAACAACAAAGTGCAAAATGCACGAAGTCCAGTTATAGAGAACCATGTAAAGATGCGAAGCTTGTCGTGGCGTTGGCAGGGGAGAAAAGCGTAAATCCCGCAGTGAAGGACCAGTGTTTCCTACTGGAACACGCAAATCACTGCTAATGGACAGTGAGAAAAAAAAAAGAATCCGATTGGACACGAAGACCCGCAGTCTGGTTTTAGTTACGCGCACACTGCGAAGTTTGAAGTTTTAACAACGCAGAAAAAAATCTCTATCCTGTGCCTAAATATACGGTGCGGCCCGTGAACGGTTGTGCTGTGCGAGCAGCTAGTTTTTTCAATCAAGAAACCCCTTAGGAGACACTGCCTCAGCGGGCGTTGCGAGGCGAAAGAGTGGGGAGCATAGGAGGGGTGATAACGGAGAGGGGCGCGCGTGCGCAATGGGGTTTTGAACGCCACTGGGAGGGATTCTTAGAGGAAAAAGAGGGGGGGGGGGGAGCGAGCAGAAGTAGGTGATAGAGCAAAACGGGGAGAGTAACGCGTAGCTGTTGGAGAGAGGCAAGGAGGAGAGTTTCGCATGCGTAGTGTGAGTGGGAACGCGTACTGTGAGTGTGGACGCCACCGACGCCGAAGGACATCAGCGCATACAAGAAATTCTTGGAATCTAATTCATGACGTGAACGCGGTGAACAGGTTTCTTTCAGTTGTGCAGAGTGACAAAAACTGTTAAAAATTTTTGAAGCCATGAAAGTAAAAACACCACTATTTCCTTGTTTAGCGCAGTTCACAAAAACTGGAAGTTTGTTGCTGTGCTTCCTTATTGATATAAACAACCAAATGCAAAGCGTAGAGACTTCTAGCAGGTTTCTCAAAGAGGTTGTTATATCATGACTAACTGTGTCTCATATATGTTTAGCCTATGCGATGCCGTGTCGATAGAAGGATGCATCCCAACATGAAAATTACCAACTGCCTATTAACGTAGTAGCACCAGCGGCCGAGCATGCTGACGCTACGCTCAAACGGTTAAAAAAGCAAAAACTGACACCGAGCTTCGTTATTGTGCTTTATTGGCCTCGAGATTTTGGAATCGCACCCCGTCGCGTGTGACGACAGTTTGTGGACTCTGCACAACCGCGCTGCAGCAGTTGCTGCTCCTGAGCGCCGATCATCTGCTTCGGGTGAAAACTTTGTCGAATGAACAGCCTCGCGAGGGTAAACAAACACCCACAATGAATGCATTGAAGTGCAATTATGAATTTATGTTAGTGTCAGTTCAATCGGCAGGGCCGAGAAATATCAAAGATAGCCGTTAAACATGCCGATGCCGCCAACCGCACTGCTGGTCAAAAAGTGAAACTGTGAGTGACTGTTCTCTCTCGTCATATGCAGGTTACTCCGTGCGATGCTAATTCTTCGGGTGTTTCGAAATTTCAATGAGCGTGCCTTTCGTCAGCACCTACAAGCACGTAGATACAGCAAGCGAAACATCGCGGTGTCTTATCGATGGCACGGTGTTGTATGATGCAGGTCACGTTGTAGAATGCGCGCAGCTTAATTACTGCGCAGCCGAAGCTGCGCAGAAGTTAAACACTGCTCTTTGCCTTGGTGTGCTTCATCCACCCGTGAAAAAGGCGTCACCTTTCACAACTATCTTTAAAAGAAGGGCACGCCTGCCCGTTGCTTTAGGTTCTTTTTTCTGCAGTGCAATGATAGTGACAGTGAACACGAGGACATGTGCGAGAATCGCTCATTTCAAGCACTCTGGCATTCGCGAACAACACATGAGATAATTACTGCCGAGCAGCTGTTGAAACTGCTGCTTCGGCGGTCTATCCACCGTTCATGGCATCTACTAGAACTGCAAAGCAATAATAAATTATGAAGTTTAAGATATTTGTGTTTGCATTGCATATATAGGCGTCGACTGGGCGGAAGTTCGTGTTATATTGCAGTGAGAAAAGTCTTGAGGGGAAGGTGCTGATGTGACTCGAGAAGAGGGCAAATTGCTCCTTAGTGCACCAACTGGCCCATTCAAATTACTGTAGTTTGTCTCATTCATTTTTGTTCAATGATAGCTGCATCCTTAAGTAGTTCATTATAGTACCACACAAGGCCGTCGTACGGGTATCATAATATAACAATTAGCGATCACGGATGGTATATACCGCACACAGGGCCACAAAAATTATGTGACAACCTCTAATGATTGTGCACTAAGGAGTGGCAGCAGATTTCGCTTATGAAAAAGTAGTAAGCAGTGCGCCATGCATGCGCTTATATCCATCGGTAAGCTACATAAATATGTATGTACACCAGCCAAATGAAGCTATAGTCTCAGATGTTCTGCGCCGCTCAGCCACGCTCACGAGGCGCGCGTACCCTTAGGTGATTCGGAGGCTGCGTCGATGCCTCCCTGTCTTGGGGCCTTCGCGGTAGCGTTTGGGGCTGCCTCTCACCTTGTGTAAGTCACCTACGCCTGTAGCGTGCGTGCAATTAATGGCTGAAGTACTGGCGAGGTGCTGAAACACGGGTGAAAGCTTACTGAACAGTGAAGCGTAGGGAAGGTATAGCGAAAGTCAATGTCAGCGAAGTTCTTGCTGCACATGGTCAAATAAGGCATGGGGTGCTTTGACCACAATATTTTTCCTGAGTTTCGACTCCCTAGGATACACAGAAGAATAGAAGCTCAGACTAGTTAGTGCGTCAGCTAGTTGTGAAAGCTAACGCCCTTTTTTACGGGTAGGTGATTATATAAAGGCACATAGCAGTACTCCACCATGCCACATTTTTAAGAAACAAGGTGTCGTGCTTTTAAAACGAGCGTTAAAAGCGGACAACCATGGTTGTTTTAACAGCGTCAGTAGCCACCACACACAAGATAGCCTATTGAACTGCGTATTTGACATTTTTTATCATGATGCTGGTGTCTGTGGACTTTCTTACGGAAAGAAAGATTTCCTCCTTGCTGGGCTGTTGCACGAAAGTACAAAATCCGACGTCACAGGCTCAGCAGTGCACTATTAGTGAGGTCATGCGCACTAGCAGCCGCCCAGAATGGACTATATAGGCGCCCAGAGAGCCATGAGTGAAAAGGTGAATATGATTCTACGCCTCGAAAGCACGCGAATCCGCCAACTGACGTCATACAACCCGGTTCGCGGCACCGCCATCGGTCGCACACCAGGCTAATAGCCACAAGTGGCGAAGTAAGACTCCGGTTAAGCTGCGTAGACGCTCTCTCTTACTGGAAGCGTGTTGCAGCAAGTGGCCATGTCAGGCCGGTGGTTCTATTCTGTACACTGTCTAGTTCCACCACATTGTCAAATTTCATAATGGCTGCATTTTAAGCCAATCAGAGAGGTTGTAGCAGCTCACTTGCCAAATTAGCATCGATCAATGGCAGAATCTGACAACGTGGCGGAATTAGAGAATGTTCAGAATTGCACCCTGGGCTCACCAGTGACGAGGCGGAGGCTTAGCTAGCAGATCAGTGTGCAGTGGTCACCACATATCAAGATATATTCAATACCTTTTGATATATCAGATATCATTAGTAGATCATCCTGCACTAATTTCTTTGAGTGCCAAAACTAAACTCTTAGTCATATGTTTTCATATTTCAATTGAATGTAGGCACTTCAAGGAAAACAAGTAGTGTGTATTGCTGTAATAGAGATATATAATGTATTTCTATATGCAGCGTATTATGTCCTTTTTAATACTTTCTATATAACAATAACGTTATCATATTCGCGTTTTGTACGCAGTGTAACAATTTAGTTTTCAGTCAGTGGTATGCATAAGCACAAAATCACAATTACAGTGTGCACACTCGTTTTTTGTGCACTGCCCGTCAGGTGCCATGTCTACTGCAGTACTGCTGCCTCTCTGATATACTGTTTCGTCTTTGGAATTTTTGAAGGGGCTTTGAACTGGGCAAGCTGTTTTAAAAACGGCGTTTTTCCGTCTTGTCTTTCTGTACGACAGAGTGAAAGTAAACTTGATATTGGTTTGATCTAATTAGAAAAACACGACGCTTTTTATTATTCACTTTGATGTCCTACGTGATTTTAGTTTTGCAACAAACAACTATGATAGCCGCGCTATTTCGCTTACTTTGCCAGATGATGATTTACAGCTTCAATGAGAAAATATTGTCTTATAATACTACTTTTCTAATCGACAATTTCAGCACGCTGCAAGTGTTCATTCTCCTAGCCACAGCCAACGAACCAAAGTTTAGGCTATTTTAGTTCTCTTGATCTTGGGTGCCATATCCGCACTATGTGTTTTTAGATTATGAAGCGGCATAAGGTATGTGCACAGCACGCGGATGCCTTGACCATGCTAAACACTCGGCCGCGAGGGCAGGTTGTTCTGTCACCCTTATTCTAAACTGCTTTAAGTTGATTATACCCATGTGCCCATATATTACATAAACTAGATCTCAGTTTTCCCTCACAACTTTTTTTTCCCCCTAAGATCTAGATATTCGCTGGTTTTCTTGAACAAAGACTACTTGACAATACAGGAGTTTAAAAATATTTTGTGTTTGCTGGATCTCCTAATAGTAAACTTATTTGTTGGGGTTCAACGTCCCAAAAGCACAATATAAATATGAAAAATGGTGGAAGGCTCCGGAAATTCAGACCTCCTGGGGTTCTTTACAGTGGTCCTAAATATAAGGACACGGATTTCAAATATTTTGGCTTCCTCTTAAAATGTGGCCACGGCAACCGGCATTCACTCCGGCAGCCGAATGCCTTAGCCACTAGAGCACGGTGGCGGCTTATGTCACAAAAAAGATTATTGTCGATTGAGCAGTCGTCTTTGCAAGAACCATTAACAGAGGCGTGATAATCGCGTGAAAATCAATTCCGTGTGGTGCCCTGGTGCAAAACGATGAGCTCAAAGAATCTTGAGGTATTTGAAACTTACAGATACTGCGGCGCCGCTGGACAGTGGTGGCTGGGATCTCTGTTGAGATGATTCAAGTTTTAAACCGGCTCAAACAGCAGACCCTGCTCCTCTTTTTCACGCGTTTGTAGTCACTTTTCAATGTTGTGAACGGCCACGATAGTACTGTCTCTGAGTTTCTCAAGCCGAGGAAAAAGTAGACGTGCGTTGGTGACAATGTCCTCAACCCCACTGTGCAGGCTTTTCACTTGTGCTAACCGTATGCTCCCCATCCTCTCTCGCCTCGCAAGGCCTACGCAGACAGCGTATCTTAGTAGAAACCACTAAAGCACGAAACATATGCAGCGTTTTTGCCGGTGTTTTCCCGGCACGGCTTCGCTTAGCGTCATCGCGTCAACGCTGCCAAAGAGGGTGGCAAACCATGTGAGGAGCGCTAAGGCACAAAACACATGGCCAAGGTCACGGTCATGGCCATGTGGAATACATGGCCAAGGTCACCGTCAACTCAGCGTCGCACAGTATGTCGAAGAGCATGAACCCGAGACCTCGCAAAACAGTGTGCAGTGTCCATCAAAGAAACAACAAAAAATATTTCTGAAAATCGGTTTGATGTTTTATTTGCAGTCTTTAAATGAGCAAAACAAATCACAGTACCACGGAAAGGTTTCTTTTTTTTTAATTCTAGCGTCAGCTCTTGAGAATCAGAAGAATCAGAAACTAAGTATATACGGCCCGTGAGCTTGGAAGTTGTTGTACATCTTTAAGGCCACGTATTAAGCCAGTACACTCAGGCCTGCAAGCGCTTCCGATGGACTTGAGTGTGGCGCTAAAAAACGATTGAAAGAAATCCCAAGCGCTTCCATTCGAAGCTCCTGAGGAAGAAACTATATCAAATACAAGCACCAGTTAAAGCTTTTTGGGTCACACAGAGCACGGCGACGCACGGTGACGACTTAATAGATCCGAGACGGGCCGGAACCATTTTGGCAACAGTGACGATGCTGTTACGTAGCCGAAGTTGGTGGCACCCATGCGCTGATTGGTTCTCCATCCTTCGGCTCGCATCCGGCGTCGAAATGGTTTCGACGCCGACGCTGCAGGTATCTGAATCGTCCAGAAGTTTCGCGTTTTGGCCGCCGGCACCGGCAGCGTCGACGCCGAGTGACGCCGGAGTGCGAAACGCCGGATAAACGCTGCTTATGTTTAGGGCTTTAAACCGACTGTTCGAGCTGCCCATCCATTCACTGACAACCCCTATAAATAAGCACTGCATCGAACACCAGCATCCCACTACTCGTTGAAGAAAACGCTTCTCCTGCTTTGACTAAGGAAGAGTAATAAAAATGAAATAACAATTACGCATTCCTAAACCATCTTTCGCTTCTGAAAACCTATGCAGGTGGCGTATCCTAATAAAACTGACTGCTCAAGCTGCACAAATGTTCACTGGCCACGCCGTATATTTAGGCACAGGAGCGCACATCAGCCCCCAACACTGGGTAAAGACAACGATTCTCCTTCATTCAATAAAAATAATAAAGACGACAGAACAGTTAAGGATTACCAAACCATACCCAATACGCAACATCTATGCGATAACCCCACCATTCTCCGACGCATTTACTCGAGTTCCCCATGTGGGAGGATGCGAATGATTTTTTTTTTAGAGTGAAGCTCCTTAAGCCATAGTTTATGCGTTCTCCATGTACATATTTTTAGTGTAGTGCGTATCACGAGTATTTCCCAAGCACTATATCTGTAGCAGATAGCTACAACTCGTTTAGTTCTTCGAATGTCTGCTGTATTGTGATACTTGTATATTCTGAATATATAATGAAGAAGAAAAACATTGATACCATGGGCAAAACGATCATCACCACGACAAGATGGCACGTGATTATCAATCGAGCACCGTCATTTTGGTCCACCTGCTTTCTTTTTCGAGCTACCACCCACTTGCTCGGCTCGTTCAGTAAACATCCTTTACATTTGGTGGAGGTGCTGAATAACCACATCATCTATGCCTTGGAACTCCGATCCCGCACCCTTGATCCTGCCCAACAGAGAGTACCTGTCGTGGCCGCTACTTGACCCGGCTTGGTTCACGAGCAAGACCTGCCAATCTTTTTGGGCACCGATGACCAGGACCTTGAAAACTCGCTGTCATCCTACGAAAAGTCAGTGGACCAAACAGGTGGGATGCCTATGCTATGTTGAGCACCATCAACTTTTACTTGGCTAATGTAGTGAAGCTGTGGTATATAAACAACGAATGCGAGTGCGAAATCTGGGCCGCTTTTAATCAGGTAATATCCTCGGTTTTCGGTCGCCCTGCCATGCGGAAGTTGCGTGCCGAGCGACGCCTGCGTTCACGGGCACAAGAACCAGGTGAAAAGTTCACCGCCTATATATAGGACACACGCGATCCCTGCAGGTGCGTCGAGGCCGCAATAAGCGAAAATGCTAAGATCCAGCATATTATGAAGGGTGTCGATGACCACGTTTTTCAAATGCTCCTTGCGAAGTCTCCTGGCGCAGTGTCCGAAATCGTAACTCTGTGCCAGAACTACGACGAATTGTGATGGCAATGAGCTCTCAGTGGTCGTCCATATCAACCTAACCAACCACTCGCTGCACTGTACGTCGTGCCTGACCACTCCCGCCTTTTAGCACAGATGAAAGACTTCGTGCGTGAGGAGGTCGCCCGTCAGCTTTCCCTCCTGCCTTTTTCTCAGCGCCAAGATCTCCCGCAGTAGCAGCAAGTGTGACCATCGACCCTGTTGACTCCCATGCATCGACATGCGCTTTAGGACCAGATTGCCAAGGCTATGCCAGTGCCCTCTATGCAGCACGTTTTCACCACGACTTTTACTTACCCTGACGTACTAAAGAAGCAGCGGCTACACCAACCCTCGCCGTTCAATAGACTGCCCTATGTTCCGCTCCCACTCAGTAGTGCGTCGCATGGTCTCCTCCACTCACTACTAGAGCCTCGACTTAGCCGAACGCCACGTGGGTGGCGCCCCTCATGGCAAATGCCTGCCGAACCCGCCATAACCGTTCGATGTGCTTTGCATGCGGCGGCCCTGACCATATCGCCATCGTCGTGCACAGACGCCCGATCACAGAAAAACTACATGGACAGAACTTCTTCTGGTTACGAAAGTTTGGATTCTAAGTGAAGTACGTCTTCACATGAATATCCGGCAACTTTTTCTCGTCGCTCACATTCACCTAATTGTCAACCTTTGTCACCCATGTGCCGATAAGCAGCCCTTCAAAATGAGAGAAACTAGCCGTCGCAGTTCAGAAGGCAAGGCCTGCGCTATCAAAACAATCAAGTCCTGAAACCCTGCCGCCAAATATCGCTGAAGTTTTTGAAGACGGCACCCATGCATACGCGCTTGTAGATTCCGGTGCCGCCGTGTCTGTTATAGACGCTAAACGTTGCCGCAAGCTACAAAGATGACCACGCTGCTTGATATGATGTGTTTCCGTGCAGCGAATACAGAACCTTCTCGGTCTATAGCCGCTTTCAATGCCCAAATGACCATCGCGGAGGACCACAACATTGTTGAGTTTATCGTCATTTCCTCCTGCTCTCATAATATCTTACTTGACTGGGATTTCCTATCGCGTATTCACGCTGTTATAGATTGTTCCCGTTTCAAGCTTTAGCTGATCCTGTTGTTAGACCAGCCCTACGAAGACACGCATCAAGCGGCACACAAGCTAGTTGTCAGAGAAGACACCGACATTACACCGACAGCAGCTATTTTGCTCCCTGTGTTCTCCGACAGCATGTGTGATGAAGTCGAACGCTTTGGGCCATTAAGCCTATTTCTATGTTGGGAACTACTTTTCTCTTATTCAGCCCTCTCAATTTCAAATGGAGCCAGTGCTCTCTGCCCCACCGATCCTTTTCCCTATACAATTAAAGAATTTGAAGGCAAATCTCTTGGATGCGTGCAGCCCATTGCTAAGAGACAAATTTTTACCGTGCAGGAAGAATCATGCCGAAGTGACCTCGCCGCTATCAGTGCCCTTAACCACTCTGATGTAGAGGCTTCGGAAGTACTTGATTCGTCTATCGCAGATGGACTGTCGCCACCTGAACGATCTGATCTCCTCCGACTGCTGTACGCTCCGCCGCGGTGGTCTAGTGGCTAAGGTACTCGGCTGCTGACCCGCAGGTTGCGGGTTCAAATCCCGGCTGCGGCGGCTGCATTTCCGATGGAGGCGGAAATGTTGTAGGCCCGTGTGCTCAGATTTGGGTGCACGTTAAAGAACCCCAGGTGGTCGAAATTTCCGGAGCCCTCCACTACGGCGTCACTCATAATCATATGTTGGTTTTGGGACGTTAAACATCACATATCAATCAATCCGACTGCTGTACCAGTTCGGAGAATATTTCGATGCTGTTCAACATGCACTTGGCCGAAAACTACTACGCTTCTATTTATTGATACCGTCTTCCATGCGCCGATTCGGCTACGACCATACCGTATCTCCGCAGCAGAACACCAGGCGCCAGGTCATTAACGAACAGGGGGACGATATGCTGCAACGCGTCGTCATACCGTCTTCACGAAGTCCATGGTGCATCATCTGTAGTGCTCATTAAAGAAAGATGGTTCTATTCGCTTCTGCGTGGACTACCGGCGTCTAAATAAGATCCCTCAAAAGAGCGTGTACCCTTTACCTAGGATTGACGATGTCCTTGTTAGTTTATAGGGCGCAGATTTTTTTTCATCGTCGGATTTCCGTTCGGGGTACAGGAAGGTGCCCTTGCAAATGATAATCGACCGAAAACAGCCTCCGCGACACCCGACGGTCTATATGAGTTCATTGTCATGCCCTTCGGCTTCTGCGATGCGCCTGCCACCTCCGAGCACACGGTGGACTCGGTTCTTCGGGGTTTGAAGTGGCAAGTATATCTCTGCTATCTAGATGATATTGTTATTTTTGCGCCAGACTTTTCAACTTATCTCGAGCGCCAGAAACACGTCCTAACGTGCCTGAAAAATTCTCACCTCCAACGCAACCTCAAGAAGTGTCACTTCGCTGCGCAGCAAAGTACGATTTTCGGTCACGCCGTATCAAATAATGGTATAATTTCAAATCCAGCTAAATTACGTTCTGTCACCGACTTCCCCAAACCAATGACTGTGAAGCAGTTACGGAGCTGTAGGGCAATGCTAATACTTTCGCGGATTTGTGTGCAACTTCGCCTCTATCGATGCGGCTCAGAACGAACTTCTAGACACCGCGTTAATATTTTGTCATGATATTTGAGTGTGACCAAGCCTTTTCCACTCTTCGTCGTCTCCTCACTTCACCACCAATATTGCGTCACTGCGATCCTACTACGGCAACTGAGGTCCACACCAACGCCATCGGTGTCGGCCTCGGTGCGGTTCTCGCGCAACGCAAGCCTGTATTCGCCGAGTATGTCATCGCATACGCCAGAAGAACTCACAGTAAGGCTGAATCGAACTACAATAATACTGCCACGTTCCATTTCCCAAGTTTTTGTTACCGTTCCGAAACACCACACGATTCTCAGCGCAAACCGCGCCTGCAGGTTTCGAGAAGGTTCCGGACCCTAGTAGATCATTTCGATAAGATCACGCCCACTGTGCGAATGGTACAGATTGTTCTGGAACCTACGCCACCGCCTGCGATAACGCTAGAACATTCGACGGCAAGGGTATAAATGCCGACGCGCTTCGCCGCTTGTCAGTTGTTGATCGAAGGCCGACGCTTCGTTCACCGCTATCAGTCCGAGACTGCTATCTGTGCAAGACTGCTGCTGTAATTAGACTTTCCCTTTACTGGGCACAGGTTCGCCCAAATAAACAGTTGAATCCCAACACGAAGTTTCCTGTCTTCGGCCACGTCACGACCCCGTGACATCTGGTGGAGGTGCTGCTTCGTTCATGTACCGGACGCCCCCGTCAAGCCGTGAACCCAGCCCACGTCGCGGAGAAAACACAGACGCCAACCAAGAGCAGCGAACAAGCCGCCGACAGCAAGGTCTCCCACCGGAGTACGGCCTTCTACAAGACAAAGCGCGGAAGACCAAGACCATGACCTCGACTGCAGCGACAATGACAACCGGAGCGTCCCAGCCCGCGATCGTCATTCATCAGCCCAGGGAACCACCAACGTTCCTTGGCTCATCGTTTGAAGACCCGGAAACCTGGCTAGAAACATACGACCGTGTGGCCGCCCTCAACCACTGGGACAACGAAGAAAAGCTCCGTCGTGTGTACTTCTACCTGGAAGACACCGCAAGGACCTGGCTAGAGAATCGGGAGTCCACGCTCCGAACCAGGGATGTCTTCTGCGGCGCATTTCTGCAAACGTTCGCGAGCGTCGCTCGCAAAGAGAGGGCCGCTGCTCTACTCGAGACCCGGGTTCAGCTACCAAATGAAAGGTTGGAATTTTCACAGAGGAGATGACCCGCCTATTCCGTCACGCTGACCCAGACATGCCTGAGGAAAAGAAAGTTCGTTTCCTCATGCGAGGGGTCAAACAGGAGCTCTTCGCGGGACTAATGAGGAATCCACCGAACACCGTCCAAGAATTTGTATCCGAGGCGACCACCATCGAAAAAACCCTGTACATGCGCACCAGACAGTATAATCGTCACCTGACTCCAGAATGCGCTGCTGCTCAAGCCAGTGACTCCGAAGACTTGCGTGAAACGATCCGAGCGATTGTGCAGGAAGAGCTGCGCAAACTGTTGCCTTCGGCGCAACCTCAAGTGGATTCGATCGCCGACATTGTGCGAGAAGAAGTCCGTCAATCGCTTCGAATTCCCCAAACACCGCTGCCCGAACCAGAAACTATGGGCTACGCCGCTGCGGTGCGCCACAACGCTCCTCCCCGTCCACGCCAAAACGCCGCCCCATCGCACTTCCGTCGCCAGACGCTACCGCGCCACCACCCCCACCGACGTCCTACCGCTCCCCAGCGGGCCAGCGCAGTGCACCGAGGAAAACGGACGTTTGGCGTGCACCTGACAACCGCCCGCTCTGCTACCACTGCGGCGAGGCCGGGCACACATACCGCCGTTGCCAGTACCGAAAGATGAGACTGCGTGGCTTCGCCTTCAATGCACCGCGTCCGCGGCTAGGAGATCGGCCACGTGACATCGCCGACTACCTGGCAGGAACTCAATGGACACCACGAAGTCCTTCCCGTTCACCGTCGCCCAGCCGCCACATGTCACCGCACCCCCGGCAGTACTCTGGCCCAACGCGGGGCCGGTCTCCTAGCCCGTATCCGGGAAACTAAGGACAGCAACCGATGGAGGTGCGGTTACTGTGCGACGAACTACCAAAGATCCTCCGACGACGCCGCCGCCGCGACGGGGCTTTCCGAACACAACAGCAACCAGGCAAAGTCCTGACGGCAAAAGCTCACTTACCGAAGGTGGCCGGACGACGCAACATGGAAGCAGCGGAACAAGCCGACGCAGCCGTGACCCGACGCCACGCCCTAACTGTAATGCGAGACGGCGAACTAGCGACCTCGACGTTCTTATCGACGGCCACAGTGTGACCGCTCTCGTGGATACTTGAGCCGACTATTCTGTCATCAGTGAGTCGTTCGCCGCAAAGTTAAAGAAAGTTTGGACAGCTTGGAAAGGCCCTGAAATCCGCACAGCCGGTGGTCATCTCGTAACGCCTGCAGGAATATGCACAGCGAGAGTCACCATTAACGGCCGTATTTATCCTACAGACTTCGTAGTCCTACAGCGTTGCTCGAGAGATGTCATCCTTGGCATGGACTTTTTATGCCTCCGTGGTGCTGTCATCAACCTAAAAACAAAGTCGATAACGTTATCCACAGAAGAAGCACTACCGCCGCGCACGCCGTCAGGACACCATGCCTTGAATGTGCTGGAAGAACAAGTCACCATTCCGCCTCGCTCAAGCGTCATTATTTCAGTCGGCGCTCCTAAATCACCTGACTTGGAAGGTGTCGTTGAAGGCAGTCAGCATCTGTTGGTCACCCGAAATATTTGCGTCGCAAGAGGAATTGCAGAGCTGCGGGGAGGCAAAGCAACGGTTATGCTCACGAATTTCAGCAATGAGTACAAACATGTGAACAAAGGAACAACGGTCACATACATCGAAGAAATTGTCGGAGCCACCAGTGCTTTCGCCCTCGCCGATTCTGCGGAACCTGCTCAGAGGAACCAAGCCCCTCCCATAGCTTTCGACATCAGTCCCAGACTTCCGAACGATAAGCAAGAACAGCTCAAGGCCCTGCTCCTGCAATACGAAGATTGCTTTTCGTCGTCAGCGAAAATTCGGCAGACCCCAATCACGAAACATCGCATCATAACCGAAGAAAATGCCAGACCACTCCGTCAGAGTCCGTACAGGATTTCGACGCGAAAACGTGAGGCCATGAAGAGACAAGTTGATGAAATGCTGCGAGATGACATTATCCAGCCGTCCAAGAGTCAATGGGCATCCCCCGTGGTGTTAGTGAAGAAAAAGGATGGGACCCTACATTTCTGCGTCGATTATCGCCGCCTGAACGAAATCACAAGAAAGGACGTGTATGCTCTCCCACGAATAGACGACGCACTTGATCGGCTCCATAACGCCAAGTACTTTTCGTCAATGGACCTCAAGACTGGCTATTGGCAAATCAAAGTCGACGAAAGAGACCGAGAGAAGACGGCGTTTTAGATGTGGAGCATCTAATACTCGAGGCTTGTAGTGCGGCACCATCCGCAAGCTTCCTCCTCCTTCTTCCACCATCGGTGCATCCTTTCCTCCTCTACACACCGCGCGCGCTTCACTCCTCCACCATCTGTGCACTCTTCCTCCTCTACACACCGCGTGCGCTTCTCCTCTTCACGAACATTCGCTAGCTGTATAATGTAGCGCGCATGCGCCGTCACGTTTCGAGAACATCGGCAGCTGACGCGCGCGCATGCGCCGTCGCGCTTCGAGAACATCGGCAGCTGACGCGCGCGCATGCGCCGTTGCGCTTCTCCCCCTTCTCGAACATTCGACAGCTGACAGTGCATGCGCCGTCGCGCTGTATATATACTCAAGGTCGGCGCTCGCTCGCTCAGTTGCCGCTCGTCGGTTGGTTTGTACGGCGCGTCGACGTCCAAGGTCGCGGTGAAATGAATTCCAACGAATCCATAAACACAGGTCGCGGTGAAATGAATTCCAACGAATCCACAAACACAATGATCGACGTCCCTTCGACCAGCGCCGCCCTTTCGCATACGTGTGTACGTGTTCACTCATTTAACACCCCCTCCTACAACCACGTTAACCAATTTAGCCATCGACCCAAGTAAGTCGCAATTTAACACCCCATTTCACAACCACGTTAACCAATTTAGCCATCGACCCAAGTAAGTCGCACTTTAACACCCCGTTAACCAATTATATGCTCTGCATCCTCCTCAGTGTTCCCCCGAGGGAAGCTGCGGGCAATTTTTTACAACACCGGACGGCCTCTTCGAGTTTAAGGTGATGCCCTTCGGCCTTTGCTCAGCGCCTGCAACTCTTCAATGCGTTATGGATACAGTACTGGCAGGATTGAACTGGCAGGCTTGCCTTGTGTACGTGGACGACGTCCTCGTGTTTTCCTCGAGTTTCGACGAGCATCTTCGGCGCCTTGAAGCTGTACTTCAAGCCATCAAGACGTCCGGACTCAAACTGAAGCCAGAAAAGTGCATATTTGCGTATGAGGAGCTCTTGTTTCTGGGGCACGTTATCAGCAAGTCTGGAGTTCGTCCCGATCCACAGAAAACAGCCGTCATCGCCGACTTCCCGCCGCCCACTGACAAGAAGGCCGTGCGCCGATTTCTAGGCCTGTGCGCCTATTATAGGCGGTTCGTGAAAAACTTCGCCCGCATCGTCGATCCTCTCACTAACCTTACCAAGGCCGACGTAGAGTTCAAGTGGGAAACGCCACAGGAACACGCTTTCCAGGAGCTTAAACATCGCCTCCAGACGCCTCCGTTACTTCCCCATTTCGACGAATTCGTCGAGACAGAAATACATACTGACGCAGCAGCGTAGGTCTTGGCGCCGTTCTTGTGCAGAGGGCTGACGGACTTGAAAGGGTTATTAGTTACGCCAGCCGATTGCTATCCAAAGCAGAGGCAAATTATTCCACAACAGAAAAGGAGTGCCTCGCCATCATCTGGGCTACGTCGAAATTTCGCCCCTACCTCTACGGCAGGCCCTTCAAAGTTGTGAGCGACCACCACGCCTTGTGTTGGCTAGCCACCTTGAAGGACCCTTCAGGTCGCCTCGCACGATGGAGCCTGAGACTTCAAGAATATGACATTACTGTCATTTACAAGTCCGGCAAAAACACTCTGACGCTGACTGTCTCTCTCGTGCGCCTGTCGACCAACCGCTACCCGACGACCCGGATGACGACTATTTCTTGGGAACGATAACTACCGACGACTTCGCTGAACGACAGCGGGCCGACCCGGAACTTAAGGCCCTAATAGAATACCTCGAAGGCAGGACCGCCGAAGTCCCGAAGGTATTCAAGCGCGCACTTGCGTCGTTCTTTCTACAAAACGGTCTCCTACAAAAGAAAAACATTTCACCGCTTCGAGCTATGTACCTCCTTGTGGTGCCTTCAGCTTTGCGACCAGAACTCCTGCAGGCCCTACACGACGATCCGACGGCAGGGCACCTCGGTGTTTCTCGCACGCTCGCGAGGATACAAGAAAGGTACTACTGGCCACGTCTTACCACCGACGTCACTCGTTATGTGAGGACATGCCGGGACTGTCAGCGACGCAAGACACCGCCGGCAAGGCCAGCGGGACTTCTGCAGCCAATTGATCCACCTTGCCGACCTTTCCAGCAGATCGGTATGGGCCTACTGGGGCCGTTCCCGACGTCGGCTTTCGGAAACAAGTGGATCGTGGTAGCTACCGACTACCTCACCCGCTACGCCGAGACAAAAACCCTGCCAAAAGGCAGTGCATCCGAGGTAGCTATGTTCTTCGTCGAAAATATCGTCCTACGTCACGGCGCCCCGGAGGTCCTTATCACCGACAGAGGAACGGCATTCACTGCCGACTTAACTCAAGCAATCACAATCATGGCACACAGCTAAACAAACCACCGCCGGACGACAGCGTACCACCCACAGACCAACGGCCTCACCGAGCGGCTTAACAAGACGATCGCCGACATGCTGTCAATGTACGTCGATGTCGAACACAAGACGTGGGACGCCATTTTTCCGTATGTGACCTTCGCATACAACACGGCGGTGCAGGAGACGACGCAGATATCTCCATACAAATTGGTCTACGGAAGGAGCCCGGCAATGACGCTCGATGCCATGTTACCCAACGTCACCGACGAAGAAAACCTCGATGTGAGCGAGTACCTTCAACGCGCCGAAGAAGCCCGACAACTCGCGCGTCTCCGTATCAAAAATCAACAGACGACCGACAGCGCCGTTATAGTCTTCGACGGTGCTTCGTGGAATACCAGTCTGGTGAACATTTTTGGATGTGGACGCCGATACGCCGACGTGGACTAAGTGAAAAGCTTCTGCGACGGTACTTCGGACCGTACAGCGTGGTTCGACGTCCCGGCCCACTGGATTACGAGGTTGTCCCCGACGGCATCACGAACTCTCAACGACGCCGATCGCGACCTGAAGTCGTCCATGTCGCGCGCCTCAAGCCGTTTCATGCACGTTAACAAACTGAAACAGTGTTTTTTGTAATATTGTTGTATTGTAATTTATTCATTGTACTTTCTTGCATTATTATTGTACCTTCAACTTTAGTTAAAGCATAGCGACGATGCCTTTTTTTCAGAGGGGGCAATGCCACGTTCCATTTCCCAAGTTTTTGTTATCGTTCCGAAACACCACACAATTCTCTGTGCAAACTGCGCCTGCAGGTTTCGAGAAGGTTCCGGACTGTAGTAGATCATTTCGATAACATCACGCCCACTGTGCGAACGGCACAGATTGTTCTGGAACCTACGCCACCGCCAGCGATAACGCTAGAACATTCGACGGCAAGGGTATAAATGCCGACGCGCTTCGCCGCTTGTCAGTTGTTGATCGAAGGCCGACGCTCCGTTCGCCGCTATCAGTCCGAGACTGCTATCTGTGCAAGACTGCTGCTGTAGTTAGACTTTCCCTTTACCGGGCACAGGCTCGCCCAAATAAACAGTTGAATGCCAACACGAAGTTTCCTGTCTTCGGCCACGTCACGACCCCGTGACAATATCGAGAAGGAAAGCTTGACAATCGTTTGGGGGCTTGTCAAGATTCACCTATACCTTTAAGGCCGTACTTTTGATGTAGTAATGGACCACGACGCATTATGCTGGTTGTCTTCGCTCAAGGATTCATCAGGCATCTTGGGCTTCATCAGGCATCTTGGGGTTCTTGGGCTTCAGGAATACGTAATCCGCGTTGTATATTGTTCCGGCCGCAAGCATACTGATGCTGATGCACTTTCGCAGACCCAACTACCCCTGACATTGCATCAATTTTCTCACACCACACGCTGTCAGCGACTGACGCGGACACCATATCTTCTGCACAACGCAATGATCCATGAATTGCTTAACTTTTTGATGTGTTATCTGAGGCACTGACACTTTCGACCACTCGAACCCTGCGCCGCCAGGCTCCACACTTCACTATTCGGGATTACCTTTTGTACCAGCGCAACTGTTCCGCAGATGGTAGAAAATGACTACTATTTATTTCCCAAATGCTGCGCTCTACAATCTACGCGTCGTTTTGTATAGACCCCCAATGTGTTCATGTCCGTGCTTGCAAGATCTTCGTGCAACTACGAACAAGGTATTATTGGCGTGGAATGTTTACCATCGTCTGCCAGTTCGTTCGCGGCTGCCACGAATTTCATCAGCTGGAAAACCCGCCACTTAGTGCAACAGGTTCATTGCAACTACTTTCATGCCCAGACCGCCCAGTCAACCGTGTTAGAATTGGCCTGTACGGATTCCTGTCATCAACAACGGCAGGCAACCGATGGGCTATCATGACTGTTGACCAGATTACACGGTACGCTTGAACTGCTGCTCTTCCCACAGCAACAGTGCAAGACGTGGCATCTTTCATGCTAAATCATTTTGTGCTTTGTCAAGGCCCTCCTCGTGAACCCTTCAATGACGTGGGCGTGTATTCCTTTCCGATGTTATCCAAGCACTTCTTTAACAGTGTCATACTGTACACCGGAAGTGTACAGCCTAGCACCGCAGACGAACAAATTGACTGAGTGGTTCACACGTACTCTGGGTGACATGCCCACGACGCATGTCGCTTCTGAATAAACAAACTGGTACTTCGTTCTTACATTTGTGACATACGCGTATAACACTGCTAGGCAAGTCACTACCGGGTTTTCCCCATTTCTACACATATACGGTCGTGAACCATCGCGCACCATCGACACTTTGCTGTCATACGCGCTAGACTCCTCTGATGGCGCGCCTGTCTTGAAAGCTGCTCGTTACGCGGAGAATTGTCGCAAGCTGGCGAAGCGGCTCCCTACAGCTGACCAACAGCGCCAGAAGGAGACCCGCGACGACAACCATAATTCTCCACCAACGTTCGTTCCTGGAGCTCTTGATTGGCTGTATTTACCGCCCTTCGCTCCTGGTTTATCGCCTAAGCTACTCTGCAATTATCAGGGTCCCTACCGTGTCGTCGAGCGTATATCACCCGTGAATTACGCTATTGAACCTCTCACGCCACCGAGCTACCATTGTTGGTGTGCACGTGGTATCGTTCACGTAGACCATCTCAAGCCCTACTTCAAACCGCATGTCCCCACCTGTTACATTTCTAGAATGCCTTAATCTTTTTCACCGGGGGTAAACGTAATGAAGAAGAAAGACATTGATACGATGGGCTAAACTATCATCACCACGAGAAGAAGGCACGAGATTAGCAATTGAGCTCCCTCATCTGTGTCCACCTGCGTTCTTTTTGGAGCTACCACCCGCTTGATGGGCTCGTTCAATAAACCACCTTTACAAATATACAAAGAAAAGTTCCGAGATGGTGGTACTTGTGGACTTCTCTTGTGAACAGACGGACGGACGGACGGACGGACAGACAGACAGGCAGACAGACGGACGGACAGACGGACAGACAGACAGACAGACAGACAGACAGACAGACAGACAGACAGACAGACAGACAGGCAGACAGACAGACAGACAGACAGACAGACAGGCGGATGGATGAATGAATGGACGGAACGACAGAGAGACAAACAGAGAGACTGACAGATGGACGGATAGACAAATGAACAGAGGGACGGACGCGGCTAGCGGATGGACAATTCAAGGTTTGCTGATAAAACCCCCCGAAGCTTTACCCTACTCATCATCACTCAATTCGTGGATATGCTGTATATATTTTTTTTGTTTTTTACGACATATAAACGTGTAGTGTACATGACATGTTGTATCAATAGGTTAATTTGTAAAAAGTTACGACTCTATGTTATTAGAGAGTTTAAAAATCGGGGCCCCAAGGAGCATGGGGACATAAGAAGCTTGCGTCCATATTGACCCAAGGCCCCAAAATCGAAAACTAGCGTGGGCTCTCAAGACGTAACAAACACGGCATATTTTACGTGGACGCCTCCGGTCCTCACCATGAGAGGTGGTACACGGCTGCATTCTTCCACCAAAATATTGCGGTGAATGGCCTCACATTCAAAGCACAGAACATAACCTATGTGTAGGAAGTCACCATTGCACTAGCTGCCGCACACCTGGACTCGCACGTCATCATTACGGACTCGACAGTATCCTGCCGATTTATTTAACGCGGTATGCCTCACACCTGGGGTACCACATCTTACAAAACAGCAATTACGTAGAGGCCCCAGCGTCCCGAGGGATCATGTGGGCTCCAGGTCACATGGGCCTCGAATGCAATGAATCGGCTTACGCTTCCGCCCGTGCTCACTCTCTGGTACCGCCTTCAGGCCCTTACGAAATGGATCTCAACCCCAATTCAGCCTTACCACTTCATGAAATTACTGAATTTTATCTATTCGGCTACTAAATTTAACCTGAACTTTGTAAGGGCCTTACAAAGGCGGGGAAGCGTTTACTCTTCCGTCCTTACACCAAAACATTGCTGTGCCCGGCAGTTTTAGGTGCGAAATTCTTTAAAACGGCACCCGTTCGTCCCTCGTCGTTGTACGTAACATGTCTTACGCTTTGACCTGCAGGGTGGTGCTGGTGGGAAATTTCTCCTTTGCGTTGTTGAACGATAAAAAACTCGCAGCGTACGTGTTACTTAAAAGCTGAATTAACCTGTCTCTCATTACCCGTTAGCAGCCATTGGCATATACCTTGAGCACTATCAGACAAGAAAGGGTTGCTACATCATACTCGCTGGGCATAACCTCCTTCGTTTTAAAAACGTTTAGCGAGTGTTGGGCCGCAGTGCCATGAATACAATGCCATTAACACGAGGTGGTTAAAGGTGGGAAGTACACACGAAGCGCAAGCCGTAAGAAAGTGTGTGTGTGCCACCTCTCGTTTAGCCCTTGGAATGTCCGCTGGATGACGGTGCTTCTATATGTAGAATATATGATGAAAAGATGCGAGATAGTGGTACTTGGAGTGTTGACTAGATGCGTGAACTGACACACAGACAGATGCATGAACGGACGCACGAAAGGCTACACGGACTGTTGGACGCATGGACGGACGCAGGGGCGGATGCATAGACGAACGCTGGCACGGACGCACGGATGGACGTGCGGACGCACGAACAGACGCACGCATGGACGAGCGGATAGACGCACGGACGGTCACAAAGACGGACGCATGGACGAACGGAGGCAAGAACGAATGAACGAACGGATGCTTCGCCCCACTCTCCATCATTCACCCCGAGAATATGCTGCCATTTTTAAATATCTTGATTCTGCCTGTTCAGGAAAATGCCGCCACTGTGCGGAGAAGTCGTGGGACATCTTCAACATGGTGTGGGCATGCTAGTCAACCCCTCCCCTCACCCCCAAATCAAACCCCACCCGAAGAACTGGGAGGCGGTCCTGCTCGGCTGCTCCGACCTGGCGAGCCAGAAGGCCCTGGTGAACCGAGCCCGAGTCGCGTTGGACGCTAATGGGCTTCTGCAGTGAGGAGCCCACCTGGTGTTTGTGAGGGGTGGCTCACACTGGGCCATTTTCCACATACTCCCTGTATATAAATAAAATAAAGTTTTTAGGGGCGAAGCTCCTTATAGCTTAGAAGTGTGGCAGCTTGGGCTAGTTAGTATGGCATGACGATAGTTATAGCGCGAAAGCAAAACGACGACACAGAGACGTGTCTTTCATGTCCTTCTTGTCTCTGTGTCGTCGTTTTGTTTTCGCGCTATAACTATCGTCTCCTTATAGCGACAACCGTTCGTCCCTCGTAGCCGTTGTAGTAAGTAACAAGTATAACGTTTTGCCTTCCAAGGTGGGGCCGGTGAGAGATTTATTCTGTGCGTGGTTGAACAATAAAAATAGTGCTCAATGTACATGCCATTGGCTGCTAAGGGGGAATGAGAGACAGGAGCATTCGGCCTTTGGTTAACGCGCATGCTGCGATCCCCATTAGCAGCCATTGGCTTGTACATTTAGCACTATCTGACAAAAAACGGTTGCTACGTTATACTCGCTGGGTGTAACCTTCTTAGTTTTGGAAAGGTTTAGCGAGCGTTGAGCCGCAGTGCCATGAATACATTGAACTAGTATATACCATGAATGAACTCAGGTGGTTAAAGGTAGGAAGTAGATACGAAGCGCAAGCTGTAAGAGAGTAAAAGCCGAATTCTGCGGTCTCTCATTTCCCATTAGCAGCCATTGACATGTACGTTGAGCACTATCTGACAGGAAAAGGTTGCCTCGTTATACTCGCTGGGCGTAACCTCCTTGGTTTTAGAAAGATTTAGCGAGCGTTGGGCCGTAGTGCCATGAATACAATGAACTAGTATGTACCATGAACTCAAGGTGGTTAAAGGTGGGAAGTAGACCCGAAGCGCAACCGTAAGAAAGTGTGCGTGTGTCACCTCTCGTTTAGTCTTTGGAATGTCCGCTGGATGGCGATGCTTGTATATGGGGAATATAAGATGAAAAGATGCGAGATGGGGGTTCTTGGAGGGTTGAATAGATGAATGAAAGGACACACAGACAGATGTATGGATGTACACATTAACGGACGCAGGGCCGGATACACGGACGCACGCAGGGACGGACGCATCAACAGACGCATACACGGACGGGTGGATGAACGCATGGACGGACGGAAGCAAGAACGATTGGACGGACGAATGCTTCGCCCCACTCTCCATCATTCATTCCGTGGATATGCTGCCATTTTTTTTTCTCTCCTGCCAAGACGTCTTAAGTCGCCAGCGAGACGAAGCAGACGCAGCGCGAGCCACGGTGCCGTATGGCCCACGTCTCACATTTTTTATTTTCATTTTCGCCCCGGGTGGCACCCTGTGCGTTTGACCGTACGCAGTCTGCGTTTGAGCCAGTTCCAGTCTGCCGCTTCTCCGAACGCAAGAGCAGCCTACGCAACGCAGCTTCGGGACCCAGTGTCTTGGGCCCCGAATTATGAAACTTCTTTTGGCTTATGAATGTTACCGTTTTAGTGAGATAGAGGACCTGCAATTCAGAATTGCGACGACCTTCTTATTCATACTCAATGAAAAAAGGAGTACGCGTGCTGGCTTACTTTGTCAGCTTAGCATAAACTGAAGTGTGAGGTACTGCTTGTTTTTCACAAAATTATAGCTTTAAATATATGAATTTGTTATAAAAACGCAGTAAAGAGCGGGGTCTTTTTATTCCAGTATATAGAATGGAATGCAGCACTTCAGTAAGATGTTAGGCTTGCTTCAAAATCTAGTGCTGGTAAGCAGATACGACACAAAGTTTTCTGTATTCTATGGATATTTTTGTACACTGATTCAAACGCAGAATAAAAGCAAAAGCAAGCATTCGGTGCGGGTTTTTAGTTAAGGCAACATTATATTGACAATTATGAGCGACAACAATTCGCATAGTATTTCGCACAATAATACGCGGACTAAGATGGCGCGCACGAGCAAATATCAACTGAGTAGCATCACATCAGCGTGATATCAGCAATGTTAGGCAATTGAGGTCACACATTGCGTTACCCTTACGCCTGCATACAACAGCCACAGCAACCTTTAAGTTGCGTGGTGGTTCATCTAGGCAGGAAGTGTTAAGAATAATTTTGTCTTTTGCGTCCAGGCAACCAACAGCACAAAACTGCAATATGAAATAAATTTTGTTCTTTGCGACAGCACAGATATAAAGTTGACTTCACTACCTGAAGCCTGACAGATGTGCTTTTTGATTGACTAGGTGGCCACATTTTTGATGGAGATGAAAATGCTTCAGGCCAGTGTGCTTAGTATGCAGTGAACGTAAATAATCCCAAGAGGTAGAAAATTTTGCAACCATCAACTACGGCATCTCTAATAATCATATATTGGTTTTGCGGCGTTATATATAAACAGTTAATATTAGTATTCTTGTTGACGGCAGGAGACATGGGAAGAATACTCGATTTTTCGTTCTTGAAGTGCGCGGTAATAATGCGGGGGGCGTTCGACGGGAACCCTAAATACGTGGTAGGCTGTTTGGCCAGGCCTCCTTCTTAGAGAGAGTAACTTTTTTGTTCGTGGAAGTTTGCTGAGTGCATAATTTTAGGCGCCCCCTGAAGTTTGCACCCCACCGCGGTGGTCTATTGGCTGAGGTACCCGGCTGCTGACCCGCAGGTCGCGAGATCGAATCCCGGCTGCGGTGGCTGCGTTTTTTATGATTGAGGCGCAAACGCTTAGACCCGTGTGCTCACATTTGGGTACACCTTAAAAAACTCCAGGTAGTCTGAATTTCCGGAGCCCTCCACTACGGCGTCTCTCATATACATATGGTATTTGTGGGACGCTATACCACACATATCATTGAATAGATCAATCAATCACTGAAGTTTATAAATGATGAAGACTTGTTGCTCATTTTGTGAGCATATACTGTGACTTAAAAAAAACGTTGCGTGTAGCGCACAAGAGCCCTATGGGAAACGTGCGCGCAGCAGATATTTTGTAATATAACCTAGTCACGCATCATCAAACCTCCCAATCCCTTTGGGCGTCTCTTTTACCTCATCGCGGTCAGGAATGACAGTATACAGAGACATCTGCTAAGCCGGCCTGTCTTCTTTTCTTTTCCATACTTATTATCTCTTTCTTCAGCTCTCTCGCAAGAAAGCGGAATAAAGTATCGGAAGGCAGCAAGGGCTCTTTCAGTTAAATCGAGTACATAGGTTCTCCTAAATTCACTTTCAACACCCGAAATTTCGTTTATTAAGGGATTTCTATTATTCGAGGCACGAAAAACTCAAAAGTTTTTATGCATTTTTCTAGGAAGAAAACAACGAGCGGGCCAAGAGTTTCCACAACCCTTACCACGATCGTTTCTTTGTCACAACACTGGGCAACGTATTCTTCCCGGCATCAAACGTGAGTGATTTTCTACGCAATGAGTTTGTGCTAGCATGATACGAAGTGCATTGAGTGTTTCATGAATTTGTGGGTGGTGTCCATTACGACGCAGCAAGTCGATGGCTCTGCTTCACAAAAGCACGTCCACAATGAACAATAAAAACGAGCCGACACGACAAATGAGCATATTTACTTGTACACTCTGGACCAACTATTGCACGCCAACTGCTTATGTCTCAACTCTGTGACTAACTGGAGTCAGCTACGCCTAATAGCTAATGAATAATAAAGCTCCCTAATGGTCATTAGAGTATCTATTGTGTACAATGTTAACAGAATATTCGTTATCAATACAGCACAGTTACCTGCATGTGCGCACAAGATGAAACACATGAGTCAAAATTCACGGACAAGAAAACGAATTAAAGCCTTATTCCCATTGTAAGTTTCTTATGATCACACCTTTAACCATTTACAAGCATTGGACACACAGTGTACATGAGTGCTACGTAAGTAAGAAAAAAAACTCGACTAAATAATTCAATAGCTTTCCATTAGGTCCACTACACAAATCGAATTGACCAAGTTGAAAATACAAATTTTTTATTATTACTTCCGAAAAAAAAACACCACTCAAGAAACTTCAAAAGAACGCAACGATCGAACAAAAAGCGTCGCTATTTTTTTTTAACTGCCAAAATAAGAAGATGTATGCAGCTAAAAGTTGAGCGGGCTATTGAAGCTTGAGAAAACTGCAGTATTGTCAACTTTCTCGAATACAATTCATTCTTTGACCCTGCACAGCTTGGATTCCGGAAGTCTTTTTCGTGTGAAAACCAGTTGCATTTGTTTACTCGCAAACTTCACTCTTTTCTTGACAATCGTTCATTTGCCGATAGCATTTATTTCGATTTTGCTAAAGCATTCCACAAAGTTCCACACGTGTTACTCCGATTCAAGCTAAGAAATATTGATCTCAATACTAGCATAATAAATTGGTTTGAGTGTTTCCTAGTACATCGCCAGCAATATGTCACAGCTAATGACACCAATTCATCTCTAACGCCGGTTATATCAGGTGTACCCCAGGGCACCGTCCTTGGGCCACTACTTTTTCTTATCTACATCAATGATCTGCCCAAATGTATCTCATCTTGAATACATTTATTTGCTGACGATTGTTTAATTTTTCGGTAAAGTAATATTGATAGTGACATACACACACTCCAATCTGACATTAATGTGACATCCCATTGGTGCAATACAAGGTAGATGGTTCTCAACACTACAAAATGCAAATCAATGCGAGTTTCTCGCATCACTACTAACGCACACTCGTATTACCTTGATGGTAACTTTCTTGAATCGGTTACTTCTTATAACTACTTGGGCATTCATATCACTACTGGCCTACCTTGGAATCTTCACATTGAAAGCATCACCAACAAAGCCAAACGCATGCTTGGCTACATAAGACGAAATTTTCATTCCGCTCCTTCTTCAATAAAACTCCTCCTTTTCAAATTTCTTGTACGTTCCAACTCGACTATGCATCACCGATATGAGATTCATGTACTGAAATTCTTAGTCATCAACTCGAAACTATTCAAAACAACGACACACGTTTCATTTTTTCTAACTATTGGTGAGCAGCCAGCGTATACGGAATGAAAAGTAACTTGGGTCTAACATTTCTGACGTCCCGTCGCAAAAATGCACGGTTGTGCTTATTCGACAAAGTATTCTCACACAATATGCTTCGCCATGCTTTACTTACTTTACCTTCATACATATCCCCGCGTTTAGATCATGTTCACAAAGTTGGCGTTCCCTCTTGCAACACTAAGGCCTTTTTTCATACCTTCATTCCCCATACCTCTAACGACTGGAAACACCTTCCTTCTAACATTGCTACAATTTGCAACCCAGATGTGTTTCGTACCACTGTGTCTAATATTAAATTTTAGGATATTTGATCCTGTATAACGTTGCATTGATATCTGTGAAATTCACTCGTCCAATCTATGTATATTTTTTTGAATGCCAAAAAATTGTCACCTATGCTAACCTGAGCCACATTTACTTCGTCGCAAGAGGAACATTACGACCTTTCTGAACCGTATAACTTGTCTTGTAGAGGTTATAGCTACTTCTGTTCTGCTGTTTGTACTGCAGTTTCCTGACTTGTTGTAATGTATTCACCCACTCCCCTCTTCAATGAAATTGCCTTGAGGGTATTCAAAATAAAAAAACAAAAAAATGGTAATTAAGTTCACTCACACATAGTGTTTCGCATTTATATGTCAGTTTTATTTAAAAGCTATTGATAAAGTGACACATTGAGCATGGTAGTCACTGCTGTATTAAAACCTGTCGTGAGAAAATACTTCTAAGGTTCTGTTTGCTGCTACGTGCGAGCTTGCCACAATTAACTTCGTTATTTTCTTTCTGTTAGGAATATTCGTAATGATACTTTGATTATTCAGCAGAGCACCGTTAATGACGCCGTTACCAACATCAAGGAAAAAAACTCGAGAGGGTTGAAAAGAGAACCGCAGTGCTCGATCAAGACACACATAAGCTTGTGCTAGAACAGTCACTCATAAGTGCTGAAAAAGAAATTACCTTGCTTCGATTGAGACTGAATTGGAAGACCGCATTTGACAAAATTATATTTATTTTTTTATTTATTTAGATAATAGTGCCAGTGTAAATGCCAGACTTTGGGTAGGGGTGGGTAGTATAATGAACATAACGATACGCAGGACATACGAAAAATATTCAGCATATTACACAGCAGCATGAATAGTGCTCTTAGAATAGAAAGAGTAATGCAATGATTCACAAAGAAGCGTGATATGCACTCCATATAAATTGTGCCCTACAAATTAATATCAAAACCTGCCCGAAAACAGTGCACAGCAAGTTTCACACTAAGGCAGTGTGAATACAAGTACAGTCGAAAAATTACATCCAGGCATGTTAGTTACACGCATGCCAAATCGGTAAGGCAAACGTTTTGACTAAGATGGGCACAACAGCAACAAAACGCACTCTAAAGAAGGAAAATGGGAGTGTAGCTATCAGACAGACGGAGCAGGCAATGTACGGAGAAATAATTTCAGATTGACACTTTTGAGAACATCTGGTGGTAATTTGTTCCACTCGTTAATTGTACATGTATATGTTGGTAAGACACAGGAGCTCACTGATTCTTATAGAGTAGGAGGAGCGCCAAATTGGTTCCTTGTAATTAGTTTTTCAGCTTTTTATTATAGATGAGTGAGAGCAGCTTCATTTTTTCGTGGTAACGTCATCATTGCAGAGTTTCGCGATTAGCGTTTTCCCATACAGATGTTGGAGATGTGTCGTGTCGGTAAGCTTCAAGCACAAACCATACAGCTTTTAACTATATTCATTCAAGTTTATTTATCTTAGCTTGCGTGTGGGGATGCCATACAGACGACGCGTATTCTACTAATGACATTAGGTATGTTTTACATGCGAGCAGCTTAGTCTGAAGGGTGATTTAAGTAATGTACGTCATAAGTAACCTAGTTTTTTCAAAGTATTTTTTACATCTAAGCTATATATGATCGTTTCATACTAAATGAGATGTGATTACAAGGCCAAGGTACAAACATTTCAAAAGGAACGACAAAGAGTAATTCCGTAGCTTTTAATGAAGTTTTAAAGGAACATTTCGGCTGGTTGTGGTCACCGCAAGAGATTTTTGGGGTTTATAGTCATTTGCCATTTCGTGCACCAGTCTTTAATTTCAGATAAAGGATGAT
Source organism: Rhipicephalus microplus (assembly GCF_013339725.1). Taxonomy (NCBI): domain Eukaryota; kingdom Metazoa; phylum Arthropoda; class Arachnida; order Ixodida; family Ixodidae; genus Rhipicephalus; species Rhipicephalus microplus. Next base: position 40,001,256 of record NC_051165.1, on the reverse strand, counting down.
TTAAAAGAAGCTGGTCAGTAGAGTCACTCAATTCTTGATAAAGCACTCAGTCATCTGCGAAAAGATTAATGTTACCTGGTATCTCTCTTGCAATATCATTTACAAAAACCGAAAAGAAATGACACCCCAGGACAGAGCGCTTCGATATGCTGGATGGAACTGGCGTGGACAGCGAGCTGGTTTCACCGAACTTGACGCACTGGTACTTGCAGCTCAAGTACGCTTCGATCCAGACCGAAAAAAAAAACAGTCATTATTGTGAATTTGCTGGAATATAAATAGTAGCTTACGGTCTGACACACAAATGCTTTTTCAAAATCTAGAAATTATATATCATTTTGGTTTTGTTTGTTCAAACCAAAGGCAAGGTCATGTAGCGTTTTAAACAGCTGTGTTACCGTCGCACGTTGGAGGCCATTCTAACGACTGTGTATTATGCTGTAGCTTTCAATAAACACGGAAAAGTGCTTGAACATTATGTTTTTCAGAATTTAAATCTTGCGCATAACAGTAATATTGGTCTTTATGCAGAAGGGTTAGAATGGTTTATCTTTTTTGGCATGAAAGTTATTTTGGCATAATGCCAATCTTGAGGAAGTTCTTCTCGAGATAGCGATTCCCGAAATATTAGGTTTAGGTTCACAAAACATCATTCTGCTCAGCGAAGCAGAAACGCAAGGGTATGTTGTCGATCCCATTCGTTTTTCACAGCGAAAGCTGTTATGAGGTAACAACTCGGGCTACGCGCAATTGTCCGTCACCACCGCCCCGCCACCGGTGTCCTTATAAAAAACAAACCTAGCACCAATGACACAGTGGGGCTCGAACCTGGGTCCGCTAGGGCAAGCCCAGTATTCTACCACTGAGCTACGCCGGTGCTTGTTACTTGCGGTGAACGTGTCCTAAAGGGAGACTTGATGTCCAGAGAGCAATCGCGTTAACACGATGTATAACCATTTTTAAACAGCAAAATAACAACCACTCATCAAATTATGTGAATAGGGTACCGAGTGGACCATGCAATGCTCAAAACCATTACAAAAGCTTATTCTTGTTCCACTATTTGTCTGGCACGTACCCAATTCATCCATAACTTCTCATCGTCGTCATGCACTGCATGAACAATTGGCACAAAATTTCTTGCAAGTATTTAGCGCATACTACCCTTCTCAGAAAAATAAGCACAGCGAATGCAAACCTACCACCCCGAAACTTTTTGATTATTGGCCGAGTTGTTATTGAGAAAGTGTGCTTGCGGTAGTTACCTGATGAGAATTTCGAAAAGGCTCTGAAAGGTTCCTCTTCTAGGTTTCGCTGTAACTGTGCTGTGACTTCCGCGCATGCATGGCGTGTTCTTATCATCTAACTTGAGCAAGAGGGAAATATGCCCGCTCTCTCTAATTCTAGATTGCCAATCGGTGGAAAATAATCAAACAAACAAGTCACAACTTTGCCGCAAAGCTGAAGCAATTAACGCGTCCGCAACAAATTGGATGGTCACGCGCAGATTGGCAAGCAGCGCGACACGTGCCCCGCGTCTATCTCGCACAAATACCGCATAAAACGGACTCACAAGTACAGGTGAACGTGAATAAGCGTCTCAATTGTTATTTCGCTGTGTCTGAAAAGCTCGCTATTTTTGTGAAAGGAGACTTTGCACAATTGCAGTGACCTTTGTGCGCCTAGTAAATACAATAGAATCGTTCCGGCGAAAGCTTCAGGACAGCCAAGACATAAGATGCTCTCTACCACGAGATAAAGGCGTGCGAGTTTGCGTTCAGGGGCTTTACGACCACCCACTCCCCTTCGCCAGGCAAAGTATTGCCATTCGAGCGCTCAAGAACGTGCTTCTTCGTATCTGAATCATAGAGTAATAAAAGGCCAAGAGTGAACATTTCTACAGGCCCCTGCGGCTTATTTGGGTTCGAAGCGCACTAAATGGTTGTGGTGAAACTTTGCAGCCTCAGAGACGGCAGACCGCAGAAAAGACTGTCTCATAGGCCTTTTCGTAAGGACTAGAAATAGTATACAGCCTCCGAGACAACTTCTAGGTGCGTGCTAGTCTTTGAGGCCATACTTCTTTTTTTTTTTTTACCGCGTCGTTTGCATGCATCGATGAGCTTCGTCTAAGCTGCACCGCTAGAGCGGCAAGCCCACGATTCTAATGTGTGTCTATGCACGCAATTTAACTGAGACATGAGAATCACTGGAGGATCGAGAACTTTTATTTTCTAGTGGTATTCTTGGTAAGCACATGCCCACTTTGTTATTGTTTGGTAAACCCAGGCGCAAAGAGAGGTTCATTGCACTGCGAGACGCGACAATACAGCTTCTATATCATGATTACAAATTACCCAAGAAATAAACATATAGGCAACGTATAAGAAGAACCGCCGCAGAATAAAACTGCAATAAACGCACACAACTAGACATGCAGTGCACAACGGGATACGGCAGCAGTTGTCTCAGCACTAGACTCCAACATGAATAAAAAAATAGAAAAGAAACATGTTGGCTCCGTTTTCTTTCCCACCTTCGCGCTAATTTTCTCCTGCACACTCTACATCGCTCTTTCACGAAAAGCAGCCACACGCAGCTGCGGCACAGAAAAAAAAGGCAATTTTAGGCGTCATGCAAACCATTAACAAGGCAGGAGTGTTTACTCAAAGATTACGTCCTAGCGTTAGCCAGCAAACCTTTTTCTAGATTCACCACTTCCCTTATTGCGCTCGTTCGTGCTTCAAGCAATTTGCGAATGGCACAGATAAGGATACCAAGCACTGCTGGACTTTTCGCAAAATCTCACTCACGCAGTGAATTCGATTACACGTAGCGGCACAAAGAAATCCCAACAACGCGAGCAGCGACTTCATTTCTTGCGCCAAGAAAGAATTTTCTCGCTAACGTGCTGCGAAGCATTCCAGACAGCTTTCTTTCGTGTGAAGCAATCCACGGAAACAGTGCGCGAAGTGAAAAGCACAAAAAACATCTCCGTGCTGAACAGCACAATGCCAGAAACGTTAGGTTAAGGCTTCAATGACAAATGCAATACGCACTTAACATAGTATTGATCGCGTCTGTACCTACCAGCAGCCAAGCTGAAAGGCAGCTGAAAAAGGGAAGGCAACGACGCATGCCAAGCACGTTATCGCACACCTTTTACGGCATCTTCCTGCTGCTGCCCGTACTACTTCGTTGCTGCAAGTGCTCATTAACACAGAGCGTGGCAACGTTGCCGTCGCGTCGACACCATGTGCACTTCTCTGGCGTTCGATTCATGCCTGATCACAGCCCAATGTTATCGCGCCGTAGAATTGCAGACAATAAATAGGCCACTATCACATACGAAAAAAACACGCAGACGTGTAATGCACTTGAAAAGATACTGCAATAAATAACTAGTACGCGCGTGTTTCCCTGAAGCAGTAAGTGATTTATTACCATCTTACGGCTGGGGTGAAGCTGCGTAGCTCAGCCACTTTTTGGCCCGAGGGACTGCTGTTGTCCTTTTTATGTTAACCTATCGCTCAGTGGTTAACGCCTCGCAATCACGACTCGAATGTTTCACATTCGATTCTGCACGCCGGAGTCTTTTTCAGAATTTCTTTCTTTCTTGCGTTTTCGTATATGTAGATACGTGTACGAATACGGTGCATGACATTGCCGCTGACGCGCACGTCTACAGTGACGTTTACGGCAACGCCTGCGGCGAAATCAAGCTGAGAGTGTCCATATAATTGCTATCGCAATAATATATCCAGGTTCCATGCCATTAATATTAGTGAAGACTGAGGAGGAGTATTTATCGAGTATGTACACTGTTTCTGAGCTGTTAGTCACAGAAGTTATGTCTATGACAAGAGTAAGGGCCAATTCTTGTTTGGTGACATATACCTCCGAAACTTTGGGGGACAAAGAAACATGTTTTTTAGTTGCACGTGTTGCTCATGAGCTTCAGCGTGAGCAACACAGTTTTGAAGCTGCAATCTCAGTGCGTGAATCAATTTGCTCACCTCAGAACCTGTGACTCACTGTAGTCAGCAACAGCTAATAACTAACGAATAATAAAGCTCCTTAACGGCCTATAGAGAATTTGATGTCTATATTGTTAACAGAATACAGGTTATCAGTACAGCACTATTCGCACTGTTTCAGCTTTTGTTTTTGTTTTTTAACCGTCATCCTACGCGTACTATCTCTTTGGTTATCTAGAGATTAGTGTTTCGTCTTATTTAGCACTTACGTGGTGCTCCGTCATCAATGCACGTTGTCACGAGGCTTCTCAAAAAGTTTCATAGGTGATTAACTGCGTGCTTTTCTAACTAGTACAATAATACAAAGAGTGCGAATCTGTTGTTTAGTACGTCAAGTACGTCCACGTCCATTGCGCGTGCGATCAGAGAAACCGAAATTTGTCGCTTTATGATCTTTTGGATAGAGCTCAGTTGCATATCCGGGCGTAACAATTTGTGGTCCATTATACACTAACATTCAGATAGTAGGATTTCACTGTAATAACCTGTAATTCACTGTCATTCACTGTAATGCCGGGCTGTCTCAACAGCTCTAGCGAGTTCTCCAGCAACTCAGGCCCCGCGCGTGTCTCTTTCGTTTCAAAAGATGCTATAACTCGAGGTTGCGATTTCATAATCATTAATGTAACTGTTAAGCCATGTTTATGTATATAGTATAAATTATGCATAGCGCACAATGGCCATGCTATCCAAATCAGCTGTTTTATTGACAATGCTAGCGATTGTCAATAAAACGGTGTACAAAATAGCCTTCTATAAACTCTCTTACAGTGCAGGCTGTGAGAGGCGTCACTTGTTGCGCAGTTGCGCTGGGGAGTGACAGTCCGGACAGCCGCGTCCGTACCATGCGTAGTGATCAGCAGATGTTAGCAGCTACAACATAAATGGCTGCGGTAGTGTCTACATGTACAGAATTACAGATACCGTCAGTAGTTATTGCGACCACGTTAGCAGGATATGAACGAGGGCTTGTGTAGTTCGAGGACGGCGTAGTTCTTGCATCCGGAACTGCGGGGCTCAGTTTTCCTTGTGGCAAGGTCCGGGCCGGCAACGGATGGAGGAGGGCGATTGCCGACGTGGAGTTGGTGAGCGTTCCGGCTCGAAGTCACGTTGGTTAGCAGAGGCATGGCGCGGTGAGGGGTCGGGAATGTACTAGAAATGTTGCGGAATGGGGTCTCGCCGACGCTTCGCCTCTGGCGTGGGTTGCCTAGACGTCCATGTTGCGTCAAACCCGGACTCCTGAGGTAGCGTGGCGCAACTTCGGGAGGAGGAAACGATGCTGACAAGTTGGGGATACGAAAAACAAACAGGTTCATGGCACTATTTGCAACTATTTACTGTATAATAGGTTTGAAGTTCTGCAAACCACGAGTGTTCTTGATGAACCGTAAAATCATGGTTCATACAACGTCCTGCCCTCTGCGGCATCGTTTTAAGCCCTGTCGAGTTCCTCCTCCTTGACTGAAACACCAATTATACACAACGCACCACCAGTCAGAGCTTCAGTCAATAACACATGACCGTCGAAAAGTTATCGCACTTTCTGACGCAGTGACTCCTTCAGTCAGTTTCTCTGGAAAGAGTGTCAGCGGGTTCCTTCCCGGAACAAGCTGACGGTTGGGTTGCTGCTGCTGCCTTTCCCTGGAAGGGCAGCCAAGGAGTAGAGACTGTTATCCGATAGATATGTCCTGCGTGGTCGGTCTACTTTGCCATCTCGCCGAACAAGCTATCTGGAGGAAATACATGTAGAGATATTGGCTCATGAACAGTCGAAATAGCCTCATTCTAATCCATTTGTTAATTCAAGCCGTCGGGCACTTGTTCTGAGAGAAGTGTACTGGGGTTCTGGAACGTGGGCACGCTGCCCGGTTATGCTTCTCATGGCCAGCATGGCGCCCACATACGCGTGTGACAACAGGAAAGGGCTGCAGGCTAATTGCGAAAACCGGGCACCATCGCTGTATGTGTGTGGGTGACACCAGCAACAGCGGGCGACATGTCCGGGAGTGTAGCAGGAATAACAAATATAATGCTTATCAGGTGTCCGCCAAGAGGGGCTGATTGGTGGTGCCATCCAAGATGCAGTATAGACGAGTTGCTGTGCAGGCTATGAGTGCGGGGTGTACGGAGGCTGCGGAAGTATGCTCATGGTCTGAGCAGATGTGAATTGCACCGCTACAGACTGCATAGGTTGTGAGCAGGTGACAGGAGCGCCCACAGATTGAATGGCAGGTAAACTGTTGAGAAGTGTCTCTGGAGGTGGTAAGGCGAAGAGCGTCGGTGACCTCGGAATGAACAGCGCGGAGCGTGGTGGACAGGAGGAAGGTGGGCTCGTTAGTGTGGGGCAGTGAAAAATTGAGCGGGAGACATACTCACGGACAAAGTCTTGAGCGTGCTGAAACAATGTGGAATAGTCACGCCAAACTTCAAGGCTGTACAGTGACTTTCCAGCCCGTGGAGAGTGCCGAGTAAGAGCGTATTGCTTCTTCAATTCGTCGTAGCTCTAAAACAAATGACTTCTTAAACGGTGGTAGTGTTTCTAGCCAAGAGCATTTGGAATGCGCTGTCGTCTATGCCCTTGAGGATTTGCTTGATCTTGTAAGCTTCAGACATGGTTTCGTTGGCACGTGTCCAAAGGTTGACGACGTCCTTGATCTAGCTTGTGAAGCTTTCTGCCGTCTGCTGTGAGCGCATCCGCCGCAAGCACTATTCTGAGCGCTGCCTGCGGACAGCCAGTCAACCTAAATCTCCTGAGGATGACGTCTCGAGACGATCTTTGTAGAAATGTGGTGTTTGTGGTTGTTATATCACAATAAGGCGACGCCAGTGAGATAAAATATGACGTGGAGAAGCTTCTCGAAATCGTACCACTTATTCGTGCAAACCACTTTGTATTGGGTGAGCCAGTCTTCCACGTCGGTTTCATGTGCAGCGCAGAAGACCTTCGGGCCCACAGCGGAGTATGCTCGGGGCAAGTGACGAACTGGAGTGAAGACGCTATTAGGTTGGCCATGGCAGTCATGATGGGCGGAAGTACGCGGCGTCGCAGCTCCAGGGTGTAGCGTCAGAGATATACAGCACAATCCACTAAAAGCGAAGCGGTTTATAGGTTTTCTGAGGACGTTATATGCGTCAGCGGCTAGGCAGCGTGAATAACCGTCCAGAGGCGCAGGAGCAATCAGAACCCCGAGTCCAGCGAGGCGAGCATTGGTGATGCTGCTGGATGCAGACGAATCTTCTTCTTCACGTTACAATTAGAGAAAAATATAAATTCATTTCGTGTGGCTTTTTTTGTAGACATGGAAGTATTGATGTGTTGATGTGAACCACGAGTAACTGATTATCAGTACATCCAATTGTCCAAATTTGTTCTACGATTCCCTGCATGAATGTTTGAATCAAATTGAAGTTCGTTTCTCACAGGTGTAAATGACGCTAATGGTTGAATTAATTTTCTCGCACAACAACTGCATGGTGATGTGCATTGCTATCTCCACAGCCCTTCTCGCACACAATCTGAACATTTTACCTGCCTTAGTTTAGATAGATTTTGGTCTTATCAAGGTAGTTGCTTTATGATTACGAACAAGTTATAATCGTCACACTTCAACGCTTCTCGACGTGGTAATAACAACATCAAAAACACAGCCACCAAGTTTAACTAATTACGACGATTTACACTTCAGCGTGACCTTCCTGACGCAACATCTCAAAAGACATACGAGAAGTTCTAAAAAAGGCAACTGCACAGCTATAAATGCCGAGCAGCTCTTTTTCATGAAAGATTTCGTATCTCACTCTCTCGAACGTACTTCTGAAGCGAACTGAAGCACAATAAAGACAGAATATTCGAAACTAATGAGCGTTACACTTTTTACAACGTCAGAGCAGCAGTCTTTCAGCTCCTTGATTTAATACCCAACTTAGTCGACTAAATCCCAATAAGAAGCGGCTACACCGTAAAGCTGAAAGTTACCACTCTGGAGCGATCGTTCTTGTACAAAAAAGCTGTCGCACAATAATTCTCCGTACAGAAGACTAACAAATTTACATTTTAGAACGCCACTCTTTCAAAAATACTGAAAACGAACCCGTAAAAATTTTGGAAAGTTCTAAGCCAAAAACGTGAATACAAAATATCACTGCAATATTTAGGGCTGCAGTGCAGCTACACTTAACAGCGACACAAACGTACATACCTTTTCACGTGCATCAATTCATGATCGTCCCCTCTGTCGTCAATATACCCACTCATTCATGGAATTCATTCCACCTAAGTCTGCTGGTGTTGGGGTCATTATCAAAAAGTTGAAGCTTTCATATTGTTGTGTTGATGCAGTACACTAGAAATATTTCATGAACAAGAAGCAATACTCTGGTGCCATATTAGAGCGCTTTTTGACTCAACGGCTTAATAAGAGATAACTACCACTAGATTGCAAAACTACAAAAGCCATTGCGAACCGTGAATCAGGTGATACATGAAACCCGCATATTTATAGACTTATATCACTTACATCAGTATTATGCAAAAGGATGGAACATGGCATATACTCACACCTTGCACGTTTTCTTGAAGATACCAATTTTTATTGCATTCGAGGGTGGATTTCGTAAAAGCTTTCCATGTGATGCTCAGTAGCTACTGTTCACTAACAATTTGCACATTGATGTTGACAGTGACTGACGGTCTGGTCTATGACTTACCTAAGACTTTAGTCAAAGCAAACCACTGGATACTTTCTATAAAGTAAGAATAACTAACATTGACCCTAATAAATAAACTAATTATAATAAATAAATAAACTCATTCGTTCAAGACTGACCACACTTCTTTTGTTTCTACAAACGACGTCGTTTCACCTGCGGCACACGTCTTGTCCTGTGTGCTACAAGGGTTCGTACTCGGAATGTATTGTTGTTAATTTACACAAACGACTTGCCCACTCCTATGCACATGCTTACGTCTTTGTTTGCACCTGATTACCGAATACACAAAAAATAACTAATACCACTCGCTTCGCCATTCTTAAGAATGATTTCAACACTGTACTTGAATGGCTCCGTAAATGTCTCATGGAAATAAACATTCATAATTGCCAGGCTCTACAAATTTCTCCTTCTATTGTGGTGGATGCAGCTTACGTCATAAACAACCAACCATTAGAATAAGTAACATCATAAAATAACTTGGGTACACATGAAATCAACAACTTGTCACGGCATAAGCACGTCAAACGTATCACAACTGAAGCCAACTGTGTTCTGTATTGCCTTCGCATAAACTTTCACGCAATACTGTCTTCTGCTAAGACACTCCTATACACCACACACGTCCTCCCACAGCATGAATGCGCGTTAGTCAACGTTGTCGGACACTAAGCACAGTACAGTAACCCAAAGCACACACGCAATACAGAACGTTTCCGTCCATTTCATCTTTTGTAATTATCATGGAACATCCAGCGTAACCAATATATAAGTATCCTTACAACTTCCTTTATTTGATGTTCACAGAAAACCTTCTCGTTTATGTTTTATCGCGAAACTTTCTATTATTGCCCACACCTGTTTTCACTGTTCAGGCATGTCCCATCTTTATATCACTGCGTCTAGACCATCGTCAGAAGGTTCAAGTGCTTTAGAAACAATTACCCATTCACTGCAATTTTGCCCAAAAGAGAATAGTACCAGCCTCGCGCTTCTAAGACAAGCATTCAAGACCACATACACCTTAAAAAGCTTTCTTAACTAACCATATACCCACGTTAAGCCTTTCTGAAATTTTCGTTGCTTTCCTAAAAGAAATTTCATGGTATATTTAGTGTGTGTACAATGAATTCACATGCTTGTAATGTACCTACTCTGAAAATTTGTATACCGCTTGTCAGGTTCTATTAAATTTTTGCATATTATTAGCCTGATAAATAGATATATGACTTTGCCTCCCCTCTGTAGTGTACTGTATATCTTGAGATTGCAATCAAATGATAAATACAATGAATAATATCATTGAACAGTATAGAATGAAGAATCGTGAGATCTTGAAGTAGTTAAGCAATGGTTACATCAATATTTTACAGATGCCTCAAACGTGCTCTATGTACTATCGCAAATCTTTTCTATTGGTATTCGATTCGGTGTCCCTACTATTAAATTTATATTTGATTGCTATCTAAATTTCTCTATTTGCACATTCTTATTCATATTTACTTATGCTGTGACCAGGTAAACACAACGTGCACGTTACGGTTGTTTGGGTGTGTCCCTGACATCATCTAAACTGGTTTACATGTGCAAGTCTGAACTGAAATCACTGCGTTTTGTATTTACAACAAATTAACGTTGTCTCTTTTCTTTTTTGCACAGCAAGTTGCAAGTTTTGTGTGATCGCTGCAAGTGTTAGGTGAAATTTCGCAAGAATGACAGCCTTGGAAAGAATCAACGTGCCTCATAGGACGAAATATTACAGCTTAACGAACAAAGCACATGTATTCTTGTTGGTGAGCTGATATTAAAGACGTAAACATGTACCCTGCGTAGGCAGTTGGGTAAAGGGTCTGTTTCGACAAGAAAATACTCACATTTAAAGAAAATTTATTCTTGGAATATGAGGATCACATGTGTAGCACTCTCTCTAGCGGGGTACATTGACGCTCAATGAGACAGTCCTACATCAACTTTCTTTAGTGCTTCCCACTACGTCCCTAAAGAAAGTGCTAGATATCCGACACTTATATACAAGAAGAGACTCGCATTGTTCACTGTGTAGCTGTCACGTTCTCGCATCGAATTGCTCGGCCGGAACGTACCCTGCCGAATCGAACAGATATTCCTGCACTTTACCAATAGTATTGGCAGGGAAATTCTTTCGAAAAAGCTTACACCCGGTAGCCCAGAGAGTTTTATCAGGAAATCTAACAGTCTGCTGCAATGCACCGTGAGGGAGACGTGATGCAATCGTTTTCTCTAAAGAGCGCATGAGAGCTTTACGTTACAAGAACAAGCACGAAACATGGCTTTTGTTATGGAATATACGCAAATTTCAGCTAGTGATAATTCTTTGCTTTCGAGAAACGTGTTAATAGGCTATCATAATTGTTTGCAGGACACATTCAGCATGCGAGGAGACGGACCTCTGCGCAAGGGTCTGGCATACGCCTTGCGTGGTGGCTGCATGGAGGACGAGGACGTCAGTCGGCTTATGGCTGAGCGTGCAAAGTTGCGATTTAGTCGGCCCACATTTTTCGGTGTTCGCAAACTTTTGACGGTGAGTGCTCCGCTAATGTCCTGTCTTCATAGAGTCAGGGAATGAGATTTCAAATAAACTTTCCTGCGCTCATACGTGAGCGGAAGTATGAACACTGTCGGGGGACAAAGTGGTGCTCTGTACCTGCTCCTTTAATAAAATAACTGCCTGCTCAAGGCATGTTGCCGCTGTAGCAACAATCATTTCAAATATTACTATCAAAGATACCAAGTTCAGGTTCCAATGGGGGCCTGCCCGGACCCAAAAATGCAGGAATCAATTGAAAGCACACTATAGCTGTATCAGGGAACAAGGGTATCAAAGAACAAAGAGTGTATCAAGAAACAAATAGGGGCTAAAGAAATCATATTGGAAATCATATTGGTCTTGGCTAGAGCATGTAGCACGTAACCTAACAGCTGATCTTTAAGGGTCACTGACTCGATTCCAAGAAAAAGCAAGCGGTTGAGGGCGAGACAGAAAACTTGGTGGGAATATAAGATTAGGAAGTTCGCAGCTATAAAGTAGCAGCAGCATACAAAGAATCGAGTTGACTGGTGGAACATGAGAAAGGCCTTTGTCCTGCACTCGGCGTAGTCAGGCTGATAATGATGATCAAGGCTACTATAGCAGCGCTATGGTTTTTATGAATTACATACGTCAAAATTGTGTCAGTGCTTAGAGCAAGGCTATTTTATTTTGGCCAGTTAAAACATCTACGAATTTTCACGAGCTGGCCCCCATCTAACGTTCTCCTTCGTCCTCGGACCATGACATGTGGCGCAATCTTCTTAACGCGCAATGGTGCCAACAGGTGGTACATAAATGACCACCAATGTAGCGATACTTTTTGTCTTTACTGAATTACCTGGTCGACGAAAGCGCACCCGTAACATAGTGTTTTCTGCGAAGCGGCGCCAACTTCAGCAAGCTACATCTAAAGACATTTTTCAGTGTACCCTTGTAGTACACCAACATGTTTTGTATTCTCTATGTGCTGTATCATGTGGCACACCATGGATGTTTCCCTTTGACGTTTCTTTGTAACAGGTAAACATCTAGCATGAAACGATATCAGACAACAATCGGCCTACCCTGGTATCTAAGCTATGAGATGGTGCACCAAATATCTAAAAATAGGCAAACCGTACATCGGAAGCGCTGAACTATAACCGCATTATCTGAAAGACCGGAATTTCTGAAGCTCGTTGTGAATTCTCTTGGGCTACATATACAAGTACGTTAGAAAGGTACACATGGCTTCAAAAATGATTTTTTTTGTAATTTAAGAAGCATCCACTGAATCACTTCAGGTAATTACATAGAGAATTGAGGTGCCCGCTACACATCTCAGCATCGAGGGCCCTTTTACGGTGTATCAAGGGTACTTTTGCGATGCGTTGGCTGATGGTATATAAGATTTATGACTGAGCCTTTTTTAATGAAGTCAAAGCAGTCAACGACTCACTCGTAACGCAATTCATATTGTGTGACGCCTGTTTACACATGTCACAGTGTGTGACGCGTGCTTGTTGTTTAGTCTTTTGCCACCATACGAGCAGAATACATGTGCTAACGTATACGTAGTTTTTTCCCGACATGACGCCTGCATAGGAATTTTTTCGTGAAGGAATTTCGAGCACTGGCATGGCTCTGTGGTGGAATACCAGGTCGCCATGAAGACGACTCGGGCTTGAACATCATTCTATCTTCGATAATTTTATGTCATTTTTTCTTCTTGTTTTATGTGATCGCGGGTAGGGACGCCAGTGGCGGTGGTGGAAAACTACGGCACTAAGAACGGTCCTTAATGTGACCTCAACATATTTCGCGGTAAGAGATTGCAGGATACTGGAGTTTTGCTTTGAAGAATACAACACGATTACGTGATCGGGCACCACGTGCATCTCGTTTCCACTAGGAAAGGAGCATTTGTGCGGTAACATTTGCTGTTTTGAATGTTCCTGGAAATCATACTGCAGGTACAGTTGCGAAGTACCCACTGAGTCGTAATTCTCGATTTTGACTTTTCAAGAAGTACCCCTACACGTCCGTAAGGTGCCGCGCACAATAACGCAGATGCATACTTCGTTACGTCTTGACGTCTGAAACCACCGACTCGTCGTGCGATTCACATGTCTTGATGACGTTTGGTGCAGTTACGCCATTCTCTCAGCCCCATTAGGAGCCCCAGAGAGGTTCTTCTGACTACATGACGTTCTCATAATGATTTTAACAAAGAAGTTTCAAAGAGCGATGTGGCTCCGTGGTTGAGCAAGGGCCTGTTTGGCATCATCTTGTGCCTCTCTTACTCGGACCAAGGATATTGATTCATCATAAATATTTTCAACTATGCGAATTTCCCTCATGTGAATTGCCGTCTTTTATTCAGCCAAATCAATGATCTCGCTACCGACACCGATGCGAAAGTTTCTGCGTAATGAGCTCTGTATCACTAACAGTTTGAAGGATTTCTGGCAACGCCGCTGGTCGGAGACAGATAGCCAGGTAATTATTCTTAAATTGCATGCTGAGCAGGTAGGTGTCGATATTATATAGCTTTAGAAAAGAGAGCACAAGCTAGAAGCCTTTGCGGTCACTGCCACAGTGTTTGCGTCATAACGCTAACCAGCGTACGTGAGCGTTTGTGTTCCACACTGAATAAATAGTAATTGTGTGCGGCCTGCCAACCCCTTTGCAGAGACCGTAAGGAGATTGTGCGTGACGGGACACAAAGCAATTAAAAAAGTATGTGGCGCCCTTATGCAAACGTTATACGCCAGTAACGCAAGCTAACCTAGTGCAAGGTATTTGGAAACTCCCTATTAGTGTCAAATATATTTTGTGTGTCTGGTCAACAGAAGCATACTACAGCACACGCCTGCATTAAAGCATTCTTCAAAAAATATATTGAAAAAAACAGAAGTCATAGTTTCGCCGTGAGGGCGAAGCCATCAGTGGAGTAGCAATAAAATTGATCGACAAGCGAAGAACAGGAACCACATCTACACGTGTAGTCCGTTCCTTCAACAGGAGTAATACACAAAAAGAGACACAGGGTGGACATGACATCGCAACGTTCACAGATCAACACTCATTGCACTTCTGAAACACAAAGAAGGCAGGAAACACACTCACATATGTTTGCGCAGGATAAATACGAAAGTATTTGTGACAGATATTACTTCGTTGTGTTCGAAAAGAACGCTCTTTTCGCTAACGCAAATACTGCTGCAAAGTGGCATTCGTGTGCCCTGGAACAATAACGCAATCGATTCGGTGAAAGCCACGGACCTACAGTTATGCTTCACCACGATTAGAGCACGGCGCGTGTCCATGGGTGACGACGTACCGCAGGGCAATACACGAGTGGGCCTCCCAGCGCACCCTTACTGAGAAAAAACTGATATACGTTACTGAGATCAGCACACCTCCAGCGGTAAATTGTGTATAATATTAGCTCGCCGTACCAGTGATGGAGCACATGGGCTTTCATGGCTCAGTGGCACACGCCAGCGCTGCGGAGTGAGAGGTCACCCGTTTGATTCCACGTGTCAAAAGTTATTTCTGAATTATCTTTGTTGATGTCATTTCCATGCACACACACACACACACACACACACACACACATATATATATATACTATATACATATATATACAATATAATATATATACATATATATATATCAAATATACAAATATATACATATATATATACAATTATATACAAATATTATATATATATATATATATATATATATATATATATATAAGGAAAACATGTGTATACTTGAGGGCTAGCTTTTCGTGTTTTGCATAATATTATGAAGATCTTACAGACAATAATGCCAAGGAAGGTATAGAAAAGTTTTTAGGCCGATTGTAATGTAAATGAGAAGAAAGAATAGTGGGTGAAAAGATAACTTGCGTGGGCAGGATCCAAACCTGCAACCTTCGAATAACGCGTTAGATGCTCTACCACTGAGCTACCACGACAGCTATCTCCCCAGCCACTTTATTGGGTATCTATGTCAATTTAAACGTGGGAGTGTCAGTCAGCGCCACCAGTAGCCATGGCGGCGAGTGTGGTACACTCTTCATAAGCCTGTTTGTCGTCACGTAGCACGTGAACTTATTACTAACTGGCAGCTGACCAATATTCCCCCATACACAACCTAGGGGCACCAACTCTGCCAGTACGAGACCCTCGTTATTGAATAAAGAAAACAAGTATATACTTGAGGGCTTGTTTTTTCGTGTTTTACGCAATATTAATGAAATCTAACAGAAAATAATGCCAAGAAAGGTATAAAAGAAGTTATTAGGCCAATCGTAATGTAAATGAGAAGAATTAAAAGTGGGTGAAAAGATTACTTGCCGTATATATATATATATATATATATATATATATATATATATATATATATATATATATATATATATAGGCAGGCACGGTGGTTGAGTGGCCGTAGCGTTGCATATAGTCCAGTAGATCCTCCGTGAGCGGTCACAACGTGGTTTATTTCAACGTTTCGGCCTAAAGTCTGGCCTTCATCAGAATTCAGGCCTTCATCAGGCCTGAATCCTTCATCAGGCTCATCAGGCCTTCATCAGGCCTAGAGTCTGGCCTGATGAAGGCCAGACTCTAGGCCGAAACGTCGAAATAAACACGTTGTGACCGCTCACGGAGGATCTACTGGACTATATATATATATCACAGACGAGTTCCCGATGGTCGGCGGAACTGTGACTCGCACGAGCCACAAGCACCCCCTCACCATCATCAACAGCGCACCACCACTACGGGGGAAATCTGCTGGACAGTCAACACGTGTCTCTCCGTTTAGGATGTCGAGACCAAAAGCACTACACGACAGCACCACTACACCACCAGTCCTCAAAGGGAAGCCTGCCGAACTAAGAAACACGTCTTTCTATGGTGAACCCCGGGACCGGAACTCCCTACGACACATTCGCCGGTAGCCCAACGCTGAAGTCCCCCCTACAACGACGAAGGCTTGGGGGGCCAAAACTACAATCTGCAGACTTCATCAGTGCAGTCCCCGCACCCTAAAGAAGATTGACCACTGAAATGTAAGTCCAGCTCATTGCTTCCCAGTTGCAGTGCCACCTTCCTTAAAGTACGAAATCTTGATGACAAACGAATTGGACATGAAATGCATAAATCAACATTGCAAGTGTACCTTCGTGCCAGAATAGCTCTAAGAGTATGACACTCTCCCTCACACCAGCCGCTAAAAACCTAGATTAACACAACCAAATAACATAGAAAAATGTCCTCCTTGAGGCATCTCTTCAATTAACAGAAATCGCTCCAATCACAGTGATATGCAAATAAAAAACTGGTTACTATGACCAACACCAATCGCCACAACAACACTTTAACGAACGAAGAAATCACCCGGTTAACAGAACTTGAACAGAATAAATACCACGCCATCATTACCACGAAAATTTATAAACTCAAAAGAGACCATGTGCCCAACCCCGCGTTTCCTGATATAGTTCCTTATCACTACAACACCACCACCCAGGAAACCACTAACGGTAAAAACGAGCACCCATTTATGAACACACCTTTCACACTGTCATTGTAAACCTATCGGACACGAGTTTGTCACCTGAAGAAGAAAAACTGCTATCTAAAGGTCTAAGATTCTGCCCGACCACAAAATTTTTCGATGAATTCCACTTGCTCCGAGACCTCGACAACTTCGCTAGAAGCTTAAGGTTGCGCTAATATTTCTTGGACAGGCCTTCTAACCACGAAACAATTCACCGTCGTAAAACGAATGATTGGGCACAGAACAGTAATCGAGACAAGTGCCTGGTCCTTTATATCACCGCAGGATAGAAAGATATAGTACACGAATACCACAGACAGAAAGGAAAACGAGAAAACTTGACAAAATCTGAAAATATGAGTATGATAAATCTGGCATCTAGGACAGACATAACAATAAAACCCGCTGACAAAGGAGGAGCAATTGTAGTCCTTAATAAAACCAACTACTTACAAGAGGCATACCGCCAACTAGACGACTCAAAATTCAACGAACGCCTCAGCTGATCCGACAGACGAATACAAACCTATCGTATCAACTGAACTCAAGAAACTGTTGGATGCAGAAAAAATAACCAACACTAACCACAAACGGATTCGTGCAGCATACCCTCGTCCAGGTCTCTTCTACATCCTCCCGAAAATTCATAGACTCGGTAACCCAGGTCGACAAATCATATCAGGCATCGGTACAATAACTGAACCCATATCAGGGTACGTGGACAAATTAATAAGCCACATACTATGCACCTTCGCGTACTACATAAAAGGCACCACACATGTTCTTCAAGACATTGCAGGTCTGTGTGTGCCGAAAAACTTGTACTTGGTTACTCTTGATGTCTCTTCGTTGTATGCAAATATTCCTCACGATGACGGCATAGCTGAACTAAAAAACATGTACACAGACCATAGACAATCTAATACCCCAGATTTCTCTGCCATCACATCTTTGGTAGAATAGTGCTCGAATGAAATTATTTTGAATTTAACCAAGAGTATTTTTGACAAATCGGTGGGACCGCTACGGGCACCAAAATTGCACCCAATTATGTCAACATATTTATGGGAAAGCTAGAATCTAAGTTTCTTACACAAAGTTTCTTGAAACCACTGTTATACAGAAGATACATATTTCTTATTTGGACCCAGAGCGAGGATGAACTCAGCTTTATCGACGCTTACAATGCTGTACATCCGAACATACACTTCACAAACACCTACTCGCAAGCAACCGTAAATTTTGTTGATGTTACCGTAACGATAGCAGAAGACAAGCTTTCTACAACACTATATCGCAAACCAACGGATCGACAATATTACCTCCATCACCAAAGCGATCACCGGCGCCACTGTAAAAACAGTATTCCTTACTGCCAGGCTCACCAGTTTAAACGAATCTGCTCAAGAGACGCTGATTTTGACACGAGTTCACAGAGGCTAAAACTTATTCTCGATAAACAAAATTACCCCCCCAAATGTAATTGATGGCGCCGTTCAAAAAGCGAGAAAACTGAAGCGTGATGACTTACTTATGAAGCGACCACCGCAAGAAGATCCACAACGAACAAACCTCTGCTTAACTTACAGCACAAATTCACCAAGGTAAACGAAATTCTCAAACGACTGTACAACATTCTGGAACAAAGTGAACGTCTGAAACGCGCATTCCCATTTACTGCTGGCGTAGTTTACCGCCGACCACGCAACCTCAAAGACACACTTGTCCACTCTCAAATCAATACACCACCCTCTAACAATTCATGCCGATCTTATTTAAAGTCACGATTTCTTCTATGTAAAGCGATGCGAGAAACACGCAAAGCAATTAGCACACAATCCATGTTTTCGATTAACAAACGAGGAAACCTAACAGGCGAGTTCTCTAATGTGGTAACCCTACTCGAATGCAACGTGTGCAGTATGCAGTACATCGGATAAAAAGAAACACCACTTAGAATTTGCTTCAATAATCACAGAGCCCATGAGAAATCAGTCCCAAATCTACCCCTATCATAGCATCACAATCTTCCCGTCCATGCATTCGACAAACGATCAGTAACGCTCTTAAAGACGGGATTTTAATCAAATCGAGAACGTGAACAACAAGAGTCATACCTTATCTACCGATTTAACACCCGCGATAGAAGAATAAATCAGAATCCTAGTACACTTGCAGCAATTAAAGCATTAGAAAACAATAACGGCAATAATGAATATAGTAACTAAGTCCACGGCACTGCAGCTGCGAAGTGCACTGGACAACTCAAAACAATGCTAAGTGTGACTACTCTTCCTAAGTACAGCTGTCGTCTGTTTTGGTTTCTACCTCACTATCCAATCAATTATGCCAAACATGACATGCCCAACAGCAACTCTGTGCACAGTCGGGTGGCCCCTACTGCACGCGTAATCAAGAAGCGGGCAAGAATTGCCAATGCACCCGCTTGCCAGCCTCTGCGGTAATACGCGGCGCCCCAATTTCTACGACTAGATGTCGACAGGGCACCGAGAATTTGAAGGCTTAAACTTCTTAAAAAAAGCTCTTTTTCCCCCGCACCAAACCGCCAGAGCCAGAATGCGCCGTCTGGCCAAGAACAATGCGTTAGTGAAAGGAAGGATACACAGACCGCAGCCATCCTATAAGTGAAAAGGAGAAAAGGCAGAGTGATGGAGAGGGATGGGGAAGGAAGAGTGAAAGGGGTGCCCGGCGGAGTACACCTCATATTCTACCTTTTTTTCTTTTTTCTTCTTGTTCTTTCCTTCTTTTATTCTTTCGTTTTTTTTTCTCTTTCTCTTTCTTCCCCTCTGATTTAAGATGGTATAAAGTTGAGCACCAACAAACTGTACCCTCAATCCTGATTAAGGCCAGACTCTTGGCCGAAACGTCGAAACAAACCACGTTGTGACCGCTCACGGAGAATCTACTCGAATATATATACATATGTATATATATATATATATATATATATATATATATATATATATATATATATATATATATATATATATATATATATATATATATATATACATATATATATCTTTTTGGTTTCAGTCGAGTTATAAGTCATTAGATGAAGAAGAGGAGCTAACGAAAAACGATGCTTTATTGCCAACGTTATTGCCGGGGGGCGGCCTTCGTCAGGGTATATATGCATATGATGTGCGCGTTACTGTCATATGCATGTATGCCCTGACGAAGGCCTGTCCCCTGGCCGTAACGTTGACAATAAACCACACCACAGTTTTTCGTTTGCTTGTCTGCTTCATCTGATGACTATATATATATATATATATATATATATATTGCAACAAATAAAGGGGACAAACAAAGCACCCTTGCTGTGGGCCGGCCGTTCTAATCTCCGTTCGTTCTTGTCTTTCTTTTACTAAACCGTGCGCGCACACATCCATGCCCGAGCTCTACTGCATCTTCGCTACACTCGACCACGCTGTGAACACAGAGCCCTTTAAAAATAGCCCTTCTCTGGCAGTGGTTTTCTCCTCTCGAGGGAAAATGTTCGTCAATATTGGGCTTTTAGGTATTATCGGCCACACAGACACCTCTGGAGGGCGGCATTGGCTGCCTCGTTTAGGCCGTTTGCAGACACACTTTGACTTGCTTCGGAAGTAGGACGATGATATTTCTGGTAGGAACCACTGGCTGCGCCTGGGTGACCGTCCTTCTGCACGCCTTGATGTGTCTCGCGTAACAGTAGCACACTCAGATGGCTGAGATTGGCTGCCTCATCGTCACCGCAGGTCTCGGCCACGCGGCGACATTGTATGGAGAGCTTTCAAAGTCGTCTCCGGCGGGTGGGTGGTCGTATGTGCGTAAGCTCACACGTGTCCTGCTGTGTTGCCAAACATTCTGGTAGATGTCCTTCGCTGCTTCGTTACGGCTGCAGCACGCTTAGCAACCCATTCTGTTGCTGCAGTGTGAGGTGCTGCTCTTCATTCATGTCTGCGTGCTTAGGAGGTAACACTTTCAGAGCGAATAATGCGTAAAAGGCCTTACCAGCTGCAGGGCATGGCGGTGACTCGACGTCCTAACGTCTACGTTGCTGTCACTGCTGTAACTTGAATATTATGTCGCATCCAGTGGCTCCATTTAGCGTCCGCACCCACGAACGCCACCGCTGCGGCCCCACACGCCGAAGTTATTGCAGTCGCCTGAATACATCTTACTGTTTTTGTCGAGATGCTGACCGTTCGATCGGTCAGTGGCAGTTTCCACAGTGGTGAGAGCCGCATCTTGTTAAAGCGCTCCGTACCCAGGTGGTATAAGGAGTGCCAAAGTAGAAAACTTGCCGCAGTCAGAATATTCTGTTTATACCTCCACCCTCTGCGGTGCATTTACTCGACCTCTCCCCTGAGAACATACAGGTGGCCTTTTTTTAATTGTGAAGCATTTCTTAGCGAACTTCGGCAACTTTGAGCGTATCTATCTATCTATCTATCTATCTATCTATCTATCTATCTATCTATCTATCTATCTATCTATCTATATATCTATCTATCTATCTATCTATCTATCTATCTATCTATCTATCTATCTATCTATCTATCTATATATCTATCTATCTATCTATCTATCTATCTATCTATCTATCTATCTATCTATCTATCTATCTATCTATCTATCTATCTATCTATCTATCTAGCCGCCTACGACTTTTAGCTCTCCTGGCCGTTTCGATATTAATATCAATACCAAACTTGGTATGGCCTAACATGACTCTATAAAGACCATATTTGACTAGTCATGACATGAGAATCATGACATGTACGTCATGCGAATCATGATTTACATTTCATGGTTCTGCAGCTCTTCTGGTGGTTTCGTTTACATGGCATGTTGCAAAACTGATATGGTGTGGCATGATGGCATGGCGAACACTAGCGACAGACACTAACATGAAAATCATGACACACGTGTGATATAACGACATGAATACAAGGCACGTTCATGATGCGCTCGCGGCCGTTTTGCTAGCGTGACATATACCAAATTTGGTATTATATTATACTACGTGAATAGATTACGAAGTTATGTGATGGGTGCAAACGTGATAAACGTGAGATGCGTGTCATGTAACATCATGACTACTTGCTACGTTCAAGATGCGCTCGTGGCCGTTTTGCTAGCTTCACGTGTACCAAACTTAGTAATACGCAATGCGACCGGACGACATAGGAGAATGACACATCCAAACATGATAATCACGACATGCGGGTCATGTAACATTATGACTACGTGCCACACTGATGATGCGCTTGCGGTCGTTTCGCTAGCTTCACATATGCCAAATTTAGTATTACGTGACGTCAATGGATGACAAAGTATGGGACCGGGGCAAACTTGATAATCATGAGATGCGTGTCATGTGAAAGCATGACTGCATGCCACAGTCAAGGCTCTAATACATTTTGACGTGACGCGGTGTGCGTGCTCGCCGGCGGTCATTTCGTCGCGTCACGCCAGTGTTGCCACGCCAAGCGCCAGTCTTGCCATAGACTCGCAAGCGCGCACCTCACTGCGTTGCTTCGAAGCATGCGCGTTTCAGCGCGTCTGGCGTCCCTCCGTCAGGAAATATGGGAGACGCAGTGTTGTCTGTGTAACGCATTGTCGCAAAATGCAGTATGTTGCACTTCGCGCCAGTTGCCATCGGGCCGGGCCGACGAATGCTGGTCGCGCCTGGCGTCAGACTAGCGTGCTCACGATTTGCTAAGTTAGCGTCACTGTGCCCCGCGTGCGTGCGCGTGAAGCTACATAGGAGTATAAAGGGCCCTAAAGATGCGTTCGCGGCCATTTTGCTAGCTCCACATATACCATATTCGGTGTTCCGTTACGTCAATGGATGACGGAATATATGACTGGTGCAAACATGGTAATAATATACATTTGCGTCAAGTAAGAACATGACAACGTACCACGCTCATAGCGTGCTCGCAGCCGTTTCACTTGCTCCACTTATACTAAATATAGTATCATGTGACGCGAGTAGATGACAAAGGTAAACGACACATCCAAACATGAGAATCATGACACGGAAGTCATGTACGGCAACATTTACCTCCACCTCCTAACGTTGTGCTGATTTTAAAGTAACATATCAACATTTCTCAATCGTGCTTCGCATATCATCTAATCCCACTGTACGTGGGATCTGCCGATTTTCTTGGCACTGAGTAGTTTCTTTTACAAAAACGCGTTTCTCATGTACGAGGAGAGCGAGGAGAAGCGGATTTATTTACATTGATGTACGCGGACAGCGGGGACTGCAATTACGACTACGCTTCACGGAGATTGTTTGTTCATTTGTTTATTCATAATTTATTTTCTATATAAACGTGGTTACATAGTGGCGTGTGCCAACATAAAAGCTGCTATAAGCAGCTTGAGAACCTCATATATCTAGCTTCTGATCTCTTACACAAAGTGGTGATGGGTGAGCAGACGAACGATCGTAAGCAAATTTGCTGTCCAGCCTTGCAAGTTACCCGAGATAATTAATGTTCTAGTGCCAATAAAGGGAATTTCCCCTGATAAAAAAATGAAAGTATAATAATAATAATAATGATAATTTATTATTATTATTATTATTATTATTATTATTATTATTATTATTATTATTATTATTATTATTATTATTATTATTATTATTATTATTATTATTATTATTTCATGCGGTAGCAATTGCTCGATATGGCGGCGGGGACAGTGTTGAGTATTATGAATATTGTGTGACAACATTTAGGAACACAACACTTACAAAACTTGGAGGACTCTTGAGCTTAACCTTCAAGAGTAGACTGCGATAGCGTTACAGGGCCCTGTGCGTATGACCTTCTAATTTACTAGCCTAGCTTCAATTCTCAGGTTATACTTCAACTGTGCCCTGAGGGAACGAACGACTGTGCGTGCAACACTGGTCATTTCAAAATATTGTAGAATGTTTACTGCAAATACAATTGCTCAGTGTGCCATAATTTTTCCTTTGGGAATCAGCAAGGGAGCCTTTACACGTGCGTAAACAACACGCGAACATAAATTTACGCCCTGTAATAGCTGGGCTTTTACTACACCCACTTGTTGCGGATTTTACATGTTTAGCCCGCGTGGCGCGATTCTACGCTAGTACCATGAAATTCCTTCTACTACATGATTTAAAGCAGTGTAAACACAAGGCTTCGCTTTTTTTTCGCAGGACACAATAATATTGAGAAATTCTACTACATGAATTTCCTTCCGTTTTTTTTCGGAATCAGTTTCGACCATTGGCGTGCCTATCTGGCATAATATCTGACTGCCATGCAGGGAGCCTGAGATCAAATTCTCACTCGTTTTGAGGTTTTCTTTTTTTTCGATTGGCAGGTTTCCTAATTTTTGTTTATCTTTAGCATGGACAAGATAATTTTTGTCATTCACAATCGGAGACCCTGACAGCAAAATCAACACCGGCCTTTCTGTGAAATGAGCTCGTGAAAGCTGTCACTTTCAAATAATAAACAACGATTAAAATTATAAATATAAGTATAGCTGTTGAGACAGTCGTTTATCCTACTACTCAATTAGAGAGCATGATAAAAGCACACACTGAGAGATAGTTCTAACCTCCAACAAAAATAACCAGAGAGAATGACCAGAGGAGGAAAGAACTTTATTCAGAGTCCGGCGAGTAGAAGGGGTGGGCGATTGGCCCTGCCTAGGTTACGGCCAGGAGTCCTTGAATCCTGGCGGCTTCCTCGGCCCGCTTGACGGCCCACATTTGGTCTTCAAGCACGAAACTGAGCGTTGTGCCTTCACAGCGCGCGCGAAGGCTGTCACCAAAGGCCGCATACTCGTTATGGCCACTAATCCCTCTACATTCCCAAAAATATGCTCCGAAGTGGCTCTGGAGTCACAATACCTGCACCTGTCCATTTTGTATATATCAGGATATATAATGTGTGAGAGTGCAGGATTCAGATACGTCCTAGTTTGTAACTGCCGCCATTCGGCATTCGTGTTTTTGCTAATTTAAGGTGAGGGGGCGGGAATATGCCCCTCTGTAATCTATGATGCTTTGTAATTTCATTGTATCTGGTCATTCTGTCTTCCCACTCCCACTCGTCTGCCACGCCGTAATCACCGGAGGAGGCTGGGGCAGCACTTGAGAGGGCAGCTTGGTCGGTGAGCCCTCGAGCTGCGTCATGTACAGCCCCGTTGTTGCTGTCCCCCGCGATGGCATGAGCAGGTGTCCATAGAATATATGTATTTCTGGGGCTTGTTCGACACCCTCCTTTGAGAATACGTAGTGCCTCCGGGGAGATGCGGCCGTTGGCAAAGTTTCTCACTGCCGTTTGAGAGTCACTGACTATCACAGTTGCGTTTGTCTGAGCTACAGCGAGCGCTATGGCTACCTCTTATGCTGTCTCGGTACTTGTGGTGCGTATCGTTGCGCATGTCGTACAACGTCTGTTGCTATCGATTACGGCTGCGGTAAATACCCATTTTCGCTTGTATCGAGCAGCGTCTACGAAAACTGCGTCCTTGTAATTACCGAACTTTTTAGTATTTGCTTTGCTCTTGCCTTTCGTCTGGCTTTATTGTGTTCGCAGAGTGACCAGAGAATCGAAACAATTTATTATCTTGTTACTCTAGCAGAGCCTTTAAATGAAGCGTAGTAAAGTTAATAAATTTCGTGCCATAATTTAGTCTTGATTGGAGTGTAAACCAATTATGTTGACTAACACATACCTTCGAATAAATTCGGCGCAATTTAGGAGGTGGTAGCAAGCTTTGCGTCGCTAAGATAGACAGCTCATTGCCAAACGCAAAGTCTATGACGTTCAGTGTGAGAATGACGGCATCGTAACGCACTCCCATCTTGTTTGGCTGGACAAGAAGTCTTTACCTCACGTGGAAAGTGAGAGCTCGCACCCGGTAGCGACCCGCAGTTGTTCCCAGTGATTCCACCACATATATTGAAGCAGAAATGTCCATACTAAAGGCGCCGATCCCCCGCTCCCCTAAACGCATGGTGGGTGCCCTTTGAAGGCTCAGTGGTGATTTTAAATGAGCCGCCAGAAGTAGAACAGCATTCATAATAAGGCAGCAAGACACAAACGTATGTGTGGTGGTGTTTTGCCAGTGAGCAGTTTATGTTACATTTCTTTATTATTACAGCAACATATATTTTTTATTTATTGATATGTGGGGTTTGACTTTTCAAAACCACGATATGATTATGAGAGACGCCGTAGTGGAGGGCTCCGGAAATTTCGACCACCTGGGGTTCTTTAACGTACACCCAAATCTGAGCACACGGGCCTACAACTTTTCCGCCTCCATCGAAAATGCAGCCGCCGAAGCCGGGATTTGACCCCGAGACCTTCAGGTCAGCAGCCGAGTGTCTTAGCCACTAGACCACCACGACGCGGCAATAGATATTTTTCTAAATCGCAGTGTTCTCCTTACTGAACCTAGAACCTGGGTGGCTCATGTCAGTGTCACTTCTCGGTGCAGTGAAATGCACTAGGAAGCAGCCCACCATGAGTGTTCTGCATCTGTGGGTATCTTCGTGAAAAAATGAATAAGTGACAACTTGAAAAAGGGCCTCTAGCATCTCGCACAAGTACCCTTGTAGCAGGCGCATCCAAACGAAAGTGTACTCATTAGATGAGGTGTTCTCAAGAAGGCTCCTTAGATCGTCCCTTACTCGGCCTTCTTTCGAGATTAAAAGCAATTGAGAAAACTGTCGAGAGTGCTTTCACAAAAGCACCTGGTTGATGACCTCTTTTGGATTGTGCTTAAAAAACTGGAGTGGCTGCCACTGCATCTTTTGAGTTATAACGCTCATCATGAGCTCGTGAGCGTAATGTTCGTGAATATTTGTTATTTTCTTTTTCTTTTTTTTTTGCAAGACACCCAATCAGGAGCTTTATAAAAAGGTGGAAAGTTGCTATAACATTTTGCACTCTGCTCTCGATTGGTAGCCACCACGAAGACTTGTATGATGAACAGTGTGAAGCGCGGGTACTGTTTCTTGAAGAAAGTCTTTCATTTTTTGTAACTAGTAGAAAACATGAGTACTGTTTTTATAGAGCATTTTTGTATTTCAGTGAGTCAACTTGTTTGGCGCTGTTACAGACGTTTCGGGCTGTTTTTATTCTAGCCCAGATGACAGTAGTTAAAATGCTAGCAGTCGTCATAAAACTTTTACTCTTAAAATGGTCAGTCATGTAGAATTTGCCGTACTTGGTGGTTAAACCGAATGCAGGCAGTGCAAATATAGGCAGGGCATCAATTTTTAGCCAACTTGCATTGAGGTACACATTCGGGCCAATCTATTCAGTAGAGCTTGTTAAGTCCACAAATGCGACGCGAGAATGTCACCTGGAAGCGCATGATGAATGGGTAAGTTCGATAACAGTACAACAGGGAAGCCAGCCCAAGGAACAGCGCAGCGAACCGCAGTGGTAGGCCGCCATAGCAGACGATGCGCTAAAAGAAGCGCAAGATCAGACTGCAGCGCCGCCAGTTCTCGCGAATGCCGTTCAACCCACCCTCTTCCGCTGGCAGAGATACGGAGCTTTGAAACTGAGTTTATTCCAGCAACGTTGACCCCAAACGGCACCAAACGGCACCAAACGCTACCCCGAACTACCAACCCCATCCGCAGTGCCTACCAATATTGATCAGGGTTGAGCATTCACACTGGTGCGGTTTTCAAATAAAAAGCAAGTATTGCACATTTCTGAGGCACGATAACAACACGTCAATATTCTGCATGTGCCTTTTTACTAGAAAAGCATACATAAGTAATTCTAAGGACCATAGCGCTTATCACGCTGTGCTGACGATGCAAGAATTGCACGAAAAGGCAAGAGATTCCAACGCTTTGCTAAGACGACACGGTGGTGGCACCTACCAGTCTCTTTGTGTTCTACACGTTGTCGCCTCCGCGACGCGCGCACGCCGCGCGCTTAGTTTTCCCAAGATAATAGCCAGATAGAATTCATGTCTCACGTGCGAAGTGCCACGATGCGTTCGTTCACCTCCACTGCATGCATCGAGGCACTCTAACGCAGTGCCTCCAGAATACCAATCACTGATTTTTTTGCGTCAAATAAATATCAAATAAACATTTTGTTCACTCTCTCCAGACGCAAGACTATCGTCTTTCGACGACAATTGCGATGTAACATGCTGATACGGGGCCAATTTTTTTTACTAGCAGACGCTGCTAGCATTGACCTTGCTTCAACGTCAGAAATTCTATTTGTTTTATTAGGAGTGATTTTAATTTAATGAAAACTGTTGATAAGCTGCTGCACTTATAACTTGGGCAAAATATTGCGTCATGAACAATAGAGGAAACAATAAAATTTCCCCCTCTTGTATTATCTCCTGTCTGCCAATCACCCAATCCCTTTCACGATAGACCCTGATGGTTCCCATGCTAGGTACACAGTCTACTTCCTCTGTCGTCTGTGCTCAGCGTGCATTGCACGCTTTATCGATTAAGAACAATGACTAGCAATGTTTAACTTCGAGTGTTGAGATGCTTAGCAGACAGAACGCATGATGAAAAATACTGAGAGTGCTACTTTCTAAACTCTCGTGTCATATTTTGCACTAAACTTTGTGGAAGACCATTCCTGCCATACCGACAAGCATAGGCCGGCAAAAATTTTAGAGCTCATTGAGCCTCAATCAGATCCACTCATGAGACATGCCTCGCCCTTACGGCTCACTTGGACTCACATTATTCTATGTTTCCCTCATTCGCATTCACTCTAACTCAGATTTACTAATTTTCTGACTCAAACTGACGGCTCCACGCAAGTTTTAGTTCATTCCATTGCACTCATGTGTCTGCTATAGCACTATCGGTGGTTGTATCCACGGTGTCAATGCTTCTCAACACCGATGCCGGTGCTGACGCGGCGCTTTGTTCTTGTATCTTTAAATAAGAGCTAGGGTGCATTCAAACTGACTAATGACATTTTCATGGAATGTTATTTATATATTTATTCTTTATTTATTTCAAATTTCTTACAGGCCCTTTACAGGGCATAGAGTAAGGGGGGTAATTGGTGAAGTTTTACAGATCACACAAAATTAATTGACGCGTTACAAAGCGTAACAGCACAATGAAAATATGACGCGACTTGCAATATAAGTTGAAGTTAACAGGCGATAACAAGAAAAAAGAAAAGGCGATTTCATAGTGCACACACGACATTGGGAACCGAATACAGTCATTATAGCATATGAAGGCGACATCAACCAAGGATAGCCAGCTGGCTTTACCTCAACGACGTGCCGTAATTTGTTTATAGGTTGCAGAACATACAATAGAAAAAGCACCAAAAAACGCAGAACCTATGCCCATACACAGAAAACATTTCCAGTGTGCAACAAACATAATCGGGCGCAAAATCCGACACTAAAAAAAATGTGCAGAACAGTGGCAAGTCTATTGTGAGAAGAGAGTAAGCAGCAACTGACGGAAAGAATTATTGTCTGATACAGATGCGATGTTATCTGGAAGACCATTCAACAAACGTATGGCGCGAGGAAGAGCAGATGAGTTGAATGAATCAGTTGCCCCGTATAATCGCTTGAAACTGAAGTGATTATGCAACCTACGTGAAGTAGTGGAAGGAACATCGAGGTGGAGTGGGAGGGGTCTGTTGGTGTACACGTATTTGTGAAAGAGGCAAAGAAGGGAAATGTCGCGACGAGTGCTCAGGGGTTGAAGAGAAAGATTGTTTTTAATTTGCGTTATGTTGCTGTGATAGTCATGATTGCAAGAAATGAAACGGGCCGCCCTATTCTGAATAGCTTCAAGCATGTTAAGTAAGTAGTTGTGATAAGGGCACCAGATAGGAGCGGCAAATTCAAGCTGGGGACGGACAAAGGTTTGATAGGCTAGTTGACGGACGTGAGCGGGACAGCTATGTAAATTACGGCGTAGATATCCTAAGGACTTGGAGGCTTTCGCGCTAATGGTGGTGATGTGGTGAGACCAGGAGAGATTGGGTGTGAAATGGACATCAAGATACTTATAGGATGATGCCTGTGATAGTGCAGAATTATTGATAGTGTAGTGGAAAGTGCAAACGTTTTGTTTGCGCGTAAAGGAGATTATTTTACATTTTTCCTTGTTCAGGGACATTAACCATTTGTTACACCAGTCATTAATGCGGTGAAGGTCGCTTTGTAGAGTTCAGTGGTCGTCGGAGGATGATATAGGACGGTAAATTATGCAATGATCTGCGAAAATACGCATGCAGGAAGATATGTTATTTGGCAGATCATTTATATAGATTAAAAACAGTAGGGGGCCGAGGACGCACCCTTGTGGAACGCCAGAAGTTACGTGGGAAAGAGGGGAAGGGGAATTGTTAATTATAGTAAACTGCTGACAAAGTGAAAGAAAGTTGCGAAGCAAAGATATGGTAAGAGAGTCTAATCAGAGGGCAGATAATTTAGAAATCAGACGGCAATGGGCTACGCGATCGAAGGCTTTAGAAAAATCGAGGAAGATACAATCAGTCTGAAGGTTACTGTTCATATCGGAATGCAGCTCGGTTGTTAGTTCAAGCAGCTGTGTTTCGCAAGAAAAACCCTTTCTGAATCCGTGTTGGTTCAGAAAGAAGAAATTATTTGATTCTAAGTGTCGGAAAACATGGGAAGCGATTATGTGTTCAAGAAGTTTGCAGCATATACATGTAAGAGAAATTGGACGTTAACTTTCGGGTAAATGCTTATTACCGGTTTTAAACACAGGCACTATTTTACCAATTTTCCAGTCAGAAGGGAGTTGACCTGTCGCTAAAGATTGCCTGAAAAGGTGATACAAAATGTTAACAGAAACGGAGGCGGTGTTTTTGAGAATTTTAGAGTTAATGTTGTCGATGCCGGCTGAAGTGGAAAGCTTGAGGTTAATAACTAGAAGAGCAATACCCTCGGCAGTTATTTGTATAGGTTCCATGTATGCAATGTCAAGTTCGGGAACGTAGGGTACGTCAGAATGGTCTTCCAGGGTGAAAACGGATGAAAAAAATGCGTTAAATACTGATGTGCAATGACTATCTGAAAGAGGGACATGGTCTTCATCTAGCAAAGATATTTGTTGGCCATGTTGTTGAGGAGAAACAAGTGACCAGAACTTCTTGGAATTTGATTTCAAGAAGGAAGGTAGATCGACAGAATAATATTTAAGTTAAGCAGATTGTACTGCCGCGCAGTAGCTTTTCATAAAATTCTTGTATGTCTGCCACGCGGAGGGCGTGTCATGGCGTTTAGCTGTGCGGTAAAAACATTTCTTTTTATTTCTGAGTTGCCTGAGAGATTTCGTAAACCATGGGTTTGTTTTATCGTTTTTCACTTTTACGAGGGGGACATACTGATTAGTTAGTGTACATAGTTTATCTCGGTACAGCACCCAGTTATCAATTACTGAACGACGGTCGAAAAGGTGTAGGAATGTGTCGTTGTAAAAAATTTCGAGTTCAGCGTTAAATTGGCTGTAGTTGGCCTTACTATAGTCGCGAATATTTTTGTAGTCGGTGCCGGAGAAAGGTAGTGGAATGTTAAGAGTTACTTGGAGAAGGCTGTGGTCGCTAAAACCAACTATGTTAGGAACGGTACCTACTGTTTCAGGAACTGTCGTAAGAATTAGGTCAAGGATGTTAGAGCTGCGTGTAGGTTGGTTTACTACTTGAGATAGGTTAAAATCTAACGCAAGGCTTATAAATTCTGTGGAATTGCGGCAAGAGGAAGACAATTGGATCCAATCTATTTCGGGAAAGTTAAAGTCGCCAAAAATGTAGATGGCGTCGGTGCGACATAAATTAGTTATGACTCATATCAGAAGTTTTTACAAGTAAAATGGAGGAGAGAGTCGCATTACCTCCGTAACCTACGCACCTGTTAATTTTCTTGCTGTTGTATGAAGGCTGCTGCATCGATTTTATCAAGTGATAATATAAGCCTGAGCATACATAATCGTGATAGTAAAGTTGAATTTGATTCACTAAACAAAGAAAGGTCAGAAAACAGTGTGTAGCTCACTCAGTCGCAATCATGAAATCTATCTCTCCCTAAGGCCTCTCTCTAATTCACAATCATCAAAGTTTTCCTCAGCTGTACCCACTCGTACTCATACTAGCTTAGACGTTTCTTAGTTTTACTTACTCAGGTTTAGACTGATGAAAATATTACCCACCTAAACTCGCTCACTTCATGGCCCGATCTTTGTTTCAGTGGGTATACTCTTGTGAGAGTGTGCGGACCTATGCCGACAAGGTGATTCGGTGTTTGCTGTAAATATATGTAAAAGTGGATATATTTCTACCAAGTCAACCTGTGCCTCTTACATCGTTTCAGGGAATAAGATCTGTTAAATAATTTACCCATTTTTCATAAAACTCAAGGGCGCAGTAAGCTTTGACGGTGCCGTCTCAGTAGATCCTGCAGTCAGTGAAGAGGGCTAGGCACGAGGGATTACTGACGTTTTGTGATCTAAGTGTTTATCATGTTCAAAGCCCAATGAAAAATGTTTTTTCTAACAATTATCTTTTGTTTCTATCAGGAACTTTGGAACTGCGAAAAACTCGTGAAAGAGGGTTACAAGAAGTACTACGACATGAAGCTTCCAGTTACAGAAGGAGATGATTCATGCAAGATATTCCATGAGATCTGTCAAAACCTCATTCTGCTATCCAGGGCAAGTTCACCATATTTTGCCAACCACGTCTAAAGACTTGCAGAATTCGTCGCAGTATATTATACTTCGCACATATGCTTCATTAGGGTCGTTCCAGTTCGCAAAATAATACAACTTTCTTGCGCATAGTTTATACTTTCTATAGCATGTGAGCAAAGCATTATTATTGTTGTTGTTAAGATCTCAAGTGTGTGTGGGTAGTAGCTTATAAAACATTGTGCTTGACTATAAATTTTATTCATATTAGAAATAGTTGGTAACCAAGAACCACGCGCAACTTCAAAAGTGAAATGGCGGAAAATTGGTCGCAGTGACTTGTCTGTTTTGCGATTTCATTGTTCTAATATTGAAAGTGAATATCGGATGTCTACAGCTGCAATTTACGCATCATACGAACGGCCTAAAGACTCATACATTTTCCGTGCGTTGAGTGTCCTAAAGGCACTCCCGACATTTGTAACATTTGAACGTATCATTGGTCACGATAAAAGGAATTTTCGTTATGCACCTTATGGAAAGAATCGGAGTTCTGCCTGAACGAAATCGTGCTATGAATGGGATGCTGAAGTGCATTTTATCCCCGTCGTTTGCAGTCTGTGAAAATTCACGCGGCAACCAATATGACTTCAGTCTTGGCCAACAGTTTTGCGTTCACAATGCTTGCCAAGTTTCGTGGTGGTAAGTACTCATTCATATGTTTCTACCTTTCTGCAGATGCATTCAATGCAAACGTTATCAACATAAACTTACGCTGCCTATCAGAAGTTGAGAGTTATGTGTACGTGAAAAGCCAATATAATAAACGTAGCGAACTTGAGAATGCGTTTTCAAGCAGCTTAATATCGCTGGCTCTTTTTTCTTTCAAACTACATGGTACAAGTGAAAGGGCCAATTACACCACCTCTAAAATATATTGATTATTATTTTTGTTGCAAAATAGCATCAATAGAAATGAGTAGACGTGCTGTTCAAGAAGAACACAGAAAAACCTGCTTATTTAAGTTATTTTGATCAAAGTTTCTGCAATTGTTTTGTTTTACCGTTTGTTCATGTGGGGCGACATTCTGCGTAGAACACTCGCGCATTGACACACCCTCTGCGGCCTTGGTTGGTCGCTTGTATCGCACTGAACTCACCATTTCACTAATTATGAATGCATAAGCCTGTGAACAAGAATAATGTTCTCTATGCTGCATCGCTATTTTTGTGTACGTTGAAGACTACATGGTCAGAATCACCGGGACTTTTCAATACGGTGCCTCTCATGATCAAATTGGGGTTTTGGGACGTTCAACCTTGGAAGTTATTGTCGTGCAGAACAGTTCACAGAGCCCGCGCAGGGTGCTGCCCACTGATCTCCACTAGATATGCTGGAAGGCGCTTTGCTGCTATTACAGCCAGCCGCGCGGATGGTCACTGAAAGTTCAAGGGTTCGCCCTGGAAGTCGATCGTATGTTGCACTTCTCAGCCGTTCTTTAGCTTTTATTTTCACTTCTACGCATCTTATAGCAATATTGATGGTGTATTTTCTTCCAGACAACAAATTATATGCAACAGAAACGTGTGAAGGAAACATGTAGTAGGATTTAGCACATAGACGGAAGAAAAGCTCTCTTATGTATTGGTTTAACGGACAAGACGCAGCTCCAGAGAATTCACGTTGGCAAGAGGACACTGTGACAGGTCTAGCAATAAATGAACAGTCGTAAATTCACTTGGCTGACAACGATCTTGCGCGTACGAAAAAACAATAGCAAGTTTGATATCAACCCTGAAAGATGCTGACTAGCACATAAATTTCGGATATGGCTGCCGCATGTCGAGAATAAAAGTATGCAGCAATTGCACTGCTCGCTCCTAATATAACTTAGAAAAAGAATGCACTATAAGTCTTCGCAATACTAAGAGCAAAAATATACAGATATATGTAGGGCATAACGTCCCAAAACCGCCATATAATTATGAGAGACGCCCTAGTAAAGGGCTCCGAAAATTTAGACCACCTGGGATTCTTTAATGTGCACCCAAATCTGAGCACATGGGCCTACAACGTTTCCGCCTCCAGGTAAGCAAAATGGTCAAATGTATTCGTAGTTAAAGCGTAATGGAAGGGTTACCTAGGGTAACTTTTCTTCGATGATTAATAATTCGTGATGCTATGAGTCCAAATCACGATCGAACGCAATAAGCTCAATGTAGTACAGTGTTGCTGATAAGGTCAATCACCTTGTGGTATTTCATGTGCACTGACATTGAAAAGCACACGGGCCACGGGCGTTTTGCCTCCATCAAATGTGAACGCTTTAGTCGTGATCATACCCACTTATTTTGATGCCAACAGCGGAGCACCATAATTTCTTCTTTAGGGGTGAAGTTTACGGTTTAATGAACACATGCATTGCTAATTTAGGGTCAAAATAACCTGGCATGCACACTGGTTCCTATTGAAATCCAACTTTTTCTTTTTATATTCACCACGCAGTTGGAACTTTTATCGATAATTTTAGCAAAGATTTTGTGCATTACAAAAGTGACCGTATAAGAGGAAATGCGTTCTGATAAGGCCTGTGCCTATACAAAAAAGCCTATATTATTTTACGGTTTCATTCCTGTTACTAACCACCGCTTATAAATATGAGATTCATATAAGGATATGCAAGTTATATTGTCTATGATCTTTCCAGTGAAATGAAAAAATAGGAATTTACAAAGGCAAAATTGAGGATTTTATTGCACTTGAAAGTTTGAAAGGCTGTGACACTAAGACACTGCACGCACTACTGCCATACCTCAAATTTTACGAAAGATCATTTTTTCGTGCGCCATATAAGCATATGGCTGCTCACGACAACACAAAATACCATGATGCTGATTCATTTAGGCGTCTCAAGGCCTTACGTGGCACCAAGCGATTCTCTTTGCTTCACCTTAACACACGAAGTTTAAAAAATAAACATGATTCTGTTAACCTTTTTTTAGACAACTTAGATCATGAGTTTGACGTATTGGCATTCACCGAAACTTGGTTTTCCAATGACTGCCCCGCTGTAAACTTTTCGGGATACAACTGCATATCAGTATCACGACCTAAAAAAAGAGGAGGAGGCGTTGCTGTGTACATTAAAAACCACTTTAATTATGAAGTTATTCCAGAATACTCAATCATTGATGTTCACTATGAATGTCTGCTTGTGAAGTGCTTTAACACAATGCTAGCCGTTCTATATAGGCCTCCAAACGGTTCTGTAACAAAATTTATTGAATTTCTAGAGCGTGTTTTAGAGCACTGTTCATACGTTGGTCTACCTATAATAATTAGTGGAGACCTGAATATAAACTTTCTCTCTGTGGAGTCACCTGCACAGATGCTACTTGATGTTTTCTTTGTTTGGCTGTCAAATGTCATTGATGTACCTACAAGAATAGCGAGCAAATCTGAAACTTTGCTAGACGTTTGTTTTACAAATTATGAAATTGGTCAATCTGATGCCGGAGTGTTAATATCAGACATAAGTGATCATTTGCCCTTCTTCATCTTTTTTACGCCTCACATGGCTCAACACAACCAACGCAAACAGCCACCTATTCTTTTAAGAAAAATATCTGCAGAAAGGGTTAATTATTTCAAACATTTGGTTGAAGGAACTAGCTGGGAGCCTGTCTTGCAGATAACTGATCCTACCGTCTCCTATGACTTATTTATTAGAACATTAAAAGAACTCTATTACACGTATTTCCCTTAGAACAGCTTAAAAAACATAAAAAATCGAGAAACCATGGATTGATGCCTCTTTACTGAAGAGAATAAAGACCCGTGATAAACTATTTGCATTGTTTATAAAACAAAGAACCTTGATCAGTTAGCTGAATACAAAAAATGAGAAATAAATTAGCAGCTGATATTAAACAAGCACGTAACTTGTATTACGAGGCTAAGTTTACTAGCATTGCTAACGATTCCAGGAAAGTGTGGAATTGCGTTAATGAACTACGAAATAAAAACGAAAGAGACGTAATATCGGAAATATTGATTGAGGGCGTATCATATACGGGTAGTTCGCTGGCAAACAAGTTTAATGAGCATTTTTTAAAGGCAGGTGTTTGCACGTCTTCACCGACAAATGATATCAGCTGCACTTCTTACATGAACAGCTCAGATTCAACAATTTATATGTATCCTACTACACCGGAAGAAATATGCGGCTTGTTAAAAAAGTTAAAAGCAACAGTGCCTGTGGTGTAGATGAATTGAAGGCAGTTCCTCTTAAAGTAGTCGCTCATGCTATCTGTTTACCTCTATCGCACATATGCAATCTTATTCTAAGCTCTGGAACGTTTCCCAACGAACTGAAGATTGCAAAGGTATCAGTTATTTTTAAAGGAGGAGATAAAAACGATCTCGGTAACTATAGGCCAATCTCTGTTTTACCTATGTTTTCCAAGGTTATTGAAGAAGCTATAAACTTCAGGCTTACTAATTTTTTTCAGCAAAAAAACATTATCGTAAAAAATCAATATGGTTTCCAAAAGAAAAAATCCACAGAAATGGCATTACTCGATATTAAAGATAAAATAGTTGACAACATAGAAAAAAAACTATTCACGGTAGGGCTTTTCCTTGACTTTAAAAAAGCATTTGATTCCGTTAAGCATGATGTTTTACTGCTCAAACTATCCAGATACGGTGTCAGAGGTATAGCTCTAGACATTGTAAAAAGTTACCTAGAAAACCGTGTGCAATACACCAATATTGGTAATGCGAAATCTGAATTCGGTAAAATTACATGCGGCGTGCCACAAGGGTCAATCCTTGGCCCACTCTTGTTTATTATGTACATAAATGATATAGTTAACATACCTCTTACACCTGACATTATTTTGTACGCCGATGACACGAATGTATTCTTCTCTGGGCCAGATATTGACGACCTTATGTTGAAAGCGAATATTTGGCTACAAAACTTATCTACATGGCTTAGGGCCAACAGGTTAAATCTAAATGCTAAAAAAACAAATTTGTTGTTTTTAGACCTCGTAACAAAACATACATTAGTAAGAATATTATTAGCTTTCAGGGACAGCCTATTGAACGCGTTGCGTCTCTTAAATTTCTCGGTGTCTTTTTTCACGAATATTTAGATTGGTCTGTGCATATAAATTACTTGCGAAAAAACATCTCTCGAGCAGTTGGCATACTATGCACGTTGCGCAGCCTATTACCAGTATGGTTAAAAAGACAGATTTATTACGCAACCATACATTCGCACCTTCACTATTGTCTTCTGATTTGGGGAACGACGACAAAAACTAACCTCAAAAATTTATATCTATTACAAAAACGAGCTGTGCGATTAATTGAACTTCTACCTTTTCGTTCGCACACAGCCCCTTTTTTCGAAAAACATAGACTGCTAGTAATTAATAATATCCGATATAAAAAATTAGCAATGATTATATATCGTGAAGTTAAATCTAATCGAATTGAATTTTTCAGGAAGTATCACGAGCGTAACCACAGTCATAATTTACGACATATTAGTTTCAAGAAAGACACGCTTCGTACAAATTACGGTACACAAAAACTAACTTACCAAATTCCCCACTTTCTTAATGAACACCCCACTGTGATGGCATTAATTGAACAAAGTTCCTCCATTTATGTTTTCAAAAAGAAGATACACACATTCCTTCTAAAAACTCAAACAGATTCTCATACCTCTTTCGATTCATTTTATTTTATGTAACTTTATGTGCTGCTGTGACTTTATGAATTTTTTTTTTTGCTTTTGTCTGCCTGTTTGTTGTGCGTAAATAGTCTCTTATTATTTCTTTATGTGCTAATTCATAATTGCTGTTCATTTCTTTGTTAATACTGGCTTGATGTAAAAAAAAAATTGTAAATGTTTTTGATATTGTATGTATCTCAATTTCTCAATTTTTGTACTGCTATATATAACCTGTTTATGTATGTGTGTACATAGGGGGTTGGCGCTTTGTCAGGCTTTCTTTGCCTTTACGCCGATCCCCTAGGCAAACTGTGTACACGGGTTGTCTGAAATTAAATCAATAAAAAAAAAAAACCGCCATATAATTATGAGAGATGCCCTAGTAAAGGACTCCGAAAATTTATACCACCTGGGATTCTTTAATGTGCACCCAAATCTGAGCACATGGGCTCACAACGTTTCCGCCTCCAGGTAAGCAAAAATGGTCAAATGTATTCGTAGTTAAAGCGTAATGGAATGGTTACCTGGGGTAACTTTTTTTCGATGATTAATAATTCGTGATGCTATGAGTCCAAATCACGATAGAATGCAATAAGCTCAATGTAATACAGTGTTACTGATAAGGTTAATCACCTTGTGGTATTTCATGTGCACTGATATTGAAAAGCACACGGTCCACGGGCCTTTTGCCTCCATCAAATGTGAACGCTTGAGTCGTGATCGAACCCACTTATTTTGATGCCAGCAGCGGGGCACCATATTTTCTTCTTTAGAGGTGAAGTTTACGGTTTATAGAACACATGCATTGCTAACTTAGGGTCAAAATAAACTGGCATGCACATTGGTGCCTATTGAAATCCAACTTTTTTTACTTATATTCACCACGCAGTTGGAACTTTTATCGATAATTTTAGCAAAGATTTTGCGCATTACAAAAGTGACCGTATAAGAGGAAATGCGTTCTGATAAGGCCTGTGCCTATACAAA
The DNA here is from genome assembly GCF_013339725.1 of Rhipicephalus microplus. Taxonomy (NCBI): domain Eukaryota; kingdom Metazoa; phylum Arthropoda; class Arachnida; order Ixodida; family Ixodidae; genus Rhipicephalus; species Rhipicephalus microplus. The sequence continues at coordinate 39,961,947 of NC_051165.1, read as the reverse complement.
AAAGCCTATATTATTTTACGGTTTCATTCCTGTTACTAACCACCGCTTATAAATATGAGATTCATATAAGGATATGCAAGTTATATTGTCTATGATCTTTCCAGTGAAATGAAAAAATCAGGAATTTACAAAGGCAAAATTGAGGATTTTATTGCACTTGAAAGTTTGAAAGGCTGTGACACTAAGACACTGCACGCACTACTGCCATACCTCAAATTTTACGAAAGATCATTGTGTCGTGACACTTTACAGGCAGCTGAAAATAATGAGCTTTGTCAATCGCTTGCGGATGTTGGGTCCTGTGATCTTTGCAGTAGCTTGTTTCACCACATGTTACATCTTTATGTTCATATAGCACCAAGCTACGGTTTTCAGGAGTAGGCCGTCGTGATTTCCTTCAACTACGGATTCGAACATGTGGTCATGCAGCTCTAGATTAAGGTTATTTGTTATCAATAGTCCTTAAAATTGAGCCAAAGCGCTGCTCGTCACAGTGTCAGATGCGTTCTTTTTTGGAAGTACCCCAGCAGGAACGTTCTGGTGCAATCGAATTGCTTTTTTGGTCAACTGGCAGACGTAGGTTGTATATGACGATGTCATTTCAAAGCCCGTTCAATGAAAACATGAGTCTGTAAAGTGATCACAAGAGAGTGAGCGGCACGGAGAAGCTGTTCACTTGTATGTATTCGTTTTAGATCCAGGGCTCGTACAAATGAGGCTTAGAGCGAGGAAATCTGCCAAAAATAAGACATAGCTCTGTTGACACCGATCATAGCACTCATGAACGAGCGTTTCGCCGCGTGTCACGTATGTCTCTACAATGTTCTGACACCTACACGTGAAATTTATTCCCAGACGACTTATCTGGCATGCTATTACAGTTGACTGCAAATTAATCATAAATTTATAGAGAAATGTAATGACACCGGCTCATACGTGGCAGCCACGATGCTTGCACTGCAGTCACCTTGCCGTACTTCCGGGATGAATGCTCAGCTAACGGTTACTGTGCGCCGGAAAGCACGAAGCGCCAGCAACCAAATCTAGTCGACATCATAGGTGCCGCCTGTCATCGGCTTAGTTGTCTTTGTTTCAGTACTACGCGTACACGAATAAAAATGAAAATAAAGGAGCTGAACGTATTAGGGTTCGTCTATACATCTTCTTTCAGCAATAAATGTTGTTAGTAATGTTATTTGAGGTTTACTTTAAACGCATTCTGCACTTCGTAACAGGAACTAACAGGAAATTTTCAGAGTAGCTTTTCTATTTTAGCGCAACGCAGAGCCTACCATTCATAGCGATACTTGATGTTGTGTTAACGCAGAAAACACCGCAAAATATTTACTGTCTAAACGCTTCGATGGCATGATCACAAAGTGCTGTACACACGAAACATAGGCTGCAAAAAGAGGGAAGCGAACACGACACGATTCGGCTTTGAGCGCATTTGATTTCTGTCCACGTGTGCTCTATGATCACGTGCGCCAGCATTCAACTTGGCCCAATAGTTGCTACGATGGCAGAGCTGCTCTTTAGCAGGAAAATTATTTTACCACCTATACAAAGAAGAGCAGGAAGGAAAATAGTATGCATACTTTGATCTTGAGCACTAGTTATGTTGCGCATAATCGCATCATCATATCTATAGAAATGTAACCATTTTCCATATTCCATCTTCGAGTCTCTACTGCTAGGCTTCAAAACATTCCAGAACTAGCGACCCTTAAACGCGATGAGAAAAAAAGGCAAATTCCGCGTACAGGGGGAAGTGATGATATGCGAAGCACTAGTGAGGAAGGTTCAAATGACACTCTAAAATGAACACAACATTACGAGGTGGGCGTAAATATGACGCACGCAAGTTCCTTGTCATGATTGTTATGTATGCGCCCAGCCTTTGTGCTCAGTCTTTCATTCATGTTACCTAATACCAATATTGGTATTTGTGAAGCTAGCGAAACATCCATGAGCGCGCTGTGAGCATAGATTGTAGTCATGATTTACGTGAAAGGCATAACCAAATTACCATGTTTGGACAAGTCATTTATCTTCATCCTCTATTCACGTTATGTATTACCAAACGATCATAAGTGTGGCAAGTAGTCATTTTCTGACATGGCACGCAGGTCATTTTTATCATGTTTGCACGAGTCATATACCTTCATCCATTCACGTCACGTAATACCACTTTCAAAATATATGAAGCTAGCGAAACGTCCACGAAAGCATCATCAGCATGGGTTATGATGATTTACATGACATGTATGTCATGACTTCCAAGTTAAGGCCTGTCAATCACTATTTTCATGTTATGACGAGTAGTCACGTATGCTCGTCATATTGTCATGTTATGCCATAATTGATTGATTGATTTGTGGGGTTTAACGTCCCAAAGCCACTATTTGATTGTGAGAGACGCCGTAGTGGAGGGCTCCGGAAATGTTTACCACCTGGGGTTCTTTAACGTGCACCCATATCTGAGTACACGGGCCTACAACATTTCCACCTCCATCGGAAATGCAGCCGCCACAGCCGGGATTTGATCCCACGACCTGCGGGTCAGCAGCCGAGTACCTTAGCCACTAGACCACCGTGGCGGGGCCATGTTATGCCATACCTATTTTGATATAGATCCCATATCCAAACGGACAGGAGAGCTAAAAGTCGTAGGCGGCAAGACAGACAAACAGACAGACAGACAGACAGACAGAAAGAAAGAAAGAAAGAAAGAAAGAAAGAAATAAAGACAGACAGACAGACAGACTGGCCAACCGACCGACCGACCGTCAGACAGACAGACAGACAAACAGACTGGCCAACCGACCGACCGACCGACAGACAGACAGACAGACAGACAGACAGACTGGCCGAACGACCGACCGACCAATCGACCGACCGACCGACCGACCAACCGACAAACAGACAGACAGACAGACAGACAGACAGACAGACTGGCCGACCGACCGACCGACCGACCGACAGACAGACAGACAGACAGACAGACCGACAGACAGACAGACAGACAGACAGACAGACAGACAGACAGACAGACCGACAGACTGGCCGACCGACCGACCGACAGACAGACAGACAGACAGACAGACAGACAGACAGACTGGCCGAACGACCGACCGACCGACCGACAGACAGACAGACAGACAGACAGACTGGCCGACCAACCGACCGACCGACCGACCGACCGACAGACAGACAGACAGACAGACAGACAGACAGACAGACAGACAGACAGACAGACAGACAGACAGATAAATAGATATAGATAGATAGATAGATAGATAGATAGATAGATAGATAGATAGATAGATAGATAGATAGATAGATAGATAGATAGATAGATACGGTTACACTCGTCGAAGTTCGCTAATAATGGCTTTGTATTCAAATTATGAATCTTGTACAAATCATAAAGAGGATGTTGCAATCTCTATGTATATTTCACGCCCTTTTCATTCCCTCATTGAGGCATCTGCTTGTCTGTCTGACGTAACTTACGGCAAACCGCAAGCCACCTTTCTCATAAAAAATTAGAAAAGCTAAATTGACCAGCACGTGTTATTTCTTTGTAAAATCATGCTGCGTAATTTTACTTTGAGCTCCTGCCAAGACATCATCACACAATCCGGCCAGCTGTGAATTTCTTGAAAACAAAGCTGCGAAAATGCAAGCTCATTACAGAGACAGCCATGCTTGCTGGAGCGACTATAATGTAACCTGCTTTGACTGTCTCAATAAGTCTCATTACTTGCAGTTTAATTCTGACAAATAATATGTACTGACTTGTGAGAGAATTCTCCCGCTATGCGTGCTTTTCCCATGTAGTAGCGCATTATACAGAGTGTTTCAAGGAATGTGTCCACAATTATTGAAACAAAAGGAAGATTCTCAGCTGGGCTACAAGCAAATCAGCCACAAGAAAGCCAAAATATACCGCGATGATGCATGCACGTCAGTTTGGAGTGGCGGGATTTCCCACTTCAGCTCCCCGGTGCTTATTTGAAAAATTACAGAAAAGGTATGTGCTAACTGCCTGTGGCGTAACCTTACTGCGGCAGAAGGCATCTTCAGATACTTGTGAAGCTCATTTGTGGCTGTAATAATGAAAATGAAGAAAAATGAAGAAAAATGAACTTTTAACCAGTAAAAATAGGTGGTAGAATCAGATGTCCGGATTCTAGCTCTTCCTGAGAATAGTCTACAGCCACGGAATTTTATGAAAGAGCACCACTGGTGCTGACCCCGGGGCAATCAGATGAGGCTAATTTACCAGTTAGCCCCACCACGGTGGTCTAGTTAGTAAGGTACTCGGCTGCTGACCCGCAGGTTGCGGTATCAAGCCCCGGCTGCGGCGGCTGCGTTTTCGATGAAAGAGAAAATGCTGTACGCCCATGTGCTCAGGTTTGCGTGCACGTTACAGAAGCCCAGGTGGTCTAAATTTCGGGAGCCCTTCACTAAGGCGTATCTCATAATCATATGGTGGTTTTGGGGCGTAACAGCTAACATATCAATCAATTTACCAAGTAAAACAGCAACAGACAAGGAGTGCATCTACCAGTCACTTCAAAATCGTTCTCTATAACAATACTGCCATGTTCATTTAGAAAAAGAAGCAAACTGGCATATCTGATGATCTTCCTTGCATGTGTCTAAGCGCATTCTTGTCCCAGCCTGATGGCCAGATGTTTTGCGACGCGAGGGTGGAAAAGACGTCGCCGAATACGCCCCTTCCTAAATTAAAGACGATAGTCTTTCCCGGAGACTGTCGATGCAAAAATTTTGGTCTGTCTGTCCGTACATTTGTCTCTCTGTCCGCCCTTAACGGTACCTTAAGTGGCACCGAAGTGACCAAACGATACTCCAAACGGCCGACTCCGTCCGCAGCGCTCACCAATGGTGCTCAAAGTTCAGCGTTCTTACTTGTGCGATTGTCAATTAAAAAGCATTTATAGCCCATAAATGACGCACCACAACAACACGGCAATAATTTATATGTGCGTCTCTTACTAGAAAATGCTAGTACCTGGTACGAGAACCAGGAGCCCTACTTAGTAACATGAGCTGCCTTGAAGTTGCAGGCACTGAAAGCTTTTGAAAGCGTTCTTCGCAAGAAGTGAGCTGAAGCCATGCTTTAGTTCAGCAACACCCAAACAAATCGGGCACGGTATTTGCGGAGGAAATGCAAAAGCTATTTTGCCATGCCGACGTGAACAAGACAGCAGACAAGAAACTTCATTATCTAATGAGGGCCGTCAAGGAGCAACTGTTTGTGGCTCTTATTCGCAATTCACCGAGGAGCGCTGTCGATTGGGTTAGCGAGCACGCTGCCATCGAGAGGACGGTCAAGCTGCGTACAAGATGATACGACTGCAACTACCGTGCCCCACCATCAGACTGTCGCGATCCCTGAAGAACCACTACCGAGTCGCTACAAAACACTATTCGTGCTATCGTGCGTGAGGAACTCCGCAAGGTGCTATCAGGTACACAACCCGAAATATCGTCCCTCAGAGACGTCGAGCGGTATGAGGTACAGCAAGCAATCGCGACACATAGCCCCACCGTGACGATTCCACCCGCATCACCGCCTTTTTTGGAGCCAGCGGTTCTCACTGATGCCATTACTCTGAAAAGCCAACCGAGGCCAGCCAGCTGGTGACGCGACTCCTACACACCGCAACGTCACCCACCACCCCACCCGCTACCACCAAGTGCGCTTCAGCCGCAAGGATGCTTCCAGCAAACGATGCCGAGGAAGACTGATGTATGAATAACAACGGATCAAAGGCCTTTTTGTTTTCACTGCGGCGAAACCGATCACCTGGTAAGATGGTATCCTTACTGTCAGCTGGGCCTCTGCGAATACAACGTCAACGCCCCGCCACCTGCTTTTGGCCAGTGACCTCCAGAAATCGAGGCCTATCTCAGAGGGACCGAGAACGCCACCCCCTTCGCTTCAGGTATCTGTTAACCTATTCTTACCGCTCGCCATCACCGATTCACTGCAATTCCCACAGAACATCACCGAGCCGTAATGGAGGAAACTAAAGCCAGCGACGTTCGGAGGTGACGCCACTTTAGTGTGAAGACTGCAAGCCCCCCAGAGGCCCCAGCTAAGCTAGACGGCACGACTATATCCGACTTCTCGACGCAACGTGACACTAAGACGACAAGTCGCAACCCTACACTACGACAACACGATGACATGACTTCTTTACGCCCCAGCCGTGACCGTGCGAAGCGACAGTCGGCACAGGTAGTGACTTATCGACATCATAGCCTGACGACAAATGCCGACTTGCATGTGACCCTGAACGGGCATTGGGTAGTCGCAGTGATCAATACCGCGGCCGACTACTCGGACGTTAGTGCAGAATTTGTTAACCATCTCTAGAAAATTAAACCGCATGAGATGGCCCTCAAATACACATGGCAGGGGGCACCTTATTACGCCTAGTGGACGATGTGTGAATAAGAAAACGCATTGTTGGCAGGCACATCGCCACCGCTTGGGTACTGGGTTCCGGGCTTCTCTCGCTTTCCTCGTGCTGATCGTCGCCGGCATCTGCTCGATCGTTGCTCTGTCCCGATCGTGTCTTCATCGTAAGGCCACAGTCGCAACTCACGCCAATAAACCCCTTTTCAATTGGTGAAGAGTGCTGACATTCCCCGTCACCTGAACTTGGGTGCTGCCATTAACCGTCGCCTAAACCTAGAGCTGTGCGACCGAACGCTACCTCCCATCATGGCCACCAAGCACGCGCAACCTGTCTCTTCCACTTCATCCTCCAGCAACCCCGGCGTTTTTACCTTGCGAGAGCCCACGGTCTTTAGCGGAGCCGATGAGACCAACGTGGAAGACTGGTTCACTAACTACGAACTGGTGAGTGCAAACAACAAGTGGTATGATGCGGACAATTTGACTCACGTCATCTTTTACCACGCTGACGTTGCCAAATTGTGATTTATAAACCACAAAAACGACACTACGACGTGGTCCATCTTCAAAACGTCGTTTGCTGACGTTTTCGCCCGACCCGCTGTCCGCAAGTCTAGAGCCGAGAACTCTTGCGGACTCATGCACAGAAGCCAACGGAATCGTTCACCGGTTATATTGAAAACATTATTGGTCTTTCCAACCGTGTGAACACCGCCATGCCTGAGTCGGAGAAGGTTCAGCACATTCTTCAAGGAATGAATGACGGCACATTTCAGATGCTCCTGGCCCGTAATCCTGACACCGTTGCGGAACTTGTCACTTTATGTCAAAGTTTCGACGAGTTGACGAAGCAGCGCGCCCTGACTCGGTCATTTTCCTCACAGGCCGACTCGCTCTCCAGTCTTACTTTTGTTACCAATCACTCACCAACCCCGCAAGAGATGAAAGACTTAGCGCATGAAGAAGTAGCTCAGCAACTGTCGTTGATTCCCTTCACGCAGCAGCAGCCGTCCTCTCGTCTGCCCTCACCACTGCACGACGTTATTGCCGAAGAGGTAGCTGAGGCTGTTCCCATCGCTGCCCACCAGCAGCCCATGGCCATGCCAGTTCCCCATGCTCCGGCTATGCAGCCCGTGGCAGCACCTCTTACGTATGCCCAGGTGGTACGCAGCAGACCCCGCCAGCAGTATTTGCCACCCATGTCTTTAGTTTCTCCCACTCCGCCCCTCTTTCGGCACCTTGGGCGGCACCGCGAGTCAGCAATTTCTGGCGCACTCCTGATAATCAACCGATCTGCTATGGCTGCGGTACTCCAGGACATGTGACACGATATTGTCGCCGTCACTTCCAACCTTTCCACGACGCTACTCGGCCGTTACCGTATGACCCACAATCATGCACCTACCTGCTCCCTATCCCTCACCACAGTACGTCTACACTAACCTTCCCGAGCCTCAGTCACCCCAGCCCCCATCTCAGACTCACTCTCCCCGCTCCCCGTCTCCTTGCAGGCGATCACTGTCTCCAATGCGTCCCCGACCCGCTTCTGCCAACCGGTAAAACTGAACGCCGCAGTTGCAGAGGCAAGAACTGCGACTTCGTCGAAAATGCTCAAGTCCTTGCACTTCCCCTTGTATCATCGTCGCCATATCTGTCAATGGTGTTTCTACCTTCGCCCTCGTCGACACAGGTGCTGCCGTTTTTGTTATAGCTGCCCAGCTCTGCCGCTCTCTATGAAAAATGACCACGCCGCTCTCTGAACTATCGCTTCGTATGGCAAGCGCATAACCAGTTCAACCTCTCGGCCCCTGTCCAGCCCACTTATTCATCCAAGGCTCTATGTACGTTGTTGACTTCATCGTCCTTTCGGTGTTCTCGCATGACGGTATCCTCAGTTGGGACTTTTTGTCACATCATCAAGCCGTCATCGACTGCACACGCACTGAAGTTGAATTTTCGCACCTGTGTGACGAACGTTTGCACGAAACTCTTGAGCGGTCGCCAAAACTCTTCGTGCAGGACACTGAAGTTACACCAGCCTCTCTTGTCGTTGTCCCTGTTTGCTGCGATGACCATAACGATGCTACGGTAATTTTCACACTTTCCGATATTTTCATGAGCCGCAAAGCCGTTTTCTTGCCTTTCGCTACACTTGACGTCACTGCTGGCCGTAGCAATATTTTCGTCAACAACCCCTTTCTGCACCGTTTATGCTACTTGTCGGCGAATCTCTCAGTCGAGTGGAGTACCTTGATTCTTGTTTATTCTTTAACATGCCAGACGAATCGCGCAGTAGCGTCTCGACCGAACTTCATGCCTTTTCCCCAGTAGAGTGCTCGTCGAGTGACACCTTCTCGAGTTCCATCGCCGACACCTTAAGTGCTGAAGAACGCGCCGAGCTTCCTAATTTCCTCCAGCCCTTCGCTAATTCATTCGACGTTTTTCAGGCGCAATTGGGTCGGTCGCACTTCCGCAGTGCATCACTACATGGACACCGGTTCGCACCTGCCTTTGCATCAAAGACCGTACCGTGTCTCTGCTGCAGAACGTCACGTCCTCAACGACGAAGTCCAAGAGATGCTACGCCGTCGCGTTATTCAACCATCGCGCAGTCCTTGAACATCTCCTGTCATTCTACTTTGAAGGAAAGATGGATCGATTCGATTTTGCGTCGACTACCGGCGAATAAACAAGGTGACGCGGAAAGACGTCTATCCATTACCGCGCATCGACAACGCCCTTGACAGCCTCCAAGGAGCTGAATTCTTTTCCTCCTTAGACTTACTATCCGAAAAGTGGCAGCTTCCTATAGCACAAGGTGATCACCAGAAAATTGTGTTCATTACACCAGATGGCCTGTACGAATTTAACGTAATGCATTTTGGGGCTTTGTTGTTCCTGTCACGTTTGAATGACTCATAGACAACACACTGCGGGAATCGAAGTGGTGTGGGTGTCTATGCTACCTCGATGACATTGTTGTTTTCTCTCTAAACTTTCCTACACATTTGCTTTGGCTCCAACTGTTTCTGACGTGTTTAACCAATGCTGGACTACAACTTAACCTTAAAATTGCCGCTTCGCCGCACGAGAGCTGTCCATTTTAGGGCACATCGTGTCCAAGCGCGGTGTTCTACCCGAGCCTGCAAACCTGCGAGCAGTTGTTGAGTTCCCAAAACCTACTACACTGAAAGAATTACGCAGTTCCGTCTGACTATGTTCGTACTTCCGGCGCTTCGTTCGAAATTTTCCGTAGTTCATGTAACCACTGATCAACCTCTTACGCGGTGACGCAGACCTTTCATCCTGGTCTCCTGACTGTGACATCACGTTTGCCACGCTCCTCAGTCTGCTAACATCTCCTTACATTATTCGGCATTTTGACCCAACAGCTGCAACGAAAGTTTACACAGATGCTAGAGGGATTGGTCTCGGCGCTGTCTTCGCCCAACGCAAGCCGGGCTATTCCGAATACGTCGTTTCTTATGCGAGTTGCACGCTCACTAAATCTGAGGCCAATTACAGCGTCATCGAAAAAGAGTGCTTCGCGCTAGTGTGGGCGCTTCGCAAGTTCCGCCCTTATTTTTACGGTCGCCAATTCGACCTAGTAACGGACCACCATGCACTTTGTTGGCTCGCCACATTAAAAGATCCTTCTGGCCGCCTAGCTCGGTGGGCACTGCAAATCCAGGAGTACCCCATTCGCGTCATTTATTGCAGTGGACGCAAGTATTTTGACGCCGACGCCCTGTCTCGTTCGCCTTTACCTCTCGACTCCACCTGCAGAACCACTGGTACCAACTCCGTCACATCTCTCGACCTCGACTCCTTTGCTAGGGAGCAACACAAGGACCCGTCGATCACTTCCTTTTTCCGACTGTCTCTCTGGATTATTGACCACTGTGGTATTACAATCTCTCCAATGTCAAGCTGCTCATTTCGCCATTCGTGATCGGTTGCTACACCGACGCAACTACGCCCCTGAAGGTCGTAAGTTGCTCTTAGTTGCCGGAGTTTTCAAAACTTACGAACGCATTCGCCATCGCTTCTACTGGCATGGAATATATAATTTTGTTCGAAAATCCATTATAGGCTGCCCTGACTCTCAAAGCAGCAAATCGCCGCTTTTCCAATCGTCCGGTGCGCTTCAACCGCTTCCGTGCCTGCTTTCATAACCATTCAATCTGATCTGAATTGATCTCTATGGCTCTATACCGACACCATAAGATGAAAATCAGTGATTTAATAGTGGCTGTGGATCATTTAACACGCTACGCTGAGACCGCTACCCTTCCAAGTGCCACTCCGCGGGACGTGGCGTTCTTCGTCCTCCATCGCTTCATACTGCGACATCGTGCACCTCGAGAACTACTAAGTGACCGAGGTCCAGCCTTCCTATCAGAAGTCATCATGGTTCTGCTTTCTGAATGCCGTGGTGTTCGTCGCAAGACAACAGCATACCACCCGCAGACTAACGGGCTCACCGAGATAACGGGCTCACCGGTGATATGCTCGCGATGTGTGTGACATCTGATCATACTAACTGGGATCGTATTCTTATATTCATCACGTTCGCATACAACGCCGCGGCACAGTCTACTACTGGATTTTCACCTGTCTTTCTTATTTATGAACGGAAACTATCCTACACCATCGAAACTCTCCTTCCATACCGTCCTGACGCATCCAAATGCCCACCTGTGTACGAAGCTACCTGAAAAGCGGAAGAGTGCCATGAACTCGCACGCACCTTCACCTCAAAAGAACAGCAGTGCCAGAAGGAAAACAACGCCGGCTCTTCATAAGGCACAGCTATTCCCCGGGATCACTTGTATGGATGGCTGTTTCTTACCAAACCCCCGGCCTCTCCTCAAAATTCGTCTCGAAGTACGAGGGCCCTTACCGCGTTTTGGAGCAAACCTCGCCGGTGAATTTTCTCATTGAGCCAATTTCCCCATCCGAAGACGCGCGCCGGCGCGGACGTGGCATTGACCACGTCGCCCGCCTTAAGCCATATCATTGCCCTCGGCCTCCAGACTCTTAGGTCACCAGAATGGCTCTTTTTCGGTAGAAAATAATTGTGAACAAGAAAATGCATCGTTGGCAAGCAACATCACCACCGCTTGGGTACTGGATTCTGGGCTTCTCTCGCTCACGTCTTTCTGATCATCGCCGGCATCTGCTTGACCGTTGTCTGTCCCGATCGTGTCTTCATCGTAGGGCCACCGTCGCAACACACGCCGATAAACCCCTTTTCAGAAGCACAATGCAAGTGGTGGTTCACGGTCACATCTAACCTGTGAGTTTTATTATCATACAGCAGTGTTCTCGAGACGTTATTCTAGCGATGACCTACCTCGACGAAACGGCGCAGTGATCAACCTGCAGAGGAAAACCATGGCACTGTTGACAAAGCAGTCGGCGTCAGGCCAGAGCAATCATCTTCGCGCGACATTCACCATCGCCACCGGTCAAGTATTCCGCCAAAAGCGAGCGTCATGGCACTCGTAAAAGCTGATGCGCTGTCATGCGGTGACGGTATCGTAGAAGGGAACGTGCAGCTGCTTCTCAATAGAAAAGTCTGCGTTGCTCATGGTGTCGCCCAGCTGCGTCAAGGCACAACAGCGGTGCTTGTCACAAATTTCAGCCCTGAACACAGGCACCTCAGCAGGGGCACGACGGTGGCTTTCGTGGAAGACTTTGCCGAAGTACGCGATGCCCTTGCGTCCTCTAACTCACCTCGCGAAGAACCGTCGATGGTCACTAATGACGTAAACTTCAACTATAACCCTGACCTACCGCAACAGCCACATGAGATGCTGCGTCGCATTTTTCAGCAATATACCAATTGTTTTGTGAAGTCGTCGAAAATTATCAAAACATCATTAGCAAAGCATTAGATAATTACTGTTAAATCAGCTTCTATCATTCGTCGAAGTCCCAACCGTGTCTCAGCACACGAACGAGACGCGATCAAAGGACAATTTAAAGAAATGCTCCGCGACGACATAATTTAACCCTCCAAGAGCCCGTGGTCTTCACTCGTAGTGCTTGTAAAAAAACAACGGTACTTCAGGTTTCTGCATCAATTATGCGCGCCTAAAAGCACCAGGAAAAAGGACGTCTGCCAGCTTCCATGCGTTTGACCTACTGTGGGGCGCCAGGTTCTTCTCATCGATGGACCTCAGGAGCGGCTATTGGCAGATCGAGATGGACGAGAGGGATGGTGAGAAGACTGCCTCCATCACACCGAATTGACTTCACGAGTTTAAGGTTATGACATTCGCCCGATGTTCCGCACAAGCAACAATTCAGCGGGTCATGGACACGGTGTTATCTGAGCTGAATTGGCAAATATGCCACGTGTTTCTCGACGACGGTTATGGTTTTCGCGACCACCTTACGACGAACACCTTCACAGGCTGCAGACTGTTCTTAATGCGAATAAGGCGTAAAGACTCACTCTAAAACCGCAGAAATGTCGTTTCGCCTACGAAGAGCTCCTTTTTTTCAGACACGTCGTCTGTCGCGAAGGCGTCCCGCCTGGATCCCAACAAGACAGCAGCCATCGAAAATTTCCCCACGCACCTGAGAAGATGGTTGTACGTAGGTTCATGGGCCTTTGTTCGTTTTCCAGACGCTTTGTACGGGATTTCTCTCTCATCGCTGAGCCTCTCACACACCTTACGAAGGCTGACGTGCAATTTACGTGGAACAAACCCCAGGAAGAGGCTTTTCGCGAACTTCAAAGATGCTTGAAATCATTGCCAATACTTGGTCACTTCGATGAAACGCCGACACCAAGGTCGACTCAGATACGAGTGGCGTGGGACTCGGCGCAGTTCCGATTCAGAAAAATCACGGCCTCGAATAAGGTATCGCCTACATCAGCAGGTACCTGTCGAAAACTGAAATGAACTATTCAACGACAGAAAAGGAATGCCATGCTGTAATTTGGGCTATCACAAAATTTTGGCCATATATTTACAGGAAACACTTCAAGGCCGTCACTGACCACCACGCTCTGTGTTGGATTGCTAGCCTAAGGAATTCTTCAGGTCGTCGTGCTCGTTGGAGCCCACGACTATTGTAGTACGACGTCAACGTCATCAACAAGTCCGGCTGAACACACACAGATGCTGACTGCCTTTCAAGAGCCCCTGTTAATGCAGTCCTGCCACGCGTTGACGATGACGACGATGCATTCCTCGGGTTCTAGGGTTCCGATAGATTCGTATATGGTCAACGCTTTGATTCTGACATGCGCAGCGTGCTTGAATATTTTGACAGCCAGGCCGCTTTGCCACCAAAGAAATTCAAGCGCGCGATCTTGTCCCTGTGCTTGCGCAACGGCTTGCTTGTGAGAAAAACTTCACACCGCAGAAGGCCACATACTTACTCTAGTTACTCTGCGTCAGTTACTCTGCGGTTCCAGTTACTCTGCGTCAAGAAGGTTTAGAGGCATCTCACAACGAGCCGACAGCAAAACGTCTGGGATTCAGTCAAACTCTGCATTGCATTCAAAAGAAATACTATTGGTCCGGCCTCAGTGCAGACGCCGCATGCTACGTGAAAACCTGTCGAGATCGCCAACGTCGAAAAATACCACCGTCAAGGCTGGCAGGCTTGCTGCAACTAATAGAAGCACCGCAGAAATCATTTCAGCAAATTGGAATGACTCTGCTTGGCCCCTTTTCGACGGCAACCCGTGAGAACAAATGGATAGCGGTAGCAACGGACTACCTCACAAGATACGCCGAGACAGCGTTATTATCACCTGGCAATGCAAGGGAAGTAGCGAGCTTCTTCGTAAAGAACACCGTCCTCCGGCACCTAAGGTTCTCATCACCGAAAGAGGTACGGCATTCCCCTCAGACCTCACGCAGCAGATTCTGCGCTTGAGTCACACTATCGCAAAGCCGCAGCCGGCCATCCACAGAGGAACGGCTTTGCGGAGCGTATGAACAAGACCCTCGCAGACATGCTCGCCATGTACGTCGACGTTGGCCATGAGACCTGGGACGAAGTTCTTCCGTACGTCACATTCACACACAATACGGCAGAACAGAAGACAACGCAGATAACACCCTTCGAGCTTGTATTCGGCTGGCAAGTCACCACCTTGCTCGGCCATAAGACCTGAGACGAAGTGCCCCCGTACGTCACAATCATGTACAGCACAGCACAACAGGAGACAATGCAGGAAACACCCTTCGAGTTCGTAATCGGCCGGCAAGTCATCACCTTGCTGAATGCAATGTTGCCTCACGTAGACTACGGTAGCACCTATGGGGACGACACAGGCTTTCTTCAACGTGCCGAGGAAGCCTGCCAGCTCGCACAAATGCGCATCAAAGAGCAGTAGTTCACTGATTCCAGGCTTTACAACTTGCGCCCACCAGCAGTGTGCACCAGGTGATTGCGTTATGGTGTGGAAACCGATTCGCCACCGAGGTCTCAGCGAGAAACTTTTGTGCCGATATTTTGGACCGTAGAAGATAACGCGATGCCTAGGGTCCTAAGTCTAGGAAGTCGTGCCTGATGGGGTGACACAATCACAACGACGAGGCCCTCAACCAGAAATAGTTGATGTTGTTCGGCTCAAGGGGTTCTTTGAGTGCTAACGAACTAAATACATTTTCAAGTTCTGTGTTTGTTATGTACCAGTGTTTGCTGTTTAATTAATTTCTAGTGTGTTATTTTAGCATCGAGATCATGCTCTTTTTCACGGAGGGTGATTCCACGTTTATTTAAAAATAAACTGGCTTATCTGATTATCTTCTTGCATGTGTTCAAGTGCATTCGTGCCCTGTCGGATGGCCAGATGTGTTGCGATGGGAGGGTAGATAAGAAGTCGCCGTATACGCCCCTCCTGTTTTTTTCTAATGGCTGTTGCCAAACAGTACGTCTGAGTTTTTTTTCGGGCACAAGTTATCCCAATGTATATTTTGTTTTATTGCCGTCGTGGTCTACTTTTCTCCGCCCAACTAAATGGTGGCCAGCCATCACCTTCGTGACAATACAGCTTGCATCGCATCGAAGGAGGAGGACAAGTGAGTGTCTTTAAGCAGCCATGGGACAGAAAAGTGCTGCCACGATACAGTTGGTTAATAACAGGCAGAAAAACTGTGTAGTCAATGAGGGAGTTTTGGAAGTGCATAGCTGATGCGCTGCTTGGTGCGTGATTTTGTTTTCACCAGCTACATTAGACAGATTCAATCACTGCGTGGCAAGTACCTGGGGCCGCCTTTCAGAAATTTCAGAGTGTCTATAGGCTGTTTGCAGGCGGTACTTTCAATTGTTCATTTGACTCGACCACTCACTTCCACTGCTTGAAAAATTATTTATGCTAATTTCCAAAATTATGGCAAAAATATTGTTCACACCTATCTGAACATGCATTCGGCCACAGTAAAAGGAACGCTGCAGGTAGCACGCAGATAACTATACCTACTGTATATTTTCAGTAATAGTGTGCAGATTTCTTGAAACACCCTGCATACAATGTATGTGCATGCAGTACACAGCGAAATCGCTTGTGTATTTTCTAATCGCTTTTCTGTATATTTGTATTAAAGTAGATTGAAACTGACGAGTATTCAGCCAAGATACCTAAACAGAAACTATAATATGACAAGCCCCTTCATGGAAACAGAGAAGAAAAGGGCAGTGAAGGCCATCATACAGTATACTTACCAACTAAATGGTGGCTCAGATGTTGATTTCTTTTTCCCAATTACGCATCGAGTTTCATTATAGCTTTTAAAAACGACGACTTCATATTCAACTGTGCGATAACAAAGAAAACTGTGGTGTTGACTGAATAAGGGGCCGTCAATTCATCTTATGTTGTCGAAATTAGGCTCAGTGCGGTATTACTATCAGCTTTAGGACTGACCACTCCACGGCATCTACAGCAGCGGAACTAGCTGCTTTGCTTGCTGCACTTTGTGTGGTCAATCGGGAACCTCCGCAACAACGGTTGATTTTAAGCGGCTCAAGCGCTGCCCTACAATCTGTGCTGCCACCACTGCGTCGCGGGCCATGCGAACAGCTTGTTTTTGAAATTCGATGCCTTCTGCACACTTCACACGAGAAAGGACATCTTGTGACGTTTCAGTGGCTGCCACGTCGCTGCGGCATCATAGAGAACGAACATGCCGATACTGCCGCGCGGGCAGCTCTTGAAGGAACACGAGAAGAAGCCACAACACTTTCGCAGACCGATGCAGCCAGTAATATTGGACGACTTGCACGTGAAATCACGTTTTCACTATGGTGCCCACGAAGCAACGAGACGAATCGTCAACACCACCTGTCCTCTTTGATGGCTCTACGCATGCCCACTGGGCTTGACCAAAGAGAAGCCACCCTTCTTCAGCACTTATGGCTAGGAGTGGCATTTACAAACTATTATTCATTTGTCATAGGAATGGCCGACAACGCACTCTGCGATGCCTGTCGTTGCGAACAGACGCTACACCACATCATGTGTGGCTGTCCGTTGTATGACATCCAGAGACAGTAACTGGCGTTCGTTCTTGCGCGCATCAACAACAGCCACTTGTCTGTGGACACTATTCTTTAAAGTGCCCGAGAGAAGACATTGCAACAGAAGGCGACAGTAGCTCTGGTTTAATTCCTACACGACACGAACTTGAACAAGTGGCTGTAACAGCGATGTCACACACCGCGAAAGACAAGACGTGACTACGACTGAGTGTGCGCACGTGCACTGCCGATTGTGCTCTGTTTATTTCTCTTTTCTCTGTGCTCTTTATCTTTCATCTCCCCTATCCCCCTCCCAAGCGCAGGGTAGCAAACAGGGTGCCTATGGGCTGGTTAAACTCCCTGCCGTTCTTTTCCTCCTATTTTCCTTCCTTTCTTTGCTTCACTGCGGTATTGCTCATAACCGTACTGTATAAAATAGCAAGCTATACTTCAGTATATTTATCTTTAGAAAATTGTTCACTGAATTATTCGCGATACGTTGTTGTCTGTATAAGAAGTCAAGAGTTGCCAGCTTAGGCCAATTAAAGGGTTGTGGGGGGCACAGAATCTACCCTGGTTATTTCGCTATCATTTGACAGCTTTTGGTTTTTGAATTTTTGCCAGATTATGCACATCTGGTGACGCCGTACTTACTATTGATTATGAAACGCGAAATCGTCGTGGCAACTTCGCATTTCTAGCCTTGAAAATTTAACTTTGCACTAGCATTCACAAACACGCCTTGGTAAGAAATACCGTGAAATGTGGTTGCGAACAGCTCGAGTTTGCACGCAACTTTCGGTGAACGTGATGTTCAATTAATTCAAGGTGCACATTACTATTGAGCGCGTGCTCCACTCGAACACAAGAGGAATCTGATGTTTCAGGAATAGGGTGGTAATTGCTGAACAAGGTCTAACTGCTAATAATAAAAGTTACCAGAGTGTACTTGAAAACTTATCCTGCAAAAATTAATGTGAAAGTAA
Organism: Rhipicephalus microplus; assembly: GCF_013339725.1. Lineage (NCBI taxonomy): Eukaryota > Metazoa > Arthropoda > Arachnida > Ixodida > Ixodidae > Rhipicephalus > Rhipicephalus microplus. Next base: position 39,944,013 of record NC_051165.1, on the reverse strand, counting down.
ACATTGTAATTGATGCTCTAATGATAGCAATCGTGAACTCTAGCCTACTCATACCGTATCTGTATTTCTTGTCACCAGAAGACTGGTGCGTTGCGCCTTTGAAAGCTCATCCTGGACGCGCAAAAAACGCCTAATTTTCAGCAGTACGAGCCACCTCATCCGTCTCTTCGGCCATTTATGCGTGCCCCTTAATGAAGCAAAGATTTTAGGAGCCTGGTCGCGCAGCACATCAGCACAGAAAGCCACACGAGCCTTCCTGAGATACTTGACAGCAACTTCATTGAGGGACCGCCTGTGAAACTCGGCTTTGTGTGTGCGATGTGACATGTGTCTATCCTCTCTCTCTTTTACTCCCCTCCCCAAGTGTAGGGTAGCAAACTGGACGCATAGTCTAGTTAACCTCCCTACCTTTCCTACATTCCTTCTCTCTCTCTCTCTCTCTATGCGTGTCCCTTAAATGTCTTATTATTCGCTGCTATCCCACACACACACACACACACACACACATTCATATATATATATATATATAAATATATATACATACATATATATATATATATATATATATATATATATATATATATATATGTATATTGAAAACAGCAGGCTGGGATAACATTCATTACAATGCTGTCACGCAACGATGATACGTCTGGATACTCGTTTGACATTGGTGTAAGTGTTTGGGCTATATTTTGGAAAACGTTTTCGGAATTTTAGGCTACACTTTCTTTCATTTTGCTTTTTACTAGTAAAACATTGCTTTGTATGATGACTGCAGACAGCAGATTCTACGAAATCAGCGATGCAAAGTAGTTTTGAGGTTAAGTTGTGTTCGTAGACCTTGGATGAGGCCCTGGGTGAGAACTTGCCTATTTTTAAGGTAATATTATTCAGTGCTTTTCTGTTATTATTCTATGCCATAAATTGTGCAAAACATTTTTTGTTCAATTTGTAATATTTGTGCGCATTTTAAGAAAAGTGAAACAAAATGAATCGAACTGATTTGAAAACAATGTTGTTAAGCAGGCTGAGAGAATAAATCAGCTTGCACTCACATTGTCGGTCTCTTACGACTTTATACTCTGTCATTTTGTGTTTCATTTTATGGGCGTCATAGTCAATGTCGATACCAGCCATACTTTAGTCGGCGCTTGTTTTCAAGCTATTATGGTATTTGCACTTGCAGTGACAGTTGGATACTGACTGTTTGTTACATGTGCTCATACGTAGAATGGTCAGACAGGGTACTTTCTGACTTCGGATCTCTCATGACTTCCGCCGGCGACGTTTGGAGCGCGGAGGTGCCTTGTGCATTGCAGGCAAGTATACCATGCGTTTTCACATCACAAAGGTTTAGCTTTGTAAACGTTTACCTCTATTGTTACCTTGCATTTACCTTCTTATCCAACTGTCATGCACTCCCTTGGCTGCCTATGCCAGAAGTGTGCTTAACTGGGTTGCTTGGTACGGGATTACGATGGAAAGAAACAGCGCTGAACATAGGACGTTGAAATAAAGGCAGACAAGGGCGTTGCATTTTGGGAAAACCACAGACATCAGTTTGTCAGATATCAGCACCTTTGTATATAGTTCTTACCTCTCTAGCACTATTTCTGCCGTCTTATTTCTTCGAATCACGAGTCTGTCCACTGCAAAGTGCATGAAGCTGCCGGTTCCTTCTTCATCGATGTCTTTTGCCGAGGCTCGCACTGGAAACGATATGAAACTGGAGTCCTTTCGATATGGTCGTAAGATGACTTCTGGAGGGGGCTTGAGCTTTCTCGGTATGAAGCGGAGTATGTCCTTGTAGCTGCACAGTATCTCTGTAATGTAATCCATGAATTGTCTGCAGTGATTCGCCAGTGAATGCCAAACATAGTTCCATAAAGGAGTCCGCAGCACTTTTTACATACCTAGAAAAAGCAGCAGATCTACAGTAAAAGCCACCATAATGGGCGTAATAATTTGTTGGTAAAATGAGTATTCTTGTGCTGCCCTAATTCGTTGTATAATATTGTGTAAAAGCCAGACTTGGGTCAGCTGGCCGGTGGCTTCGTTATTCTTGCTTGCACTAGCTCCTTCAATTATCCTAACAATATATTCAGTACAGTTTTCATTAAAAAATGCAGAAATGCCTCTGTGTTCGAAAGAACTGGAAGTACACAAAAGTTGGCAGTTGAGCTGCAGTTGAGTTTTCATTTTCTTGACCTTATGGAAGGTGGCAGCAAAAATACTGAGCGCGTGCTCTTTCAAACACTACGGGTCGGTATCAATTACAACTGTCAGCATTCGGTTATTGCAATAAAAACATGTATTCATACAAAGAGGCATCTGCAAAGCGGCTGCTAAGCCTGTCACTGCAAGCTAGCTCGGTTGTACGCTTCTCACGAGCTTGGCGTGGCCTTCATCTAAATAATCCTGTTTGATGAGGATGATCCTGGTTTAGCCATTTCATTCGCTGCTCTTCCCGACGCAAAGCAAAGCTATGTAGCACCAAACATTCACGTACTTCAATCTTAAAGCTTCCTAAATATATTTTGCAACAAAGGATTATTGAGTCTCAAAAGCACCAGTAAGGCTACTATGTAAGCACCCAGAAGGGGTTTGCGCGGCACATGTGAAGTTGGCGCAAAGCCAGACTTTCCCGCAATAACACTAGACGCACGTATGCAATGACTGGCAAAAAATTACTACATATAGAAGGTGCCAGGCCCTCATTTTTTCCTCCTCCTATTTCACCTCCCCCCTCCTACATAAAGCCTGGCCACGCCACTGATGTGCAATCAGCTTGTTTTGTATAACATTGCATCATTCAGCAATCGTTGATAACATTTAAAAAAAATGCTTTTTCACACGCAGCAGCATTGAAGCTTGCTTTTATTTCCTGTGGTAAATTTTGTGCGAGCATTCGATTGTGCGATGCCTCTGTTTGTGTTGTACCACAATGGTAAAGACTGTCAATACGATGCCACACTTAGTGAACTGAGTTTCTTCATTCTTGTGGCAGGTGTATATTGCACAAGTCTGTATGATCGTTCACACGTACATTGTACGAAACGCATAGGTTCTAAAAAATTGCACCATCTCCTATTGAAGAAATGAAGTAGGATGCGAAGCAGAGTATGGGTCGACGGGTCGACCTAGGGTTCAGTTCATCACGGGTACCTTACCCTACCTTAACGCGTCCTTGCAAAATGAGCACACCTCGATTTCACAGTAGTTTCTGTTTCTGTTACTCGTTCCGAACTCTTGTTCGAGCACGCCACGACGCTTCATCGCCACTCCACGTAGATTACGTGTGATCATTGCTTATCTGCATGTTTTCGTTGCCCGGTGCGATAGCGTGATGGCTGAGAGATCACGTGACCCGTGAGAGAGTGTAAAGGGAGATACCACAGCCTCTTACACAGCTACTCACGCAGGCCCACACGTGCTTGCGCGTTCGGGCCTGCGTAAGAACCTGGGAAAGGCGACAGAAGGAGAGAGGACACCCATGCCCTCTAAAGGTGCTGATGCCACGCACTGATTTGAGTTCGATTTTAAGAAGCTTCACATCTAAGTGTGTATCATGTCCGAGCACCGTGGCTGGGACACAGCGTGTAAGGACTTATAGGTTTCATATTGAAAGAAATAACCGTAAATGTTGTATCCGTGCGGACGCCCATAATACACGAAAACTAAAAAAATGGGTGTGTGAAAGGTAAAAAGAGAAGACAATACAGGGTTTTGAAGATTACTAGCAGAAAAACGGGTGTACAATGGGTGTTTTATTTAGAAATCACTCTTGAAGGTATGGAACGATTTAGGTGCAGATGTTTGAGGTCGATTCTCACTTCACTTTGTTGACGCAATGGCGGTCATAAAACAGAGAAAGCCCGGCTATTTTTCGCAAAGCTGAAGGCCAAAACAGTTGAACGTATACAAAGTGGAGTATGACGTAGCTGCTGCGTACAGCATCCCTGTAAGCCCGCAGCCAACAAAAAGATGAAGGCTAACTGAAGGCAAACTGGAGGCTTCCGGCAACGGACGAACACGCGATGATTCTACTTAACTATGATGTTGTGTAGCTGTTTACATATATTTTTTCGCCCACAACCAGCGCAAGCCATGCAGAAAAAACAAATAATAAATCCTTAATGCTTAAAGCTGCTTTCCTTCAAATCTGCAGCGAAACCATGTTCGGCACCACAACATTGGCAACTTTTTTAGCTGCGTCATGTCGCATTGGAAGACTTATCCAATTTATTTCTGCTTTTTCTCGGTGACTTTGATATGTGAGTTTCACTGTATTTCTATGCGAGTGGTATGTAAGTATCTGTTTTTTGGGCGTACCTGTGAGTTTATAAATTTCAATTTTACAATACTGAGCACCTTTTGGTTCTCAACAGAAAATTGCGGCAGAAGTTAGCAGACATCCAGAAGCTAAGGAGTTCAAGAACATGGATATCGAGGTATGACCTGCAAACATTCCCATGTTCATGAAGTGTTCAGTTGTTTTCTGCGCCATCCTCTTTGTGCGGCAGCCATTTTTATCATATAAAACAAAGGTACTGCTTTAGTTTTATCAAGGTATTTGTAATACGTACACTGCACAGACGCTATGTTTATAATGACTAATGAATTTTGCCTAGTTTATTCCTAATCCAATACAGTGTAATATTTACAATTCCTGGCTGGTTACCCAAAGGTTGATAGATATGGGAAGTTTCACGTTGTGAACCCATTATTACCAAGCGGATATTTACAGCATGTAGCAGTTAAGCTGTGCGCGATGAATTCCACGCCGATACATGCAGTCAAAACGTGCTATTGTAAACAAGGTTAGCTGGAATGCCAAATTTTCTGCTTTAATTCATGCTTCGCAAGAAAACACAGCTAGGAGTGAAATATGGCACTTCATTATCAATGTGACCTTTTTATTGTCACACCTCATTGCACTAAAATTTAATCAAAAAGAGACGTCCGCGACAACGAAACTACGATTTCGAAGCACCACCTATAAACGACACCAAACTGATGAGAATGGTTCAAGCACCACGAAATCATTTGGCATTACCACTTCACTGAACGTTCGATCGTGTTAACGTGAAACAAGTGCGGGTATCACAAATTCAGAAACACGCACCTAACTTCTAATACTCTAATCTGAGACGCTGTTACAAGTAATATGCACGTCGTTTCAAAAATCATCCCAAAGTACTCGATGCAATGAACGAAAGGTGATAGAAAATAGCAAAAAAGATTATACAAGAGGCATTCGTTGGCGGCCACTTGTCACTAGTTATTCGCACTTTCAATAAAAGTATTCTTGTAGGACCGTTTCAGAAATATATCTTCCGTTAATTCTAAGAATGGGTCACGCACTTTGACCTATATGATCAAGTGATTTCGCGAGACTCGCTACACATCAGACGGGTGACAAGGTAGCATGCACCGCGTACGTGTTTAAACGAAGTGCGATGTGAGCCAAAACACGACGAACGCGCGAGGCGCGGCGGCGTCGACCGTTTTAAAGAATGGCCACACACAAAGTGGGGTGCGCACACCCAAGCACACTACCCAAAGTGACATCATCGCACCATCTAGCTGCTGATGACACAAACGCGCTGAAGTTCCAAGGCCCTGAGGTCCACCAGACACTATATAGCGTGTATCAATGGGTTGCCGTTAGCGCTCCCGGAAACGCGCCCTTCGTAGCCCAGTGCCTGGAGCCACGCGCTGATATTGAAAGGTCGCTGCTTCAACGCCCAGTGACCAAAAGTTTTCTTCGAATTTTTTTTTCAATATGTTAGTTTGTATTCTACGACGTCATGTACGCGACAGAAATATGTCAGCTGAGTCGTGTTGGACCACTGCGTTAAACATGTTCGTGATAAAACTGGGGAAGACCGATATATCCAGGAAAACGTGTTTCAGCTCCGCTGACATGAAACCTGGAAAATGGCAAATCTTTAGGCGCTTCTTTTTCTAATTCTGCTTCTTATTTCCTTAGTGCCCGGTTTCAAATCTTTGGCATGTAGGAAAGCTCCACTTGCGTCGTTGGCTGTTAGTTGGCTTAAATATAACCTTCTTTAATTGTAGTGCACTGGCGGCGAGTAGTGGGATTTATTAAATTTTTGTGGCGCATACCGGCTTCTCTGATTGACCGTGGCTGTGTTTAAATTCTTATACAGCACGTAGACAGTCTACGTAGACTGCTATGAAGATAGCACTGAGCCCATGCTGTCTGAGAATTGAAACACGTCTCGACGGCTTTTACGCGCCGATGCGCGATGTCATGTCGAGAAGAAAAAGCTAAAATAAACAAACGTAACAGTCTTAATTTCTGGCCTACTTCGTGTTGAAAGCAAAAAACAAATAAACTTTACTCACATTGAGCGTCTGGGGAAGCGTCTGCTTGTGTGCAGACGACAATCCGGCGAGATACGATCAACCTGAGCGATTCGCTGAGCCGCCATCTTTAGACAGCAAATTAGCCCGCATCGTATTCGTCTACGATGTGGTCTTCTCGGAGCTGTCGTTTTTGCCGGCTACATGAGAATTGGAATGGGACTTAAAATGGCCGCTGTCCATCTAGCTGTCTATTAAGCCATCTACGGTGAGTATTGGAACACACCCCGAGACTATATGAGACGCAGGGGCCTACACATTGACAAAGCGATAACATAGGTTGCTTTGCAACGTCATCATCACGTTATATTTGCGCGACAAATTTTGACCACCTTCTGTAGTCATCATGCATAATAGGATGACGTAATCGTGTCAAGTTAACTTTATGATAGAGTATGACAACATAACACCATGACAAAAGCAGACGCCGACAAGCCTAGCGCCCTCTGTTGGTTCGCACCACAAAGAACGAAGTGGTTTTTTTTTTCAGGTGACGAAAATGAGATTGCTGTGCTGATTATAGTTGATCCATCCAACTTGCTTGCTGTACGCACTTCTAAAAAGGACGCAGAGCATGCGGCATTTTTTCAGCTGCAAGATGCACGTGTACTTTCGGCGTATAAAACATGATGTTCTTCCAACATAAAGCTTGTTCATACAAGAAGTTGGCTTGTCTAGCAATTTACTCGCAATGTTTTGTTATTGTGTTCTGTATTTGTACATTTTACAGGTTGCTCTGCAATGGCTTCTCGAGAATGACGCGGGAAATATTTTCCGGGAGTTTCTACAGCGCCATGGTCACCGCTGCATCAATGAGGTAATAACCGCATTGTTGTCACATAGAAGGCCTGCCCTCAATTAAGTATACCATAACCAGTTGTAACCTGTGCGGTCGGAAGTAAAAACGAAGGTTAGAAGACAAAATTCTGTTGTGTTTTTGCATGGCTAAGTGGTTAGAGGTGTTCAACTTTAATCAGCTCTGTTTATTAAAGAGCGTCTTGCGTAGGAAACATCATCTTAGATGAACTTTTATCAAAGCTACAAAATACCAAGACTGAGCACATGAATGGATAATTAATGTGACGTCGAGTCATTTGCCATATCCTATATTATCAAAAGCAACTCTTCCACTACACGCTGATTCGAGAGCTTTCAACTTCTTCAGATCTGATGAGTACGAGTGGGATGTCTCGCGTCACGCGAAACTTTGTGTGTTTTCAAAGTTCTAGTTCTTACCACCAATAATAAATAGCTAAGTATCCAGTCTATGCCCTCCGCTGTCGAACTTAAGTATATTGCTCTTTCGAGACACTAAACACCAGCACTTTATATATCAACATGTGTTCCTAATGTACGGTCATTTTAACTAAACTGGCTCATAATAAAATGTTTATAGCGAATTAAGGTAAATAATTAAAACCTTCTTTAGATGCAGGGTAATTGATGCGTGCCGTTCATAATGTAGAAAATAGGGGAAAGAAAAACATTGAAAAAATGAAATGAAACTTGCCGACACGCACACAAACAAGTAATAACAAAATAAACCATGCCCCATTCTCACTTAAGTTTCATTGGCCGCTAGCGCGTTTTACAAATGCAAGGGAAACTGAAAGGGTACGATGAAAACCTTCACATCAATGTTGCTTACACAGTAGGCATTGTGAGTAGAAGCATATGATTGCCACCAATAGAATTAAGCCCATTGGTTTTTTTTTCGAAGGAAGTGTATACTTTGCCTAAAAAAAGGATGCCTCACTGCGTTGACGCAGCCATGCGGGCTTCGACGTGATTTCAGGAATATTTCATTGTGGCTATTTTTCAAGGACAGTTCATTGCAGTTTCAAATGACCATATTATAGAACGAAAGGCCACTCACGGCTGTAATACTGACTCGCGAGATGCCACACAAATATTGAACGTCATATTCGGCAATTGATCAAAGTTTAGCATTTGCTAGTGCGACTTTGTGTACACTTGCGCTGTACAGGCGTCATCAGCTCGACTATGCCCACTGCAGAGCAAAATCTTGTGCCAAGTTTTCCCAAATAAACTCGGTTCATCTTGTTACTGGCATATTATACCTGCAAACTTCCCAATCTTATCTGCACATCTAAATTTCTGTCACCCGTGCAGGCGTTCACCATGTGGCTGAACCTGGAGAGTGTGATAACTAGAAGAATAAACATGGGGTGAAACCTATTCAGCCAGCATTCTCGAATCATGCAGGGTAGTGTACTACTATTTCTTAAAAGAACGAAATATATAAGGTTCATCTTCACGGTGCGTACCTATATCATAAACATGGAGGCTTCCAAAGAAGTTTGAACTTAAACTGTGGACGATGCAGTGAGCCATGGGAAGGAAACTTATCGGTGGATCCTTAAGAGACAACAAAAGAGCAGAGTGGGTCAGGGAACGAAGCGGTGTTAAGAATATAATATTTGAAATTGAAAATAGTAAATGGACAAGGGCCCTGCACTTAGCGCATACGCAGGATAAACACTGGTCATTAAAGATCACAGACTGGATTCGAAAAGAAGGCATCGTAACTTATAATTTTTTCTTAGTAAAAATACCTTTTTCATGCTTGCTGTAAACCTATGATCGCAAACAAAAGTATTCAGTCGGTCATCAAGTTTATACTTGGTATATATGCTTGTCACCTCAGAGTGTCTGTAGCCCTTGTTCTTTGCCGTGCTGGTAGCTAAAACGCACCACCTTTGTCTTTTGCTTCATTTACAGTTTGACGTTTACTCCAAGACGTGGGCCATGGACCCAAGGCCCTTAGTTAAGAACCTTCAGGTAAGAAGGCAAGAATGAATGACATAAAGTTGGCAACATTGAGGCACACTGGTAGACTAGGTTCAATAAGCGGGAAAGAATAGCTCAGAAAGTCTAGCAGACGTTTCGATAGGAGGCCCTGTTATTGTGGAATGTGCCTTGCCATTCCTCTCTAGACATTTTTATGGGAGTTATTATTGGTGCCACGACCAGCGGCGGTGCTTGTCTTTCTTTGTACTCACCGTCTCGAAAATAAAACTATAAAGCTGATCAGTATACTTTGCTCCTTTAAAAAGGTAGTAACGTAGTTCATGAATAACATCGGGGAGAAATGAGACCCTACAAAATGAACAAAACGAGAGTGGTACTGCAAAGTGATAGCCGACAAAGGCACGAGGAAGGAAAGAGCAGCGCTCGAAAGACATTAGGATCACCCACAGAGGTGTGCTTAGCCATGCTATTGCGAAGGCTGCGGGATATTTTTTCGCACCCCAATTTCGCGAAGAAATGCCTCTGAATAAGAAGCACCAACTGAAGCGCGTGAGGTGACGGGGAGCGTGTTTTTTTTTTTCAAGATAACATGCGGACTGCGAATTACTGGAAGAGAGTCGTCTAAAGAACACGTATGTGGCCCTGAGTGTAATTCTAGAAAAAAATTGTAAAGTCAAGAGCAAACGCGTACATCGGCCGTCATTGTAGGAGTCCAGGAAATACAGAATGGCCAATATACTTAGGCGCGACGTAGACTTGAGAAGATGAAAATAAGAAAAGACAAAAAACGAAAGAGGAAGCCAGAGGAAATTTCGGGAGATGAAAATGATTTGACATTGCGTGGGTAAAAGTGTCGTAAAAGGGGGGAAGGGTAAAAGGAACAATGGTCTGAGATTTCTAGAGAATATACAAGTACACAATATCAGCGCACGCGTACATACATACATACATACATACATACATACATACATACATACATACATACATACATACATACATACATACATACATACATACATACATACATACATACATACATGTATGTATGTATGTAGACGCAGGGGCAGGGATGTACAACTTGTAGGAACAATATTACTGAGAAATGACGGATAAATTTGCCAAAAATATTATAGAGATCTTCTTAGAAATAATTGCTAGGCAATTGTGAAGAAATAAAACTGCACGAAAAAATAACTTGTAATGGGCAGCACCCTAACTTGCCACCTTCGAATAGCGCATACTATGCTCCACCAGCTGAGCTACTGCTGCCGCTATAACCCCGTTCACTTCATGGGGTGCGTATGTGCATTTAAACCTGCGATTGTGAGTGAGCGCCGCATGCTGCCATTAAGGTGAATGTGGGACACGAACTAGGTGTCTGCTGGCTTCCCGTAGCATGTGATGCTAATAGGAACTGGAAGCAACTAATATTACAGGTACAACGTTTTTTTTTCTTCTTCATTAGATTACAATCACTACTAATCACACCCCCTATACGTTTTTGGTATAATTGTCCGTCATTTCTCATTGATATCGAGATAGGAAAAATGTTACACCTAAATGTAAAGTAAACTTGAAAACAGCAAAGTGAATGAAAAATAACTTGCCGTTAATAAACCTGCGACCTTCGAATAACGCGTTCGATTCTCCACCGAGTGAGCTACCAAGGCGGCTATCCCCCTATCCACTTTGTTGGGTGTAAATCTGAAAAAAAACTTGCGAAAGTGAGCCGATTTCACCAGCAGCCATAGCAGCATTTGTGGACCACGTGGTTGCTCATAAAGCCTCCTTTTCATTTTTATTTCTCTTCGAAAACTCAGCTTGATACGTTTGTGATCACTACCTAAGCTTCTGGTCCTATAATCATCTATGTTCATTACCCTTAGCCGATGATATATCCTACGTGGCATCATTACATAATCTATCGTCCACTCCAGTCTTTCCACCTCGCATAATATCTACCCTTAGCACTTTTTGGTACTGCAAAAATTATTACATCATGCCTTTCACACATAAGCATAGGCATTCTGCCAGTTAGGTCAGTATATTGATTCATATCTTCTATGGGCCCATTCCTATTTCCTAATATAATTACCTCGCACTTTCTCCTTTTTCATCAACGGCAGTGAACTTCAGTGCAACCAGCAGCATTGGCGGTGACTGTAGAACACTATTTAACAGCCTGTTTTGCATCACGTAACACGTGATATTATTGCAAGCTGGAAGCTGACCAATACTCCCTTCTATGAGTCCTAAGGCACCGAATCTGCCATAACGAGACCGTCGGTAAAGAATGAAGGAAGGAACTTTATACTCAAGGGCTAGTTTTATTTTTCTTGTTAGACACAATACTAGTCAGATCTAACTACCAATGGTGGGAAGAAAATACAAGTTAAAGTTTTACACCTAGCTTTCATGTAAATGTGAAGAAAGAAATGCGGAGGAAAAGACAACTTGCCGTGGGCAGAAACCGAACCTGCGTCATTTAAATAACGCGTTCAATGATCGACCAACTGAGCTTCTACGACAATTCTCTCCATCCACTTTATTGGGTCAAATGTGAATTAAACCTTGGAAGAGTCATTGGGTTCCCCTAGCAGCCTTGGAGGTGAGTGTGGAACACTATTTATCAGCGTGATTGGCGTCGCGTAGAACGCGAACTTATTTCGAGCTAGCAGCTGACCAATAATCTCTCGTGTGCAACCTAAGGCACGAAGCCTGCCAGATCGAAACCTCTTAATCAATGAACGAAGCAAGTGTATACTTAATGTATACTTAAGGGCTCGATTTCATATGTGACATTTCCTGAGCAAACTTCGACAACTTGGAGCATGTCTATCTATCTATCTATCTATCTATCTATCTATCTATCTATCTATCTATCTATCTATCTATCTACCTATCTATCTATCTATCTATCTATCTATCTATCTATTAAGTCACCTGCGACATTTAGCTCTCCTAGCTATTTCGATAATGGTACCGATACCAAATTCGGTATAACGGCATAAGTGACATGTCGTAACATGCAAATCGTCACTTGTATCTCAAGAATGCCATAATTTACATTTCTTGGTCTTGCTTTCCTTGTGGTGGTTTCAGTCACATGACATGTTGCCGAACTGATATGCTATATATTGTGGTGGACGTGCTGGTTCTTCCCTGTACCCATCACGAAGCTCCGCAACGGCCGCATATCATCACGGGTCCAACCATGTCACAGGTTCAAGGTACATGGTCTTCACCACCCACCTCTTCTGTGGCTCCTACCTACAATGTCCTATCTCCTGCTCGGGAACCTGGCGTATTTTTCGGACAGGATGGCCTTGACGTTGACAAGTGGCTACACTTGTATGAACAGATAAGCGCCAGTTTTAGGAGGGACCCGACACTCATGCTTGCCAACCTTTTTTTTTACCTTGACGGCCCTCCATGGGTGTAGTGCGAGACGCACAAAGCCGACATTACCAGCTGAAACATTTTCAAGGAGAAGATCTTTGACCTTTTTGGGAACACCACGGCATGACAGATCACTGCGCAAAATCAGTTGGCTACTCGGGCGCAGACACCTGCCAGATACTACATCGCATATATTCACGGTGTCATCGCCGTTTGCCGCTAGGTTGACGAACACATGCCCGAGCCTGAAAAGGTATCGAATGTGCTTAAAGGGATCCCCGACAATGCCTTCAACCTGCTTGTATTCACTAACGTCCCCACCATCGATGAATTCATCAAAGACTGCCGGCGGTTTGAACCCGCTAAGAGCCACCGCATGACGTAGAGAGTCACGCGACTGCCCAACACGGCGGCAACTTCATCATGTGAAATCGCTCGCCAACCACCCAGATATGACCACGTCCCCCAAATTCTTCGTTGGGAGCTTGAAGCTACCTGTGCATCTCACATTAAACTGCCTGTTTTTACAACTCAAGTCACTGACCCATCACAGCCATCGGTAGCCCTACTTAAGCTGTGGTAAGGCAGGAGTTCGCTAATCTCGGCCTTCCGTCAGCGTGTCCCGTTACTCACCCTGAAGTACGCCCATACTCCTCAGGTAACGCTCGCTAATCTGCTCCATCATTGCCCTTCCGGAACCCTACGTAATGGCGAACCCACGATGACCAGCCTATCTGCTTTTCCTGTCATCAACCTGGACATATTTCTTGTTATTGTCGTCGCCGCTGGTCCAAACCACCACGTTAGACCTACCTTATTTATATGCGCCCTACCGCTTCTGGACGTCCAGCTGCTACACCGTCCAACTTTTACTCGCCGCCTCCTCATGGGCCTCTCCCCACTGATGCCGCTTCTTCCGGTCGCCGCTACTCCCACTCCCAATCGCGGCTACGCCATCAATCCCGCTCTCCGCCTTTTTGGCGCTTTTCCTCGCCGAGCTTCTCTGGGCGATCGCAACAGGAAAACTAGATGTTGCAGCTTATGGAGGTGAATCTGCAACACCAACGACGCCCGGAAACCCTCTACTGACGCTACTCACGCCACAGTCCCATTGAAGTAAAAGTCGACAATGTTCCTGTTACTGCCCTTGTTGACACAGGCGTCCACCTATCTCTTATGAGCGCACATCTACGCCACCGTTCACAGAAGATCATGACGCCCTCTACGACTCAAACCATACAGGTTGCCGATGGCGGCGCTGTAGAAGTTGTCGGAAGGTGCACTGCTCATGTCAACATTGCTGGTCATCATGCCGTAGTCCTATTTGCCGTTCTAGACTGTTGCCCCCATGACCTCATATTTGGCCTTGATTTATTCTCAGCACACTCGGCTTTAATCGACTATTCTGGCACGTTCAGCCTCGACCTTCCCCTTCTCTCTGATGCCTGTGAAAAGCCCGTCAACCGCCTGGGTCCAAACACTTTTGTTCGCTTGCCGCCTCGAGCTGTAACATACGTCTGCCTGTTATCAACCCCTCCAGTTCCCAAAAAAGACTGTATCGTTACATTGATAACAGATGCACGACTGACGCGCGGTATTACAGTGCCGCATACCATCGCCACCATAGTGGACAACTGTGTGTTTCTTCTGCTCCTAAATTTTGGCCTTATTCCTCGTGTGTTGCCCTACCACATGCCGCTTGCTCAACTCACTGCCATAAGAGGTCATGAGATAAACGTTGTCGCTGTAACTGTTCCAGACCAAGCCAAAGGCTTACGTTTACCCGGTTCTACCAAAGCAATCTTTCGAAATATAATTAGACAAGACCTTTCGCCTGATTAGGCTGACGCTCTCTGCTGCGTTTTGGCCTCATACGGTGACATTTTTGGTATCTGTGATCGCACCTTGGGCCAGACTAGTATTGTCAGGTACCCAACTAACACTGGTGACTCTGCGCCCATACACCGTCGGTCTCACCGCGTGTCTGCAGTAGAACGAGCAGTCACTTAGAAGGACGTGGCAACATGCTATCGAAAGACATCATCAAATCATCGTCAAGCCCTTGGGCCTCCCCAGTGGTCTTGGTAAAGAAGAAAGACGGCTCCTGGCAGTTCTGTATCGATTATCGGCTCCTCAATAAAATAACTAAGAAAGACGTGTGTCCTCTTCCACGTATTGACGACGCACTTGTCTGTCTTCATGGCGCTACCTTTTTTCATCCCTTGACCTCCGATCTGGCTGCTGGCAAATATTTGTAGATTAAATGGATCGTGAGAAAACTGCATTCATTACCCCCGACGGCCTTTACGAATACAAGATCATGCCGTTTGGTCTCTTTAATGCCCAAGCTACCTTCGAGGGGATGACTGACTCACTGCTTCAAGGATATGAATGGGCGACGTGCTTGTGTTACTTATGACGTGATAATCTTCTCACCCACCTTCGCCTCACACCCTGAACGCCTTTCGACCATTCTATCAACATTCCGGCATGCCGGCCTCCAGCAGAATTCCTCGAAGTGTCGCTTCGGTCTTCGTCAAATAACTGTGTTGGGCCACCTTGTAGACGCTTCCGTTCTACGACCAGGCCCGGCAAAAGTAGGCGTAGTAATGAACTTCTCCGTTCCGCGCTCTATACATGATGTTCGAAGTTTTGTGGGCCTAGGCTCCTACTTTCACCAGTTCGTAATAAAAGACTTTGCGGCACTCGCACGCCCACTCAAAGACCTTCTCATACACGACGTCCCGTTTTGTTGGGGTCCTCTTAAAGCTAACGCTTTCTCTCGACTTACCACTGCTCTAACGACACCACCGATATTTGCACACTTCGACCCAGATGCTCCTACAGAAGTGCGGACTGACGCTAGTGGTCATGGCATCGGCACAGTTTTGGCTCAAAGTCAGCGGCGCACTGATCGTCTATTTGCATATGCAAGTCGTCTCCTTTCAAAGTCTGAGCGTAATTACTCCATAACAGAACGAGAATGCCTTGCCCTTGTCTGGGCGGTTTAAAAATTCTGTCTTTACTTGTATGGCCGCCCGTTTCTAGTCGTCACAGATCATCACACCCTCTATTGGCTTTCTTCACTTAAGGACTCTTCTGGACGACTTGGTCGTTGGGCGCTGCATCTTAAGGAGTACTCCTACTCAGTTGCCTACAAGTCTGAACGCCTCCATCTGGATGCCGATTGCTTGTCCCGCTACCCTGTTGACAAACCAGATGAATCGGTCGGCGAACCTGGCCCCAGTGCCATGTCCATGTCTAGGTTTCGTCAGATTGGTGAGGACCAGCGTCGCGATCCTTCCTTGCGGTCACTCATTGCCCGTCTGGAATCTGAGCCTAACGACGTGTCACTCCGCATGTTTGTTCTCTTAAATGGCACGCTGTACCGTCGTAGCGTGCAGCCAGATTGCCCTGAGCTACTTCTAGTCGTGCCTAACCTTCTCCGTTCAGGGATCCTGCATGAGATTCACGATAAACCAACTGCTGGCCACTTGGGCGTATCTCGCATGTACGACCGCGTCCGGCGCCGCTTCTTTTGGCGTGGTCTCGCATGGTTCGTTCGACGCTACGTGGCCTCCTGCGATAAATACCAATGCCGAAAACGACCTGCTGCACTCCTGCTGAACACCTCTCTATCCCTACTGCACCTTACTTCCCTGTTGGTGTAGACCTCCTCGGACCGTTCCCTGAATCCAATTCTGGGAACAAGTGGGTCACCGTTACTATAGAGCATGCTACAAGGTTTGCCATCACTAGAGCGCTTCCCACCAGCACTGCTACTGACGTTGCCGACTTTTTGCTCCACGATGTAAATCTACACCGTTGCGCTCCTCGGCAATAGCTCACCGATTGTGGACGCGCATTTTTGTCACGCGTACTCGACGACTTTTTGCGCTCTTCCTCAACGCAACGCAAACTGACGACTTCCTACCATCCTCAAACAATTGGCCTTATCAAATGCCTAAATTGCACCCTCACGGACATGCTCTCGATGTATGTCTCATCTGACCACCATGGACGTAGCACTACATCACGAGACGTTTGCCTATAATTCATCTCGTCATGATACAGCAGGTTATTCCCCTTTTTACATGCTCTATGGCCGCAATCTGACTTCACCACTGGGCACTCTACTACCGACTACTACACCTTCGCCGAGCGATTACGCATGTGATGCTATCAGTCGTGCAGACCACGCAAACAGATTGCCCGTTCTAGGCTGTTGAGTTCACAAGCAACCCTGAAGGCTCTCTACGACAGCAAGCATGTCGACGTTGACTTCCCATTTGGTTCTCTAGTTCTTCTTTGGTGCCCAGTTCGTCGTGTCTGATTGTCAGAGACGTTGCTATCTCCCAACAAGGGACCTTACCGTATCATAAGACGGGTAACGGACGTTACCTATGAGGTCATTCCAGTCTCCGGCACTTACCTGTCTGCGAACACTCCAGTGATGTAGTTTCTGTCAGTAGGTAGAAATCATACCGCCCTCCTTCTGAAGAACATGTATAAAGTGCACCGAGCCGGTGCTTTTAAAACCAGGGGGTAATGCTACGTAGCTATCACATGAAGGGTGAACCATTCTGTGGACAGAAGATGACGAAGAGGACTGGTTTGCTCGCTCTGTGTGCTGCGCTACAATTTTATCGGTGTAAATACGCTGGCAAATAGTAACGTTCTATCTCATTTTGCGTAACAATATTGCTGCTTGGCGCATATAAAAGAGAGACCCTACCATAGAAATCATGACATGTATGTCATGTAAGTCATGACTAGCCTCCACGCTCATCGTGAGCTTGCGGTTGTTTTGCTAGTTTCACATATGCCGAAATTTGGTATTACATAACGTGAACTAATGACAAAGAGATATGACTGGTGCGAGTGTGATAATTATTACGGGCGTGTCATGTAAGAACATGACTTCATACTGCACTCATGATGCGCTCATGGCCATTTCACTAGCTTCACCTTTCCCATGGTGCATGAATACTTTATGTGGAGCGAACACCGGGACTATACAGTGTCCGATAATATTCTGCTTCGTAAAGAACCCGGGAGATGACGCTACAAACTTTTGCCCCGGCTACCCTTCTTCCTTTCGGTGTAGGAAAGCCCCTACGTAGGAAGGTAGGCGCGATCGATTGTCGTCTCCACATTACCCTCGCCGCGCTGTCAGCCTCCTCCCTTATCTCCCCCTCATTTGCGGCGTCACTTCAAGCGTGTCGCGTGGTGGCTATGGCGCGATAACCCGGTTTTGTGAGATTTGGAAACCGTCGCTAACGTGCCGGATGTGCTTTGTGGAATTCGCCAGCAGCTTGCCACGGTCCTTACAGTCTCTTAATGGAAAAAGTAGCGACACTCTCCTCCATATCTTCTTCAAAGTGTCCAACCCTCCTTTTCCAAGTGTCCAAACCTGATCTATATTCTCTCGCATACGGCCAAAGTGCGGGTGCCAGCCCAATAACCCGGCCCGCGCCACTTTCTTATCAAGAATGCCATGTCACGCTGATAGCTCGCGCAACGTCGATGGCCGTGAAGTGCCGGTATCGCGGTAGTAACGCGAAGAAAGTATGTGAGGTAGAAAGGACGATTGTAGTTGTGCTACAAAGAAACACCCCAAATACTCGATTTTTTATTAGTGTATGCGTTGTAAGGCGGCCATGGGACCGCCTGTTAAAATGGTATTGCTTTAGCGCAGCTCAGTTTGAGCGTGAAGTTATTTTTCTTTGCAGCGAGACAGCGTTTAAGACTTCGTTTCGCAAAAACTTCGGTCTCGGTGTCAGTGTCGGCGGCGTCAGCAGCAGCGTCTTTCTATCGCATTTCTCTGACTTCTTCCTTTGATGAAACTTGATGTGACAAAAGCGCAAGCACTGTGATATCGCGGCGGGGCAGTGGTCATTGGTTTAAAAAGATGCGTAAAAATATAATAGGAAATGCTTGAATAACCGCTTAATACTTTGTGATCCTCATTTATGGATTTTCTCGTTAATTTTTTTTTTGGAACTATCCTCTTAATGGTCTACCCAAGTGCCATTTCTCCTCCAATTGTTATGTAAAAAAGCTAGTAGGACCAGGAAACACTGACAGCATCGGCAGTTCGAGAGAGCTGCAAAAATTTAATATTTTGCTAGTTTGTTGACGTACTTGTAGAAAAGATTCAGTGCTGATGAAAGAAATTCGCTATATTGGTAAGAGTCATGAGCAATTGATTGCATATCAGCGTTAAAATAATTCAGACTGCTCAGGTGCTGTTTTTATTTGTCGTGCTTCCTGATGCTTTGCACGAGAAGCATACAGAGGAGCAAAAGAAGACATAAACAAAGTGAAATAGAAATTGCTTGGTGAAACGTATTTACAGAAGAGACTTTCAGAACCCTAGGTTAAGGAAACACGCTGCCTTTCAACCATGCGCATCAGCATCTTTAGAAACAATTCAAATAGTCTACCGTATATCGGATACCGTGGCGCGCATACCAACACTCTTGCTTCCACACTTACTCTGTGCTACATTAAGTGCGACCTGAGAAGCGTCTGCACGGACTGAAATCAGCATTTGTACTCTCAAGAACATACAAACGAATACTGGCAATATGCTATGGCAAGAAGAGAAAAATGTTTTCACGCAAACACTCTGAGGTACCATCGCCTAAACTGCGGATAAGCTCACTTGGTTGGATCGCAGTGCTCTTTGTTTGCACGAAAAAGCTTTTCCGCAATGTTTGTAACTTCGAATACACCTGTGGAAGGGCCGGTGAGCGACAGGTGGGATGTAGAAAAGTTCTTCGTTCGAATTAGCCTGCACCTAGCAGCACTAGAGGCTAGAGAAGCCTTGTAGTGTTCGCAGCAAAGTCTTTCTCTTATTTTCGATACAACGTACACTGATAGGTAGACTAGAGACTCCTCTGCTTCTGTTGTCAAGCCTAGAATGTCAGAAGGAGCAGTTGTAGTTGCCTCTTTATTCTGTTCCTTTCCCGCTTTCAAGCCTACGAGCAAGAAGCCTTGGTCGTCTGAGCAACTGCAATGGTACTCATCTTCTAAAATTGCGCTAATATCGCACTCCGAAGGCTGCACTTGAAATCATAGAGGCGTGAAACGTGGTTTTTGACGCGCGAAGTTGAAAACAAGTTCTCAAGCCAATCTTGGCTAAACCTACTCATTGAAACACACTCTAACCTATATTTATTGAGTAGCATCTCTTGCACTTCGAGAGCAGAGATGTCGACAAAATTATGCCTGTTTGAACAGGCTTCGGTACCAATTTTGTCAGCGCACTAAGAGAAGTTTTAGAAAACAGCTCCACTGTCTCAATCAGAAGTGATACGCTATCTTCATAGGCTGCTTCAACTGCGCTGCTAAAGGCGAGCTTGGCAGTCCTAGATGTTAGCAAGCGAAACCAGTGAAATATAACCGCGACAAACTGAGCCGTCGAAGGCGCATTCTTCGATGTGAGGCTCTTCTCTACCAAAAGGTTTCAACCGGCTGATGTGTCATTTGAAATACACTGTAGGCTGTGCTGACTCTCATTTTGTCATAGTGACTAGGGTGCCCCGCCGCGGTGGTCTAGTGGCTAAGGTACTCGGCTGCTAACCCGCAACTCGCGGGTTCGAATGCCGGCTGCGGTGGCTGCATTTCCGATGAAGGCGGAAATGTTGTAGGCCCGTGTGCTCAAATTTGGATGTACGTTAAAGAACCGCAGGTGGTCAAATTTTCGGAGCCCTCCACTACGGCGTCTCTCATAATCATATGGTGGTCTGGGGACGTTAAACCCCACATGTCATAGTAACTAGGGTGTAAACACGCCGAATTTAGGTGAGGCGGTAGTTTCAGCTCAGATTTAGCATCATGTTAGACACGAATTTTTATAAATTTGAGAATAACAACATTTATCAGTGAGTTATTTTTCTGGATATCATCAGAAAAATAAATTGGCTGACCTCTACTCAAGCAATTTCTCAAACTGCCAGAAGATGGCAAGTTGGGCCAGTTGGATTACATTCATAATTGAAAATTTTGTTGGAGTGCACTAAAAAACGGCCAGATAGAAAAAGCTGGCAAGGACAGTGCTAGCGCTGTCCTCAGCTTTTTCTGGGCGCCTCCCAGCGCATCCCCTACGTTGAAAGCCACTCTAGAGACCTGGTTGCGTGGCTGCTCAAACGCACGCTGCTGACACTGCTCACAGCTGGTTGCGTGGCTGTTGGCGTGCCTGCAAGAAAGTATCAAGCAACATCAACAAGCGCTGTCCTTGTCAGCCTCTTCTGTCCATCCGTTTTTTAGTGCGCTTCAACAAAATCTTCAATTATGATTTCTCAAACTCTTGAGCAAGTGTGGCCCATCAGCGAAAACCACTGTTTCCATTCAAAACCACAAGGGTGAACGTCAGTTGTTTGTGGCCTGCTGTGCCTTCCCACGTTAATACTGAAAAGCTTCCAGAGCGCCAGGTTTCCACCCCCCCCCCCCCCCATGTCTGAAGTCACTGCATGAATTTTCAGGCCAAGTAACCCACAGGCTGTTAGGATGGGAATGACCTCTTTCTTCATGTCTAGAGCAATGAATGAATTGCCCGTTAAATGATACGCAACAGTTTGCTTCCATCTGGATGACAATACACCCAACATGAACACTAAGGCATGAGTAGCCATGATATCTTCCGGCAGAGAACCATCAGCTAGAGGAAGTGTAGGAGGGCTGAGAACACACCGCGATGAATGATAGTAAACAAGCCTAGTGTGAGTTGCATTTCATCGATCCTTAATGAGGTGTGGCGTTCATTAGGCTTCATGAAGTGCACCTAGAAAAAAAACAATTCTCAGAAGACATACAAAATCTGCTATAAACACATTTATATATACATACACAAGTAGTGCTAACATTATTTTTGGAAAACGGAGGAAAGAGCACAATGCCGTATATGCTAGGACAAAGGCACGAATGGAAGCGCTCATATTCTCCTTGTGTATATTTTGTGTGGCCTTTGAATAATCAAAATTACCTATGAATAAGAAGGCTAGCCGCTAACGTTGGCAGAAGTTAATAAGAGTCACCGAATAAAAAATATTTATGCCTCATCTGTACTCTGAAATGAAAGTAAAGTATCATAAGTACAAAGAAAATCATAAGGGTGCGGAATCTCTTATAGTATTTGAAAGAATGAATAATGCTATTACCTATTCATTGCACCAAATTTATTTCTGCAATGTTTTTTAGGTATCGAAAAGTCATCCTAAGCGTACATTCTCCCATCGAGGTTCGAGCATGTCTTTAAGACGTCCACGCCGGAACTTGAAGCTCTCTAGACGGCGTTGAAGCATACGCTCGGCCGGAAACGTAAAGCCACTAACTCGCAGTTAAGAGTATTTTTGAGATCCGCATGACAGACGAAGCTTGAGTGCTTTCACCAGTGTGTTGGCCTCCCAGCGCATCCACTTCGTTGAAAGCCGCTCTAAGGACCTGGTTGCGTGGCTGCTGCAACGCTGCTTGCAATGCTTAGAGCTGGTTACGTGGCTGTTGGCGGACCTGCACGAAAGTATCAGGCAACGTCACCAAACATATCTTAGGAAACGTAAGATTCACCTCCAGGACAGGGTGGCTGTTCCCCTGAGTTTTCAACCTTGGGCTCTTCAATGGTGGGGACTGAAAAGAGGAAGACACGCACTGCTTCAACAACCAGCTCGTCATTCGCTGTATCTGTACCACTGCAAGCATTCAAGTGGCTAGCTGCCAATGGGTAGACCACCATGAACATTATGGCCATGCTTGCGCAGAAGTGCAAGGCCTCTTGCGAGCAAGTTCAGGAGACACGAAAGATTGCGATGAAGGTGTAATGCTGCTCGCATCGAAATGTGCGGTTGTCAAGATACCTGCGTGAAAAATATGATATCAAGCAGTATAAAGCCATGCGGCGATTCAACGCTATGGAGGAGAGCACGCCTATCTCGCAACCAGGCGCCTACGGCGGTATACCCTCGCTCCTAGAGACGCCATAATTTGTCTGCAACTGCTAAGGCACGCCTCGATAGCGTGGCAAGCAGTGGCTCTGGGAGTTTAAAATGCGAATAAGCGCTTGTTTATGCTGGACCCGCTTATGAAACGTCATCTGGTTACCACTGCGCTGTCATCTGATGCGACAACAACCAGCGCCAGAGGAAGAGATTGCTGAGCAGTGCCTGTGAAGTTCACAGCGCATCGCGGGAATTGTGCCTGTGCCGCGTTTCGCGATCGCACAGATTTCCGTCCACAACGAAAAGCGCCGAGCTCCGCCACCTTAGGATATAGTCGCAATCAGCAGGAAAAGCTACGAACTCAGTAAAGTGTACAAGTATACTTATTGCTTTTATTCAAGCGCAACTCCGGCTGTTTTACTTTACAGCAGCAATTTGCCTGCACTGCACCTGTAGTATGAGGCAAAGAACTATTGCCGTACTCTTTCGAAGGCCGCATGTCAATAATGGGATATACGAATTACGGCTCACGCGTGGATGCACGCACCGCGCATGTCTAGTACAACTGCAATTGCCTACTATCGCGATGCGTGAACGGAGCGGAAAGCATGGATTTCGACTCGGTCGAACTGCAACATGCCTTGACTGTCACTAGGTGAAACTACATATGCTCTCTGCTGGCTTCACCGTAGCATTTTATTATCTTGTTCTGGCTGGCACTTTTGCAGCACGTGTGTGCTCCAAGTGCCCAGAAGGACTGGTAATTGATACACATGCAGTGCATAAGCGTAAGTTGGAACCACATTCTAGCGCTGCGTTGACGCTGGCTTACAGCGCTGATTCTGCCTTGCCACAGCCAAGGCACGCCGCAGTTCGACCGAGTCGGAAGCAACGCTTTCCACTGTTCACGTTTCTTTTAATCGCAATAGTACATACTTGATGAAGCTGCTTCCGTAGTCTGCAATGCACGTGCTGCAGATATTCCGGACTGTCGAGGAAAGTCTCCTCGACGTTTCACTCGAAATTAGCCTAAAATTACAGCACAGGAACATCGCAAAACATGCTTACAGCCAGACTTGAGTTGCGAACTTTCGCGTTTGATTTGCAGAGCTTTTGCTCGCCTGGCAGTTGAAAATGTTGCTTCGCCGCGCTTGCAAAAGAGGGCACAACGCGCTTTTCAATACGGCAGCAAGCACTGGGCTCGCTGTGTTCTGGTGTATACTCATTGCCAGAGGTGCACTGCTCGGCATCAGTATCATGAATGCAGGTGTCTTTTTCGATTAGCACGGAAATTCAATGACCAGGGGTTCTGAAATCTGATGCACCGAGCACTGCGCATGCATGTGGTGTGCTGAACTTTTACTTACATTCAGTGAATCACTGCTAACCACTGGTATCATGACTGATGGCGCCTTTTTCCATGGGCACTAAAATACGAATTCTACACTCCTGAAAGCCTGCAGTACTTGTATAGGTATAAACGGAAAAGCTATGGCTCGAAAAATCATTCGAGGGTGATTTGGCACGCATTAACGCTGTGAGACGGAGCGCAGCTAAGTGTACTGAAAAAAAAAAATATTGCATGGGCAACGGGGAAAAACCTCGTCTTTCAAAATTGTTGCGGGTAATTATTAGACAGCTGGCTATTTACTCTTAATCTATAGCGATAGTAGATGTTTGAAATAATGCTTTCAGTTCATTCCATAAAAAATTGAAGACTTGTCATTCATCATTTATGTTTGAGAGTTGCGTATTTTTCAGAAGAAGCTTCGTATGATTAGGTGCTCTCCAGTGATAAAAAATAATTGGAACCGCATTAGGATTTCATATCTTCTTCCCGTAACATTTCAGTGTTAGTGGCTCGAAGTGATCCGTAGCCAAATGCAGCTCCGATAACAAACAAAATAATGAGCTGCACGTGTGGCCAGCGATACAGTTAAGCGAAAAAAAGTGATCAGAATATCGCCTATGTTTCACGCAATATCTATCAATAGCTGTTAGTATACTACACAATTTTTCGAGGCACATGTCTGTATCCGTTTTTCCAGAAAGTTACACTGTGTGGGTACATCACTCCTTTGGTTTCACTTGCGCCGCATGGAGCGTGTCACGCGGGTTCGCCGCCCACTAGAGGATGTACCTGCGTTCGCGTGACGGAGGTGGCATATAGGCATGGCGCTGATGGCGCCACCCGTCAGTGAGATTAGATGGACGCACATGGATACTATGCGACACCGTCGAGAGACCCCATAAACTCTTCGTCGTTATTCATCCATCTCTACCATTCCGATTCATCCTCAAGTTTAACTGGGTCATTCTCCGTCACCGGGACTGTTTTGTCGGGACATTTATTACTTTGCAAATAGTGCGCAGTCATATTTAGCCGTTGTCAATTTCGCGTGGGCATTATCAGCTATTTTCTCTTCGGCGAAGCAACCTTATTCATTCTTGCTGTATAGGTCATTGTTATTTATGCCGGACTTTACTTATTCATTCCTAATTACAGTCACTTCTATCGCTGATTTTCAGCCGCAGCAATTATGACATGGTCGATTACAGACATTTTAATACTAAATGATCTACTTCTGTAATTGCACTAAAAATATGACTAATATTGTTGTCCTCTAAATTAAAACTTTCATCTTTGCCACTCATCCACACCTGGCACAAGCTATCGAGGGTTTGCGACTTCATAACCGTTCGCCTTTTTTGTTGCATAAAAACGCCCGTTTTTTATTCTCCTCCTGGCCAAAAGCCTGTTATTTAACAATAAAACGAGCGTCAGAGTTGAAAGTGTTCCCTCTAGAAAGGCATATTGAGATAACAAAGCTGAACAGAAATCTCTCCTAGAACACGCAGGGCGATGCCATCAAGTGACAAGAGAAATAAGGAAGATGTTCCTGTATTTTCATGAACTTACAACAAGATTCAAGTATACATAGCAGTTGAAGTACAAATAAAATACACAGTATCTCACAAAGCATAGTATTCTTGATCGGGGTGAGGTCCTTTTGGCCGATGTTGAGAATTTACTTCCTTCTGCGTGCGGCATCGAATTTTTCCTCGCGGGATGTTGGCCAACGTGAAGCCATTTTCCCGCCGGCTGTAGCACTAACACGCGCAGCGTCCAGGCAAGGTGAATGCCCCATGAATAAATAGCAGACCTCTGAGTGTAATCGCGCATGCGTGCCGAATTTCTATTGTACACGGAACGTCGCAATATCGTTCTGAGAAAAACTGAGGCCTTGGGGCGTAATTCTGCCACACATCTATCCATCGTGCCCCTTCTTTCACTATAGCTGGGCGTCCGGTATGATTCAAAGTCACGCACAGCACGTTCGTTCTCATAGTGACATGGCATTCCCGATAGGATAGTGGCGAGAGCCGGATATGGCGAGAAAATAAAACATAAAAAAGAAAGAGGTTCGCGCGTGTTTCCTTGGCGGCAGCCCGTGCAGCGGAGAGGTGGAAGGTGGCAGAGGAGGGTGCTCAGCGTGGCAGCTCCAGTTAAAAAAAAAAGACGCCACTTTCCCAAGAATACCCAGGGACTTTGACGGTCTTCAGTCCGGTGAGTTATCTATCGGCATGCTGCAAACGAGGACATAATCGGCCCCTCCCCATCAAGAGCTGGCTTCGTGGCATTCGCTTACCTAAAGTATTCTTGCACCAAGACCTATAGGAAATTTGGCATTACATGACGTAAATGGACAACGAAGGTAAATGACACGTCCAAACATGGTAATCATGACATTCGGGCTATGTAGAACATGTCTCCACGATATGCTCATAGTGCGCTCGCGATCGTTTCGCTAGCTTCGCACAATACAAATTTGGTGTTACGTGACTTTAATAGATGACAAAGGTATAAGACTGGCACAAACATGATAAAGTCGACATGTCCGTCATATATGAATATCACAACATACCACTCTCATGATGCACTCATGGTCGTTGTACTAGCTCCACGTATACGAAATTCGGTATCACGTGATGTGAAAAGACAATGAAGGTAAGTGAAATGTCCAAACATGATAATTATGATATGCGTGATGATGATGATTTGTGGGGTTTAACGTCCCAAAACCACTATTTAATTATGAGAGACGCCGTGGTGGAGGGCTCCGGAAATTTTGACCACCTGGGGTTTTTAACGTGCACCCAAATCTGAGTACACGGGCATACAACATTTCCGCCTCCATCGGAAATGCAGCCGCCACAGCCGGGATTTGATCCCGCGACCTGCGGGTCAGCAGCCGAGTACCTT
Source organism: Rhipicephalus microplus (assembly GCF_013339725.1). Lineage (NCBI taxonomy): Eukaryota > Metazoa > Arthropoda > Arachnida > Ixodida > Ixodidae > Rhipicephalus > Rhipicephalus microplus. The sequence goes on along the minus strand of NC_051165.1, from coordinate 39,917,247 downwards.
AGCCACTAGACCACCGTGGCGGGGCAATCATGATATGCATGTCATGTGAAACATGACTACATGCTACGCTCATATACGCTCACGACTGTTTTGCTAGCCCCAGATATACCATATTTGGTATCACGTGGCGTGAATAGACGACGAAGGTAAATAAGACGTCCAAACATGATAATCGTGACATGCGTGTGATCTAAAACATCACTACATACTACGCTTATAGCGTGCTCGGGGCCATTTCGCTAGCTGCACATATACAAAAATTGATATTGTCACGCAGCAAAGGACGACGCAGTTGTCTATTAGGAAAACAAGTTTATTGGAGCGAACCTGTGCTCTCCTAACAACTGAAAAAATACACAGGCGGCGAAGCAGCGGCCAGCAAAACGACGGGCACGCTAGTGAGCGTCGGCGATCGAATGACGCGGCATCGGCTGTGCGGGAATTTATATCCCTCGGCGCGAGGGTTTCTCGAATAGTCGAATTGTATCGAGAACTCCGTGATAGCGTTTGTTAAAAACGCTGTTCGTTCGAACAGCGTTTCTAACAAACAACGCTTGAAGCATTGTTTCTATCGAACAACGCCTGAAGCGTTGTTCGATAGCATTTGTTCGAAACGCTGTGGTAGCGTTTGTTCGAAATGCTGTGAAAACAGTGATAGCACAGGTCGGCGCAGCCAGGCCGAAAAAACAAAACACAAATAAACAAACCCAATGCATGGTTCGCGGCATTACCCCCCTCTAAGAGTGCATCGACCCGATGCTAACATAAGGGAAAGTCCACACAAATTAAAAGTTCGTCATCGTCCGTAGAAAGGTTTTAAGCGAACCACTTGGACGACTTCGGGCCGCGTGCGTCGTCGTGATGTATGGGAGTCCCCATCGGGGATCACTTCGTACGTTAGTTCGCCAACACGTCGTAGAACCTAGTAGGGTCCAAAATAGCGTCGTAGAAGTTTCTCACTTAGTCCACGTCGTCGAATGGGAGTCCAAACCCACACAAGATCTCCAAGATGGTACTCGGCGTCTCGGCGTCAGAGATTGTAGAGTCCGGCATCTACCAGTTGCTGGTCCGTTATACGATCTCGAGCGAGCTGGCGGGCCGCCTCCGCACGTTGGAGGTATCCTTAGACGTCGGCGTTGAGGTCGTCGTCTTCTACGTGCGGAAGCGTGGCGTCGAGCATCGTAGACAGCAGTCTTCCGTAGACGAGCTCGAACGGTGTCATCTGCGTGGTTTCTTGAATAGCCGTGTTGTATGCAAACGTGACGTACGGGAGGACTTCGTCCCACATCTTATGTTCAACGTCGACGTACATAGACAGCATATCTGCGATTGTCTTATTGAGCCGTTCCGTTAGTCCATTCGTTTGGGGGTGGTACGCCGTCGTTCGTCGGTGATCTGTGTTGCTGTAGCGTAAGATTCCTTGCATGAGCTCCGAAGTGAAGGTTGTTCCGCGATCCGTGATTAGGACCTCAGGGGCTCCATGTCGCAGCACAATTTGGTTAATAAAGAACTTTGCAACTTCTTGTGCAGTTCCCCTAGGAAGAGCGGTAGTCACTGCGTAGAGCGTCATGAAGTCTGTCGGTACGACAATCCATTTGTTCGCGGACTGGATGTAGGGAACAGGCCCAGAAGGTCCATTCCGATCTGTTGGAAGGGCCTCGTTGGGACGGCGATCGGCTGCAGAAGTCCGGCCGGTCTCGTCAGTGATGTTTTTCGTCGCTGGCAGTCACGGCAGCTCCGGACGTAGTGGGTGACATCGGATGTAAGGCGGGGCCAGAAGTATTTCGCCTTGATTTTTGTAATCGTGCAAGCTGTTCCGAGATGTCCGGAAGATGGGTCGTCGTGGCACGCTTCCAAAATTTCGTCACGAAGGTCTGCGGGGATGACAAGTAGATAACTCGTTCTCGTTCCGGGGTTGAAATTATTCTTCACTAGGATGGAGTTTTTGAGGCTGAAGGCTGGTGGTAAGTTGCGCGTGAACGCCTTAGGCACGGCGACGTTGCGTCCTTCGAGGTAGTCGATCATGGCGCGGAGGTCAGGGTCGGCACGCTGCTGGGCGGCTAGGTCGCTCTCTGTCACGACTCCGAAAAACGCGCTGTTTTCATCGGAGTCCTGTGGTGGTGGGTCGACGGGGGCGCGGGACAGGCAGTCGGCGTCGGAGTGTTTTTTGCCGGATTTGTAGAATATTGTAACGTCAAACTCTTGCAGGCGCAAGTTCCACCGCCTAAGACGGCCAGAGGGGTCCTTCAAATTGGCGAGCCAACACAGCGCATGATGGTCTGTCACAACCTTAAACGGTCTACCATAGACGTATGGGCGAAATTTTGAAATGGCCCATATGATAGCCAGGCACTCTTTCTAGGAGGCAGAGTAGTTTCTCTCCTCCTTCGACAGACCACGGCTTGCATAAGCGATTACCTTTTCGTAACCGCTTTTCTTTTGGAAGAGGAAGGCACCCAAACCGATATCACTGGCGTCCGTGTGCATTTCCGTTTCGGCGTTTCCGTCGAAATGAGCGAGCACGGGCGGGTTTTGCAGGCGTTGTTGCAGCTCGCAGAATGCCTTTTCTTGGTCGTTTTCCCAGCTGAAAGGAGTGCTTGTCGGCTTGGCAATGGCTTAGGGTTCATGTACCCCGCACCTCCACCAGATGTCACGCAGCAAGGGACGACGCAGTTGTCTATGAGGAAAACAAGTTTATTGGAACGAACCTGTGCTCCCCTAACAACTGAAAAAATACACAGGCGGCGAAGCAGCGGCCAGCAAAATGACGGGCACGCTAGTGAGCGCCGGCGATCGAATGACGCGGCATCGGCTGTGCGGGAATTTATATCCCTCGGCGCGAAGGTTTCTCGAATAGGTCGAATTGTATCAAGAACGCCGTGATAGCGTTTGTTAGAAACGCTGTTCGTTCGAACAGCGCTTCTAACAAACAACCCTTGAAGCGTTGTTTCTATCGAACAACGCCTGAAGCGTTGTTCGATAGCGTTTGTTCGAAACGCTGTGGTAGCGTTTGTTCGAAACGCTGTGAAAACGGTGATAGCGCAGGCCGGCGCAGCCAGGCCGAAAAAACAAAACACAAATAAACAAACCCAATGCATGGTTCGCGGCAATATCACGTGACGTGAACAGACGATGAAGTGAAATGACACGTCCAAACATAATAATTATGGCATGTAAATCATGTACGGCATAATTTACTTCGGCCTCATAACGTTGTGCTGATTTTATAGTGACATAACAACCTTCCTCATTTGTGTTTTGCATATCATCGATTCCCACTCTACGTGGGATCTCCCAATTTATTCTTGCTAGACACAATACTAATGACATCTAACTGGTAATTATGCAAGGAAAGTTTAGGGAGATTATTTAGTCCTATCTAATGTATAATTGCGAAGGAACAAAAGTGGATAAACAGATAACTTACCGAGGGCAGGAACAGAACCTGCGACCTTCGAATATTGCGAACGACGGTTTACTGTCTAAGCTACCATCATGTACCATGGTGGCTATCCCCTCATTCACTTCATTGTATATATATATATATATATATATATATATATATATATATATATATATATATATATATATATATATATATATATATATATATATATATATATATATATATATATATATATACACATATATATCTATATATATATATTGTTAAGGCGTTTAATAGCCGGTCCACAGCGAGCAAGCACAATGGCGACAGTAACGGCCAAGCACGGGCTCTCAGTGCGAGCGGCGTCCTTGTTGGGTAGCCCCACTAGAAGGTACTCAAGAGTTCGACCCATTTCATAGTTCGGAGGCTTCGCTACAATTACCCCGGGGTCGAAGAGGGAGCCGCCTGGCGACCTAAGACCTTGTTATTATGAGCGGGTCATAATAAGCCTTCAGGCGCTCCACGTTGACGATGTCTCGCCCACGGCGGCGCATGTCCGAAGATTGTTCAACGGGTTCGATCAGATAGTTGACGGGTGAGGTGCGCTCGATGACACGGTAGGGGCCTTCGTATTTGGGACGTAGTTTGGAAGAGAGGCCAGCGGCAGAGGTCGGGATCGAGAGCCATACAAGCGCACCAGGAAGGAACGTGGGCTCAGAAGTGGCGCTGGCATCACGGATACTCTTCTGCCGCTCTTGCTCTTGCGTCGTAAAAGTCTTGGCAAGCTCGCGACACTCTTCAGCAAGCCTGGCTGTCTCGGAAAGAGGTGTACACTCAGATGGATCCGGCGTGTACGGGAGTATCGTGTCCATGGTGTGCGACGGGTGCCTTCCGTACAGCAAGTAGAAAGGTGAAAAACCAGTCGTGCTCTGAGGGGCGGTGTTGTAGGCGTAGGTGACGAAGGGCAGTATATTATCCCAATTAGTGTGGTTGGCAGCGACGTACATAGAAAGCATGTCGCCGAGGGTGCGGTTAAAGCGTTCGGTGAGGCCATTCGTCTGTGGGTGGTAAGCAGTAGTTTTGCGGTGGACAGAATGGCACTCCGTCAGAATGGCTTCGACGACTTCCGACAAGAAGACACGGCCTCGATCGCTGAGAAGCTCTTGGGGTGGTCCGTGGCGCAGTATAAATCGATGCAGCAGGAAGGACGCAACATCGCGCGCAGCAGCCGCAGGGAGAGCGGCGGTTTCGGCGTATCGCGTTAAATGGTCAACGGCAACGATGACCCAGCGGTTACCAGCCGACGTCAGAGGAAGTGGTCCATACAAATCGATACCTACGCGCCCAAAGGGACGGTCAGGGCAAGGTAACGGTTGTAGACTAGCATGCGACATGTGAGCTGACGGTTTACGGCGTTGGCAAGTGAGGCAAGAGCGAACGAACTGCTGCACATAGCGGTACATCCCGCGCCAGAAGTAGCGTTGTCGAATGCGATGGTAGGTTTTGAATACCCCAGAGTGCGCGCATTGCGGATCAGAATGGAAGGATTCACATATCTCCGACCGCAGACTGCGGGGTATCACGAGTAACCACTGCCGGCCGTCGGCGTCGTAATTGCGTCGGTGTAGAAGGCCGTCACGAATGGCGAAATGGCGAGCTTGACGACGCAATGCACGCGTGGATGGCGTTGCGGATGGATCAGAGAGCAAGTCGATCAGCGGGCCGATCCAATTATTCTTTCGCTGTTCGGTAGCGATTATGTCAACGTCAATGGCAGAAACAGCAGCCGAGGATACTGAGCAGAGCACATCACCTTCAGGCAGAGGGGAGCGCGAGAGGGCGTCGGCATCAGCATGCTGGCGTCCATTGCGGTACAGCACGCGGATGTCGTAGTCTTGTAAACGAAGAGTCCAACGGGCGAGACGGCCTGAGGGATCCTTCAAGGATGAAAGCCAGCATAGTGCATGATGGTCGGTGACGACATCGAATGGGCGACCATACAAATACGGTCGAAACTTTGTAAGAGCCCAGACGATCGCCAGGCACTCTTTCTCCGTGACGGTGTAGTTTGTCTCAGCTCTCGTGAGCGTACGGCTTGCATATGCTACGACATATTCAGGGAATCCGGGTTTGCCCTGCGCCAGGACAGCGCCGAGGCCTACACCGCTGGCGTCTGTGTGCACCTCCGTCGGGGCCGTAGGGTCGTAGTGGCGTAGAATGGGAGGAGATGTCAACACATGGTGGAGCTTCGCGAACGCGTCGTCGCACTCAGACGACCACGAATTGAGGGACCCGTTACTTCGAAGGAGCTTCGTCAGCGGTGATATGATCGTGGCAAAGTTTCGTATGAAGCGTCGGAAGTACGAGCACAGGCCCACGAAACTACGCAGTTCTTTGACCGACGCAGGTTTGGGGAATTCGGCCACGGCCCGAAGCTTGGCTGGGTCAGGAAGAATGCCATCCTTGGACACGACGTACCCAAGGATGGTGAGTTGCCGTGCTGCAAAGCGGCACTTCTTCAGATTTAGTTGCAAGCCGGCATTGCTGACACGTGCAAAAACTTCTTTCAGACGTTGGAGGTGCGTAGAGAAATCTGGAGCGAACACAACAACGTCATCGAGGTAACACAAGCACGTGTGCCATTTCAAGTTGCGCAGAACGGTGTCCATCATGCGCTCAAAGGTCGCAGGTGCATTACATAGACCAAACGGCATGACGTTGAATTCGTACAAGCCGTCGGGTGTGATGAACGCAGTCTTCGGTCGAGCGTCATCAGCCATGGGTACTTGCCAGTACCCCGAGCGCAGATCGAGAGAAGAAAAAAATTCGGCTCCGTGAAGGCTGTCCATCGCGTCATCGATGCGCGGCAGTGGGTAAACATCCTTGCGAGTGATCTTATTGAGCCGTCTGTAGTCTACACAGAACCGCGCAGAACCATCTTTCTTCGCAACAAGAACAACAGGAGACGCCCATGGACTGTCCGAGGGCCGAATAACGTCGCGTCTGAGCATATCATCAACCTGCTCGTTAATTTCCCGACGTTCAGCAGGCGACACGCGGTAGGGACGTTGCCGTAATGGTGGATGGGTACCAGTGTCGATACGATGCGTAACAGCGGACGCACGACCGAGAGAACTTCGCCCGACATCGAAAGAAGAACGATATTCTTGCAACAGGTTCAGAAGCTGGGAACGCTGTACCGACGTGAGGTTGTCATCAATGCAAGGGCCAAATACATCAGGAGATGACGAATCAGAAGTGGAAACAGCACTGATGGTACGCAAATTGGGACAACGCGAGTCATCAGGTACGTCCAGGACTTGTGCGTTATCCACTGGTTCCACTCTGCCGAGACATTCCCCTCGAACTAAGGTAACAGTGTACGGAGATGGGTTGGTCACGAAAATAGAGGCGTTGCCCTGGGTGATTTGCACAATCGCGAAAGGTACTAGCAACCCTTTCCTTCGGCAAGCATGGTCGGATGGCGAAACGAGTGCAATTGTGTCGGAGAGTCCAGCGCAGTACACAGATACACCCATCGTGGACCTTCGAGGCACTATGGTATCGTCTTTCACGAGAATCTTGCTCACTTTCGAAAAACTGTCTTCCGGCGTCAAATGCGAGAAGGGGGAGAGTTCAATTTCGGCGGCGGCACAATGGATGACGGCGTCGTTGCGGGAGAGAAAATCCCACCCCAGGATGACGTCATGAGAGCATGCGGGAATGATGATGAATTGGGCGACATACAGAACGTCCTGAACGACAACGCGAGCTGTGCACCCTGCTGTAGGATGGATACGATGCAAACCGGCGGTACGAAGGGACAATCCAGAAATTGGCGTCGTCACTTTACGAAGCAAGCGGCAAAATTTTCGTCCATAACGGATACTGCAGCTCCTGTGTCAATAAGAGCAGATGCGTGAACACCGTCCACAAGCACGTCAATGACATTAGATGGGCGGCTCTGAGGGCTTTCACAATGCGATAGCATCGCAGTCCTTGCCTCGGGGACTGCGACGACTAGTTTTCCCGCTCGTGAGCAGCTGAACTTGGCCGCATGGGGGACGGGGAACGACGTCGTGGAGACGGTGACCTACGAGAAGATGAAGCTAGGCGAGTTGGCGGTGGCATAGACGGCGTTTCCTCGTGATAGGTACGCCTAATCTGGCCAGCAACAGGCGACGAGATATGGGGCGTCTGTACGCGAGTGCAATAACGTGCTACGTGGCCGGAGTAACCGCAGGCAAAGCAAATGGGCTGGTTGTCGGATGTGCGCCATCGGTTCGCCGGGGTAGGTCTTGTCCATGACGCAAGAGCCGATGGACGGAACGGTGGCTGGAAAGGCTGCAGGGGGTGCTGGAGCTGAGTCTGAGAGGTCACGTCAACATACGTAGCCGGCATACCCGCTGCAAAGGATGGAGGTCGTGCGGCAGCTTCGGCGTAAGTCAGTGAGGCGGGCGCTTGAACGACTGGAGGCGGCCTGGCGACCACTTGGGCGTAACTTGGGGGTACAGGAGCCGGAAGCTGTTGTGGGTGGTACGCAGGCATAACCTCCGCTATTTCTTGCTCAATCGCTCGGCGGAAGGGGGGGGGAAATGGTAGTGGCGGATTGTTGAGCAGCCGGTGGGTGGGCGAAGGGCAGGAGAGAGAACTGCCGTGCGATTTCCTCACGTATGAAGGACTTGAGGTCTGCCAGCAGTGCCACCTGGTCACAGCTCGCCTCCAAGCCTGCAAGCCCTGCATCTCGTGGTGTGGAGCGACGGGTCATCGAACGCTGCCGGCGGAGCTCCTCGTAGCTCTGGCACAGCGTGATGACCTCAGCTACTGTGCCTGGGTTTTTGGCCAGCAGCATCGTGAAGGCATCATCGGCAATGCCCTTCATGACGTTCCGGATCTTGTCTGATTCGGACATGCTGTCGTTGCATTTCTTGCATAGGTCCAAGACGTCTTCAATGTAGCTGGTGAATGATTCACCGGCCTGCTGAGCGCGTTTGCGTAAGCGCTGCTCGGCTTGCAGCTTACGAACGGCAGGGCGGCCAAAAACGTTGGTGATAGCGGTCTTAAAATCGGACCAGGTTGCGAAATCAGACGCGTGGTTGTTATACCACATGCCGGCCACACCCGCGAGGTAGAAAACCAGGTTGCCGAGTTTACCTGCCTCGTCCCAATGATTGGGGACGCTGACGCGTTTGTACATGACGAGCCAGTCCTCGACGTCGGTGCCATCCGCGCCGGTGAAGACAGGTGGGTCGCGGATGCGGGGGACACCGGAACATGGCGTCGGCGCAGGAGGAAGCGTTTGCTGGGCGGCGTCTTGTTGCATGGTTGAAGGCACGGTACGGGATCTAAGCTCCAAGGGCATCGAATGTGAACCGAAGATGTTTGAAGGGCACAGCACTCTCCACCAAAATGTTAAGGCGTTTAATAGCCGGTCCACAGCGAGCAAGCACAATGGCGACAGTAACGGCCAAGCACGGGCTCTCAGTGCGAGCGGCGTCCTTGTTGGGTAGCCCCACTAGAAGGTACTCAAGAGTTCGACCCATTTCATAGTTCGAAGGCTTCGCTACAATATATATATATATATATATATATATATATATATATATAGTGAAGGAACAAAGTGGATAAACAGATAACTTACCGAGGGCAGGAACAGAACCTGCGACCTTCGAATAATGCGAACGACGGTTTACTGTCTAAGCTACCATCATGTACCATGGTGGCTATCCCCTCATTCACTTCATTGTATATATATATATATATATATATATATATATATATAGTGGGAGTAATAATTCAATGGGCCAGTTAGTCTTCGTGAAGGTATGGGATATGGCACAACGGGAGCGTTGTCAACAAGGATAAATATATTTATTTCCCAACAGTTTCGGGAGGGGACCTCCCTTCATCAGGGGATGAGTTACTCATCCCCTGATAACTCATCCCCTGATGAAGGGAGGTCCCCTCCCGAAACTGTTGGGAAATAAATATATTATCCTTGTTGACAATGCTCCCGTTGTGCCATATCCTATATATATATATATATATATATATATATATATATATATATATATATATATATATATATATATGAATGAATTAGACTTGGGAAAGTCAGTCAGCGCCACCAGCACGTGACTGTGGGTTATTATCAGTCTGTTTGGTGGTACGTAGCACGTGCTGGGAACTCACCAATAAACCCACGTATACTACTTAATGGCACCGAGTCTGCCAGAACGAGACCTTCGTTACAGAAGGAACGAATGACGCATATTTAAGGTGGTCGGAATTTCCGGAGCCCTCTAGTACGCTCCATAAGGGAACTTCTCTGGCTCAAACATTATGGAAAAAAATGGCACATCCAACGTGCAGGGGGAATTGATGATTTGCGAAGCACGATTGAGGAAGACTGATACGTCACTTTAAAATCAGCACAACGTTGCGAGGTGGAAGAAGGTTATGCCATACATTACTTCCATGTCATGATTATCATGTTTGCATGGGTCGTTTACCTTCGGCATCTATCCACGTCACGTGGTACCAAATGTAGCATATGTGGAGGTAATTTGTCATTCATTGACGTCGTAACACTAAATTTGGTTTATGTGAATCTAGCGAAATGGCCGCGAGTGCATAATGAAGGGTCCAATATACTGCAACGTAACGTTGACACGTGCGAACGCTGAGCACAGCGACGCTACGTTATAGCCAAACAGGAGCACTCTAGAGTCTGACGATAGGCGCGACCGGCGCGACCAGCGTCCGTCGGCGCGGCTTGACGGCAACAAATGCGAAATAAGCCGTCCTGCACTTCGCGCCGATGCATTACCTCGACAGCACTGCATCTGCCTCTTTTCGTGACGGAGGAAAGCCGGACGCGCTGAACTGTATATGCGTCAAAGCAACGCAGCATAGCACGCGCCTACGAATATATGGCAAAACAGGCCCTGGAGTGGAAACTACTGCGTGACGCGACGAAACAAACGCCGGCGCGCACGCACACCGAGTCACGCCAATATCCATTGGCGCGTTTACTGTGGCATGTAGTGAAGTTCTCACATGACACGCATTGCGTGATTATCATGTTTGCACCAATCACATACCTTCGTCATCCATCGGCGTCACGTAATACCGAATTCCGCGTAAGTGAAGCTAACGAAACTTTCGCGAGTGCATCATGCGCGTAGCATGTAGTCATGTTCTTACAAGACACGCATCTGATGTTTATCATGTTTGCACCAGTGTCGTATCTTCGTCCTTCACTCACGTCCCGTAATACCAAATTCAGTATAAGTGAATCTAGTGAAAAGGCCGCCAACGCATCATGAGCGTGAATAAAGTCATGTTCCTACATAACCCACAACTCATGATGATCATGTTAGCACCAGTCGCATAGCTTCGTCATTAGTTCACGAACCGTAATACCAAATTTCGTATATATGACGCAAGCGAAATGGCCATGAGCGCATCATCAGCGTGGCATCTAATCATGTTGTTACATGACACGCATGTCATTCTTTTCATGCTATGACTAGTCAAATATGCTTGTCATACAGCCCTGTTATGTAATACAAAGTTTGATATTGATACCACAATCGAAACGGCCAGGAGAGCTAAAAGTCGTAAGCGCTAGTAGATAGATAGATAGATAGATAGATAGATAGATAGATAGATAGATAGATACGCTCACAGTTGCTGAAGTTCATTTGAAATGCTTCGCATTTTAAACCAAGCATTCCTGTCACGTGTGTCCGATTTGGCGCGCTGTTCAATTTTGGCAAATGACTCAGTACGTCTGTTTAAAGGTGCTCAGCAGGATCGGGCGACTTTTGCCAAACTTGTAATCGTCGCGAGCTCTGGCTACAGCCCCTATGAACTAGCCAACAGTACGAAAAAGTAAAATCCACCCCTCAGCGCGCTGCGTTTCATTGTTTACGATGTAACCAGTCATCGCGTCAAGGAGCGTCGACGAAGCTGGACGGTGCTTTAAAGCCAGAGGCTTCTTCTGCTTTCATTCCTTTAATGTTCCACTTAGTGCAGAAGTGCACCCTGTAATTACTGGGTACTGGCAGCGCGAAATACACCCATCAGCTGTGCTCTCTGAAGCAGCGTTTGTCGATGAGAACGCTGTCTGCGTCTAACATTCACAGCGTTCTCGCAGCGTCTAACACTGCGAGAACGCTGTCTGCGTCTGTCTGCGTCTAAGGAACGCGCACCGGCGCGCCAGTGAAACGTGGTACACGTCGCAAAGGAACGATGTGACACGCAGTCTTCTTTTCAGCAGAAGCGTGTGCACGAACACAGGGGGATAAAAAATGGCAGATACCGCGCACAGTGGGAATCGATGATATGCGAAGCACAACTGAGAAATGTTGATATGTCACTTTAAAATCAGCTCAACGTTAGGATGTGGAGGTAAATGCTGCCGTACATGACTTCCGTGTCATGATTTTCATGTTTGGATGTGTCGTTTTCCTTTGTCTTCCATTTATGTCACGTGATACTATATTTAGTATATGTAGAGCTAGCGAAACGGCCGCGAGCACGCTAATAACGTAGTATGTTGTCATGTTCTCACATGACACGCGTGTCAGGATTATTATGTTCTCACCAGTCATACATATCGTCTTTTATTGACATCACGTGACACGAAATATGGTATAAGTGGAGCTAGCAAACGGCCGCGAGCGCATAATGAAGGCCCAATATACTCTAATGTAGCATTGACTAGCGCGCATGCCGGACACAGCAATGTTACCTTAGTAAAACGCGATCAATGTATCGCCTGACGCCAGGCGCGATGAGCGTCCGTCGGCGCAGCCCGACGGCAACCAGCACGAAATGTGACATGCTGCATTTAGCGACGATTCGTTACCCAATCAACATTGCGTCTCCCTCTTTTCGTGAAGCAGGGACGCCGGATGCGCTTAAACGCGCATGCATCAGGGATTCGCTCGCAGGATTTCGAGCTGGACGGTTGTGCCCTCGCGATCTCCGACTTCAGCGTAGCTCCCGCCGACTGGTTCGCCCTCCGCGGTCTCCTGACGCCGTGTAGCTCTCGCATTGTGGCACCCCGCCCTTGGACTGCTTCGACCGGATCCCCACTTTCCTATCTCCTTCTTTTTTTCCTCTCGTTGGCTGTCTTCTTCTGCTTCTACTTTCCTTCTATTCTTTTTATCCCTCCTTATCCCCACCCCTATAAGGCACTGCGCCGTGTCGCCTGAAGGCAGACAGAAATTAGGTGCCTTTTTCCTCTTCATTCTAATCACTACCACCACCACCATGCATCAAAGCAACGCAGCGCGGCGCGCGCCTTTGAGTATATGGAAGGACCAGCATCTGGCGTGGCAACGCCGGCGTTACACGACGAAACGAATGCCGGTGAGCACGCGCACTGCGCCAAGTCCAAATGTATTGGCGCATTGACTGTGGCGTGTAGTCATGTTCTCACATGACACGCCACTCATGATCATCATGTTTGCACCAGTCACATACCTTCGTCGTTCATTGACGTCACGTAATACCAAATTTGGCATATGTGAAGCTAGGGAACGGCCGCGAGCGCATCATCAGTGAAGCATGACGTCATGTTGTTACATGACTCTCAAGTCGTGAGTATCATGTTTGGATGTGTTATTTACTTATGTCGTCTGTTCACTTCACGTATCATACCGAGTTAGCTACATTACTACAGCGAAACGGCCGCGAGTGCATAATGAGCGTAAGATGTAGTCGTGTTGTTACATGACACGCATGTCTTGTTGTTACATGACACGTATCTCATGATTTTCATGTTTGGATCTGTCGCTTGTATTCGCCATGCAATCATGCCATACCATACAAGTTTTGCAACATCTCATGTGAATGAAACCACCGCATGAGCTGCAGGACCATGAAGTGTAAATCGTGACTTTCATGACACATATGTCGTGATTTTCATGTCATGAGTAGTCAAATATGTTATTCGTAGTCATTTTATACCAAACCAAGTTTGGTATTGATAGCATATTCTAAACTGCCAGGTGAGCTAAGAGCCATAGGCGCCTAGATAGATAGATAGATAGATAGATAGATAGATAGATAGATAGATAGATAGATAGATAGATAGATAGATAGATAGATAGATAGATAGATAGATACGCTCAATGTCGCCAACATTTCCTAAGAAATTCTTCTCATTTAAAAGCACATAGCATGTGCGCAAGGGGGCGATTTCTCTGTGGTTGCGTGGCGTTCACCACATCAAACGCTGGACAGTCACACCGGCTCCATCACAGTCACGAGTTGAACTCGGGCCTTCTCAGAATCAACGAGTTTGCAACCGAGTTCACGCGTCCATCAGTTTGATTGACAAGCGCGCGTGGCGATTATCGAGTCCGCCCACCTCATTTGCTCTTGCCGAGGAGCAGGGCTCATGCCGCAATGCCAGCGAGCGCGCGGTTTTTACACCAGCTTGCACACACTTTGCACACACGCACTCAGAAGTAAAAGTGATAATTCTGCGTGGATTTGATGTCTCGCATTCAATTCTGCCGCGCTCATCACGCATCTAATCACAGCGGCGTTGCCGCCATGATGCGAGAGCTCCTTCTGACTACCTGTTCTTATATTAATCTGCAATTCATGATAGAAGCAATACGAGCAGCACGAGAGTGCTGCGTGTGCACCCTTGCTGACTTCTAGTGTGAAAATTTCCATGCTACAAGTGGAACAAAAGAAGCAGTCGAAAAGAGTACATATGCCGACGAACACGCCTGTGGGAGGCGCTTGTTGAGTTGGCAAAAAAAGGCAGATCCCACGTACAGTGGGACTCGATGATATGCGAAGCATGAATGAGCAAGGTTGATATGTCACATTAAAATCAGCACAACGTTACAGGGTGAACGTAAATTATGCCGTACAATACTTCCGTGTCGTGATTATCATGTGTGAATGTGTCGTTTACCTTAGTCATCCATTCATGTCACGTGATACCAAATTTAGTCTATGTGGAGCTACTTCTTCACCCATCGACGTAACGTAACACCAAATTTGATATATGTGGAGCTACCAAAATGGCCGCGACCACATCATAAAGAGACCAATATACTACAATGTAACGTTTATGCGTGTGAACGCTGGCCACAGCGGCACTACGACAGCAAAACGCCAGTGCTATGATCGTCTGATGGCACGCACGACCGGCGCGACCAGCGTCCGTCAGCGCGACCCGACGGCAACCAGCGTGAAATGCGTCATGCTGCGTTTCTCGCCAACGCATCACTCAGACAGCACTGCGTATAGCTTTTTTCGTGACGGAGGGACGCCGGACGCACTGAAATGCGTATGCGTCACATGAACGCAGCGCGGCGCGCGCCTGCAAGTATATGACAGGACCGGCGCCTGGCGTGGCAAACCCGGCATGACGGGACGAGGGGAACGCCGAACTTTAATGGCACCTTGACTGTGGCATGTATCATGTTCTCACATGACATGCACCTCATGATTATTATGTTTGCACCAGTCACATACCTTCGTCCTCCATTGACGTCATCCACTGACGTAAAATTTGGCAATTGAGAAGACAGCAAAATGGCCGCAAGTGCATCATGAGCGTGGCATGTAGCCTTGTTGTTACATGACACGCATGTCGTGATTATCACATTTGGTTGTGTCATTTACCTATGTCGTCCCTTCGCGTCATGTAATACCGAATTTGGCACATGCAAAGCTAGCGAAACGGCCGGGAGCGCACCATGGGCGTAGCATGTAGTCATGTTGTTAAAAGACACGCATCTCATGATTATCATGTTTGCACCAGTCGCATACCTTCGTCCTCCATTCACGTACCGTAATACTAAATTTCGTAAATGTGACGCTAGCGAAATGGCCTCGAGTGCATCATGAGCGTGGCATGTAGTCATTTTGTTACATGACACGCTTGTCATGATTTTCAGGTTAGGGTTTGTCGCTTGTGTTCGCGATGCAGTCTTGCCATACCATACCAGTTTTGCAACATGTCATGTGAACAAAACCACCGCAAGAGCTGCAGGACCATGAAATGTAATTCATGGCATTCATGACACACATATCATTATTTTTATGTTATGACTAGTCAAACATGCTCGTCATATAGTCATGATATGCCATGCCAAGAATCGTGTCGATACCATTATCGAAACGGCCAGGAGAGCCGAAATTCGTAGGCGGATAGATAGATAGATAGATAGATAGATAGATAGATAGATAGATAGATAGATAGATAGATAGATAGATAGATAGATAGATAGATAGATAGATAGATAGATTCATTCATTCATTCATTCATTTTATTTGCCCTCAGGGCCATATGGCAATAGAGAGCGGAGTGGAACTAAAGTTTACAGAGAAAAAGAAAATACAGCATGAGAATATACAGCATACAAAATACACATTATACCGCAGAATGTAGAGAAGAGAAAATACAGCATGACAATAAGCAGTGCAACAAATATATAAATGAAAAAGTAAAGAAAAAGAAAAGAAAAACTCCTGATTATACAATAGTAACTGTGCAACTACGGTGGACATAATACAATTTTGAGTAACGTTTAGCTCATACAATACTGAGTAATTTTTGACGGAAAATATTGTTATCAGTAATAGTGACGATGGGTTCTGGAAGGTGGTCCCAATCTACTGATGTACGAGGTATAAATGATCGATAAAAACACAGGGAGTTGCAGGATGCGATTCCAACCTTATGACGATGGTCGATGCGATGGGATATGTACTGAGGATTGAGGATTAATTGGTTATGTAGGGTGGGATGATGGAATCATTTGTGAAATGTACTCAAACGAGATATTTTCCGACGAGATGCAAGGAAAGGAAGGTCTAGGCTGGTTTTTATTGAACTCATACTGGCGATGCGATTGTAGTTAGAAATTATGAAACGAGCGGAGTTATTCTGTACGCGTTCAAGTGAAATAACCAGGTTATTGTGGTAAGGATCCCACACTAATGATGCATATTCAAGTTCGAAACGTAGTAATGTTTTGTACAACAGAAGTTCTAGTGCAGAAGGCGCTTTTGAAAAGTTACGACGTATGTAGCCGAACATGCGATTAGCATTATTAGTAATGTATGTGATGTGGGGTGTCCAGGATAAGTTAGATGTGATAGAAATGCCCAGGTATTTATACGAGGAGACTGGATCAAGTGGGACATTGCTCAAGTAGTAGTTTGGTGGGGTGTTAGCAGATCTAGCTACGCGCATTACCTTACATTTAGCGATGTTTAAGTCCATTCGCCATGTGCTGCACCAAGCTGCTACTGTGTTAAGGTCAGATTCGAGGCTTAAACTGTCATTATTACTGGTTATTTTACAAAAAAATGACGCAGTCATCTGCAAAAAAGATGAAGGTTAGAAGAAAGTGAAGACGTGAGGTCATTAATATAAATTAGAAACAAAAGTGGTCCAAGAACTGACCCTTGCGATACACCTGAGTGGACCGCAGCAGATGACAAACTGTGATTCTTAGCAGTAACGTATTGAACACGGTTAAACATGATACACTCAATCCACTTGAGTAAACTATTGTCAATATTTAGTAGGCTCAGTTTGAAGAGCAGTAGTTGGTGACAGACTTTATCGAAAGCCTTACTGAAGTCTGAAAATTGCAATCAGCCCACGATGAACGGTAGAAAATCTGATGCAGTTTGTGAGTGAAATATATTAGCTGTGTTTCGCTTGAAAAATGTTTGCGAAGACCATGTTGTGCTGGCGTAAAAAAGAACTCAATTCAAGGAAGTTAATGAGGTTGGTGAAAATGACATGTTCCAATTATTCACAGGAAGTGCTTGTTAACGAAATAGGGAGATAATTTTTCGGAAAGTGTTTATTACCAGGTTTAAAGATTGGGACCACCATCCCGGATTTCTATTGTGTAGGAATGGTTGATGTTTCTAAGGACTATTGAAAGCTTTTTGTTAGTATCACTGAACTGTGAGTAACGGTGCATTTCAAAAATTCGGTACCAATATTGTCTTGGCCAGGGGATGAGTGAATGGGCAAGTTATGTATGAGTTTAGCGATACCGGAATTATCAATGGAAATTGGTGGCATGGCAATATAAGTGAAGGTTTGCTCAAGGGGTTGGATGACGCTTTCAACTCGAGAAAAGTTGTTTTTAAAAGTGTCATTAAGAAGATCGGCGCGCATGTCAGTAGGAACTGGATTGTCAAAATCATCTAGTAGAACTATGCTGTTATCTGGTAAAGGGTTATTTAAGCACTAAAATTTACGTACATTATTTGCAAGCATATCTGGGAGAGTTCGAGAAAGAAATGTAATTTAGAGGATTTCAAGGCGGTAAGGTAAGCGTTGTGCTCTGCTTTGTAAATCGCCCAACGATCTTCAGAAGGCGCTAGTTTTGCTGATCTGTAAAGTCGTTTTTTACAGTTAGTTGGCATTTGCTGTAGGTGTTGTACCATAGTGCCTGGTGATTAGAAATAATGGTTCGCTTAGGAATGTATTTCTTAGTAAGTTCGTCTACTTTTGCAGCAAAAATATCCCAGTTCGATTGGACAGAGCGATCACTGAACTGAATAAAAAAGGAAGCAACGAAGTTCGACAGTTCGTCATGATGGCATCACAATTAGCATTACTTTAATCGACATTCAGTTTTTTCACTTTCGTTCGTTTCGGAGGTGACATTTTAAGGTGAAAAGCAAGCAGAGAATGATCACTAATACCAGGCATATAAGTGATTTCAGAGGCTAGATAAGGCGGGTTGGTCAAGATTAGGTCAAGGGTACGTGAAGTGGTACTGGTTATTCTAGTAGGTTGGGTCACCAGTTGACACAGGCCAAAAACACAACACAAATCTACGAAATCCTTGGCTTGTGCTGAAAAAGGTGATAAGCTTGGTGGATCAGTGTTCCAATGTGAGTTGGGCAGGTTAAAATTGCCTCGTAAAAACAGAGGCGTGAAAGGAAAGCGCGAAGAGACCATGTTTATAAAAATGTGGATAAATAGATATGTGGGGTTTAACGTCCCAAAACCACCATAATATTATGAGAGACGCCGTTGTGGAGGGCTACGGAAATTTCGACCACCTGTGGTTCTTTAACGTGCACCCAAATCTGAGCACACGGGCCTAAAACATTTCCGCCTTCATCGGAAATGCAGCCGCCACATGGAATTGTGGAGTTCAATTATGAACGTTTCTGAAGATGAAGGCGACCGATAGCATACCCCTAGGATAATTTTTAGGCGACCAATTGTTAGCAGCACCCATACTAATTGAATGTCGTGATTAATCTGTATGCATGACGATGGAAAATATATTGATATAGCTAAGAGTATGCCTCCCCTTCTTCGGCACACTGCGCGATCACAGCGATAAATAGTAAAGTTTTGCGCATTATCAAACAATTCATTGTCATGCATATTTGAAGAAAGCCACGTTTCAGTAAGTGCAATCACATGAGCGCCGCACGAATCGATCACGGATGATAAGGAGTCAGACTTGTTAGCAATGCTTGTTGTGTTTGAATAAAGGAAGGATAGCTTAGCTGGAGAGGCAGGTAATGGAACATCTACCCTCTTGTTTCCCTATTGTGAACTGTTTGTAGGTTGATGTCGAGCGTGTCCTGCATAAGAAGCTTGTGATTGCAATTATCCGACGATGCTAAGGTTAGTATTGTAGATATAACGTTTGCCGTTCTAGCATCTTATTGTAGGGAAGTTTAAAGAATGCAGAATTAGGCTGATTGTTACGAAATTCAGTTAGCTTTTGGCGGGTGAGGCGGGTGGTTGCTGAAAAATCTTCCGATACACCAATGTTTCTTTGCTTTCATTGGCCTCAGAGCGAAAAAAGTTGCTCTTTAGATTTGAAGTCAGTAAGCTTGACAATTATCGGGCGGCACTTGGTAGGAGAAAAGAAACCTCGCCTGTGTGTCCTCTCAATCGTGCCGCCTGTGAAGGTACTTAAAACTGACTTTATTTCAGAGGTTAGTTTAGCTTCTGTATCCTGCCATGTTTCTTTTGAATCGGGAAAACCATAGAAGAGAACATCGTTTTGCCGTGAGCGATCTTCCAAGTCATTGAGTCATGACTGGAGTTAAAAATTGAGTGCTTCATGGTTGTTGACCGAAGCATGCACTTCAGATAGCTCTTCATTAACTTTCTCGAGGACTTCAGATATTTGCTCGAGGTCGTCGAGGCGCTTTTGTACGGCGATAATATTCGCCTCTGTGCTCTTCTCATATCATATTTCATATCAGCTGCTAATTCGTTCTGAACCTCTGCACTTTGTAATGATCTTGTATGAATATCCTTGATTAATTTAAAAAGAACAGGCATTTGCTCGGTTAGGTTTTCAAGTAGAGATTCCATATCTAATAGATTTTCTGAGCGCGTACTTGGTCCCGGATTTGTTTCGATGTCACCAGAGCGTAACAAAAGCAATGCCACTGAAAAACACTCTAATACAATTTCACATAACCTTTGTGGACACGGGAACACTAGCAGAAAGGCTTCATCTGATTTCCTAGCAAATAGCGGTAATGCTTCACACCTGCATGTTGAACAGTAGATTAGGAAAACTTGATGTGACGCTGTTCCCGTGTCCACTGAAGGAAGGTCGGTGAAAGCAGCAGCTTAAGTTCTTCTCTGGGCGTGATGTCAGGGTTGATGCGGTTGGTTGTCCGCATTCCACAGCCAAAGAAAGCTTAGCCGGCAAGTGCACATGCCCGGAGTCGATCACGGACGAAAGCAATTTTGGCACCATTGGCGCAGCAGGGGTGGTTATCGGGCTGGCAAAGGCAACCGCTCACCACGACAAGAGGAGTAATGGTAATTCCTGCATGTTGAAGAGTAGATTAGGAAAACTTGATGTGATTCTGTTACCGTGTTCACTGACGGGAGGTTGGTGAAAGCAGCAGCTTAAGTTCTTCTCTGGGTGTGATGTCAGGGTCGATGCGGTTGGTAGTCCGTATTCCACAGCCGAAGAAAGCTTAGCCGGCAAGTGCACATGCCCGGAGTCGATCACGGACGAAAGCTCTATCGGCATCATCGGCGCAGCAGGTGTGGTTATCGGGCTGGCAAAGGCAACCGCTGACCATGACAGCAGGAGTAATGGTAATTCCTGCATGTTGAACAGTAGATTAGGAAAACTTGATGTGATGCTGTTCCCGTGTCCACTCAATAAATAGATAGATATGCTCAAAGTCGCTGAAGTTCGCTAAAAAATGCTTCGCATTCCAGACAGCACAACAATCAACCTGACGTCACTGCAGTGTTAAAATGGTGACTGAGTGGCGGTGCTGACGTGTTCTCACGCGGTGTTTCCTTGATAACCGGCACCAACGTCCTACATGCGCTTCAAACGCCACGCGCGTTCCCTTAGCCCCTTTTATTTAAGCTGCTGTCACGCGCTCTGCACTGTCTTCATGCCACGGCCACTGCAAAGCAATCTCAGAGCAAACGCGTCTGCCAAGAAGCTCAGGTCATTCTACATCGCACCCCACTTAGCACAATTACGGTAGTCGCAGGGGTGAATCCAGCCACTCTTTTAGGGAGGGGGGGTGGTGGTGGCCAGAATTGACATCGAAGATAGGGGCATGGTCATAACCTATTTATTTTTACTTGCAGAAAAACTCCCTTGCAGCAGAAATACTGTTAATGTGTGCTCACCGCGGTTACACTAATTTGTCCCAATTGATGAAAGGAGGTGGAGTGCGAGCACTGATTTTAGTAAGGGGAGTGCAGAGAGTTCGGGAGGAGGGTGATTGCCCCCCCTTCCCCCTCTGGATCCGCCACTTGGTAGTCCTACGTGAAAAATTCATTTGTATTTTGTTAGTGAACTCGCAAAGATGAAGCCCTCAATGCCGAGCCCCTTTTCCGGCAGCGATGCGGTGACCGCATCAATAGCTCCGCAAGATAAAAGAGATGCACGAGAAGATTGGATTTGCACAGACAGCTCATGTTATGGGCGCATGGCACAAGGTCATCGAAAATGGGCAAGTTCTATCGCAGCACGCCACTTTGGTGGCTTATTTAGTGCGATGGAAGAAATGCTGTGCAGTGAATGCAAAACTGAAATAGAAGCGATGACGCGAGTGCCGTTGGTCCACAGCATATGAGAAATTTAAAGTTGTTCGAATTCTTCATAGAAATTGTTGGCCTCTATTATTGTATAAAGAAAAAAAAGACGTTCTTAGTCATAACCTTGGCGAATAAAGTGGCGTGAACTGTCGCAAGGAAGTGAAGTTGCGAGGCAGAATGGACTCCCACTTCAAATAAATATGGGAAGAGGAAGGGGGCTGCACGCCTGTTTTTGTTCCCACTCTCTTGCGGATGCCCATTCACAATGCAGCATAAAAAAAATGTTAGGCAGGGTGAAGGCAAGCGCAGAGAATACAAAATCTTTGAAGAAATCTGACATCTAAGTTCAATTGTGACAATAACTGAAGTGTGGCTATCGTACACGCATAGATGGTTTCTTTCGTTTAGGGCATAATACCATTGTGCAAAAAGACGTCCCTTAAAGCTTCTGTTTTTGCCGGACACCCTGCTGCCGAAGCAACTTTGAAGTAAATCCTGTGGCACAACTGGAACCTTGTATGAAATCAAAGAGATGCAAGTAACTCAAGCGGAGTGTTTTCGTCGAATGAGACTATTTTGGCCCATTCTGCCCAAATACATCTCAGCAGATCCACTTCGGAAAACAAGGTGACATTGTTAAAACCTTGTCAATATACGACGTGGCTTCATAAAGTTGAAAGTTGCTTCCTACGTAGCAAGCAATGCGGCACAGCTCTCGGCAATAGTACAGAGGATCTTTATTGAAAGGAAATCTCGTCAACAGAACTATTGCTTGGATGGAGCAGCTATGCATGCTTTTATCATAGAATTCTTCTCTCCTCTTCATTATTCAGTAAGGGCGATTCCTGTTATACTAATATATTTTCGTGGTTCCAACAAGTTTTGTGAAATCCGAGTGTGCAAGTAAGGAATTATATTGTGCTGCAAGCGCCTTATAGTTTGCGTGATAATATATGACGGATTCATCCATCATATATTATCTACGTATCTTCCCCACCACTCGCGTCGTTTGCATTTCCGCGCGTCTATCTTAGGCATTCAAAGTGGCATAACTTGAACCTGGGCCCGTCTAATTTAACTGCACTGTGAATAGTGGGGTAGAGCATGGGTCGTTTGCATAGCAAGCAGATGTTCTACCAAACGGCCGCGCTTCTGCTTGTCAAAATAGTGAAAAGAACTTCCTCTGTTTTTAAATAGAGCGAAATCGATTTCATACTTCACAAACACACACGTTATGTATAGATGTTTCGCAATGCAACATCAAGCATTGCAGTAATAAGGTGCGGTACAAGTGTTCGTTGTCAAAGTGCGTCAGATTATGTTATCATAATCATGGCTCCCTGTTTGAAAGCCGGTACTCACTACAAAAGGCACACACGCCTCTGCGCCTATTCTCCTAAGGCGGCGTAGGAGGTGCACAGGAAACTGGAAAAGGTTTCACGCACCAAGTGTTTGAAAAACGCACTAGGAAGAAAATGTCACTATCGCGTTCAACTTCTAAAGGCGAAGCTTTAGGGTCGCCTAATTTTTAAATGGGCTCTGCAACATTTTTTGAGCATGATCAGAAAGCACTGCCTATCGTAGTATAGGGTCTCGAGAACATGCGAGCGAAATAGTCTAGCTCAGCATGTGGTCTGAATTTCAAAATAAATTGAAGAGAAGGAAAAGTTGCTTTCTTTTCTCTCGGCAATTGACTGAAAAAGCTCACAAATCATTTGTAAAAACTCTTATATCTAATTGGCGCGTTCGGTAATTACAAGAATAATTGTTTGCGGCAGTGAATTTGTGAGGCAATGAGCTCTTTCAGTGTATATATTCTTTGGTTACTTGAAAACGTGTTTCAAGGCCTCTTGAAATAAGGTTTCCGGTTTGCAACGATGTGTAAGTGGTATTTTTAAGAGCTTGATCGGCAACTTTCTTTTGCTCGCGCCTTCTCCGGCGGTGGCGACGTCTGGCGTTTACACCGGTGTCGCCTGTGTACATTTCCCCGGTAGTAGCTCAAGTCTTCCCGTTCGGTGGCCCTAACAATGCTCTCTAGATGGTATGCCGCTATCCATGGCATCACGTTTTCATGACCCATGTGCTCGCCTCCCCGCGGCTACGCGTATTTTGTTCTCGTCGCTTCATAGGCACGGAACTAAGTGACAAGATTTTACAATCAGTGTTGTATACATAGGAGTACCGATATTATCCCAAGCTACCTCACATGCCTGCTCTCAACTTCATTGAAAAGCGCCTCATAGCTCCACGACTCTCATTTATGAGCGCAAGGTATTAAACTCACGGCAGCGGCCTCTATGTCATAAAGGGACAGGTGGTAAACCTGCCGGTGAACGTGGCCAACTTTGTGTGGTGCTGGCCTCGGGGCGTACTACGGGCCCGACAACGCTGTCTTCAATGTATACATCATGCGCCGGCTCGTTAACAAGCCTAAATACATAAATGGTCTTGCCAAAAAACGCGCCCTGCACTTCCAACCAAGCTCATATAACATCAGTTACTCTGTAAATATGGCTTTGACTTTTTTTGAACAAAAAAAGGCTGCACCAATTTAGGGAGGTTAACATGCTTTTGTGGGTTCTTATCAGGAATCCACATTTGGTGTCATGTTTCAGTAAGAAAAATATAAAGTGAAGCTTGTTTTCTTTATTTAAAATCAGTTGCGCAGAGGCTCTCGTGTTGTCAATATTTATGCTGGCAATGTTTGGGACCCTGTAGGTATATCACAAAGTCAGTCCATATGAGAGCCAGGTGTGTTAAGGGTGCAAGCACGTTGTTGGTTGCCTTTTGAAGGCCATCTCGATCTTAGATTGCTTGGATGCGAATTTACAGTATCTTTGGATTATTGCTTTAAATTAAATGACTTGTGGTGACAAGCCTCAAGATTGTAACGTGGTACCAAATAATAAGTTTACTGTATCTCTTTTTTTGCCGCATAATAAAGAGCACTTTCGGCTTCACTATTCAGGGAGTTTCATCACACAGAAGGGGACACGTGCGTCAGAAGCGCATCTGTATGCTTGCCCGGCAGTGAATTGGAGGGGATGAACCAAAGTTGATAGCTTGCACAAATCCCACCACTGTCTACACTTCTCCTTATAAATGCGCATGCGTTGCTAGACTTTTAATGCAACGAAATTCAGGGCGTGCTGTTTCAACAAACATACTTGGAGTCACCACCCGTCTTATGATGTACCACTCGGTGTTGTCACCGTTTAACATATTGCTACAGTATTTTACGTACAAAACAATATCCGACAACGCAGACAGGCGCCAACTTTCGACGCCTTGCGGCAGGCTTCACATCAGCTGCCATACGCACGTGGTACGCTTCAGCAACAATGAGTGAACTCTCGTAGATTTATCTACGCGATGTACACTTCGTGCCGTAGTGTTTGCTCATCCTGATCATGTTCGATATAATAAGGCTAGTCAGAGAAAACTGAATGATAAACACTGTATAATTAGACTAAATAATTTAAGCGTGTTTCCGCGCTGTGATATCTTGGGAGCATTGTAACCGCATGCTAAGCAAACTACAAATGTGACTTTTGTGATGAAAAAATTCTGTAAGTACGGATTGAGCAGGGCAACGAATTACTTAGTCAATTAAGCATTTTTTTTTTCTCTCTCAAGTGCCGGCGAAGAGAGTATGTGCGAAGTTTTTATGCTATTTTTTGCAATTTTGTTATTCCACAGGCAATGACAGGTGCCGTTGACACGTACGCCAAAGAGCCATTGTCCATAGAAGATGCAGTTTGCAAGCTTGACATCAAGTTCAACACTTTTAAAAGGCAAGAAACGTTTTATGTGAGATAAGCAATCGCAGTCTATAATTGGTTGAATGTAGCATGGAATGAACACCGCGCACTTTAACAAGGCGGATTGTGTTCTTTCTGTCCATCCTCGTAAAGGGAGCGTTCTGCTTGCCCCGTTATGATTAAAAAAAATGTTACTTTGAATGTTTCCTGCCAGAATGCCTAGATTGCTGCCGCTAACAAATTTTTTTCTCCCTTTCTTTCTTGCCACTCTCGTTGCACTTTATTTACGTCTCACTATTATGCAGCTATCTCATATTATGCCCATAACCTTCAGGGTAAATGCAGTGAAATAAACATAAAAGCAAACATGCTCCCGACTGTTGGTGTCCTTTAAAGCAGTTTTTGAAACGAAACGGACACTACTCGCCTAAACAAATGCATGCTTAAAGATAAAATGGTGTTTTTCATTATTTTAATTAGCTTTTAGGCAAGATTTTTCAATACGTTACCGTGACATGTCTCTCCGTTTTTCTGATTGGTGATATTAACATGAATTTATTACTAACCAATTATCTAATGCAATGATTCATTGATCTCATAGAATTTTTTCATTGCACTAACACCATTGATTCACCCACCATAATTACGGCAAACACAGAAATCTTGGTTAATCTGTGTATAAGACACGATGATATCGCAGATGTGTTTTAAGGAATTCTTACTTTTGAAACCAGTGATCATCTGCGAATTTTTTTTCGTACCACGGCTTAAAAGAAACAATTGTGCACATGATGTTCCTATCAATAGAAGAAATTTTAAAACTGAGGCGCTGGGCGCTTTTCGTCTCATGATCGAGACTATAGATGGCGAATGTATACATTTAGGCACATCCAAATTGATGCTAAACATTATTTTTGCAAAAAAGTCAAATATTCATATGACACTGCATTTTCACTAATTTGAGTTAAGGGTCACCGGAAATCTAGAAAGCCATAGAAAATCTAGAAAACCCGTGAGTTAAATCATAGAATTCAAATGACGGATAAATTATTTCATACTTTCCTTTCGTCAAAGATGAAAGAATATTTCGGGAATATAAAAGAATAAGGAACAAGCTTAACTCGAATCTTCGTAAAGGTCGCACTAAGTACTACAAAAATATGTTTGCTTCAAAATAAGCTGACACCACAAAAATATGGGCTGCAATCCGGAGGCTCAATGATTACTCAGGCAGTGTGATCCTTAGCACGCTTACTTTTGATAATGTAGAATATATTATTATTTCAATAGTAAACAAATTGAACGATCAGTTTTTACATGCGGGTATTGTAGATAACACTCGCACAAAAAACTCTACAAAGGATCTGTGTGAATATACGTCAGCTGAAAGTACCCACACTATGTTTCTTTTCCCGAGTGCTGATCAGAAAATCTTTAATTTATTCAAATGTCTGAAGCCAGATAACGCAGCCGGACTTGATGAGATCAAAGCAAGACTGATGATTCTTGTTGCTGATTTATTATGTGCTCCTCTTTGTCATATATGCAATGGCGCACTGGTGACGGGAATTTTTCCTGGTAATATGAAAATAGCCCAAGTAGTGCTTCTGCACAAATGTGGATCCCTCAATGACCTAAATAATTACAGGCCAATATCTGTGCTACCCGGGCCGTTTTCGAAAGTATTAGAACTAATTTTAAAGATCAAGTTGACTTGATTTCTTTATAAAATGATTTCTTTATCGACTATCAGTATGGTTTTCGAAAGAATAAGTCGACCGAAAAGGAACTCCGCACTGTTAACGAACAAATATAGGATAGTTTGAAAAGGAAACTATACGCTGTTTGAATTTTCGTTGATTTCAAGAAAAAAAAAAGCTTTTCATTCAATAAAGGACCACATTTTATTTCAAAAACTAACTTTACATCGAATCAAAGGTTTTGCCCTAAATTTTTTTAGTAGTTATTTTTCAGACGGAATTCAATTTGTAAGCCATAACACTGTAATCTCAGAGTTGAAGGAAACAAAGTGTGGAGTACGCCAGGGGTCCATTATGTGTCCTCTATATTTTATCATTCATATTAACGATATTGTCAACATACCACGTACACCTAAGAGGGTCCTCCACGCTGACGATACTAGTTTATTTTTTCTGGTCACTATTTAGTTCACTTGGAAACAGCGGTGAACAACTGGTTGCGTGAACTGCTGATTCGGGTATCTTCCTATCAACTTCAACTAAATATGATTAAAAAACCTGATGACGTGAACATTCCTCTTTTTTTATGCTTGCATTATTGACCGGGTATCGGCCTTCAAATTTCTGGGAGTATCAATCGAACAACATTTAAATTGGACTCATCATGTAAACAAATTACATACTAGCATTTCTAGATCTATGAAATGTTTTCTAAAATACGACATATGGTTCCGACTTGGCTAAAAGGTCAGCTGTATTATACTGTAATGCATCCGCAGCTATATGACTGCTTACTAAGCAGGGGCACCACAGGCAAAACAAACTTAGGTAGGATCACAGTCCTTCAAAAGCAAGCTGTCTGACACATGGAAAACCTCAGATGGCTTGACCACACAGCACCATTCTTCCTATAAAGCGCGATCTTAAAAATTGATCCGCTATATACCGTAAGACTTGCTACATACATACACAGAGAAATGCGAAAAGATCAATGCGCGTTTGCACACATGAATTTGACCACACGTGAGCAATATAGTTTAAGATACAGCCGCTTTGAACTATCACATTGTAGAAATAAAAACGAAAATACTCAACCACAACACCTGATATCTTTTTTTAATGAAAATCTGCATGTTTTGAATTATGTGAATGAAGCCATCTGAAGATCTGCGTTTAAGCGTGTCGTTATATTTCATTTCTTGTTCTGTGTGCCCTCATGAGCAGGGCTTCAAGTGTTATGTGGCGTACGACATTTTTATAAAAAAATAGTGCATTTGTTTAAATATTTTATGTGTATCACGAAGTGTTCCTGATATGATTGTGTCATTTTTATTTTCTCTTAGTGCTTTCGCTTTCCTGAATTGTAAGTTTATATTTGTTCGAAACTCTGTTGAGCAGTGCTTGGGTGGTAGGGCCATTATCAGGCAGTTATTCTGCCTTTAGCCGTATCATCCCTTGACTTGTAACATTTTGTGATGCAACAAGCTCAAATAAAACAATATTACTACTAATAATAATAACATTATTACTACAACGCTGTATAATGTGAATTCGGCTTGTCCAGAATGTAGGATTCCACAAACACATACACAATAGAGCACTGTAGCCTGCTACAAAAGCTCTTCGGGGGCCCTCGCTATACAATATTTTACTAACAGAAAGCCTTAGCATTCAGACGTACGTACGACTGGCGTCTTAACTTGCGAGTGCAAACTGGCTTTGACGGTTTAAGGTGGATCAATATTCTCGCATAGTTTCTGCCTCGCAGGAAATGTTAGGCTCATCATAGCGATGAATAAGCAGAGCTGGGTTGACGAGAGAGTAAGCTAGCACAATCTATGTTCTAAATCGGCACTACAGCAAAAAATGTAGCTTTGAAAGAACAACAGCCTCATCGAAAAAAAAACTATTACTCCATTGCGCTTACCTAAAGCAGAGAATAGCATGGCGCAAGTTACATGGTCAAGTTCGAGCCCTGATGGCCTTAAGGTGTCGTCATTAGTTGCAAGGTGTGTTCAACTGGCATTGGAGACTTGTTCTTCTCACAATCAGTATGATCAGCTGATACGTTCACGATTACATCATGTAATATTACCAAGACATACACTCGAGCCCGACCATATGGGAGTACTTCCGAACAGGACCATGTTTTAAAGTCAGCGTTCCAGGAGTTTGGGCCTGCCACTGGTGAGAATCTCTCAGAGAGAAGGCATAGATACTGAGAAACTAATCTTTACTCTGTAGATCTTTTTGTTCGGTGGGCTGGTGGCTTGAGCATGGGAGATATTTTTTGTAATAGTGAAAGACGAGCTAGTTGGTATGAGTGCATGGTAACCTATTTTTAGCACTGGTGTTATTCCCTTTTTTTTTCTTGGTCCGTGTGTCAGTGTGCACTAAAATTAAGTTACGATACATATCTTTTGCCCAAAGAAGAAAATAAAGGAAGTCAGAGGCCAAAAGAAAAAGTACTGTGCACATGGCAAGCGCACGGCATGAGTGGGCTTTATTTCGGAAAAGCCGCAAGTAATAGAAAGCGCGTGTGTGTCGCCGCTGCGTCGCTCATCAAGCATGAAATGAAAAATAGTAGATCCTTTCTGGAATCAATCGCAAGTAGACATGTTTTTGTATATTTATTCTTTAGTCCGCATTGTTATTGATTGAATCGTTCGCTCACATTTATTCATTTTAACGTTCATAATCTGATCTTTATTCCTGGAAGACTCGGCAGCTACTAATCACGAGCCGGACAAACGTGACCGTGCGTGCGATTGTAGGCATTTCCATCTTCGAGCAGCTCGATCACTGCCAGTGCTCCCAAAATATGTACGGCTACTTATAAAAAAAAACAGCTCGATTAGCTATATTTAACATCACCCAGAGTGACACGCCCCAAGAAGCTGGCTTGCCCTTTTCAGGCATTTGTATTTTTTTTTTTCACAGGAGGGGACCTACCCGCATTCATCAAGAGGACCCCACACAAAGCTAATAGAAACTACCTCTAGCCGTCACATGCTTTCTTCTATAACTCTTTCCCAGCCCAAGCGTGCAGGGTCACCATTTACTTCTCAGTTTGCTTTGTTAACGCGATAACTGCAGTAAAATGAAAGAATCTTGCTGTTCTCTTGAAAGCTGGCATTATTTATTTATTTATTTATTAGAATACCCTCAGGGCCCGTAGGGCATTACAGAGGGGGTGGGTACAACATTTATAACACACAAGAAAAAAGAGACAAAATAAAGAAACAAGTGTCAGATGCGCAAATCAGGAAGGCAACATAAGTCAACTAAAAATGTATAATTGAGAATTCAAGCACATACAAGACAAAGATAGATAATGGAAACTGCGTATAGTTACAAGCATTGCTGAGAAATTGCAGTCTTGAATAACAACACAGTTGTGAACAGAAAAAAGGTGTATGACGTCATCGCTGCGTACCGCATTCAAAGGAGCACGCCGAGTATGATGTGAGAAAAAAAAAAGCCAACACAAACGCGGAAGCCGACAGAGGTCTCCGGAACCCGAGGAGTAGGCATCAGGTGTTCAGTCAATGTGTACATCGGTACCCAATTTTGCTCCTCTGCAACCCACACCTGCGTACACCAGTTTCCCCAACACCAAATCGAGGAAAAATATTAGCTACCAAAACATAATAATAATAATAATAATAATAATAATAATAATAATAATAATAATAATAATAATAATAATAATAATAATAATAATAATAATAATAATAATCTCCGCGTATTACGTTGAGGCTTTTTTCCGTGTTTTCAGGTCAAGCAGTGATGTGAAGTCAACATGCGCATGGAAATTCGCATTGAAGATACGGCAAAAATAATAAACGTTGTATGTCTAACTATACGACGCATTGAACTACTCCTAGTTTTTTCGCGAGTGTGCAAAGAGTTCATTGGAGCATATTTGATAAGTTCACTTCCATATCGTCTTCGTTCTAGGAATCTTTTCATCTGGCTTATGCAGAAGTGCCGGCGGGCCGTCGCTCTGCGCGAGCTTTCCAAGGTAAGCTCTGTTATATAGAACAAGGGCCGTTGTCTATAATGCGATGAGGTAGAGGTTTCTAAAGGCTACGAGGAGTTTATTTTACACAATTACAACAAGGTTAGGTAGCTGAGAATGTTTTGTTCGTCTCTGTTTTCTGATCTCGGCACGGCCGCCAAGTCCCCCCGCACCAGCCCCTTTCTCTCTTCCTTTCTCTTTTTCTTGTTAGTTGTCGGCGTCGTCTGGTTCAACGAAGTTGCAGTGTGAGCCATACACACCAAGACGCTTCACGCCAACCATTAACAAGTTATTAATCTTCTTACCCGTGGCGACGGGATAATTGTAGCCCCCCCCCCTTTTTTTTGCAGGCGGTGTGCTTTATGTAGTAGAACGTTTGTTGGAGCTGTATGCGAGAACCAACATTCATGAAGGCCACGTACGTTGGCCCCTGTCTTGGTTGTTCTCGTATGGAAGGAATCTGGCGACTTCTGGTGCTATGCAGGATCGATTGAGTCCCTCCAATTTCATGATCTTCCCGAGCCTTGGCAACACCTCCTTATGAACGAACCAACAGTACGAAAAATTCAAATTCACCCCTCAGCGATCTGCTTTTTATTAGTTCCGACCGAGCCAGTCGTCGCGTTAGGGATGTTCGACTAAGTTGGGCGGTATTTTAAAACCAGAGGTGTCTTCTTTCATTTGTCTGTCATTCCACTCAGTGCAGAAGTGCAGCCATGTAATAAAAGTGTCAGAAACGTTTTGTGATGATATGTTTTAGAAGCATAGGGTGTTTCGATTTACTTTGAAGCTTTTAGAGCCTGAAGGAACTCTGTTTTAGATTAATCATAGCGGAGCCTCTGAGATCAGCACCAGCCGAGCGTTTTACAACATCATGACGCAGCTAAGCTCGAGGCCACGTGCTAATCATCATGGTCAGCCTGTACATTCTAGTTCGCCGTTCAGCCGGTGTTCGTCTTTTTTTAGCGCTTTCGCTTGGGCGAGCAGGGGCAATGGTAACAAGCAGCCGGAGCAACCCACGGGCGCAAACTGGGACGTATGCTTTCGTCTGCCGAACGGAACAATCGCGCTGCTCCGAGAGCAGGGATAATAGGGAGGAGCGTAATGTCAGGTGTGATATGACCAAATTTTTTCCGCATGCCTGCTTTGCGGACATGTTCCGACATGCTGCGCGCTCGCAAAGCGCGGAAAGGCAGACCGCCTTTCTGGGAATAAAAACAGAAGTGATGTGAAAAGGTCAAGTGACTTCTTCCGTGCTCTCTTTATCTGCGCCGGTGGTGGCAGTGCACCAAAAACTCCTCTTGGCTGTTCTGGGCACCAGAAAAGTGCCAATGAAACACAACAAAACACAACGCCCCTGCTCCAAAGACCAATGAAACACAACGCCCCTGCTCTTGCACGACCACTGGAAGGCGCCGCACCTCGCTAGAGCACTTTGAGCGCAGTTAGAAGTGCTCCTGCTGGCCGAACGAAAAGCGCTATTTTTTTGCCATCGCCCACTAGCACCCGAGAATGTGTGGTCGGCTAATCAGCTATTAGGGGTGAAGCTCCTAAAGCCGTGCGTCAATCCCACCTAGCTCGAGGTACGTGACCGACTATTTCGATTACTCACTCAGCAGGTACGGATGGGACGAAGAGACCGATGAACGGACGGATGGATGGACAGATGGAAGGACAAACGACGTATGGTTTAGCAACAAAACTGTCTGAAGCATCGCCCTACTAATTATGATTCACTCCGTTCATATGCTGTGATTTTTTTTTTGCTGAATGGTATAGGCACCCGACAGTGGACCAGAGGGCGCGACGAAGCTTTGAAGCTGCCCCAACGTTGCTGGTACAACCGCCAGGAATACCAAGAAAATGAAACTCTCGCTGAACGCATTGAGACGCTGACGTGACAATGCCCTTTTTGGCACATTTTCAAAGAAGGTTCCCTGGGCGCTGATATAATCAGCCGTGACCCCCCCCCCCCCCCCCCCGCTCACAACTAAGAAAGAAAATAATATGCACGTGCAAGTCCGGTTTTGCTGCGTCCACTCACTAGGCTACGCATTTGAAGACTCGGTTTTGCGGCGCCTACTCGCCAGGTTGCGTGTTCTTGCGTTGCCATCCGTTCTCGTAAACCGCATTGTCGGGTGCCTATACTTAAAATGTATGCCAGGACGTGCTATGACCAAGCTAAATATGCGAAGTCATGGTAAAGCCGATGTAATCGCGCCGAATCTTAGAAATACCGTGCTAATGAAGCTATGTAAAGCTAGATACTGGCTAACTAAAGCATGTTAGTTGATGAGCTAACTAAAGTACGTTAATAACGCGACTATAGTATTGAACGCGCTAAGTAGAATCATGATAATTAGCCCTTACCTATATAATGACACTTAGTAATCCGCTAATCATGATTACGTTTATAGCTCCTGTCTAATAATGAGCTTGCTAATAGCGCCCGGGATAATTTTCTCTTATTAAAGCCTTATCAATGAAGACAAGACCGCTCAATCTATGGTGGTGTTGCCACAGCCAATGAGTACAATAAAATTAAGACAGAGGTGATGCTGTCTACACTTAAAAGACGACCACGCACATGAGGAGACAACTTATTCAAAAGCTGCAAGAAGCTATAGGTTATCACCAGCTATCTATGACTCCCGCCTTGCACACGTAGTGTAAGCTGAACAACTTATTTTACATGCAAAGAAGGTGCCGCTTAGCGTTCACCGCATGAAACATTTGACAGTCGCACCGGCATCATGAAAGTCCCTAGTTGATGACAGGCCCTCTCAGAATCAACGAGTTTGTACCCGAGTTCATGCGTCAATCAGTTTGCTTGACATACGTCATGGTGAAGATAGGGTAGGCCCACCACTTCTGCTATTTCTGAAGAGCAGTACTCACCTCGAGAGGCACGATTAGTGTATCAGCTTTATCGTTCACATTATGCCTGCACACACGCACACAGAAGTAAAAGTGATATCACTACGTAGCTATGATGTCTCGCATTCAATTCTGCCACGATCATGACGGATCCAATCACAGCAGTGTTGCCGCAATGATGCGAGCGCCCCTGGTGCCCACAATACATGATAGAAGCGATACGAGCGGCACAATAGGGCTGCGTGTCTACCCTTGCTGCCTTCTAGCGTGGAAATTTCTATGCTGCAAGTGGAACGAAAGAGCTAGTCTAACAGAAGGCATACGCCCACGAACACGCCTGTGGGAGGTGCTTGTTGAGTTGGCAAAAAGATAGCTCAATGATGACGCTGCACTGTTAAAATGTTTACTGTGTGGCGGCCCTTACGTCTTCGCACGCGGTATTTCTTTGATAACCACCCCAAATGTCACTCATGCGTTTCTAACGCCACGCGCATTCTTGTAGCGATTTTTATCAACGCTGCTATCACACACTCCACACTGTCTTGATGTCATGGCCTGCGCAGAGTCTGGCCTGCTCAGAGTCGGCCTGAGAGGCTTGGGCCATCCTTCACAGCACCTTTGGTATGTGCAGATACAGCCACTGCAAGCTCGCTGCTCAGAGGAGCGTTCATAAAAATAGTGTACTAATCAGAAAACAAGTGCGGCGAAATGAATACACTTGTGAAAAACAGGCTAGATTAATGCTCGCCCGGCGTCATTTTTTCCTTCTTTGTTGCGTTTCTCTCTTATGTTTTTGTTCTCTTTGCTAAGCCTCTATAATCAAAAACATGGTGAAAATGCTGAAAAAAGAAAACCTTTCTTTAGTATGTAGTCTATGGCAGTGAAATATTTTTACGTAGGTTTTATGCCATTTACATGTATTCAGTAAGTCGCACAGTTTTTCTTGTCTACCATGACAATGTGTCAAATATGGCTCTTTTTGGGCACATTTTCTTTGTGCCTAAACTTTTATGTTTAAGATTCATTATTGGCTCTAATCTCTCTAGATAAACTGTATAAAACAACTAACAACATGCAAAATAAGACATTTTATTAAACAAAACAATTGTAATGTTAGATGTCATAAAATAATCTGCCCGTACTAATTGCTTGCTTCGAGTGCATGATAATTATACACAAAATATCAGGCTTTAGAGCTAATAATTGAATTCTTCTCATGCTGAGCAACATGTTAAAAAAGTTGATTGGACTGTGGTCATGAGAAACCCTAAAAACATGGCGTTCAAACAAGACTTGCCCAAACCTATATCTGGATGAAAACCATACAGCAGTAGGAAATGGAAAATGGAAGCTTGCGATGAAAAATTAATAAACAGGGGTTGTGTTTATCCAAAGTTTCGACATGCGGGCTAATCTTACTCAAGGATAGCTCAGAACTAGCGTTGTTCTACTGTTGGAGAAGGCTCGTGCGCTTGGCGAAACATCAGCTCGACACAACTCC
Organism: Rhipicephalus microplus; assembly: GCF_013339725.1. Lineage (NCBI taxonomy): Eukaryota > Metazoa > Arthropoda > Arachnida > Ixodida > Ixodidae > Rhipicephalus > Rhipicephalus microplus. Next base: position 39,881,929 of record NC_051165.1, on the reverse strand, counting down.
TGTTTACAGATTTCTCATTTTGAGGAAAACGCTGTTTAGACATAGACATGGAACCTCCTCTATGGAGCAAAAGTATCAGTTTAAAAATGATTTATTCTATCATGGGAACTTGGAAATCATGGCCAATTCGAACATGTGGCTTAGGTAAAGTCCTCGAGTGCAATGCAATGCCAAGCAGCCAGTTCGAAATTTCCAGGAGACTGTACACAATACGCTGTTCTTAGTTTTTATTAGCCATGTTTTGCTCTCCAAAAGCGATTGTAAACTACCTTGTGTGAAACTATATCTAATTTTTTTTCTATCATGAAAATATAGAAACTGAACTTGTTAAAGCATGTGCCAAGAAGTTAATTAAAAAAACTTGGCGTTTTTTCAGCATCAACGATCTATAATGCTCTAGGATTACTAATTCCCATATTGCACCGAAATTTCCAAGACGCTTACATGAGAAAAGAGCCTGTCTCTAATTAGATTAGAATGGTTGTTGATAGTGTGTCTCTTTGGTCAAATGAGAGGTATTTTTAGTCTGTTTAAGCAATGATGAAAGAAGCACGATAAAGAAAGGTTCGTTACACTCTACTCCCAACTACTGACGGACCTTTATCGTGAATTGAGTGCGAATAAAATTTTCTATTCCACCACTAAGAACCATAGAGTTAATATTAACTCCATGCTAAGCACTGCACACATACGTGCGCACATAGTAAAGAAAATCTTAGTTTCACCAAAAGTGTGAAGGCGATAGAAACATATTCAAATGTATTAAGAAGCAAGGCTAGCACCTTTAGCAGCAATAATATTTGTAGTGTACATGCACTTGCTTAGTAACCAAGCTACCCACAGCGCTGCCATAGCTACAAATAGCAATGTTATGCGATGGGAGGCTGGCAGTCCATTCATTGAGATCCGATCTCACTTAGCTCTACAAAGTGCTGATGTAACAGAACACAGTCACTCCAGGTACACTTTTGCTACCGTTTTTTCGTGTTGAGAGCCAGAAGTCGCGCACTGATCAATCATGCATTACCGCGGAAATCATAAGCACCCCACCTGTTCAAGTTCGCTTCGCTGGAAGAGGAGCCTAGCGCAACCTTGCCTATATATATATATATATATATATATATATATATATATATATATATATATATATATATATATATATATATATATATATATATATATATATATATATATATATATAGGTGAGATCTAACAGAAAATAATGCCAAGGAATGTATTGGGGAAGTTGTTAAAACCAATAAAATGTAAATAAGAGGAAAGAAAAGTGGGTGAAAAAAGCACTCGCTAGGAGCAGAAATTGAACGTACGACCTTCGAATAACGCGTTCGATTCCTGCTCATGGCAAGTTAATTTTTCACCCACTTTTCTTTCTTCTTATTTACATTTCAATGGCTGTAACAACTTTCCCTATACATTCTTTGGCAACATTGTCTGTTAGATTTCATTATTATTGTGTCAAAACGCGGAAAAACGAGCCCTTAGGTATCCACATATATCCGATATATATATATATATATATATATATATATATATATATATATATATATATATAGTGGGAGTAATTTTTCAATAGGCCAGCTAGTCTTCGTGAAGGTATGGGATATGGCACAACGAGAGCGTTGTGCCTTTATATATATATATATATATATATATATATATATATACTGATAGATACACGTGAATGACGACGGTGAAAAGCAGTGCTGACACTCAATACAATTGCTATCGCAACAAAACCAGAAAAACTTATACTGCAGCACTTCAGTGTGCATGGCAATGAAGAGCGCCTATAGCGCATGAAGTGCCGGATGTGCTTTCCCGCAGAACCTGGTGGTCAAGGTTGTGGACGAGCTTCGGTCAGCCTGCTGGTTGCTTGGTGAACAGATGCAGCGAGAGGGACGGCTTCCAGATCCCTCAGTGCTGTTCTTTCTTGACCTTCTGGAGATTGACTTGTTGCTGCGCACGCGCTCTCCGAAGCTGGTCGCAAAGTAAGTCCCGAAGCTGGGAGATTGACTAGGGACCTCTTATGTGGGAACGGCACACCGGTTCATTACGAAGGTGATAAATTTTCACGTTTGCGAAGCAAGCGTACGAAGTAATTGTTAGACACTTTTACTGAAGAGATCGTTGTTTTTTCGACTGCAGATAAAGTGTGGAAAGAGGCTCTAGAAGGTCTGGTTGGCAAGAGACAGTTAACTAATGACAAGGTCAGGTGCATAGGTTGATATGTTGTATTCAGGATGCTTAGTAGCAGTAATGCAAGCAATCGCACTCTAGGTAATGGTGCATGAAGTGAAGGCCTCCCTTTTGTAACGTGGTTCAGGGTGCCCAAATTCTAAGGGTTGAGCCAGCAACGCTGAGAACAAGAGCCGTCTTTAATGCGCGACTCAAAGTAATCACGAACAGCCTTCTGGACGGCTCAACACGGCACCAACGCACACAAAAACCAGGAGAAAACGATCCCCAAAGACTGGCGGTCAACGTACATACGCAGTGAAACAACGATAGGATAGTCAGCTCGAAACATAACAGCAAGAAATGAAACTCAACGTAACTCACTGTAGAAAACGGGCTATCGGCTCGCCTCATAGACGATGACCCCAAAACCCGCAAGGCCTCACCTCTGTAGCACGCACGCAGGAAGCACCCCACGCGCCTAGCGCAACCCATCGCTCGCCTCCCACCGAAACGCCCTGCGGGCTTGTCTCAACCCCTTCTTATCCAACAGCCACATTTTACCGCTGTGATTTTTTCGATGCTGACGCTCCTCCCGCGCATGTGCATTGTGCATGAGCTCTCCTCGCCATGTTTCCACCATGCGTGCTGCAGATAAAGAAGGGCTCATTGGCGCGACACTCCCCGCAACACAAGGATGGACACTACACTGACTGTCATTGTCCACAGACTACTAAAGACAATAATGAACACTATTGAAAATACAAAACAGTAAACTAAAAAGGAGTCCCTGATTAGTGAACACAGTTCTTCGGGCGGCACGACACTTCAATATTATCGCTTATCCTTGCGGGCGCAGTTTGTCAGGCACCAAAACATATCACCACTCGTCGCATGTCTGTCATCAATTGCACCGAACGAAGCCTGCGCACTGTTGCGACCGAGGTTTGCGGCGCCGAAGATCCGGGATCAAGATGTCAAGGCAGGAGGAAGGTGAAGTTCGAAGAGAGGGTTTATTTACAGTATTTACATGGCACGGGCTCTCAGGCCAGAAGCTCTACATTGGAAGCGCTACATTGAAAAGGTTGTCTAATGAACAAGCTCCGCGAACCACACTAAGCAGCCCGCGAGGGCTGAATAAATACAGTTTCATCTCCTCAGATCGGGAAATAGGTTCATACGGCACTGTATAATAACATGTTCCAAAGCACACACGAGTGTCATTTACCAGAACAACCCCCAACAAACACACATACACAAATACACAAACACACAAACCAAACACGTGTATGGTCCCAGCGATGCTTCTTCCTTCGGCGAATCGTGCTTCAGCGGGGTGAAACGAGTTTGCCATCTCGCCACTCGCGCCGACCACCCAAGCTTTGTCGAACGGCGACCGCAGTCTAGGCGACTCCGAGGGGTCATACCTGGACATCTGGTGCTGATTTAAGTGTCAGTGGCCCATCAGTCAAAAACGCACAACATGGTGGTGCGACGTCCGTAATCGGCGGAAGCTCGACAATATGGTTTTTACCTGGGCACGAAGACGCCACGTGTCGCATCTCTGCGTAGACACAAAGGACAGTGGTGCTCCGTAGAATAATTTCAGCTAGGCAGCACCCAGTACACAGAAACAGCAGGGCATCTTGGCACTGCTCCTTATTTCCACAAAATGAGGCCGCGGCAAAAAGGTGGCCCGCCAAACGCAACAGCTCGTCCACCAGCGGGAAACTAGGAACCTAAGGCTGACCAGCCGTTGCCCGAAGCGTCGTTGTTTGGTGGCGTCATCCAGGCCACTGCCGAGGACGCAATACGGCAATGTTAAATCATCCATGGTCCTTTCCTCCCTGAAATTTCACAGACATACACACAACCATAGACACGGGAGATCCCCGTGCCCGCAGTTGAGACAAATCGAGTCCAAAAATGATGTTAGAACAACCTTCCCTAAACCATATAGCCAAAACGCATAGCACAATTGAAGCTCTTTTCTGAGCGCTCTCTGAAACTTGAAATTCCAACAAGAAGGTGAGCTTCCTATTGAACTGCTTTCAAAAAAATTTACTGTCAAGTAATGTGCTCTCCTTGACATACTTGAGGGCCAGCGTTAATAATCCGCTGTAACCTACCAGGCCTCATACTCCTAAAATAAAGTCGTTTGCTTCACGCCGTATTTTAGTCCCCAATATTTTGTGCCACCAAAGCTAGTCGTCAATTCACTTTGAGAAGACGAAAAAATAACTGTCGTGCCGCACCTGTATCAGAACATCTTCATTGCACGTCCGCAAACGCTCGTTACAGTGGTCCTGTAAGGATGAACTAGTGCTTCTGCCTTGCGGTTACTGTCTTCATAAAAGCTACGCATTAACTCTCGAACCTAATTTCCTTACTGACATCCACACCGGACACATGCGAAGAAAACATTAAAATTACAAACAAAACTTACGCATGTACCCTGAAAAAACTCACAAGTAATATGCTTGGGTCTCTTCACTCACTCAAAATTTTTTTCTAACGTTGCTCTTACTCGACAAATGCTCCTAGGCGTGTCGTTATGCACCCGCACAGCGCTCACCTTTAAAAGCAAACGATACACTGCTTAAGAAATTAACAAAACCATGAACTTGTTACCTAAGCGCGAGCTCCTAGCCGAAATACACAAAACACTTTTCAAAATCAGAACCAACCTAAACGGTCAAAACAGTACTTCAAAGGAAAACACAAATTCGCTAACGAGGCTTTCTAAACGCTCACCGCTGTCACTCAATTTTGAGACGAACGCGGGGCGGTCGAGCCCTGTGGGCTTTTCTTGGCGAATGGGGGAGAGAACGATAGCAAAACCCATTCATTTCGCCTCCGAGCCCCGCTAAGCTCCTCGCTGTCAACCAGCGTTTCTCCTCTCGCTCAGTTACTTCTAGCGAGCTAGCGACCAGGAGCTTCCCTGTTTCATCAAACGTGTGGATACGATGACGGCAGGCCAATCGTCCCGTTGCTTTTGTCTGCATTTCCACCGGACGCACCCTTCCTTTTGTCCTCGTCCGGTGGCTCGGACGCATACAAGTGTACTTCGGCGCGGATGACAAATACCTCGTTTGGCTTGATACGCTGAAACGTTTACCGGCTTTCTTCAAGGGGGTTGTGCGCTTTGTCGCACTCCTGCCTTTACGACACCGCTTTCACTTACGCCTCTTCTTGAGGTCCGTTCCTGACCCTTCTACTCACCTCTCTTGATCGCCAGCACTCGGGCTGGTTTAATTAGCTGTCTTGCCCGCACAGTCTGAATGATTTGCGCACTAATCATCTCCCTCACTCTCCAGACTGGCAGACAGCTTAACACGTCTCGTAACACTGCAGCTGTTTTCTTCCGAAGAAACTAACTCGCGTTCCAGGGAGCTAACTAAAACTGCACCGTATTTAATAGTCTCTACTTTCGCTTCATCTCCTGATTTCACCCAGGTTTTCCTGGTTAGCGGGTCAAAACCCTCTTGGACACCGCATTCAGGATTCACTGTGGTGACACACCCACGTGAACTAAGCTCAACTACCTGGGAGTTGTCCACTACTACTCCACCCTGCACTACTTCCGTGCACTGTACTAGCCTGATGCTGGTGTTCTTGCCTACCGGGTTGAAATCTCCTTTGACTACACCGGCAAGATACAACATTGACACACTCTCACGTTGTGTCAATGCCAGGTCGTCTACAACTATCCCAGCTTTTTCACTAGAATTCTCCTGGCACAGCACTTCACCACATTTATTCTGGCCTTCGTCAGGCTCTCCTGTTAGCGCAGCTTTTTCGCTGCTGTCAACCTCGGTTCATTCGTGAACCTACTGCTACCCTCGTAGGTGCTAGCTTTTTCTGCGGCTTCGCCTTGCACAGCACTCGGTTCATTCGTGAACCTACTGGTACCCTCGTAGTTACTAACTTTTCCTGCGGCTCCAATTCACACCACACTCAACTGTTCCTCGCACTTCTCGTGTGCTACCTGTACTGATTGACCCCTCCTCTGCTTTGCATCTAACCTGTGTTCTAGTGTTGCACACTGGCGTTTCAACCTTTTCTCATTCTCAGAAAGTTCTTGCATCGCCTTCCTGTATTTTTCCTCTCTTTTATTGGTTTCTCTATCCATTCCTGTTCCAATAAATACATATTCTCAAAGTGTTCAATATCGGCCGTGTTACTTTTACTTTCATGAATTACTTCACGTAGTATAGAAGCAGGCATACCATCCCCGAATTCTAGGTCGAGATCCCAACACAGATTCAGCAGGTTATCTGTCGTCAATTTCATCACGTCCATGGTGAGTACTTTGCTATGACTCAGCTGTGAAAAAACAAAAACCCACCAGCGTTTCAATTCTGGGTCTGGAAAAATGGAAGCCTGGTAAATCCCACAGCGGAGACCGAAAGCATAAGCACACAAGTTGAACACAATGGCCTATCTCCCTCTCTACACTTTTAATATTTCTTTTTCACTCCTCTGCTCTTCAACGCCAAGAAACTTTCCCCGCAACGTACCCTTACGACTCCCGAAAAACTTACGTATCTACTGAATTACCTAAGCTTTATTGCTTATTATTGTTGCTCAGTTAATCATCAAGTGCTGCTCTGTACTCAAATGGCAACCACAGAGCTAGGCAGTTGTTCGTTATATGTATCTTTTAACTGGTCTTGGCTAAAGGACTCAATACTTCTCAAGCACAAAGTCAGGCACGCAATTGAATACGTGTGGTCGTGGTATGCTGCATCGATCCCGCCGAACTCCAGGGCTAGGGCTTTCGGCTGAAATCCGGTTTATATCGCTTTCAATCATTGAGTCTCATTCCACAACTTCCACCAGTTGATGCGACCGTGGTTTGCGGCGCCGGAGATCCGAGATTAAGATATCGAGGTAGGAGCAGGTTGAAGTTCGTAGATAGGGTTTATTTACAATAATTACATGACACAGGCTCTCAAGAGTGAAGCTCTACATTAAAAGCTTTACATTGAAAAGGGGCTGTCTTTTGAACAAGCTCCGTGTACCACACTAAGCAGCCCGCGAGAGCTGAATAAATACAGTTTCATCTCCCCAGATCCCTACATCGAAGAATAGGTCCATACGGCACTGTCCAATAACATGTCCGAAAGCACACACGAGTGTCATTATACCGGCACCGCCCCCAACAAGGACACATACACAAATACACAAACTGAACACGTGTATGATCCCGGTGGTGCTTCTTCCTTCAGCGAATCTTGCTTCAGTGGGGTGAAACGAGTTTGTCATCTCGCCCCTCGCGCCGACCAAGCAAGCTTTGTTGAATGGCGACCGCAGTCTAGGTGCTTCCGAGGGATCATACGTGGACATCTGGTACTGCTTTGAGTGTCGGCGGCTCATCAGTCAGAAATGCACAGCATGGTGGTCTGACGTCCGTAATCCGCAGAAGCTCAGCATAGTGGCTTTTACCGGGGCACGAAGACGCAACGCGTCGCATCTCTGCGCGGACCCGAAGGGCAGTAGTGCTCCGTAGAGTAATTTCAGCCACGCAGCGCCCAGTACGCAGAAACAGCAGCGCGTCTTGGCGCTGTTCCTTATTTCCACAAATTGAGGCGACTGCTCTTCCTCCGTTTTGGAGGCCGCCGAAAAAGGGTGGCGCGCCGAACGCAACAGCACACGTCACACCTAGCATAACACTTCGTCAGCTGTGTTTGTCGCGCCGGTTGCTCAGACAGAATGGAACGTGCACGTAGCGTGTGTCAGTGTTCACAGCAGCTTGTAGCGGCGTTCCATGACGGGTGCCCGCATTCTGCTTTGTCGCGGGCTCGTAGGCACTGAAGATGCTGTGGGTGTTCCGCGAAAGGCAAAATTTTTAGAGCAGGACAACAACAACAAAAAAGCACTGCATCCTGATTGACAAACAACTCATACGCCGGGCAGCAATTCGCCGATACTTGGGGAATGCGTTCACGCGTCTAGTGGGCGCTCGTAGTAAGTTTTGAGGCCCGACACGTTTACAGGGCCTGTTACACGACCACCGCGTTTGTTCTTGAGAAAGTTTGTTAACCTGAAAATTTACTTTGCAATCACGTAGAGACCGTCCCATCACGGTGCGAGGGAGGCAGCGAACCCTTCTGCTGCGTCACGGAGAGGATACGTGTGGCGGAGCACCTCATCATCGACCGCGAACTCGAGAGGTCGCCTGGCCTCGTTATATTCATTGCTATATCTCAGGCACACTAGTTTCAAGTTTGGCCTGGCTTCCCGCAATGTTTCGCTCAAGCGACTAGAAAGATTCTGTGCGAATGTCGTGTAGTTGCAGCGCGGTGATTCGGAGTCATGGGTGAGCGCATGTAATTTAAGCTCGCGACCTAAGAGAATAGCTGACGGAGTGAAAAAAAGCCAGTTGAACGATTCACTGTTGTTCGCGTGGCAAATGCCATTTACTGTAAGCGGACTTCTTAGTCCCTGTGTCAGTCAGTAAAAGCCGTCAACAATGTCTTGAAGTTTCTGTTGACGCGCTCAGTAATGCTGGCCTGAGGGCGCTAAGGTGTCGTCATTTTGTGGTTTACTCCAAGAACTTTGGAAGTGTCCGCAAATAAGTGATGATTGATGTGTGGGGATTAACCTCCCAAAACCACTATATGATTATGAGAGACGCCGTAGTGGAGGGCTCCGGAAATTTCGACCACCTGGAGTTTTTTAACGTGCACCCAAATCTGAGCACATGGGGCCTACAACATTTCCGCCTTCATCGAAAATGCAGCCGCCGCAGCCAGAATTCGATACCGTGACCTGCGTGTCAGCAGCCGAGTACCTTAGCCACTAGACCACCATGGCGGGCGTGTCCGCAAAGATTCTACCTGTGAAATATGTGGCATTGTCTGTTATTAGCTGCTTGGAAAACCGAAGCGAGTGAATGAATGCACCAAACAATCCCAGATTACTTTTGCATCGAGTCGGCGTAATGCGTACAGCTCTACCTATTTATAAAAATGGTCAGTGACTACTAACAAGTACCGACGCACCTTAGCTGATCTAGGGCACGAGCCCCTTGTGTCACAGGCAATTATTTCCCATGGGTACCTGCTTTCTACGGATCGCATGAGGCCCGGTGGTTCGCCTCTCCTCAATTTATAGAGGTCTGGCAGGTAGGGCAAGTGCGAACGTATGATGGGACGTTCTTTCTCATGTGTGGCCATGTGGTGACCCGACCCAACTTTTCAAAAGTTCTCTCGCCATCACTGTGACCAGTGAGGCGTGTGTCATGAAAGTATGCCAAGAAACTTTAGCAAAGAGTCCGAGGAATGAAAACGCGGAAAAAGGCCTGCCATCACGCACATCAAGTGGGGGTACGTAGCGCAGAGGCAGGCCGTCCTCGGCTTGCAAGTAGCTGCCATAGGTGTTTTTGGACCATGTTATCCCGGTGGCACGGGTAGTGAACAGGACACTGCATATTTTCTTGCACTGGTCGTCGCTTCTCTGAGCCTCAAGAAGCTGCTGCCGTGAGACCAGTGTTCCCCATGCACCTTCAGGCATTGTCACGACCAGGACGTCGGCGGCTGGTGCATTATCTCCTGGCAGTGGCGCTCAGGAAAGCGCTTAAGCCACTTCGTTGGCGGTGCCTCTCTTGTACTCCACTTTGTACTCCCATCGAGCCAGACTAACGGATGGGTGTTTTTTTTTAGCTTCAACAGCAATGACAGTGCCTGGCGCTTGGTTTGAATCGTAAAGAAGCTCCACGCAAGTACATATCGGCTTTCTTCAGCGCTAATGCGATTGCAAGGGACTCTATTTCCGTTACGGTGTAGTTCCTTTCGGTGCCCTAGAGCGTGTTGCTCACAAATGCTAGTGGATAAAGCATTCTTTGATGTGCCTGGAGCAAAACTGCTTCAAGCTCATATTCACTTGCGTCCGTCTGCCGAGTGAAGGGTAAGTTTAGGATAGGTAGGCGCAGGCGTGGTATCAGCGATAGCCTTCGACAGAGCCTGGATAGCTGCCTGCTCCACTTTAGTTCAAGACCAATGGATCCCCTTGCGCAAGAGCTGGTGAAGTGGTCTTGCCAGATTGGAGCAGTGAGGAATGAAGTGGCGGTAGAAAGCCACCATAACCGACAACCGTTGCAGGCTTTTGACGCCCGTTAGTGGCGGATAGTTTAGGATTGCCTAGAGTTTCTGTTTATCAAGTCGTATTTTTCCTTGCTCGACAATAAAACCTAAAAGAATTATTTTGTTTGAGAGCAACTGAACTTTCTGGGGGTTGATTTTGATACCTACTTCCTGCATTCGTTGTATTACTGCAGTTAGTTGAATCAGGTGCTCTTCGAAGGTTTGCAAAAAGACTGCCACAACGTTCATGTAGGCCATTGCATAGCTTAATTTGGCGACGCGAAGCAAAATGTCCATGACGCGATGAAATGTGGCGGGGGAATCGCACAATCCACGATGTAACCTTGTAAACTCTAACAATCCCCTGTGGCATGTACATGCCGTTTTCTCAGCTTCACACTCTGCTAACGGCATATGCAAGAAGTCTCTGCTACAGTCGAGGGTATTGAAGAATTTGGTGGCCCCAAGGGAGTACATATCAGAGTTGATTGATAGAAAGGGGTACGAGTCTCGAACCATGACGGCGTTTAACCGCTGGTAGTCAACGCACAACAGTGCAGAGCCGTCCTTCCTTGGAGCTAAAACAGCTGGAAATGCCCATGAACTGTTGGATGCTCTTACGCTCTTACAGCCCCAGTGGCGAGCATTTTTTCAGAGCAGCGTCCAGAAGTTGAGGCTTGTGCACGCTTAGCGGACGCGGGTTGGGAAACGGATAGGGCAGACGTCACCTGTGTCGATCCTGTGTTCCAATACATTGACCTGGCCAGGAGCTTTGTACCGGTACGCAAGGGCATGGAAAGATTGAGATGGGCTGACTAGGCGGGTGCAACGAACTTCAACGAACGGCAACGAAAAGAACAAAAACTTAGCAAACCACGTTAGAAAGAAAGAAAGGAAGGTGAACTTTATGCGAAAACCACGTTGAGCACCAACTGAAGACCCCGCCTTTGCTCAGGGAGTTTATTGTGGCAAAGTTTGCAGGGTCGAACTAACAACGCTGAGAACAAGAACCGCCTTTATTTCGCGACTCAAAATAATCACGACCAGCCTTCCGGACGGGCTCAACACGGCACTAACGCACACAAAAACCCAGAGACAACGATCCGCACACAATGGTGGTCAATCGAACATACGCAGTGAAACAGCGGCAGGAAAGTCAGCACGAGACATGACAGCAAGAAATAAAACTCACACGTAACTTGCCGTAGAATACGGGCCATCGACTTGCCATATAGACAACGCCCCCCAAACCCGCGAGGCCTCACCTCTGTAGCACGCACAGACGGAACACCCCTCGCGCCTAGCGTGACCGACGCCCCACGACAGCATAGCTTTGGCCGACTGGGTTGGTCCTACGTAACCTCCTGCCACCGGTCTCCTGCCACGATGACAGCGTAGCTCTGGCCGACTGGATTAGCCTTACGCCATCTCCGGTCGCCCACAAAAGCTCTCGCCAGTGGTGACGGTGGTTGTGGTAGTACAGAAAAGGAAAAAGGCACCTAATTTCTGTCTGCCTCAAGGGCGACATGGCGCAGTGCCTTATTAGGGTGGGGGGAAGGCGGAATAAAGAGAATAAAGGAAATAAATGAAGAGATAGAGAAGGCAAGCGACGGAAAATAGAAGGCGCTAGAAAAGTGGGGATCCGGTCGAAGCAGTTCAAGGACGGGGCACCACAATGCGAGAACCCCATGGCGTCAGGAGACCGCGGAGGGCGTACCAGTCGGTGGGAGCTACGCTGTCGCCGGTGATTGCGAGAGCACACCCGTCCAGCTTGAAATCCTCCGAGCAAATCCCCCCCCCCCCCAGTGGTGCCCCGTCATCGGACTCCTGCAACCGTGTCCTTCTTTCCTGTCTTCTCCTTACTTCCGTTGCTCCCTGTCCCTGCGCCTTGCTCTCTCCTTTCTCTCTATCTCTCTACCTTTTAATGCTGTCCTTTTATTCCCTTCTTTACCCCATCCCTCGTGAGCTACTGTTGAGGTGTCCTCTTCATACGAGACAGCTGCGGGGGGAAGGGGGCTCACCTTCTCTTCTTATTCTTTTAAAATCACTTTCCCATCCCATCACTCGCGTGCCACCGAAAAGCCCTGCCGGCTCGTCTAACTCCCTTCTTATCTGCCAGCCACGTTTTTGCCCCCTCTGGCTTTTTTGATGCCGGCGCTCGTCCCGTTCGTGTGCATTGTGCATGAGCTCTCCTCGCCCTGCTTCCGCCGTGCGTGCTGCAGATAAGAAAGGGCCCGTCTGCCCAAAAAAGGTACACAAAAATAATAATTAAACCAATAAATATGTCTATAAATCAATTCATAAGTAACTTATAAATATCTCAACAGTATAGGTCAAAAACCCACTCGTGAGTCGACTTACTCAGACTAAGAATAAGGCGTGAGTTTGAGCCCGGCTGAGTTTACTTTGGTGTTAGAGTCTGAGTGCGTCCGGCTGAGTTAAAATTAGGTGAACCTGAGTCCCCGTGACGTCACGTTAGGTCGATTTGTTGAAGCTGAATCTGAGTGAGTCGGCCTAAGTTGTACTTTGATCAGTTTGAGCCCGAGAGCGTCGAGCTGAGTTATACTTAGGTGAGTTAGACTGACTGAATTGTGCTTTGTTTAGTAAGAGTCCGAGTGAGTCCGGTTGGGTTATACTTTGGTTAGTCTGAATCCGGCGGAGTTATTAGCCTTGAGGGCGACCACAGAAAAGGCCGGCACTGTTGTCGTTCAACAACATCACGTGAGTCGCCTATGCATCAACAGTACAGCACGCTTGTTTTCAATTCTGAGGCAGTTCATTTTCTACCCTACTGGTTTGTTAACGGCCCGATACCGCATCCTGAGTGCATTAGAGCGAGTTTATAATGGGCATGAGTCCCTTCAAAACGTCGCAGCAGTGATAAACTTTTCTGATAAAAGTCAAGTAGGCAAAACAATCCAAAATTTATTCTCGAAAGTGTAGCTCGCTAAGCGGCCAGTTTTTTCCTTGGAGCGTTCGTGCACCCGCAAATATTTTGTATCTGGAATCGAGTTTAAAAAGCTCTGGATAGGTATGACGTTGTACCTCACATATTCCTACGCATTGTATTTTATTACTGCTTCTTGAACCAAGCTGAAAAAAAACGACGTAATCTTCCCAAAGCAGTGCGGTCACAGAACTGTTCTATTTGACTTTTAGATGGCTCAAGAATCCCATGATATCGTCTCAGCTTCTCGCCTTGGTGTGAGTTCGCATGCATGCAACAAAGAGAAGCAGCAGCGGTATGCATGTTTGAAGTGAAGAAAAAACGACAAAAAAGACAGCAGCGAAAAATACGGCACGTGGCAGACAAAACGAGAGCTCATAGTGGGCGGCGCGAAAAAAACAGTGGCCCCGTATCTGCATGTTTCACAGCAATTGTCGTTGAATGACGATAATCTTGCGTGTGGAGAAAGTGAACAAAACGTTTATTTGATGTTCTGCGGGAGAAAATTGCGAAATTGTATTCTGGAAGTGCTGCGGTAGAGTCTCGATCCGTGCAGCGAAGTCTAAAGACTACATCTCGGCGCGTTATACACGAGTGCCATCTGGCAAGTTATCTTCGAAATCAAAGGAAGGCGAGCGTGCCCGCGGAGAAAGATGCGTGCCTGTCTCGGAGGCGATAAAAATCAGGAGGCAAAGCGAAGGGCAGGCGGCACCACCGTGTCGTTTTACAAAAGCGTTGAAAACACTTGCCTTTTTGAGCACTGCGTGGCACTGTCAGCGCAGTATGATAAACGCTACGGTCCTTAGAAATATTTATGTACGCCTTCTCTAGTAAAAAGGCACACATAGAAAACACCAACGTGTTGCTATAGTGTCTCAGATATGCGCAATAATCTCTTATTAGACAATCGCACAAGTATGAACGCTGAAACTTGGGCAATACTGGTAGGCGCTGCAGATGGGGTTTGCCGTTTTAGGTATCGTTCGGTAACTTCGGTGCCATAAGAGAAATTGTTACCGCAGACGAACAGACAAATGTAGAGACAGACAGACAGAAATACAGACAGACAGACAAAAAGACAAAAATATTGGCGTCGAAGGTCTCCAAGGAAGACTATCGTCTTTAAAAAAGAAAAGGCAGCTAGGGCTGGCAGGAGTACTAGAGGGAACACAAGCACACAATGTTCAAGAAGCCTCGCGAAACTAGGTCGTTTCAGAACAAATTCTTGCTACAGTGTAACCATAATATCGCTTTGTTTCTGAAAGAGTGGGGTTGCAAAGGTTTTGACAGTTTGGCTGAAACAGCTGATGAATCGCAGCTCTAGGTCTGACCCACCTGGCTAGACGCAAACAGGAAAGTACATATACGAGGGCACCAACCGAGGAGCCTTCAAAGACTCGAGAAAAGCCTCAGAACTTTATATTTATGAAACAAATGGTGATACAAGTTATCTGACTGCGAGTCATGGTCTGCGGTAGGCTATTCATGGACCGCTTGAAAAGAAAAAAAAAACTAGAGAACTTTCCCTGAAATACGAAAGAGCGCAACGAGGCTCCATGTTTTCTTTCTCAGCGTGACCAGACACCGAGAAACCAGTCAACGTCAACAACATACTTATGTTGCAGAAAATGAGAATGCCAGTCATGAAGAGATATGTTCAGCTGCGCATGTCTTGGTTTGGCGGAAACGTCGACTAGAAGGAATGCCTACCATGCAAGGGTGTCTAGAAAGACAACGCCTTACTGTACCTAAATATGCAGTTTCCGACACTGTTTTGGTAAAGTGGCCACTTTTTCCGACTAATGAGTTCACTGGGAAAACATCTTCAGTCTATGTATTAGACTATACTACCCAATTCAGTCTAGAAACGAGAATAGAGATCGAATGCACCTTTTTCAAGATCATCAAGCTTGCCATACCCATGGAGGTACCACTCTGTCGAGTTTTACTGGTTAATATTCACGCTGCCTACCCCTCTACTGCTGGGCCTGAAAGTAGAAATGTCCAAAAAAGCCGACTGAGTTTATAGAAGAGAAAGCCTAACGACTTGCAGAAGAAAGAAACTGCTGACCACGTTCGTGACTGTGACATGGCTACGGGGTCAGATTTCACTTCATGAAAAGCGCGCAAACTGCCAGTAGCCAGCGCTAACCTGAAGCATTGAATATGTTTTCCAAGCACGCCACAAGTCTCAGCGCTTGCTTAGCGCACGTGGGCAAAACCAGAATGACGCCATCTACAACAGACACAATCGTCCTCAAGAACTAATTTTTATGGGGCATTGTACGTCAACGAAGACCTATATCCCCAAAAAAGAACGTATAAAACAGCTGCATCTTACCGGTACTTGCCAACACAGCTGAAACCGGAGGGATTACAAAAAAAATTAACTCAAGTTTAGGACGGCGCAGCGAGGAATGGAGCTAAAAATGATTAGTGTAACTCCTAGAGACAAGACGAGAGCAGAGTGTATCAGGAAACTACTGGTTTTAAGGACATAGTAGTCGAAACCAACAAGAAGAAATGGTCAAGGGCCGGGCATGTAGCGCGAAGGCAAGACAGCCGCTTGTGATTGAGGCTCACAGACTGAATTCCAGGGGAATACAAGCGGGTGAAGGGGAGAGAGAAAGTTAGGTGGACAGATCAAATTAGGAAGTTTTCGAGTATAGAGTGGCAGCAGCAAGTGCAAGATCGAGTTGACTAGAGGAACATGGGAGAGGCCTTTATCCTGCAGCGGGCGTAGTCATGCCGATGATGATGATGGTGAAGTCCGCCACGCATCTTGAAATCGATCACTTCGTTTTCCGAAGGACATCCGACCATGTCTTGAAGATCGCACACGAAGGAATCCTTTGCGGACATCAAGGAACAAAAAAAAAAAAGATGGTGGAAAAGGTTTTTGAAGAGTTTTACTTGCTTGCTATGCAAGCTTTATTTACGTGCTACGCGACGTTGTGCGATATTTGCCAGAGCAATAAAACAGTTGAAAGTGAGCGCTTCTCTATGTATCTTTTTTTCTTTGTGGGTTGTATTCTGTGCTCGCGCTCGTAATTTTATTTACATACCATTCCGAAGCAGGTTGTAGGGCGTGTGCCTCTTGGAAACAAGCCGGTCACCCACACGACTTTCCAGCGCGTCGCTTTTGATGTCATTCGTTCACTGCCACCTAGATTGACCAATGGTAATTAATATGTTCTAACAATGTTTGCCTTTGCGACGCCTTACGCACACGTAATTACTCTGTCAAGCATCAGCACTGAGAAGATTGGAGAGGCGTTTTTGAGATGTTTTGCACGACGAATTGTTACTGATGGAACATTTAGTTTACCTCACAAGTACTTAGGGAGATAATTCGTGTGCTTTCGTTTAAAGGGGCCCTGTGGTACAATTTGAACATGTCTTTTTTAGAAGTTCTTCTGGTTATGTGAACTGCGCCAATTTCGTTGTGCAAGCGGCATTGCCGAAGTCGAAGCTGTTATAATTTTAATTCACGAGACAAAGTATCTTGATTTCTGACTACGTCGACAGCATCAGCTCTGTTGACACGATAGCGTTTCATGCCGCGGTCCAACACGTTGCTGACGCAGAATTCAACCAAAATTCAACCAGAATTCAACCAGAATTCAACCAGAATAACGCAGAATTCAACCAGTTATGTAGAATTCAACCAGCAACCTTTTGATTCACAGTGCGTGGCTCTAACTAGTACACCTCAGTGCGTACGTTGGCTGGGATGCCAACGTCAGGCCATTTATATAAACTTAGCACCATCCTATAGTCCTCAAAGCTTCAAAATTAAAGCAGGTTTAAGTTGTGAGCGGCCAGATAGCGTGACGGCTTCACGTAAGGTATGCTGAAAAGGTGATTGTCTCCCCGAAGCGTGGTATACCCTGCACACGCGTTTATCAAAACAGTTTTGAAATATGGATTAGGTCGCCTCGAACGCTGCCACAGCCGCGTTTACGTAAATGCGCGCAGCTGACACATGATGCAGGAAGAATTTTGACAGTTGTTCGCGCTTACCCTCTGTATAGGCAACGTTCAGTCGAGTTTGCCAGTCTGACTGGAATGCCACAATACATAGCCTAGCGGTTAAAAAAGCGACCTTGAAGCGGCGTCCATGAAAATGAAACGCGACGCGCGCGCCTCGCGCCCTTCATCTGTCGGTGGTTTGTGGTCCGGATACATGGAAACTCGAGCACGCGTCTATTTTCTGCGTGTCCCTAACGGCGAATGAGACGGGGCAGTGTGATCAAAGCAGCTCTTTCTGGTAAGTGTGCAGTGACTCTACTTGGGCGCTTGTTTCGTGCCTGCTTTTGTTTCAACAGCGCCTAAAGTGTTGAGCTGTGGCAGATGCTATTTGGCGCTCACTCTGTGTGTTTCAATTTCGTGCATGCCTTCTGCTTAAGGTGTGCGCTGCAAGTTTTGAGCTTCCTACCTTTCCTAACGTGACTTTGAAGTCCGTGCTGTTGCTGAAACATGCACAATCAACGGTCAACTACTTCTGCAAAGACATTTTCCACTTTCGTGTTGTACCAAATCCTACAATTGAGGATTTGCCAAGTTTTTCATTTGTCATCTGAAGTGACTTCATGTTATGTGACGTTACATGAAAAGCTGTTCTCTATTGGCTTGACGCGACAAGCAGCGTGCAATATTCTTATGAAGGAGGCTAGTCTTTACGAGTGAATATCAGAAGCAGTAAAGATTCTTTTTATATATTTATACAAAGAAATGCTTTCTGTTTCTAATTGATACATTACAAGAACAACCAGTATGAGACGTGATCTGCGAATGCAGCTATGGTACAACTGCAACAAAAGATGGGAACGCATGCCGCGTTTTTAGCGAGCAAATATGCGACATGTGGTGGACGCTGGCGTTTCCATAGAACGTGTCTTTCATAAACGCTGAAAAGTCCTTACCTAGGTTGTGTGTGACCGTGCGACAAACCCGATCCACGTGGTTTGTCGTAACCTTGCTAACAAGGTCGTCAAAAAGAGTGGTAGCGAGGTACTCTGTGAACGCCACCATCAGGTGATATTTTCTGTATGTCCTTATGAGACGCATGCTGTGATTAGAGGTGTCAAAGACTGACGTGAACAGGCGAGTGAAATGAAAAAGGGAACGTTTCTCTTTTCGTCTTCTTGAGTTTTCAACTTTGAGGAAGGATTACTCTACTTTTCCTGCACCAATTTACATCATTCTTGTTGCATTCGTCTCAGCTAATATTACTACATGCATTTTTTTTTTACTTGCGCTTTCTTTGCTAAATAAGTCTGTCGCAAAAGTGTCGCAGGGCCCCTTTTAGCAACTAGCGACGACGAATTATTGCCCAATGGCAAATTATCTAGTGGAACAATCATTGGAACGCTGAAACAAATGATACGACGAATGTGTCAGAAAAACCATCAAAATATCGATACTTGAAGCCCGTATTGTTCGCGTATTTAGAAGTTCCTCAAACAATTTTGGGTTTCGTCACTTTTGATTTTTATGGTTCCTACGTCCGAGGACCCATAGCTATTTAAAAGGGGCTCATGTCAAGAACTCACGTGGATGCAGAGGCGATAATTGCCAACGGAAACATAGAGCTGCAGGAACGTTTACACGATACGTTCCGGCTTGCCTGTGACGTGCTCCAAAGAACAAAGGCTACCCAAAAAGTGCTCCTCTTGGTCCTTTCATAAAACAGCAGTCTTAATTTGACGAGTAAAATGCCCTTCATCATCACTCAGAAAAGGAGCCACAGTTTTCTCGTTTTTGACTTGGGAACGCGCCAGAGTATATGTCATATTACACTTACTGAAGAAGTTCGAAGAGAGAGACTTACATGTCTCATCTTCGGGTCAACACCAAACTGCAACTGATTTCGGCACTGAGGAAAACGCAGACAATGACCCACCGCTTATCATATTGCAGCAAAACGAAACGTATCAGGACGTGCAAATTGACGCGGATCTCATGGTTGAACAATGCGATGAAGTTAAAGAAGCACTGCGTGCATTTGCATACTTATTCTCGGATGTATGTGGAAAGACACATCTCGTAGGACGTATCACGGACGTTCCAGTGCATCTCCGCCGGTATCCGGTACCTTCAACAGTAAAAAAGGCTGTAGAAGAAGAATTCAAAGAAATGCTCAAGCAAAGTATCAATGAACCTTCACACTTACCATATCATTTACCGGTGGCAGTAGTAAGAAAAAAAAAACAGATGTCAGCACGCAGTTGTGGATTGACCTGAGGCAAATAAATCGAGTGGTCATCATGAACAACTAGCCGATACCTATGATAGACATTATGCTCGCCAAGCTGGGAAATAGTCGTTACTCATCATAGTTCAAATTCACCAAAGGGTATTGGCAGGTCCCAATGCAAGTGGAGAGCAATTTATAGCTGGTGACAAGCTAAGAATAAGAAAGAAAGTGTACCGCTGTCCATTTGTATTATGTGAGTTCAACTGCGGCCGCTCTTTGCAATGGCACAACAGTCATGATGAACCAATGACAAATTCAGCATGGCACCGTGCAGGACGAGAGGCGATGTGCCGCTTAACCGAGACAATCCGGGATCGGCAGGCGTCAATACTTCTTTTCCTGTGCCATTTGCTTCCCCAAGAAGCTATTGCTGACAGTTATCTACTCGCGCTCCCCATAATTCTCGCGGGTCGTCTTTCGATACAGATGGTTTTGAGTTTGCAGCGTTTGAAGTACACCGAAGTAAAAGACTTTTGTGGCGTTCCATTGTTTCGGCAGCATGAACCAGCAACATGGTGGCTATTCGCTGCGTCGCTCGGATGCACCAAGCATATCGCTTGAGGGTGACCCCTCTCGGCGATTGTCGTTGCGGTAACTTGTGTGCAGTATGGTGAAGGTGAAGTCTGACTCATGTTTTCAACTGTGCGCGTTTGTGTTTTCTGGAATGTTCGCGTCTCTTATTTACCGCCCGAAAAAAGTCATGACAACAACGTGTCCACATGTGCGTGTGTGAGTGCGTTACTTCGGTGTTGCAACATGCGAATCTTGGTGAGTTCTTGCGATATGCGCTGTGCTCTGCACCTATACGAGTGATGTGAGTGTAGACAAGGCGTGAGAAAAAAGCGTCCGATAGAACCTGCTAGCTCGACACAGTCGGAAAGCTAAAAAAGGTTGGCAGCATATCCACGGAGTAAATGATGGATAGTGGGGCGAAGCATTCGTCCCTCCATTCGTTCTTGCTTCCGTCCGTCCATGCTTCCGTCTGTGTGACCGTCCATGCGTCCATCCGCTCATCCGTGCGTGCGTCTGTTCGTGCGTCCTTCCATGCGTTCGTCCATGCATCCGACCCTACGTCCGTTCATGCATCCATCCATGCATCTGTCTGTGTGTCCGTTCGTCCATCTATTTAACACTACAAGTACCACGATCTCGCATCTTTTCATCATATATTGCCCATATAGAAGCACCATCATCCAGCGGACATTCCAAGGACTAAACGAGAGGTGGCACATGCACACTTTCTTACGGCTTGCGCTTCGGGCCTACTTCGCACCTTTAACCACCTCGAGTTCATTTCTGGTATATACTAGTTCATTGTATTCATAGCACTGCGGCTCAACGTTCGCTAAACCTTTATAAAACTAAGGAGGTTACACCCAGCGAGTATAACGTAGCAACCCTTTCTTGTCAGATAGTGCCTAATGTACATGACAATGGCTGCTGATGGGAATCGCAGCGTGCGCGTTAACTAAAAGCCGAATCCTCCTGTCTCTCATTCCCCATTGGCAGCCATTGGCATGTACATTGAGCACTATCTTTTATTGTTCAACGACGCACAGGAGAAATCTCTCACCGGCACCACCTTGGAGATCAAAATGTTATACTTGTTACATACTACAACGGCGACGAGGGACGAACGGGTGCCGATATAAGAAGCTTCATCCCTAAATTAGTGTGGAGAGGATGTGCAGTGGTTTATGCATTATAAGACAAATTGTGACGATCAGCTGTGTGTGTAATCAATTTGATGTGTGTCTACTAGCACAGATGCGGCATCTTAATGTAATGAATTTCCACCAACTCATAATTACGAGCAAGGATGATGTCGCCGTTGGGGAAACAAAAGTGGCGATGTGGTCTTGTTGGTGATGCATTTGAAAGAAATTAATGTAGCGCAAGGCGAAAAATGGACACAGGAAATAATAGACTGAAAGGACAGAGCGCTACTAGCAACATGTTTATTTTCGACCTTTCAGCCGCTTTTAAGCCCTAATGGTCAGGCGAGCAAGCAGATAAGCACCTGTATTCAGATAAATGCACAACAATGTCATCTACGTAGAAGAAAAAACAATAAATAGGACAACAAAAAAACCTCACAGACAAAATCACGTATCACTGCGTACGCAGGAACCCCAGTTCCTTGGGTGACAAAGCAATTGAAGGCTTGCTGATACATACATCTCTAAGAGCATCAATAAGTTCGGCTTCTATGATCAACAGAGTCATCTCATCCTCATGCCGACAGACAATGATTGTACTCTGGAACAAAGGCCGGCACCCCCACGCGTGAATGTGAAGAGCGAGAAAACCTTCTGGCGGCAGTTTATCGGCCTTGTAATTGTGTTCTCTCAGTCGCTCATTCACACACCTACTGGTTAGGCCGACATAGTTTTTCCCACATGTGAACAGAATAAGATAAATAACGAACAAAATTGACTTCACAAATTTGTGTGTATGTCTTTTTGTGCACATCACCCTTTCCCCACGCGATGGATTCGTCAGCACACACAAGTTTACAAGTTTATCACGTACTGAAAATAGTACCCTAATATTGTCCCGAAGTGCCACTGTATTTAGGTTATGTGACAGCCAGTGAACACATCGAATTATGGCCGTGCGTCTTGATTGTGCTGGTGAATCAACATGAACATTAGATTGGCTTTAACTTCCACGAATCCTTTTCAAGTCTTTTTCCGCAACTGAAACTAAATCATGATCCGGATAGCCCGATCCTTTCAAACGTGTGATCTGACTATGGAAGCTCTGCTTCATAAGGTGCGTACATGACTCGTTGAATGCGTTTTTGTTGGCAAGTCGTCGCAATGGCTCTTTTGGTTAGTTTGGAATGACCGCAATGAAATGGGAGTAAAGCTTTCTGAGCACGCGGATCATAGTACCAGCATAGCTGGTTGTCAGAACACTGAATACTTAAGTCTAAAAACCTTATTCGTCTGTCGCTAGGCCATTCTACTGTCATTTCAAGGGGCTTAAGACCATCACGAAACACATTCAACACTCCAGTACTCTCACTTAGGAAATTTTCGCCCGAGCTGTCAATAAAAATAATATTATAATTTACATATCAGAACACTTTCTTATCCGTCGTCTCTGCGAGACCATATGCCATACTTCTATCCAGGTCTGCCAGAAACAGATTCCTCAAGACGGACGCGATGCAAGAGCCGATACATATACCCTGCTTTTGCAAAAGAATATTATTGTTCCATTTGATGAACGTCGATGTAAGATAAAATTCCAACAAAGTAAGAAAATTCTCAGCGGATATACCTGACTCAGAAGAAAACTTAACAGCACCAAATTCACCAATGCTACTTCCAACACATTTTAGTATTTGTGGATGGGGGAGGGAATAGTACATGTCTGTCACGTCAATTGAGAAGGCTATTAGTCCTTCATTTTCATGAGCTTCCATGAAACTTAAAATACTATCAGAACACTTTACTAAAAACGGATCTCGGACTTCGAGAAGATTAAGTTTGTCTAACAAAAAATCTGCGAGTTCTTTCTGCCAAGTACCCAGTTCCGAGACTATTACTCGAAAAGGAATGTTAACTTTGCGAGTTTTTGCATTAAAAATACATCGAGGCTATTCTTCTTAATTTTCAAATACTTTTTGGAGTTCCAACTACGTTCATGTTTTTGCACAATTGAATAGCCTTTGCTTTTACTTTGTTCAACGATACGCCATCTTTTACATTGAACACCGCCCCGCCACGGTGGTCTAGTGGCTAAGGTACCCGGCTGCTGACCCCGGCTGTGGCGGCTGCATTTCCGGCTGTGGCGACTGCATTTCTGATGGAGGCGGAAATGTTGTAGGCCCGTGTGCTCAGATTTGGGTGCACGGTAAAGAACCCCAGGTGGTCGAAATTTCCGGAGCCCTCCACTACGGCGTCTCTCATAATCATATCGTCGTTTTGGGACGTTAAACCCCAAAAATCAATCAACATTGAACACCATAGAAATAGAACTATTAGCTTTTTCTAAGGAGCATGATTGCGAAAAAACTGCGAAGCCACCTTCCTTATCTCCGTGCAAAACACACAGTGAATAATTGTCCAGGTACGACAAAACACGCTTAACAGGAATGTGAGAACATACAGGTTTACAACGCGAAATGACGTCTACTCCTTCAGAGGTAATTCTTTCTTCCTCACCTTCAGTCGCACGACGTGCCACCTGACGAACGACCGTCAGGATATCAGGATTAGACCTCTCTCTTTGAAGCTAGAATTTCAGCCCTAACTCTAGGCCTTCAATGACGTCATAAGGAAGCTGGAAGTTTTCAGGAACATTAACTTTTCGTTGGCCTTACGTCGAACACTGGTGACCCGCTCACGATGATAGTGCAGCTGAGGCATCCAAAGAGCATCGGTAGCTTGCCCAGCCAATTGCAGGTACGTTTTTAGCAGGAATCCAGCGACAGATGCATCAAAGGAAGTATGAAGATGTGCACAAAGACGAATCCTGTGCGAGCGAACTTGGCGATACAATTCAGCGCGTAAAATCTTGAGAGTCCTCCTTGTATGGCCAAAGGAAGGCGAAAAGCCCCCGCACAGCGTGAGGATTTCATTGGGAATAATACCTTTGCGGATGCAGAGACTGAGCGTACGTGCCCTGCACTTCGCGTTGACGATGAAGCCTACAATACAGCTTGGGTCTTGAGGAACAAATAAGAAGTGCCCATTGTACGAGAAATTTAGTCGACAAGAGTGGCGACTTGGGCTTGTTGGTGATGCATTTGAAAGAAAATTATGTAGCGCGAAAAACTTCGCGCTGCAACGAACTTATCTCGAAGGTGAGAAAGCTTATTTTAAAGGTTTGATATGTGAGCTTTAACATTCCAAAACAACGATAGGATTATGAAAGACGCCGTAGTGGAGGGCTTCGAAAATTTGTGCCACCTGAGGTTCTTTAACGCGCACCCGAATTCGAGCACACGGGCCTGCGGCATTTTCAACTCCATCATTGCGCCGCCATGGGTGTCGGAAGAGGCCCATTGATGTGCCGACTGTCAGTGCCATGAGGCAATTAGGGGGCCGTCACAATGACGTTTATAAACGCACCCCTTTTGTTGCCGGCCGCAGTTGGTTTCCTTTTGCTCAGTTAACAGTAACTAGAAACGCTCTACCATCTCTGGCGCTGACACGGCCGCCTCTGGCGCCATACTGTCTGCGTAGCCTGGCTAGACACGCTTCGACCGCGAGAACAAAAGCAATGCTTCCTGCCATCGCCAAACATGCCTCCCCAAGCTTACGACCCAAAGTAAAGCAAACTAAAACTACCGCGCACCCTACACAACCGACGCAGCCACGCATCCTTAGCGCGTTCCTACAGTGCAGGTTTCCGGGGTCGCCTTACTGTAGTTGAAGCGCTACTTAGTGGGCTTCCAGCAGGCCATCAGGCCGACTCGTATGGTATATGTGCGAAACAATTACTACTCAATAGGCACTGGCCTGATGGTGATGGCGCCGACGAAGGTGGTATTTTCGCTTCCGTAACTGTATTGATCCGTTGACCTTTTGTCTGCCAATGAGCCTGCCAAGCTTTTAATAGGTCATTGATTATGTTGTTACAGAGGTTTATTAGGGTACATAGTGACGCAGAGAATAGCAGCAACAGCAGAGAAGGCATGGCCAGGGAGCGAACAGCCAAGCCAGCCAGACGATGGCAATGCGCTTCTGCACCTATCTATCTTCCTCCTCACAATAACCTCGGTATCGAGAGGTTGCCACCCTGCAACCTAAAAAGAGGTCAGAGGATCATAATACGGCTTGAGACGGCTAATGTGGACAGTTTATCGTTCCAGACGACAAAGGTCGGAAGATGGCGTAAAGGGTTCAACCACGTAATTAACAGGAAAGGTCTGAGCAACCACGCGGTATGGACCGTGGTAGTTCGAAAGAAGTGTAGGCGAAAGGCTGGGAGCAGCAACTGGTGGGACCCATGAGGGAGCCGATGATTGAAGGGTCAAGGGAGATGTCGGAGTGGTGACGCTGTTTTTGTCGACACTGCTGTTCGCAAGGGAAAGAAAGGGCCAGTTGTCGGCATTTGTCGGCATGGTGAGCAGCTGCCGACGCAGACTGGTAGTCGTCAACGTCGGGATAGTGTGGTAGAGTCGTAATAATGGTGCTGGAAATCTTGGGGCCGTACAATAAGAAGAATGGTGGGAATTCGGTGGTGGCTTGGGAGGCGGTATTGTACGCGAACGTGTCAAACGGAAAAACAAGTTCCCAATTGCAGTGGTCTGACGCAACGTACACCGACAACTTGTCCCCCATACTTCACTTAAATTGTTCCGTATATCTATTTGTCTGTGGTAATATGCGGGAGTGGTGCGGTGAATGATTCTGCATTTGGATAGGAGTGATCGCCACACGTCTGACAGAAATACACAGCCCCGACCACTGAGCAGTTCCCTGGGGGCGACATGGCGGAGAAGAAAGTTGCCTGGAATAAATGAGGCAACGTCTCCGGATATTGCGGCAGCCAAAGATGCAGCGGTTTCAGCGTATCTTGTCAAATAATCTACGATGACGACAATCCAGTGGTTTCCAGTGCCAGTGCATGGGAGAGGCCCGTACAAGTCAATACCGACGCGATAAAATTGGTGCACTGGGCACGGAAGCGGCTGGAGAGGTGCTGTGGAGTAGTGCGAGACTGGTTTGCCTAGTTGGCTGGCGAGGCAAGCGCAGACTTATTTGCAGGCGAAACTGTACATTCCGCGCCAATAATAGCGTTGACGAAGGTGCCTCTACGTCTTGAAAACGCCACCGTGGCCACACTAAGGGTCGTTGCGAAAAGCGGAGATTAGATTATGACGAAAATGGCGGGGCACGACCAATAACCATGTGCCGCCATCATTGTGGTAGTTACGGTGGTATAAAAAGCCATTGCGGATAGCATAAAGTTGCACACGGTGGCGTAGCACTCCTGGAGCAGGTGTGTTCACGGGCCTTGAAAACAAGTTTACAATTGAGGTGATCCATGGGTTATTGCTTTGTCGTGAGGCCATTTTAAAGATGTCAAGGGGCGAAACGTCGTGATTGTGACAAGATGAGTTGGCGTCTGAAATCAGTGGGAAGCGTGACAAAGCTTTGGCATCAGTGTCGGCGGCCAGAACAATATACGACACGGATGTCGTATACCTGAAGTAGGAGGGCCCACCTAGCGGAGCGACCTAACGGGTCCTTGAGGTTTGATAACTAACACAGAGCGTGGTGGTCTGTTACGACGACAAAAGGACTACCAGGAAGATAGGGGCGAAATTTCTGTAGAGCCACTCTTTCTTGGTTACGGTGTAATTAGTTTCAGGATTTGTGAGTACACAACTGGCATATGCAATCATGTATTCGGCGTTGTCATCATCACGTTCTGCGAGCACAGCACCAAGGGCGACGCCACTGGCATCAGTGTGAATTTCTGTGCGTACGCTCAAAGCAAAGTGACGCCAATTTGGTGGAGACGTAAGCAGGCGGCGAAGAGTCGTAAACACATCGTCACAAGCTTCTGACCAAGTAGATAGTTCGTTGTCGCCTTGGAGGAGTGCTCTGAGAGGTGTGATAACAGTACAAAAATTTCGAACGAAGCGTCAAAAAAGTCAGCATATGTCAATGAAGGTCTGCAGTGCTTTCAGGTTAGTAGGCTTAGGGAACTTGGATACGGCGCGAAGTTGTGCAGGACCGGGGAGAATGCGTTCTTTGGAGACGACGCGGCCTAGTAATGTTATTTTCGGAGCGGCAAATATGCGCTTTTTCAAGTTAAGCTGGCGACCGGCTTTTTGGACACAGATCAAAACTCGATGCAACGTTGTAGGCGGGTCGAGAAATCTGGAGAAAAGACGACAATATCATATAAGTAGCAGAGGCAAGTGCGCCACTTCAGGCCACGTAAGATGGCGTCCATCGTGCGTTCAAAGCTGGAGGGCGCATTACAGAGACCGAATGGCATTACACTGAATTCGTACTATCGATCTAGTGTTGCAAACGCAGGTTTGGAGCAGTCACTCTCAGCCATAGGCACTTGCCAGTGGCCAGAACGCAGATCCAAAGAAGAAAAAACTCCGTTTCTTGAAAGCAGTCAAGTTCGGCGTCAATTTGTGGTCACTATTACGCACCATGTTGGAAGGTTGAATGACACCGCGTTTAAGCAAGACCTTCACCTGGTCATTAATGAGGTGCCTTTCATTCGCGTATTCTGTGTAGGGATGCAGTCGAATGGGTGCGTGGCTTCCGGCGTTGATAGTATGCGAAACAGTCGTTGTGAGGCCGAGTGCCCTTGCTTGGCCCTCAAAAGAGGGAGAGAAATTGTCAAGCAAGTGAAGAAGTTAGTCTCGTGTCGTCGTAAGGTCACTGGCTATGGTTGGTGTGAAAGATCGCGGTAGTGGCTGAGGAGTAGATGACTCGAAAGTGGCCCTATCAGTGGAGTTGTCCATAATGTGGTATCTTGAAGATGACGCCATCGGCACGGCTTTGCCGTGGGTTTCCCAGCAACGCAAAGTGATTGGCTCAGACGATGGATTTGTGATGTACATCACGGCGCCGCCCGAATAGAACTCGAGGACGGCAAATGGCAATGACAGTGATTGGCGGTGAAGTGCAGACTGTCTGAAAAGCATGGAGCCGTCGTTTTCAGAGTCATAAGAGATGGGCACAGGAACAGTAGATTATAGGCAGGCACAACGGTGTCGTCAGAAACTGTGATTTCGTAACATGTGTTCTTGACATTGAGGACGTCTGTCGAAAACAGAAACAACTCGAATTCAGTGCGGGTGCAATTGATGATCGCACGATTTCTAGAGAAGAAATTCTATCCTAATATAACGTCGTGAAAACAACAAGGCAGAACATTGTACTCGATCACATAAAGAACATCGTGGATGACGACACGGGCTGCGCAGGCACCAGATGGCTCGACGTGCTGCACGTTGGCTGTACAAAGCAATAGTCTAGAAGTCCAGAAACAGGCGTCGTGACTTCCGATATGGCGGCAAATGCTGGCATTAATAGCTCAGAGGGCAGCGCCGGTTTCTACAAGGGCTAGCATCTATGTCCTTTATAAGTTGACTTCAATAACGTGTTCGGGAGAAATACGAGGCCTTATGCATTTCGCCGTAACTGCCGTTCTCGCCTCCTGAACTGCGCTACTTATATTTCCTGGCGCACAGGGCACCGTCGTTGGAGCATGGGGATGGAAGCGGCGGTGAAAAGGTGAGTGATGAGGCTGGGATCCCGCAGGTAGGATCAGATCCGTATTCGTCTGAATAACTGCGGCAGGGTTTACGTGGCTCATACATGACCCATAGTGGACGCACACTGTTGGACATGGCCGGTGCACGAAAGGGACAGTAACGGGCCACTGTCCAACAAGGCGACAATGAAAACAAACAGCACGGTTGTCTTCCGTGCGCCAAGGGTCGTCAGCTCGTGCGTGCTGTATGATTTGTCGGGCGGGTGGTGATACCGGCGGGCGAATAGGCAGACGACGTTGGCTGTAACCTTGCAGCACAGGCCTGGAAGCTACTGCGGCGTAAGTCAGGAGAGCAGCTTTCTCGTTCCTGACTGCCGTCGCGAGGATATGAAACGTGCTCTTTCCGCACTGAATGACTTTCTCGCCAGCAGCGGGCTGCGTCATCGCATTTCACGTTTTTTACAGTTTCCTCTTCTCTTCTCTCCACTTCCTTTTAACCCCATTCAACCTTTCCCCTGTGTACTACTGCTTAGGTGTCCGACCCTGTGAGAGACAGTTGCAGGGTGCACTTTCGTCTTCATTTCTACAAAAATAACCACTACCCCTACCCCAACCCACCACCGTCAGAGCCTGGTGAAGAGAAGGCGGGACTTCTTCGGCGACGTGGTCCCTGATGATGTTTTGGAGAGTGGGTGCCAATGGGACATTTGACTGGTCGTGAACAAGAAGCATCAGCGAAAGCTGGCGAGCTAACTTTTCACAGACAAAACCATTATTTTGTACCAGCAGAGATAATGTTCAGAAGCAACAGCCAATCCCGAAATAATTGAAGTCACCTGTGGATGAGAGTGGCGCTTGGCTGCGCGTTATGTGCGCAGCTCATCAAAACTTTGGCAAAGACTGAGAAGTTCAAACTCTCTGGACGTTTTGTTTGCCAGCATCGTCTGCAAGACGTCGTCTTCAATTCCTTTCATGATATGCCTGATCTTATCGGCATTGGTCATTGCAACATCACCGCAGTTACATAGGTCGACAACGTCTTCATTGCAGCTGGTGAATGTTTCACCATTATGCTGCACATGGTCATGCAACCGTTGCTCGGCTCGAAGCTTGCGAACAGCGAGGTGCCCGAATACTTCCGCCACGAGCGTTTTGAAAGCAACCCATGTCGGGAAGTGACGTAGGTGGTCTCGATGCCACACGCTGGCGACGCCACTGACAATTAATGAAATACACGTAGCTGAGCTTCGCGGTGTCATCACAGCTGTTGATCACGCTCGTATACCCGTTCGTAATCGGCGAGTTAGTCTTCATTATCCTCTTCTGTGTCGGTGAAGATTGGTGGGTTGCGTTGAAGCGATGGGCCAAGACATACCAATGTAGGCCCCAGGAAAACAGGTTGTTGCTGTGGTTGAATTGGTACTTCATCTGGTATTGTAGAGGCTGGCTAGAGTTTCCAGTTGCGAAGTTCCAGGTTGTCGCTACCCGCAACTCCACCACTTGTTACGGAGGTTTATTAGGATACAAAGCGACCGGTAGGATAGCAGCAACAGGAGAGAAGGCTAGCCAGGGAGTGAACAGTCGAGAGAGCCAAGCGATGGCAATGCGCATCTGCACGTGTCAGTCTTCTTCCTTACAATAGATTCTGTTCTGACTCTTGAAAGAATAATCTGGTGAACATAAATATCTGCTTCCTTCACCTCGGCTTCAAAATGAGATAATGAAGGAGTCTTTTACCTCTTTGTCAATTTGTCTTAGCTCATCGTACTGGTCAATCACAATGCTATGAATATGTTGTCACTCACGTACTGATGAGCGTCCGCATGCGTCCTCATGCAGAAGGTTTACTATCCTTCCGATGGCTTCCATGATAGTCTTTTGTACTTAACGCCGCCTTTCATACAGGGCCTCCAAGATGTGGTTCAATGTCGGAAACATAAGATCACTGGCTGGCGGCGCCACGAGATGTCGGTGTCAACGTAGGATAGATCACAGAAGCATGGTACGAAAAGTATACAGTTGTTATTCAGACTTAATTCTTTCTGATCTAGGTCTCACGGGTACATAAGCTTCTCCTGACGGTGACTTCGCAAGAGTTCTCGAGGCTACGAATGTGGTCGAAATTTGTGAATGCTGGTCGGTCTCGCCTTTGAAGGCTCTTTTTCATGCGTTTTCCGGCACCAAATGATAAAAAAGGGTCGAGCCGCCGTCCCTGTGGTGATACCACTCAATCGTCTTTTCTTTAGAAGAAGAGCCTGGATTCTGTTGCACAGACTCGTTGAACACACTGAGCTGATTTTAGTGATGATAGTGCCACTCGTCGTAGTCTACACAGTAGTTTCAGCATTTTTTGTCCAGCGTGGGTAGCAGGGCGCTGATGTAGTGAAAATTCAACGTTTCGCTCGTCAATTTGTAAAATTGAAGAAAACTGACGTAACATATCCCAAGGTTTCATTCCTCGAGAGACCAAAGTTTGATTGCTCTAGTTTGTTCTTGAGCAGCACAGGACAAGAACCAAAGGTAATACGTCCCACACTTCGTTTTTTGTATCACGAATGTTGTTTCTTTCCTGTCTTTCGTCCCTCACCTGTTCGTTGCGTAAAAGAGCTTTTTTAGCGCGATGTTTGGTTTCGGTTATTCAGCCGAAAGTTGTGAATACCTCGTACATAGAGAGGGGTAGACGGGCATCAGCGTGAGTGTTGCGCAAATAACCATGCTATAACAGCACCACTTGATCATCTCGTCGTTGCATGCAATATAACCAAAATTTTTCATGTCCTTATGAAGTCATTGTAACGCCACCACTTTGGCTCCTCATCATGACGTCGAATGATGACATTATCAGATTTCATCCACACATGTTCATAGGCGGGCCGATCTAGTGAATATTAGCGTTTAGCGAATCACGAAGACATGAGTGGTGTTCAAAGCTTGAGATGGTTCTTAATACAGGTGTGCACCGGCTCGTATAGCCTAAAAGTCTGAGCTCAGCCTGTCCTGCGGGCTGGGCTCGGGCGGGCGGGCGTCTTTTTTTGGGGGTCCATGTAGAGGTCGGGCGAGATTGTTTGTTGTTTGGTGAGCCATGCGAGACGCGAATGCCGTATCAAGCCCAAAGTACAGATGTTCTGCCAGAACTGATTTACACCTGGTTATCTCCGAAATCTGGCTCCCCTTCGACGCATGGAAAAAGGGAAAACTCATTCAAGATGAGCATTGTGAGTATCTATATAGAGAATGATCTCATGATTCCCCTATCCTCAACCAAAGTACCAAACTTGTGAAATAACAAAGATCCTAAATATATCAAGCTTGCTAAACTTGCCAAAAATGTATTGGCAAATGCGGTACCAGTGCAAGCAGAGAACGGACCTACAGCTGAGCAGGATGTATGGCGAAGGAGTGCCTCACTTCACTGAAGCGTGAATCACTGGATAGCTTATCTTTGCAAAATTTGTAATTGTTACATATAGTGACTGTCATGTGTCGTTCACATATGTGTTACTTTGAAGCGTTGAATAAAATGTCACATTATTAGAAAGCAAACATCTTGTCTCCACAGCAACTTTTTATGATTTCAGGCTAGTGTATTGTTTTTGTACGTCGGGTTGAAACTGGCTCGCAGACTGTAGCGGCGGGATCAGGCAGGCCTTGGACGCAGTCAGCTGCCCATGTTCAGGCTTGGCTTCTAAATTTTGGTCAGCACAGCTCTAGTTCTGACCCAGGAATCAACGCAAACACGCACTGAAATCTTTCCGAGTAGTTGAATACAATAGACTAAAAAGAATAGCAAGCAAATGCCCATCACGTTTCAATCATCTTGGGTGGATGCATAAGAGACCGCGTGCGTTTTTTTTTTTCCTTACGCTCCTTGTTACCATGTCGCTTGCACTGTGAGTCGTAGAGTCGCTGATAGGTCTCTTATGTATTTTTTAACTTTATGCCAACACGTTTCGAATATCAATGCCGGAAGACGTTTTCCTCCATACTGCCTTATCTTTTTTCTAAACAGATTTTCTAACCACTGAATGCGCCACCAACAGCAGCATCCCCGTTCGTCTGCACATCGTAGAGTGTACGTTCTCAGTACGTTGGTATTGTTACACCAGGTTGTTGTTTTACGCGTAGGGTAAAATGCAGGGTGATGGAAGAAAGTTTTGTATGGTAAATTAGGGTATTTCACCTTGGTCTAAGCTATTTTCCTAAAGTTAGTTAGCAACACTGGCTTACGCCCACCGCGCTTGCGTCGTAAAGCTATCAGCACATGCGGCACTACTTTCATACGCCTGCAAGAATCGTTTCCTGCTTACCACGGCGGTTCAAGAAAAGTCGGGATTAGTTTTTGTTTCTGGACTCTCAACAAGCAGGATTTATTCAGTACGTAGGAGAGTGCCTCCTGTATGCAGCTTGTTGTCCAGTACCTGACTGAACGTGTTGGACGAAAGACATCATACCCGTTAATGCTTGTCCGTGGGCTAGTTGGTTCAGTAGCATTGTAAGAAGGAAAACAGCGCATGAAGACAGGGAATACAAGGGCTCACACACGAGTGCTTATTTTTAGTTGCCGGAGTGAATGAAATGTCTAGCACACACATACCTCTTAAAAGCCGTTCATAGATCTCTTGCAGTTATAGCCCACTTATAACAATCGCTTTGTCATCTAAGTGTACAAATGTAAAAATGCTCTTCTTTCTCAGTGTGTGATACTTACACCTTTTCACGTGCACCTTTCTCTTTTTCTACGTTTTTATGTTTGCAAATTTTATTTTAAATCTAGCCATCTTGCCTGATGAGTGGCTCAGCAATGTGCCGCACTCATCCCTGTAGTCTTAGAAAAGCTTGTGTAGGGGCTAGTTCGAACATACTGCAGGAAAAGGCTGCGCTGGAAAGTTGAGGACAAAAAACTGGACTGGCACAGGGAAAGCGCATCTAACAACTGAAGTTCATTTAAACAAATAGCCAAAAAATGAGGTGTAGTAACATACAAGAAAGTGGGCACTTCAAGCAAACCACGCATGATCCTGTCGGGGTGTTATCTATGTTGTATTACACGTTTTTTTAAGGATAGAAAACCGGATGTGCGTCTGGTTAACCTCCCTGCCTTTCCTTGCATCTTTATCTCTCTCTCTCTCTCTCTCTCTCTCTTTAATAAACCCTTTTTTCATTTCATCTTTTCTCTGTAAACATGCCACTTGTCCATCTGTGAGTGCTATCGAAGGTGCGCTAACGCATGTGCCAAACTTCCCAAACATAATGTAGTAAGCTTCAATGATTGTTCTCCTGACATTATCTTTGCTGTGAGCCAAAGTGGTAGCACCCCCGAAGCTAAGTTGACACCTACAATGAAAGCACCATTGAGCAAGATTTTCTTCCACGACACGCCTACTACACAAATTACTCTGTTCCTGGAGCCTTATATTAGGGCAAAAGGATCAAAAAGTGGGCCAGTTGGTAATTCATTTTCTTCGATCAGCGAACTGGGAGCGCAGAGAAAACACAAAGGACGAAGCGAGGAACCACACAACACGAGCGCTCAGTATCAACTGATTTATTTTCCACATCGGAAGGACATATATAAACACAAAATGCGCATGTCAAAAAAGAATATGACGAAATCAAGGGCAGCATGCGAAGCGTGTAATCAAGGCACATGTCTAAGGGTTATCTAGGTAGCTGAATTCACAGTCAAGTAGTGAGAAGGAAGGATGACTTATACATTGGTCCGCATTCCTGGAAATGTGATAGGCTTCAGAAATTTCGCGCGTAGTTTGATGAGGATGCCGGAACAGAACAATTGTATTCTCAAACAGAGGTTGGCACTTGCACGAAACGCAAGGTGACGCTAAATGGGAGTAAGGTGTATTTTTCAACGAGCTTCTGTGTTCCCTGAGACGCACGTTCACACATCGGCCGGTCTGGCCAATGTACATACGTCCACAAGAAAGTGGTATCTTATATACTACTCCGGTGATGCACTTAACAAACTTAGTTACGTGCTTCTGGAGGCATCCTCTACCTTTAGATGCATTATGTGCCCTCCTGTGCACCATTGAACATATACTGGCCAATTTATTGGGTGCCGAGAAAACCACGCGCACACCGAACCGGTTTCCCACGTTTTTTAACCCATGGGCCATTTTATGAATGTAGGGGATTACTGCCGCGCGCTTCTTATTCTCTTATTCTCTTATTCTGAGCGCTCGTGTTGTGTGGTTCCTCGCTTCGTCCTTTGTGTTTTCTCTGCGCTCCCAGTTCGCTGATCGAAGAAAATTATATTAGGGCGTCGGCCCGCCTGCCCAATGTAGTTGTTAGATGCACTTTCCCTGTGCCAGTCCAATTTTTCGTCCTCAACTTTGCAGAGCCGCTTTTTTCTGCTGTCGTCTCGCACTCTTTCTTTTTTGGTGACATCATACCCGATCGTGAAAACCTTTATCTTTTTGCAGCACCTTTTGCAATGGTCCTGTGAATTTTGCTACTTCTTCGAAAAGTTGTTCGAACCAACATATATTCTATAAGGTGTATATTGGTATTAGTTGGAACGCTCCGTCCGGATTGGTGAATGAAGTTCCTCAGTGCCATTCCGCTTGTCTTAAATGCAATAGTTGCACCTATTTAGGCTTAGTAAACACCGGGCTCAGTTGTGGTATGCTTGATTTCTGTAAACTTTAAAAGCCCGAATGAATAAGGAGTGGCAGAAAAGTTTTATTTGCTGATTGCGGCTTCCATTTTATATTCGCAGAGCTCTTCGAAGACAGAGGCTACACCCAGTAATGAAGAAAAGAATGTTTCCGGAGCTTGTTAAGGGAATCCCGAGCGTGGTAAGAAAAAGCACTCTGTAGTTTGTCAAAGACCTCGGCAGCAGCTTCTTTTGCTTCATATCGACGCGAAAGAGCTTTTCAGATGAGCACCATGTCGTGTGTGCTAAGGAAGTAAAAGAGCTTGATTTGGGCGAGTTAGTATAGCATACTGAAATGTTACATGTTGCACAAGAAAAAAACGAGGACTAGAAGGAACATCTACCAGCGATGAGTGCAAACTATCTACTGAAGTTTATATAGGGAGGGACGAGCAGGCTATTCATACATGCAAAAACTACTTCCCCGTCATCACGTGATCAAGCACTATCGCGACATGAAGGTAATCTCTTTTTGTTCAAATGCTACGAACGCGCAACTGACGCACGTCTTACCTGCGCGCGCAACATCAAAAGCTTGAAAATTCTCCTTCCTATCTATCGCCAGACCATGTCAGGAGTTTTAATGTTATTATCTGAAGTTTTACGTCCCAATTGAGGACATCAGTATCAGGGACGCCGTAGTGGAGGGCTCGACCATCTGACATTCTGTAGCGTGCATTGACACGGCACAGTACACGGGCCTGTAGCATTTCGCTTTCATCGATATGCAACCGCCGCTGCCAGAACCGAACCCACAACCTTCGGGCCAGCAGACGAACACAATAGCCACTGATTCAATGGGGCAGCATGCGAAGAATTTTGTCTTAATAAGAACTGTACAACAGCTGCAGCACTTGCGGTGCTCTGCGAAATATAAAACGGTTGTCTAAGACAAAGAGCCGAGAAGAAGGAGATTCATGTTATCCTATATTGGCAAAATGCTTCGGATAATATGAGAAAAGTTGTGGAAACACGTCATGTGAATGTTGTTTTCATTGCCTCGGCAAATTTTTTCAAAAGTTGTTCAAAATTTTTCAGACCAGGTCGTACCCTAGTCTTCGTTTCCGCAGCCAGTTTATTGAAGGGATTAATTGAACATGTCCAGATTGCGCCACCGTATGTATACGTTAGACCAAATGCTCTGGAAGTGCCCCTCGTTGCGCAATTCTCAGCACATGACCGAAGGGGAATGGAGCTCTGCGATCAGGAGCTCAGAACTTGCACATCGACTCTGGGCAGTCCAGAGGGCCAACGGCGCAGCGGTGAGGCTCGGCCTACACGTTCAGACGTGGCAGCAACCCGCTGCTTTACGTCCTTGAGTTAGTGTTCTTCAGCACCTCAATAAAGTTACGTGTCTGTATGTATGTCTGTCGGTCCGACGATAAAACAGTGAAACAGGACTCTTGCACCAAGAAACATGCAGTGTAGTTCACCCATTGGGACATTGGTGTCATTGATGATATTCCGTTAACCTGCAACAAAGTGTACGTAAGTCAAACGGGGCACTGCTACAACGAGACGGTGCCAGAGCAGCTTAACGTTAAACAACAAAGTGGGCAGGTATTTGGCACAGCACTCTAAGAGCTGCCACAGCCGTCGAATTATTAACCAGACAAAATTTTTGGTGTAATCAGGTGTTGTGTTAGAGTTTGAGACCATCGAAGCTATATACATTGCGCGTGCCGGAGACGTGCATTCTTTACGCGTCAGTACCGCTAAAAAATAGATTATCATTATGGCATTATAGAGCCTCAGGACGTGATGACGGGATTGGTTCTTTTATATATGTATAAGCATTGGTGTTTCCTGAAAGGAACTTCATTTGAGAGTTCGCACTCTTTTCCTGTAAGTGTTTCTTCTGATCTTCGTGTTTGTTGGCGCAATGTCTTACCTGACATTATATTTTGAGACGATTGAAGTTTTTTCAATTAGTTGTTAGTCAGAAAAAGAGATGGCAAGATAAGATAGCAAAGATATTGAGGGAGTTGGGTCAGCTTATATTGCTAGACTAGTGAAGAAGCCGCATAAGTTGATACTGCCATGAAAATTCTTTCAGCTTTGTGTGTACAGAAGTAATATTCGTTGTGCTTATTTGATTCCACCGATAACCGACCGATTGCTTCTTACTAGATTAACGACTAACTGGATTGTTTTTATAAAAGCATATGATTCCAGAAACATGCTACCTTCAGAACGTGAAGATAACACAACAGCTTACGATTGGCATTATGCCTTGGGAACTGCCGTTGATCAAACCAGGACGTCGCCACTCGTTCGTTAACTCATACCGAACATAATATGCAGAAAACCTAAGCGGCCTTGTGATTTCTGCGACGAAAAACGCACTACAGCTCGATAGCCCCGTCTATTTGATGATGATATGTGGGTTTAACATACTAAAACCACCATATTATTATGAGAGACGCCGTAGTGGAGGGGTCCGGAAATTTCAATCAACTGCGGTTCTTTACCGCGCACCAAAATCTTAGCATACGGGCGTACAACATTTCCGCCTCCATTGGAAATGCCGCCGCCGTAGCCGGGATTCAATCCCACGACCTGCGGGTCAGCAGCCGAGTATCTTAGCTACTAGACCACCACGGCGGGGCAATGATAGTGTGACACAGGAACCAATTCAGACAGAACAGTGCCAGCATTGTGGTCAGTCCTCACAGTAGTTTTACGCCCATGTGTGTCTGTCTTTCAAAAGTAGCTCACTATAAATAAATGCTACCTAATTTTCAATTTGATTCATAAAGCAGAATGCTATTAGCTATGTTGACGATGAATTCTAGCTAAAATATTGCTTCTAATAATGGCGCTTCCTCTCAGGATACATTTGAATCACGTTTTACTATAGTGAATACTTAGTGCGTGATAGCGAACTAAGTATAAAGCAGAATGCTATTAGCTAAGTCGACGATAAATTCTAGCTAAAATATTGCTTCTAATAATGGCTCTTCCTCTCAGGACACATTTAAATCACGTTTTACTGTAGTGAATATTTAGTGCGTGACAGCGCACTAAGTATAAAGCAGAATGCTATTAGCTATGTCGACGATAAATTCTAGCTAAAATATTGCTTCTAATAATGGCTCTTCCTCTCAGGACACATTTAAATCACGTTTTACTGTAGTGAATATTTAGTGCGTGACAGCGCACTAAGTATAAAGCAGAATGCTATTAGCTATGTCGACGATAAATTCTAGCTAAAATATTGCTTCTATTTTTGGCTCTTCCTCTCAGGACACATTTAAATCACGTTTTACTGTAATGAATACTTAGTGCGTGACAGCGCTTGCGTCATGCACGGAAAAAGCGCTATCTTGGTTCCACATGGTAGGAACATGATTTATACTCACATCAAGAATGAAGGCAGACTTTCTTTTTTTCACTAAAGGAGCACCTCCTTAAAATTGTCATACTTTAGTCTTGATGCGGTAGCAAAAATATTTTGAAGTAAGCTGGGCATGGGCCCAGTGTGCTACCATCTGGCCACGCTACTGAACCACACAAAGTAAGT
This sequence comes from Rhipicephalus microplus, assembly GCF_013339725.1. Classification (NCBI taxonomy): domain Eukaryota; kingdom Metazoa; phylum Arthropoda; class Arachnida; order Ixodida; family Ixodidae; genus Rhipicephalus; species Rhipicephalus microplus. The sequence continues at coordinate 39,843,037 of NC_051165.1, read as the reverse complement.
AGTTCAATTGTGCGGAATATTTCGGTGTAAAAGTACTTACGAAGCCTAGATCCACGCCCTTTTCCTGTTCACGAAATTAGGAAATAAAAAACTACACCTCTCTAAAGATTTTGGCATCGGCCAGTTGAGCTTAGGGCATGACCAAGTTGTTAGGTGTGCGTATAGCTCATGGAGCAATGGTAAATTGTCACAACACTGTAATTTAGCATATATTCCCTATGCAAACACCTTTCTAGCAACTGCGTCCGACCAGAATCAAGCATGAGAGATGCACCAACAGTGTTCCGATGAACAGCACCACATTAATAGATGTAGTAAATCTGATTCTGTATAGCGGGCGCAGGAGCAATAAAGTATAATATAGGCAAAACAGAAGAATGGCAAACTAAGAAAAGTCGCACTAACTATGGTAAACAAATGCTTCGGTTCATGCTACCAGCTTTGGGATTAGAATTAGTAAATAGGAGCTTTTTAACATTACGGAAACCTCATTAAAGAACAACGGAGGCTTTTCACCACATTATCCTTATTATGAGCATGCCTCAAAAAGAGCACCGTCTATTAATTTTTATTTTTTGTTGTTTTCAAGGGAAATATTCTTTTTATTTATTGTACATCTCTAGTAACTGAGAAGCCTTACCAGGTTCGTTTCTTTTCTTCTTTTTTCCTATTTTTTTTTCTCACCATTGTCACTTTATCACAGTTTCATTATTATGTCGACGGAAGCACGTTACTGTTTTGTATGAAGGATATTCATGTATAGCATAATATGTTTGCATTTTATTTCTCAGTTTTTCTTAGCATGTTATCACATTTTACGCTGTAAAACACATAGGGTGGCCAGAACACCATAAAGCTGATTGTATCAACTTTTTCTTCTGAACTTGTACAACATTTTGTTGTAAATAAATAAATTAAATAACGTATTCTCAAGTGATTCTTTGGAAGCATACGAGAGATTTAAGAGGGTTCATTTTCTCTGTGAATTCATTGACAGAGCTTTCCAGATATCGATCGAGTGTACAAGCCCTACAGTGCACATGAACAATATTAGTAGATATCGCTGCATTGCTGGTATTCTTTCGCGATATCAAACCTGCTTTATTGTTAATAAAAAGTGGCATGAAATACAAGTGTAGGTGACGTGCTCGTGCTCCTGCTGATTTTATTATCTTTGTTGAAATGCACTTGATTTTTCTTGTTAAGGTGAACCACAACAAGCAAAAGGACTCCATATGTGGCAAGACATTGGTCAAAGGTGAGTGTACATCACTAGCTGCATAATCATAAGTTGTTATTCATGCGAGTATAGTTTGCTTCATCAATCTAAATGCTCACAGTAATCTAAATATAGTGGAAAAAAATAGCAGTCAAGTGGCACATCTGTTAGTGAATAAGAGCGCTAATATAGAATTCAATGGGAAATAGTCAGCTTTATATACTCTGTGAAGTCTTCGATTGAAATTACGCTGAAAAAAACTTCGCACTCAGGTGCTTTTTGCTTGTAGGTAAAATGGTTGCAAGTGAAGCTGTGCGTGGTCCTTGCCTGAACAGGTCCTTTTCGTTCTTTCGTTTTCTTACTTTTATTTTACTTCTGTGTCTTTTCTTTTTCTCTTCTTCCTTCCTTCCTGCCTTCTTCCTTCCCCCTTTTTAACTTCCTTTCTTTCAATTATTTCTTCCGCCTTTATTTACTTCCTTCTCCCTTTCAGTCTTCCTTGTTTTCTTTCAGCTTTCCTTCAGGTCGTCTTGAATCCTTTCTTTCGTGCTTCCGTCACTTCTTCTCTGCTTTCTTTCTTCCTTGCTTCCCATCTGTCTTTCTGTCTCTTTTTTCTTATTTGATTCCTTGCTTCATGCTTCCTTCATTTTTTGTTTGAAGTGAAGATGTTCCTTTCGAAAGTGCGATAATGAGTGAGTCACATTTATGTGGAGACATACACAACAGCTACGAGATACCCAGGGCTATTATATTATGCAACATATTTTAAATAAATTTCGAAGGGCACGCTACGTGATTGAGCGACATTCGAACCTCCTCTGGACACCCACACGAACGCAGAGGCAATATAAACAAATTTAGATTACTAGATTGTGTTCACTGGTTGCTAGCACGCCGCTTTCGGTAGCGCTACGTCCCGCCATGGTGGTTTAATGGCTGCTGACCGGCACGTCGTGGAATTGAATCCCGGCGGCGGTAGCTGCATTTTCGATGAAGGCGAAAATGCGGTAGGCCCGTGTGCTCCGAATTCGTTGCACATTAATGAACCAAAGGTGATGTAAACTTCCGGAGCCCTTCACTATATACGGCATGTCTTATAATCATATTGTGGTTTTGGGACGTTAAAGTTCACACATGAGTCAATTATTGTTTCCATACATCACAACTCGGTCCTAAGCTACGCATTGCATAAAAAATGGTAAAATTTTTGTCTAAGGGTTCCTTTATTCTTCCTTGCTGCCTTTCATTCTTCTTTCTTCTTTTCTTTCTTTTATGCTTCTTTCCTTCCTCCTCTTTTTTTCTTTTTTTTAATCCTGCTTTCTTTATTTTTCATTGTTTTTTTTCTTCTTTTTATTCTTCCTTCCTTGTTTTCCTTTCTTCATTTCTTCTTCAATTCTGTCTTTCCGTCTCTTTTAATCTGTTCATTATTTTATTCCTCCTCCCTTTCTTTCTTTTTTTTGCAATCTTTATTCCTTTGCTTTTTTCTTTTCTTCAATCTTCCTTCCTTCCTTTCAATCAGCTTTCCTTGATTTCCTTCTTTTTTTTTGCTTGCTTTCTTCCTATCTGTCCAATGTGCAACGCTACCTCCTACGAAGGTTACAGTTTCAACGCAGATAGCGTCTTTCTCGAAACGTTGTCTGGCGGAGAGAGCATGGCCTGGCGTACTTGGCGTCGTTCCCTGCGCTCATGGGCCTCTAGAAGCACGCTAAGGAAGGAGCATCAAACAATCATTACAGGACACCTGTCCGTAATTCAATTTTCTTGAAGCCGATATTAACGCGATAGTGCTGAAGGGGCCCTGCAACAGTTTTTGAGCATGGTCTGAAAAGAGGGCCTATAGGCTGTCGACGCTCCCGAGAACACGCGAACGAACTGTAGTGAGCGAAAGGCATAACATTTACAGTAAATTCTCATAGTCTGCTGAACGAGCTTTCTCTTCACTCTACAAGTGACGCAACAAGCTCAAAAATCACTGGTCACAGCCACTGCTAAGCCATTCGCTGATTTGAGCATGGCTCGCACGGTCCTTTCAGGGACCACTACGGGAGGCCATGACTTGCCCATGCTGGTGCACGCGATCGTCCTGAGAGCTGGAATTCGAAGAAAACAAAAAGACAGAAGGGGCTCAAGGTGATGAGGCGCGCGGGATTTCTTTTGTTCTAGTGCCATTTTACGCTGCTTAGTTTTCAGCCCTTTAGTCAGAACGAGAGAATAGGGAATGCCATTGCAGTGTGCATAAATATTCGTAACGCCACTCGCACAAGACGGATAGCAAAACTTTCTGTGGATTTTTCATGAGACAATAAGCTACTTTAGTGAATATATTACATAGCTACTTGGAGAGGTGTTGCAGGGCTCCATTCAAGTGATCGTCTTTCAGAAATTCCAGTGAGGGCACCATCGGTTCTGAGCGAACAACTATCACCCTGTCCACTGCCAAAAATCAGCAAAGATGCAAATAAACATATTATTGGAAAAATTCCGGTTGAAAAGAACAAGAAAGTTTAGTCGTTTTTCTGACAATCAGGTTTTCTCTCACGCAAACAGGAATTCGCATGTATATTTAAATAAAAGACCTCTCTGTGCTTGCAAATGCAGTGAAAATAACGTTTACGCTTTATAAGCACACGCGTACTCTATACAGGCTTCACACTACAACGTGTAATGTCGAAGTATTACTGCGTGGTACAATTGATTACCCTAACGACTTCGTGGTTTGAAGCCCGGCACCTATTACAAAGCGCAAACATGTTACTGCGCGTATCACCATAACACCACGTGGGGACCATAGCAAGTTGGAAAACATTTCACGCACATATTGGCTTGCGTTTTAATTCATGCTTCCAATTACACAGAATGCAGGCCTATGCGAAAGCTTCACTTACGCAGTCCACTTTCCCTTTATCAACTGAATTGTGGTAGCCTGAGCCTCGTTGGTGGCGTTGTCTTGACTGCTCGGTCTCATCTGCGCTCATCCCCCTTGGTATCAGTCATGATGCATTGGAAGCAGTGTGATGCGAGGTGAATTTATCTAATCACTCTTCATTTACTACCTTGGTGGTATATCGGCCGCCAAACTGAGATATGGCGCCATTACATGCATTAAACGAAGTTATTTCTGAGAATAGTTATAGCGCGAGAACGAAACGACGACATAAAGACAAGAAGGACACGAGTGCTCGTGTCCTTCTTGACTCTTTGTCATGCGTTCTGTTCTTGTGCTATAACAATTGTCATGTCATACCAACTAGCTGAAACTGTCACACTTATCACTGAGGCTTCAGATCAACTTGCGTAGTTTGCTGACGACTTCATTTTACGTGGCCATCATTGGAGAGATAGTAAATGTGTATTGCAAGCTTGTAGTCCCGCTAACAGAAAAACGAAAAGCATTGATGATACTCACGGTCTAGGACAGAACGTAACCGTGCCCTTGAAAATAGGATTTTGGACTTGTTTTGCAACTCGCCACATCTCGTAAACTCAACATCTATCAAGTGAGCTAAAGTGACTACGAAGCTGCAGTGCCAACTATAAAAACAAAAAAATTGCCTGAAGCACTGAGCGAACAGAAGATTATCCTTCTTTCACCGTGGCGATTAGGTTAGGCCAGTTAAGAATTTCATAATTATCTTCTGGTCTTTGAATGCCTGGCACATCATACCAATGAGCATGAACTGTCGCATTTATTCAAAGACAGGTTATATGATTTTATTGACGCATACTTGTTAAGCGCACATTCTTGCAAAAAATGAAAAAAAAGAAAAAAAAACGGGGTTGACATTTTGACGATTGCATCTAATAAAAAAGACAAAGCGGTTATTCGCTAAAATCAAACGAACAAAAAAAAAGCTTGTCACTACCAAATGCTATTCTAAATTGCTCACGAATAAAAAATGCATAAAAGTACCACGGACATTTATCGTTAAAAAAAACTGAACGATAGGCTGAGGACTGACTTTAGGTAAATCTCGTAACACGTTAGGAGCTGTGGTTCTGACATTATTGGTATATAAAATTCTTGATATACTGACCAAACTGCCATAGCTTATGGAGACAAGGCAAACTGCCCTAATAATATTTTGAATCAGTCTTTTCGCCAACACAGGATTCTTACTTTTCTCCCAACGCCCACAGCATATCTCCAATGAACCCAATTGAGTCTAGTGTAATTGGTATCAAGAAGTCACAAAAAGAAATATATGAAACAATAGCAATTGACCCAGATGCGATTTCTCCGCGTATCGTACGCTGAGTTGAAGCCATACACGTACATAATTTAACAAAAATCTTTAGCAAGAGGCCTTCTACCTGCTGACCGCATAATCGCTCATGTTGTTCCAATCCACAAAGGTGGAATTTGTAAAATATCTTAGGAATTACAGGACCATTTCTCTACCCTCGATGTCAACATGGGTTCCAAAAGGAGCTCTCGTGCAGCACGCAACTGGTATAACTTTATCATGATATGGTATTCGATATTGGTTCAGTGGGACAAACTGACTCTACTTTCTCCAATTTGTGTAAGGCATTCGACACGGTAACACACTCCAACAGCAACACACATTCGTTTTTTTTTTTTTGCTACAAGCTTGAATTTCTAAATATGCATTCCGCTGTTCTTAGATGGATGTAAGAATATCTCTGCCAGCGCCGACAGTGAGTCATTTAAAACGCCATAAGCTCTGGGTGTGTCGGCAACACATCGGGAGTTCCACAAGGTTCTGTATTGGGGCCACTTTTATTGTTCGTTTACACAAAGAAGATTTCAGCAGATATTTCAGCACACCTTAGATTGTTTGCAGAATATTGTATTGCGTGCAGACAAATAAAGAGCGACAGTGATTTTACACAACTGCGAACTGATCTGGAACGTGTTCAGGATTGGTTCTCTATGTGGAAATAGAACTTAATTTACAAAAAAAATATGTGCATATATCTTTGACTAGGAACCAGAACCTCACGAAGACACGGTACATTTCAAACAATGAACGGGTAAAAAAAGCGGTCAGATACAAATACCTACGTCTTTTTATCCGACTGCTCATCGAATGCGCATGTCGACGATGTGGTTTGCAAAAAAGAAACTGGAAAGGGACAAAGCATTATTCATTCTAATTTTAAAAAAAACTTCATAACTGAACCTAAAGATACAGCATATTTAGCGTGTGTCTGACCTATACTAGAGTAGGCCTTGGACGTATGGGTTCCCTCGCTGGTCACATTGAGTCATGAAGCTGAAAAAATAGATCGGGCGGCCAGGTTCGTCTTGGGACGGTAGAAGAGAGGGAAGAGCTGCAGTCAAACGAAAAATGAACTTGGGTTGGAACTGCTGTCAGTGCTTCGGAAAAAAAATGCCGCTTAGCTTCCTTTCTCGGCAATATCATAATAAATTAAAGTTAAAAAGTTACCTAAAAAACATCATTACTATTCATCTAGAACTGACCTTGTTTTCAAAATAAGAAAATCGCTTACCAACACAAATTAGTGAAATTATTTTTTGTTAAATTCGTGAATGAGTGAAAAAAGTTGTATGAAATTCAAGCGTGCGGTAAAAAAGAAGCATTGTTTATGTCTCTGGTGTAACTCCCCTGCTGAAAAGCTTTCGGGCAATGCGGCGTAATCTTTGAATAAATAATAAAAACTTATACTCAGTTTAGGCTTCTCGAGCCACATCATGCAAAGGAGAGCATGCACTAATTGAAATACACACTATATAGACCTCATGTCGCTATCGCAATGGCAGTCCACTCTTAAAGGCTAGTCTTAAGAATCCGCATACATTTCTTATTCTGAAGCATTCGTGTGCGTTTTTGGGACGTTAAACCCCACAAGTCAATCAGCATTCGTGTGCCTATTGCAGGTTCACTATCTATCTATCTATCTATCTATCTATCTATCTATCTATCTATCTATCTATCTATCTATCTATCTATCTATCTATCTATCTATCTATCTATCTATCTATCTATCTATCTATCTATCTATCTATCTCTTGCCACTAGTACAAATTCTGCAAGTATTATTTACACACATGCTGGCATGCTTGTATGTGCCGCTGTTCAGAAGAGGACAAAGATGTGCGTGCAAAGAAAAACAATAGTCATAGTGCCGTTGTTCGAATCAGTTTGACGTCCTTCTGTGCCATTATCTGCAGCTTACAATTACATTGTAACGTGACACTGGTGGAGGTGCGGAGTAATAGTCTATGCACTGTTCCCGCGAGGAACTTCTCGATCCCAACATCGACGCCTTAGTAGAAACAGTCAAACTTCGACGCAATAGGCGGCAACTAGGCCTACCACCCCAATTCAGCCCTCTTCCGGAACGCTCCAGAACCATGGCATATGCGACAACTGCAGGCCAGACTGAACCGACCGTGACTCCGCCAGCACCATGGCTACCAGCCTCTCGAACGCCAAAGCCCTTCCATGGGGAGCCCTACGAAGACGTTGAAGACTGGTTGGACCAATACGATCGAGTCGCCGTCGCCAACGAGTGGGACGAGCACCGGAAACTGCGGTATGCCTATTTCTACCTGGAGGATTCGGCGCGTATTTGGTTCGAGATTCACGAGGCCGCCCTGACAACCTGGCCGGTGTTTTGCACTCAGCTTTGGAACACGTATCGTAGCGCCGACCGGAAAGAACAAGCCGAACGTCTCCTCAATTCTCGCAATCAAAGACCCAATGAAAGCGTGGCCTTGTTCGTTGAGGAAATGTCTCGTCTGTTCCGTCGAGCGGATTCTGCAATGACGGAAGACAAAAAGGTACGCATTCTGATGCGTGGTGTCAAGGAGCAGCTGTTTAGATGACTTGTGCGAAACCCACCAGCTACCGTGGCAGAATTCCTACGTGAAGCTACGACCATGGAGCGAATGCTAAGACAGCAGTCTTCGCAGTATGAACGGTCCGACAACCTTGCATGTCTGTCAGCACCCTTGGTAACACCCGATGTCACCAGCGTGAGAGACCTTGCTGAGCTAGTCGGTAGCATTGTACGCGACGAGCTGCAAAAGCTTCACGCAGTGCCTTCACAGCCTCAAGTGGCTGCTCTGACAGAGGTTATCCGTGAAGAGGTGCGGCAGCTGGTACGACCATTAGCGCCACCTCCAACCGAAGCTCCTCTGCTAACGTATGCGGAAGCTGTACTTACTCCTGCACCGGTAGCCAGCTATTTCCCCCGACCAACTAGCCTGCAGACACCCCAGCACTTCTCGGGCACGCCACGCTATGAAAACCAACGACCGACTTGCCTGCAGAGGCCGCAGTACTTCTCGGGCCCACCAAACTACTAGAATCCGCGACCTAATTTGTGGAAATATAGCGTGTGGCGCGCTTCCAACAATCGGCCACTATGCTACCACTGTGGTGAGCCAGGTCACTTGTACCGGGAGTGCTCGTACAGACAGATGAGCCTACCTGGATCTCGGCCAGACGCTCGTCGGCCCAGGGATGGCGAACGACCCCGCGCCATCGCAGAATACTTGGCAAGTCTACCGTCTCCGAATCTTCAGCGACGCCAATCACGCTCTCCGTCTCCTCGACACTCTACGTCCGCGAATAAATACTCCACTTTCGCCGATGTTGTTGCGGGACGATCCACTAGGTCCCCAAGTCTACGCCGGGGAAACTAGAATCAGCGGCCTCCGGGGGTGGGACCGCTGTTAAGCTCTCATCGAAACAGCCTCCTCCGACTCATCCACTGACCTTCGACGATTCCTTTCAGGCGACACTTCACATGGCTGACGAAGCCGTTTCTGTTGACATTGCCGTTCGTGTCGACAACCATCCAGTGACTGCTCTGATCGATACCGGCGCCGACTACTCAGTTATCAGAGCTGAACTTGTGGCTGAACTCAGGAAAGTCACGACTCCTTGGGGGCATGGACTAAACCTTCGGACAGCCGGTGGTAATCTCTTGACACCAATCGGCGACTCACTAAACCGCCTCCGACGCGCCCGATACTTCTCCTCTATGGATTTACGCAGTGGCTACTGGCAGATCGAAGTTGATGAACACGACCGAGAGAAAACAGCATTCATAACGCCTATGGTCTGTACGAATTCAAGATGCTGGCCTTCGGTATGTGTTCTGCCCCTGCGACATTCCAGAGGATGATGGATACAGTGCTCTCCGGTCTCAAGTGGGAAGCATGCCTTGTTTACTTAGACCACGTCGTTGTCTTCTCCCAAACGTTTGAGCAGCATTTGCAGCGACTTAGATCTGTGTTTGCTGCAATTCGCACGGCAGGCCTATCACTGAAACCAGAACAATGTCATTTTGGTTAGAACGAATTAAAGTTCCTCGGTCTCCTTGTTAGCCCTGATGGTATTCGGCCTGACCCAGACAAAACATTGGCTGTCGTAGATTTTCCACCACCTACCAACAAACGTGATGTGCGTCGATTTTGAGGCCTCTGCGCATACAACAGACGCTTTGTGCAAAATTTTGCAAACATTGCCGAACCCCTCACTCGTCTGACAAAAGACGACGTTCTTTGTGTGGGGCCTTGAGCAAACATGCGCTTTCTCCGAGCTCCAGCAGCGTCTCCAGTCTGAGCACTTACTCGGACACTACGACGAATATGCCGACACTGAACTACACACAGACGCCAGTAACATCGGCCTTGGTGCAGTCCTCGTCCAGTGGCAAGGCGGCGTCAAACGCCTTATTACTTATGCGAGTCGGATTTTATAATCTGCGGAGGCGAATTACACAACAACTGAAAAGGAGTGCCTAGCTGTTGTCCGGGCAATAGCTAAATTCAGACCGTACCTGTATGGTCTCCCGTTCAGGGTTGTTACCGATCATCATGCGCTCTGCTGGTTGGCGAACCTTAAAGACCTTTCCGGACGTCTGGCCAAGAGGAGCTTACGCCTTTAGGAGTTCGATTTGAAAGTCGTGTACAAGTCTGGCCAGAAGCATACTGACGCGGACTGCCTTTCCCGAGCTCCTCTTAAGACAGTGTCAGGTGATCACGATCTCGACGGCCGTTTTCTCTGCGCCGTTAGTGTATCCGACTTGGCTGAACAGCAGAAGAACGATTCCGAGCTTCGACAATTCATCGAATGTCTCGAAGGCCGTATGCCACATCCATCACCAGCATTCGCCCGCTCATCATCATCGTTCTGCATCGGCAGAAATATGCTCTATAAAAGAAACTTCGACCCTTACGCGACTGAGTACCTGCTCGTTGTCCCGCCGGCGTTACGAGCCGATGTATTGTCCGCCCGTCACGATGAGCCTTCCTCAGGCCACTTGGTATTCACACGTACCTTGGCTCGGATTCGCCAACACTACTACTGGCCTAAGCTCAGTCGTGACGTGAAGCATTACGTGAAGACGTGTCACGAGTGCCAGCGCCGTAAAGTACCACATCAGCGCCCAGCCGGCTTTTTGAAGCTTGTCGCTCCTCTGACGCAACCGTTCCAACAAATTGGCATGGATCTACTCGGACCTTTTCCCAAGTCTCGTGACGGCAATCGCTGGATTGTAGTCGCTACGGATTACATGACACGCTACTGCGAATCGAAGGCATTACAACGTGGCACCGCCATTGAGACTGCCCACTTTTTTATGAAAAACATCGTCCTCCGACATGGAGCACCAGCAGTTGTCATAACTGATCGTGGCACAGCTTTTACCGCCTGGAATATACAAGACGTCATGCAGCTTAGCGGCACAGTACATCGAAAAACTACTGCATACCACCCACAAAGCAACGACCTTACAGAGCGACTAAACAAGATGATCGCCGACATGCTATTCATGTACGTTGACCAAGACCACAAAAACTGGGATGACATCCTCCCTTACGTCACGTTCGCTTACAACACCGCTGTGCAAGAAACAGCTGGATTCACACCATTCCGGTTGCTTCATGGCAGGAAGGTCACTACAATGCTGGATGCCATGCTTCTACCAGAAAGACACCAGATTAGTGTCAAGACGAACGAATTTATCAGACTGGCAGACGCGGTTCGTAAGCTTGCAGTCGAAGGAATCCATAGGCAACAATGAATCGACTCACTGCGGTACAACGCTCGTTGTCGCGATGTCTCTTACCAACCCGGAGAACGAGTATGGTTGTGGACTCCTATTCGAATACTGGGCCGGTCGTAAAAGTTTTTACGCCACTATTTTGGTCCCTATAGAGTTCTCCGTCGTCTCAGCGAAAAGAACTACGAGGTTCTTGACGAGGACGTGGCTCGCCAATCCCGCCGTTCACAACAGCTACACGTCGTCCATGTTTCGAGGATGAAACCATTTTACCAACGCTGACTATTCGTCACACTCCCTTGAGTAGACTTACAGTGATTGTGAACACCCCCTTGTGTACTGCTTATCGTACGTCTTTTCATCTGGCAATTATTTATTTATTTGTTTATTTGTAGATACTGCAATCCCAAATGAGGGATTATAGCAGGGTGGGAAGTACAATCATAAATATTCCTAGGTGAACAAGAACAAAAATACGGAAGCAAAGTACAGTTCTCGGAATTACAAAAAAAAGGGGAAAACTGATATACAAAATTCACGAATACATGATCAACCATGGCGACAAAATACTATTCAAAATGTACAGGATAATAAATATTCCAGAAACAGAGTCACATACGCAAGGATTGGAAAAAACACGGGTGATAATTCTACACAATTTCAAATATATACACATATATACATACATATACATACACACATATGCACACATATATATTATGCAGTTAAACACAAGGCAAACTTTTCAAGTGATGGCTGTAAAACAACGTCAATAGTTAGGTTGTTCCATTCCCCGACTGTTCTCGGGAAAAATGAATACGTGAAGCAGTTATTGCGTGTTTGAAAGGGCGTAATAGAGAGGTTATGGCGATGCCTTGTCGGATACCCAGAGGAGAAAGACAATAATTTGCTAGTGTCTATCTTATAGAGCTGCTTAATTAGTTGATATAAAAATTTGAGACGAGAAATTCGGTTTTTTTCAGTTATTGGTGGAAGATTAGCTCTCGCTAGCAGTGCACTAACAGATGTGCGACCATAACTGTTGTATATAAAACGGGCTGCCTTTCTTTGTATTTTTTCAATCTTCTTTTTATTAGTCAACGTAAAAGGATCCCATATAACGACTGCATAATCTAGAATGGGTAGAACTGTTGATTTGTACGCCAGCAAGCGCACAGTGGGAGTGGAGTGCTTGAGAACTCTCCTAAGAAATGAAAGTCTTGTGTTAGCACAAGCTGCAACATAATCGATATGTTTATTCCACGTCAAGTTGTTTGTAATGTAAACCCCTAGATACTTGTAATACTGCACCTCAGCAAGGTATATATTGTTACAGCAATATTGGAACAAGAGGGGCTCTTTTTTGTGTGAAATGCGCATAAATACGGTTTTTTCAAAGTTTATGGGCATCTGCCAACGGTCGCACCGAGATTTAACTTTTTGAAATGCGGCATTTAACTTTATTTGGTCATTAGAATTTTTACCTCGGAGTAAATAACGCAGTCGTCTGCATAGAGTTTTATGTTAACGGGTATGTCATTCACAATGTCATTTATATATAAAAGAAAAAGAAGCGGTCCAAGTACCGAACCCTGGGGGGACGCCAGATTCCACAGAAATCGTCTCAGAGCATTTATCTTTAAATACAACATATTGCTGACGGCTATGAAGGTAAGATAAAATCCATTTAGTTAACTGCTTGTTTTTGAGTATGTTGTCTAGTTTGAAAATTAATTTTTTGTGAGAAACCTTATCAAACGCCTTTGAAAAATTCATAAAAATCACGTCAGTCTGCTCACCATTATTAATTGTCAATGCAAAATCATAAACGGTCTGAACTAATTGGGTACAAGTAGAGTAGCCTCTTCTGAATCCATGTTGAGACTCGGATAGGGCATTATGAGCAGTTAAAAATTCCGAAATATGATTATGAACTATATGCTCGAGCAACTTACAAACTGTTGACGATAGTGATATTGGCCTATAATTACTGATTTCATCTTTCTTACCCTTTTTATGAAGTGGTTTCACTTTGGCTGTCCTCCAATCGATTGGCAGCTGTCCTTCTTTCAACAATTTTGTAAAAAGAATGCAAAGATATTTGGCGACCCATTCAGCGTACCTTTTGAGAAAGGCATTGGGTATTTCGTCAGCACCACCAGATTTTTTTTACATCAAGTTTCAAGAGCATGTTGAAAATTCCCTTTTCACTTACGGTAATGTCAGGCATCGGCGGTAATGGTGACACAAAATTAGGCAGTTTGCCATCATCATTAGTAAAGCAGGACTGAAACTGCCTATTGAATGCATTTGCAATTTTTGTGGCATCAGTAATTTGGACAACATTAATGGTAAAAGCATCCACATCAGTATTAGATGGGGAAATTGCTTGCCAAAACTTCTGCGGCGAACTGGTAATGAAACTAGGTAATGAAACTGAAAAATATTTGTCTTTGTCAGCTGCAACTTGTGTTTTAACTTTGTGAGACAAATCTGAAATTTTGTATTCCAGGTTTACGCAGTCGCCTACAGATCGACGTTTTTTCTTTAACCTCTTTATTTTCTCTGCAAATGTATAGTAGCACGACTTATCCAGGCATTCACACGTTTGTTTTTCTTGCGTATCAATGGCACAAATTGTTCAATACATTCATGTACAAGTTTCGTAAAAGAAGCCCAAAGATTGTGAACATTTGCATCACTGCGAGAGAAACTATCTAGATGAAACGAAAGCACGTCTATTATAGCTTCGTCATCGGCTCTGGAAAAGTTTCGAAAATACGAAGCTTCGTTAGCTTTGTCGACTTTAACATTGCTGAGGCTAAGGAAGACGGCCTGATGATCGGAAATTCCTGGCATGATTTGAGATGTGGCGTTCTCGAAAATGCTAGCGCTTACGAAGAAAAGATCTAGTAGAGTCTTACTGCTATCCTGAATTCTTGTGAAGCCTTCAACAACTTGAGTAAGGTCAAAGGCAAAAGCAATATCAAGCATTGCCTCTCCTACCTTGTCATTACGAATTTTGGGGGACATTGCTAGCCAGTCAACATCAGGCAAATTGAAATCACCAGATAGGATTATCCGATCATCAGGTTTGACATGATCACATAAATACTCCTTCAACACATCCATGGTAGAAGCATCAGAGTTAGGGGGTCTGTACATGGCACCAACAATATACCTAAGGCCGCCACTATAGGCTTTGCAGAATAAACACTCAATGTAGGCAACTTCAGGCATCAAGAATACGTTAAGCGCACTTTTGTAGATTATACAAACTCCACCACCCCTACTACCACGGTCTTTCCTGTAAACTCGGTATCCTGATGGAACGAATTCACTATCGTATATTTCATCACTGAGCCATGTCTCAGTCAGTATAACAATATCAGGATCGTTAGCAATAATTAGCCCCTCAAGCTCTGTGCTTTTATTGACTACGCTCCTACAATTGATGTTAAGAAGTTTCAAGAATCGATCATCGTTTTGCCTTTGTCAAACCCGCCAATCACTTTTCAACTGAAAGCGGCATTTCTCGTCACTGTCCCAACCGTACATAACGCCGTTTACACTTAGCTTATCATAGATAAGCTTTACCTTAGCCCCTTTTTCCTTTTCGTCTTGAGCAGTTTTCCAAAGCATCCTTCGCTGCTCACGGACATGATGCGAAAAATCTTCCGCAATAGACAATAAAGTGCCTTTAAGTTTATGCGAAACTTTTAAAATTGACAGCTTTTCTTTATAATCCAGACACTTTATTACAATTGGACGATTTTTATTTTCCATACTGCGGCCTAACCTATGGATTCGCTCAATGCTGACCGCTTTAAGTCCCAGTTTTTCTTCTACAATGTCCTTATTAAATTTCTTTTCCAATTCTTCATGTGTCTCATTCTTGGGTTCATAAAGACTATAGATGATTAGGTTATTTCGGCGACTCCTATTTTCTAAATCATCTACTTTGTCCCTAAGCGCCACGAAGTTTTTATCAAGGTGGGACATTTGGTCTTCTAAGTCTTTAATCTTATCGCCCAATGTGGCAAGACTAGACAGCTGTTTCTCCAATGCCTCCATTCTGTTGCTTACTGATGACAATTTCTTTACTATCTTCTCATGAGAAGATTGCATAGATGCCATGGTTTCCATTATTTTTTGTTGTCCAGCCAGTAACTCACGCAACGTATCACTTTGGGAGGGACCGGGATTTGTTTCAATGTCGCCACAAATTAATAAACTTTTTGCTAGGGTGAAAATATAAGTAACAACATTTAGTACAAAGTGTGGGCAAGGCAGCAGCAACAAATAAGGGTTGTCACTACGAAAACAATGCGATGGCCGGTTATCACCAACCTGAAGAACGAAGCAGAAGGGATTACTGAGCATCCCGCCGGTAGTGCTGCCGCCTGGCCCACTGGGGTGGCTCGCCGGTTCACGCCCTTTTGTAGTTTCCAAGATGGACACGTGATGTGACGTCACCGAAGAAGGTCGCAATGGCCATCTTGTGGTGTGAGGACTTTTGATGCTGCTGATACCGTAGTCGGCAAGCGGCGATGGCTCCGGTCCATATCTGCGTAGCAGTTCGGCTTGCTTGATTCCAGGGAGGCAGCCGCGCTGTGATAGCCGAATTTCTTGAAGCACAGCCAAAACCTGAAGAACGAAGCAGAAGGGATTACTGAGCATCCCGCCGGTAGTGCTGCCGCCTGGCCCACTGGGGTGGCTCGCCGGTTCACGCCCTTTTGTAGCTTCCAAGATGGACACGTGATGTGACGTCACCGAAGATGGTCGCAATGGCCATCTTGTGGTGTGAGGACGTTTGATGCTGCTGATACCGTAGTCGGCAAGCGGCGATGGCTCCGTTCCATATCTGCGTAGCAGTTCGGCTTGCTTGATTCCAGGGAGGCAGCCGCGCTGTGATAGCCGAATTTCTTGAAGCACAGCCAAAACCTGAAGAACGAAGCAGAAGGGATTACTGAGCATCCCGCCGGTAGTGCTGCCGCCTGGCCCACCCAATTATGTTATGACATCGGGACGATGTCCTTTGGGAACGAGGGCAATGCCACTAGTACAGGTTTATCTATCTATCTATCTATCTATCTATCTATCTATCTATCTATCTATCTATCTATCTATCTATCTATCTATCTATCTATCTATCTATCTATCTATCTATCTATCTATCTATCTATCTATCTATCTATCTATCTATCTATCTATCTATCTATCTATCTATCTATGAACCTGCGTCTTGGTGCTCTCGCGATCACATAGACTTGCTTAATGCACAGCCGCTGCGTTGTATTCGTAGTCCATAAAACAAGCGAAACATGTCCTTTTAAATATAGCCCAAAAATGTGTTATCGAACAATGTGGGTGTTGCGGTGAACTTAAGAGTTCATTCAGCCCGGCCGTCAATGCGCAAGGTAAACTGCAGAAGCCAACAAGCAGATGTAGACATGCCATTGTTTTCCAACTGAAACTAGATACAGCACAGTTGGTTTTGTAGCGAGCGAGGGTAAAGACTTGGGACGACGTCGAAGGCGGCCGATGGGGCCGTGCTATTCTCGCCACCTTATTTGAGGCCTGAAGTGGAGCCGCGGCGGCTGCCAGCATCCGACATGCCAGGCGCGTGAGCTCATTGTGTTCTCGCGCCGCTCCAGCTACGCATTAGCTCCACGAGAAACGCGGTTGTCAAAAAAATGTTGACAATGATGATGATGATGATCCCGCACTACTGGGCTTCTTCCCTAGCGATTTGCGCGATTTGAAGTTTATTTAAGAAAGAGATGGAAAGAGGCTATATTTTCACGCATTCGTGACGTCAACAAGGGGGACCAGACAGTACTCTGAATAGTAATCTATTTATTTGGCAGAACCTGTGGCCACGTAAAAGGAAAGTAAGATAACACCGAGACACTGGCACTGATTGCGGCAAACAGAGCGTCGGCCACTGATCAACCGACAAGCGGCGAAGCGTGTTGACATTTATACCCTTCTCATCAAATATTCTAGCATTATCGCTAGCAGTGACGTAGCTTCCAGAAATATCTGTTCTCTTCAAGAAGTGTGTGTTCTCTTAACAAAACTTACTACTACAGCCTCGAAGCTCCTCAAACATGGCAGGCGCGGTTTGCGCTGAACGTAGTGTAACGGGGCGACAACAAAACTTGAGAAGCGAACGTGGCAATACACGCGAACGACAGTCCGCAAAGTGTCTGTTGGGGAAGTCAAGTGTCTGTTGGGGAACTGACCATCGGGAACCAGTTGGTCTCTGGTGCGCGACAATGGGAGTTGGGGATGAAGAAGTAAGCGTCAGGTCACTGTGGTCGTACACAAGTGGTTGACAGGTTGACAAGTTGTGGCGAGCCGGGAGCGCACATGGTGCCACGGGTGAGTATTGCAGGTAGATATGCGTTAAGGGTGATGTAATGGCGGGTGTACAAAAACAGCATGTGGCCCATGCACGCGAAACAATGAGAAGTGGCGCAGGGGAGCCTTGCAGACCACCCATCGACCAGCAGTGGCTTTGATGGTGATTTCGCGGGCGTGCACAGCACTGACGCCGATGACGGTACGCAGGTGTCTTGTTTGAGGGTATCTGAATATGAGTGTACTTGACGGCTTATTGTCGCAGTGGTTACGTAGCATCGTACATGCCGGGTAGAGGTAAATGACTTCTGTGGCTTGTGAAAGGGCATGCCTGCATTCCATTTACCTGACTGCTGGTCCATGGTTGGCGTCAAGAACTCGGTAGGAGGCGTGCCATGGGATCCAGCAGGTGTGCACTCTGCTGGATCCCATGACGCACTTAGTGTGGACACGCCTGGTGCTGAGCATGTGTAAACCAGTCACCTCGTCCTCACTAGCGTCGGTCATAGTCGCAGCGTCTCGGAAGTTTGACAGTGGTTGATCTCTGGTGGCTTTAACTTCGGCTTCGAGAGAGTGCGAGGGCGATGCTGGTCGCTGCTAGCAGAGCAGGACACACAGAGCGTTGGGATTGGTAGAGAGTCGCCTTCGGACATCGGGGGCAGTGAAGGTGCCACGACCAGGAGATGAATAGCGGGCGCAAAGATATCCGCACCAGACTCCTAGGCGTGCGGCAAGGGAGCCATTGTGCGGTCGGGTGGAGTCACTGTGTCGCTCGCCGTCGATGTTTCGGAAGACGTGCAGATAGCAGGTATGCGCGATGGAGCTGCGCACATGGGCTCCGAGGAAACGCACCTCTTGGATAGGAGGTCAGTGGAGATGGGGGCGTCTTCTGCCTCGTGGTCCTGGTCAAATGCAGGATGAGATGTTCCTGCGAAAGGATCGAAGGTCGAAGTAGTCGGGTCCAGGGTACCAATGCAGCGATCAGTGCAAGGCTGCGGAACGGTTGGCACATTGTTCTGCGACGCCGAGGAGTCCTGTCAGGTGCGCGTAAAGGGAATCAGGCAGTACGTGTTGCCGAAGCAGGCGACGAGCGCAGTGCAGAGGGCATCGTAAGGCTGTGGGCTGGTGCTTGAAGCGGCAGCGAGATGGCGCACCTCGACAGGAAGTAGGTAGAGAAGAATGGCGCGCATCAGAGGCTCGGCCAAGACGCCATTCACCGCAAGAACGGCTTCGGGCTGCATAAACCATACCTCGGGGTAGGTCAATGGGAACGGTGGCACTGGCGGGCAGCCGGTGGCTCGTCGAAGGGCGCGTTCTCCAGGTCACCATTGTAGCGAGCGAAAGTAAAGGTGTAAAAGGCGACTGACAGGGCCGTGCTAATCTCGCCACTTTATTTCAGGCGTGAAGTTGAGCCGCGGCGGCTGCCAGCGTCCGACATGCCAGGCGCGTGAGTCCGTCCTGTTCTCGTGCAGCTGTACCTGCGTGAGAGGCGCAGCGCGGTGGCAAAGGAAATGATGATCATCATGCACTAAAGTTTGTAGTTAACAGGCGCGTGTGCGAACGCCACAGATACACACACTCACACACACTAATACACACAAAACACACACACACACACAGCCCTGGTGGTCTAGTGGCTAAGGTACTCGGCTGCTGACCCGCACGTCACCGAATCGAATCCTGGTAGTCGCGGCTGCATTGGCGATGGAGGCGGAAATGTTGGCCCGTGTGCTCAGGTTTGGGTGCACGTTAAAGAACCCCAGTTGGTCGAAATTTCCGGAGCCCTTCAGTACGCCATCTTTCAAGATCATATGGTGGTTTTGGGACCTTAAACCTTCAATATCAATCAGTCAACACACACACACACAGTAACACCATTGCACAAACTCGCCGAAAGCACGAAAATGTTATATCAAATGTACATACAACGTCATACTCCTATTGCCAACTTTCTCTTAGGAAAAGCTCCTGAAAACATATTGTTACGATGGGGCGTGTTTATTGAAGAACGAATAGTGAAGGGCAGCCGTGCCGACAACGCGCTGCTTCTAAACAGACCACTTAGTTCTCCTATTCCTTCCTTCACATGTTTTAGCTTCAGCGTAACACTCCCCCTTTCCTAGACGAAGGCCATGGGCGAGCATAAAGTGTGTTAAGAGTCAAGAGAAATAAAGCGCTTTAGGCGGGCGACGTGCGCAAGCTGCGTCTGCCTAGAACGGTAGCCGCGAGATACGAGACGAGCGATGGAATACGTCAACTCGCTTAGGTGATCGACGGTGACAAAAAGACTAGTGTGACAAGCCAGGAACTTCTGGTACAGGCCACGCTTGCGAAAGGGTGTCCACAGCCATACTTTTCTCCTTTTTTGTACAACATGTTCTTGTGCCGTGAATCATAGGCGAACTTAGAGCAGTATGAGATAACAACGTATGGAGCTGAGCTAGGCGACGTGATTCTCCTGCGCGGTAGAGAGTCTGGACAATGGAAGAGTCCTCATGAGCATGAGAAGGCAGAATAGCGCTAAGAAAGTGGTGGGCTGGTCTGACATAAAGAAGACAGAATGGACTATAGCCAGATGTTTTATGTCTTGCCGTGTTTTAGGCGCAGGTAATAAATGGCAAAATGTCATCCAAGTTTTTGTGCCTGGAGTCGATGTACATCAAAAGCATGTCGGTAAATGTTGTGTTGGTGCGCTCAACGAGTCCATTTGTCTGTGGGTGATATGGAATCGAGTGGTGAAACTGGCAAGCACAGAGACGCAAGAGCTCTTTATACAACATCGGCTATGAATTGGTGACCGCGATCACTCAGAATTATCCGACGTGACCCATGGCGCAGTATCACAGAAAATAGGAGGAACCTCAATATATCCTTGACCATGGCTGTTGGTAGCGCTTCTGTTTCTACATAACTTGTCATGTGGTCGAAGCAGACTATAATTGATTGATATGTGGGGTCCCAAAACCACTATATGAATATGAGAGACGCCGTAGCGGAGGGCTCCGGAAATTTAGACCACCTGGGGTTCTTTAACGTGCACCGAAATCTGAGCACACGGGCCTACAACATTTCCGCCTCCATCGGAAATGCAGCCGCCGCAGCCGGGATTCGAACCCGCGCCCTGCGGGTAAGCAGCCGAGTACCTTAGCCACTAGACCACCGCGGCGGGGCAAGCAGACTATATTCAAACAGTTGCTTCTCGATGAGTGTATAAATGTACCAAGAAGATCCACTCCAACCATTTCGAAAGGATATGAGGGCGATCTCAAGGAGTGGAGGAGAACAACCGGGGTAGTACTTGGTCGCTTGAATTGCTGACATTTATCACAACTGGCCACATACTTTTCTGTATTGCGTCGCATGGTAGGCCAGTAGAATCGAGCGAGCAGGCGGTGGTACGTTTTAGTGAAACCATGGTGCCACGCTAATGCGTCGCCGTGCATAGCATGAAAAACGTGCGTTCTCAAATTGTTAGGGACCACCAAAAGAAGGCGGCCACCATCAGCCGCGTAATTTTTTTTTGTAACACAAGTCATCTCGGATGATTAAGCCATGGCTACCCATCGGTAGAGCAGCTCAGCTAAAGAAAACACCCAGGCTGCGGTCGTTGCGCTGTTCTTCCCGGAAGGTAGCGAGGTCAGGAAAAGAAGCTGTAACGTCGATGGCAGCTAGAAAACTGTCAAAAGTGTCGGCGTCACATAGAGGGGTTCGCAGGGGAAGCCTCGAAAGACAGTCGGCGTCTGCGTGATGGCGGCCACTCTTGTAGCATATTGTAAAGTTATATTTACCTAAAGCGACCAAAAGGGTGAATGGTGATCAGAACGGTGAACATAGTGAATGGTGATCAGTAACGAACATAAGGAGCCACCTATAAAGATATGGGTGAAAGTTATTGACGACAAAAAACCACAGCAAGGCACACTTATTGAGTAACGGTGTAATTCCTCTCGACCTGCTCAACGAACGACTGGCGTAGGCGATGGCAGATGGCAAGCTTGGCGTCATCGAAGCCCTTGAATAGCATGGCACCGAGACCCATGCTACTCGCGTCGGTGTGCACTTCTGTCGTGGCAGATGGGTTGAAATGGCGCAGTATGGGTCCAGACGAGAGAAGCAGCTTTAGTTCACGAAAGAAGGAATCACGCTCCGCTGTTTAGATAAAATGCTTATCATTGCACAGCAGTGAAGTCAATGCGCAGGCAGTATGAGTGCACAAATCGGTGGAAGTATGAACAGAGACCCAAGAAACTTCTTAGTTCACGTTGTGACTGCGGTTGTTCAGAATAGGTAACCGCAGCAACCTTCTGAGGTTCTGGGCGCACACCATGTTCGTCTACAAGATGACCAAGCACAAGTGCTTTTCGCTGAATGAAGTGACATCTCTTGGAGTTAAGGATAAGGGCAGCTAGTTCAACGCATTCTAAAACAACTTCAAATCGATGGTTGTGTGCATCGAACGTCCGCCCAAAAATTACGATGTCGCCGAGTTAACATAAACAAATTTCCCATTTCAGACCACGCAGTACTGTGCCCATAAACCTTTGAAATGTCACAGGGGCATTCCACAAACCAAATGGCATGACATTGAATTCAAACAAGCCATCTGGTGTGACAAAAGTGGTTTGCTTTTTGCGACGGAATGCATAGGTACCTGTCATTAGGCCGATCAGAGGTCCACAGATGAGAAGTAAGATGTCTAATGAGGACAGTCGGTAACATAATTCATACGGAGAAGCAGATACACATGCCTGTTTGTCACCGAATCCAGAAGTCAATATTCGACGCGAAACTACCAGCACCCATCTTTTTTCTTCACGAGATTGACCGGCGCAGCCCAGGGGCTAGAAGAGTCTTAAATGACGCCCTTGGCCAACATGTCTTCCGCTTGTTCGGTGATCACCTTGCGCTCCGATGCAGACACACAGTACGGTTTCTGGCTTAGAGGATGCGCGGACCCTGTGTCAATCCTGTGGTGAGTCCGAGTATTGGAAGCACGAACTTTAGCAGCGTCCTTGATGAAATAAAAAAAGAAGCATGCCTTCTGAGGACTCTGGCCAGGGCTTGACGCTTCTGAGAGAGCAGTGCCTAGTTATTCACGTTCAGAAACGGCGAAGAGTCTTCAGGCACATTAGTGCTAGTCTCACGCACACGTGATTCGTGCGAGGCGTTATTCCTTAAGGCCTCGATGTTGCGACTTGTATCCGCTTCGAACGAGGCAATTCGCATATCACTTCGAAGCACAACAGACTGGTTAGGGAAATTCGACACCCACAATATGCTTGTGCCACTGGCAACAGAAACAATACAGCGAGGTACGAGCACACTCTTTTTAGCTACGACTGAAGACAACAGCTCAGTAATAGCATTAAACTAATCGTTGTCGTAACTAGCAGCAGTAACCTGAACGCTGGCAACGAGCGGGGTGATATGACGGAATCTTCACAGGCAGTGAGGGCGTGCGAAGAAGTAGCAGGTTTGTTGCCAACAAAAGTAGAGATGAAAATCTCGCCGGTACCGCAATAAAGGGCGGCACCGCACTGTTGGAGGAATTCTAGGCTCAGAATCACAATAAGGGTTGGTTTAGCTGGCACTGTGAATTCTGCTTGATAGACGTCATCAGAGAAAGGTACGTTCGCGGTACACACGCAAAGAGGTCATAGCAACTCTACACTCACAGCACGAAATGTTCTCATATTATTCCACTTGAATTTTACCTTACAGCCTGCCTAATTGGGTTCTGAAATCTATGCGGATAGCGGAAACACTTTCCCCCGTGTCCACTGAAGCTGACGTAACATTATCCACAGAAACACAAATCTTGTTGTGACGCATGGTCGTTGGTAAAGGCGTAGCGGCGTGTAGCTGAAGTGCAGATGACTGGTGACCTTACGTCCATCGGTTGTGCTGCCTAGTTTCCCGTTGATGGTGACGTGGGACCTCGTAGAGAAGATGAGGACCGTCGGTAGCGTGAAGGTGGCGGCGTGAAGCTGCGCCCAAACGCCAGTGATTGCCTGCGGTAACTCACCCGATGGTTTGGTCGGCTGTCAAAGTCTGGTGGCCAGGGTGTCTTGTGAACGTGCTGATTGCTGCAGCCGTTGAATTTAAGCGGTCGCCCTTAGGGTGACCTCGTAAATAGGGTGATTTTGGGTGACTTTGCCGCACGACACCGATCGGGGCAGGATCGGGCAACAAGACCGCGGATGCCACACTGCAGCACATGGCCAGCAGAAGGATGGATGGCGTGGCCGTTCCACTCCTGAATCAAGATAGGTGGTCTGCGTGCGTAGTCTTCATACAAAGTGTAGTAAGGACGCATATTTTGGCTTGACCCTCGAAGACAAGGTGTACAGTTGTTGGCATCAAGGAAGGCGGTGTTGATAGTCATCGCACCGAAGCCGCTGGGAGGAAACAGGTCTCGAACATTAGGTGCCTCCCGAGAAGCCGCCTCACGTACTTCGAGCTCTCGGTGCAGTACTTGGCGAATTATTGACGCGAGATCCGATGGGTCTGGATGCACATCGACGCTGGTGACATTAGTGACATTAGGCAGGTGGCCGAACTTTGGAGTAATTTTCCGCGCTTTCAGCATTTCAAACGCACGGAAGTGCTTTATGACGTCGCTTTAACACTCTAAACTTTCCTTTGCGATGAGGAAGTGACAAACGTCCTACACACTCCCTTTTAGAAGATTACCAGCCTTGTCCTCTTCTGTCATCCCGGGATCCAGTGCCTTGCACAACTTTAGCACCTCCTCAATATACGTGGTGCCGGTTTCCCCGGGGACTTGACTTGCGCTCGTTGCACAAGAGTTCGCTCGGCGCGCTTCTTTTTAGCTACCGCCTCCCCGAAGCACTTCTTGATTTCGTCGACGAACTTCCGCCACATCATCAGGCATTCTTCATGGTTTTCAAACTGTATGGATGCGGTTCCCTTAAAAAAAAGTCACACATTGTTGTGCTGGTAGGTGACATCCCAGCCATTAAACCGACTTGCCAGTTGGTAGGAGCGGAGCCATGCGTCGACATCTTCCCAAGCTTGTCCAGCGAAGGTTGGGGGCTGGATGTAGGGCTCTTACGGAATGCAGTAAGCAGATGGCTCGTTCTCGTTTTTGTCGTGAGACGCCATCGCAGGTGGCTGACTAGCAAGTCGTGGACTTTGGCGAAGCTCCACGTATTGCGCCTCAGTGGTCGATGAGTCGTCGTTCGTCGGGGGCACCGTTATTTTAGCCAGCATGGCTCACCAAAACTGTTACGACGGAACGTGTTTACTGAAAAACGAATGGCGAAGGGTGACCGCGCTGACAACGATCTGATGCTGAGTCTGATGACCTCAGATGAATGGCCACCCACAGAGGTGGTGGGCCAAGAACCGGGCGGCCGGATACTTAAATGAAACTAAAATGAAATTAAAGCCAATCTGAAAAATTAGTTTAGAGATAAAATTGTCAATAAACTAAAAAATGTTTGCTGAGCAAGCGGTCAAACGATCTCTCGTTTCTGACAGACATCGCTACGAATTATAAACTTAAGATCTGAAAAGCACGGTAATCTTTTAGTTGCATTGATATATATTTCTGTGGCAGTAACCAAATTAAGTGCCACCAAGTGATAAAAGTACTGGTACATTTACTTGTATTCCTAGTTTATGAAAAGCAGCTACTAAAAATCTTTTTCTCTGATAAGAGTAACGACGACAGAATAAAAAAATGTTCAGGTGTTTCAATTATTTTTGCAAAAAAATGCACAGCGGTGACGCCATGAGTTGAGCTTTGTTAAGGTAATAATTTAGTTGTGGTACTGCAGACCGCAATCTAGTATAAATGGCGAGATAAACACCACTGTTTATTCCAGCAATACCTTAAATGCTCGAAATCTTTAAATTTATCTAAATTACCCATTCCCCATTACAAACAAGCATTTCGGAACCTTAGCCCTATCACGTAAGCCGTATCTGGCAAAACTGGATAGTGGGCTTACTCAGGGATACTGCTGCTAAAAAGTCCGCCATTTTGTTCAGATATAGTCCGCGTTGGCCTGCTACCCAAAGCAAATGCAGTTTTTTAAGTTTTTCGGTACTAAATGCCGAAACGTATTCATCAGCTCTGCATTTGCTGCCGCAGAAAGTGCATTACATACTGATAATGAATCTGTAATGATAACTGCTAATGATTCGCTTGAAGGCAGTTTGCGTAGGGAAAAAAGATATCCAATAATTCTGCAAATATTGAAGGGGTATTATCTGGGAGTCGAATCGAAAAGGACCAGTCTAAAGAATGAGAGAAGATGCCAACCCCAGCCTTTTCGTTTGACACAGACGCATCAGTTGCAATGATAATGCTTATCTCTTGGTGAGCCAGATAATCTATTAGCTGGTAATTTAAGTACCTATATGCCAATTGTTTCGCGTTATGCGGAAATATATCATCAAATTGTGTGCTAAACATTGACTTTAGGTTGTGTATTAGACTAATATGTTTCTTTTTTACATTCGGTTGCTGTAGCAGCGCTTGTGCAAATATTATTTGCGGGTTGTGTAGTCGTGACCAATGTGTTTCAAAAAATAAAGCTGGTTCTTGAATGAAAACGTAAAATGAGAGTCTTTGGTGTGAACTGTATATCTTTAAGAATGCTTGCACAATAAGAATTTTAAACCTATTTAGCAGAGAAGGTAGGTGAGCTTTCATATACAACACTTTATTTGCAGCAAACTTTTGTAGACCCAGACACAAACGCAACGCTTCTTTTTCCAGCTGTATAAGGGGTCTCATTTTATAAGCTCCGCCGCCAGAAAATAATACACATCCGAATTTCATGATGGGCCGCACGTAAAATTTATATATCATTATTAGCACATCTTTTCTTAAAACCGCTTTACGGTTTGCGAGCTTGCGTAGCCACGCATGGCCCGTGTTGCCTTGGAGTACACATCATCAATGTGGCTTCTCCAATTTAATGTGGCATTATATAGGATTCCCGAATATTTAAGGGAAATTGATGGTGGAATGATCTCATTCCTATATATTAACGGGGTGTTGTTAAGCTGCAGAAAAGAGAATGCAAAAAGTGCACTTTTCATTAGGTTCAGGGTCATATGTATGTTTTGAGCCATCTTTCTATCATATGGAGATAATATTGTAGACTCTGGTATAGAGAATGAAGGTCGGTATTACTTGCAAAGAAAGCAATATCATCCGCGTACACATGTAACTGAACATCCTTAGTTGATGGAATGGAGCTTAAGAACATGCTAAATAAAACTGGCGACAGGACAGCCCCTGTGGTGCGCCACGTGTCTGCTTATATCTATTCGATGAGTACCTATCTTTAAACCAGTAATATTCTCTCCCCCTTAAAAACGCCGACACCCACGCAGTGATGTAGTTGGGAAAGTGGTGATATTCCATCTGCTCTAATAAAATTTAATGCTCAACCTTATTGTTCATTTTATCTATATCTAGAGTAACTAATGCACAGTATTGGCACCGACGCCGAGCCAGTTGTATTTGGCACTCTAAATCAACATGCACACACCATATTCAGCAACCAAATCTAAAACCAATTTGACTAGGGTTTAATATTGCGTTATTATTAATATATTTTATACCTGGGCATTCAAAACTATTTCAATTAGCTTTACAAGATTTGAAGTGAGTGGTATTGGCCTTACATTGACTAAAGCAAATCCTTTTTCCTGCTTTTTTTAAAAGTGGAATCACTTTAGGCAGCTTCCATCCCGCTGGTATCCAAGCTTTTGTCGTAGAAAAAGTCACCAGATTAATTACCTCAGTTTTAGAAATCTTGAATATTACTTTTATTGTTGCATTTGTTACACCATCTGGTCCAGGTGCTGAAGGAGATAAGTGCCTCATTATCTCTGCCAGCTCATCTAAAGTGACCTTCTCAAAATCCTCGCCCGCCATTGGGTTCACAATCTGCAGTGGTATACTTGACATAAATCTCTCTTGGTGCCCTTTCGCAATATTTTCTACTAAATCAGAGAGTTCACGGGGGAAAACGTGAAAGAGTCAATATTTTCAGTGGGTGTTAGGTCTTTTGCGATCTTAAAAATCTTTGTTTTTAGCACTAGAAGGATAGTCATATTGTTTCATTTTATAGCCATATTTTGCTGTCCTTGCTGTGTGTTTCAAGTCTGCTGCTGCGAATTTAAAATTATACCAATTTTTTTAATGTTCGTTGACCAGCAGTTGTTTCCATGCAGCTTTCCGTTTTCTATAGCTTTTCATGCATTCTTCAGTCCACCATGGACTAAAATTACCTCTTGTGGCCGAGTTTAATTTAAAATTTGCGTCTTTTACTGATATGTTAACGCTGCACCCAGACTCATAGCCCTGATGTCATCTTGCATGTCTTTGCGGCCATCAAATGTAGCCCTCCAGTCTTTTTTAATTTTCTACAGTTGAGGAATAAGCCGGCCTTTTTGGCGGCAAGTATTCTTGGAAAGTTGGGTACAAACTAATAGACAAGTGGTCACTCTTGGTAGCACAATCTAAAGCTTGCCACGAACATATATTTAACGATCTACTTGCAAAAACAGACCATTTCGTTCTCTTTTTCCTTCCTTCACACGCTGCAGCTTCAGCGTAACAATACATTTGATGTTCTTCGGCCAGAAAATTCCTTTCAGAGAGCCTGCAGTCTTCATTCCTAAGTATTCATCAATGAATTGCCGAGGCCCGTAAGTCGTGCACCTCATGCAAAGCCCGTGCTTCAGTGAACAACTCCACTCCTGCGTCTGCGCTGGCCTACTCCACTTTTTTTTCCGTACTAAGTCCACATTTCATTTCTGCAACATATTCGTCTGGTTACCTTCTCTTCTTGTTCTATTCTTTCTTCAAATCTATAACCTTATTGTTGTTGTTAAACTTACTGATAAGGCTCCGTTTTTTTGGGTAAAACATAAAGCATTTCTATAACAATGACAATTGAAATTCTTCACAGTTTGTAATATTGCGGTTAACTGCAATTTTGACTGCCAAATAACGCTGTTTTGCCCGTTACCAACGATGGTTATTGAGAAATCAGCCGGTTCAACTAACATAATGCCTGCCTCGTATTAGCACTATTTGTGATTGCACACTCAAAGCGGCAAAAACAGTGCTGACAACTCTCTTTGCGGGTGTAAATGGTTTTCTTATATTTACCTTTTTCCGGCAGTGCTGGAAACTCGCAGCGGTGCATAGGAGGCACACTTTCTCGACAGAGAGCTGATACTCTGGCTGATCGAAAGTGAAGAAGTTCCATTACAAGAGTATAGTCACGCTTCCAAAAAAGAGCGCAGACACTTTCTGTTGGAATTCCGCTGCTCTGTCACAGAATTCTACAATCTAACCGGGGCAAAAGCACATCAACTTATTCCAAAAGTAGAACCACGTTTGCTGCTAATAGTAATATTGTCACTTAGTTGCGGCAAGAAAGACGATGACAGTTGTGCATGTACCATCAAGGACTACTAAATGGACGAAAAAGAAGAACTTGCTTGTGCTTTCTATTAAAGAGCTAGCCCTACTTACGGTGCACACTTTCTTACGATTGTACGAAACACTGTCTAAACATACTCAAATTATTTTAATCTCCAATCCCGATATATTTTTCTCTGAGCACTGGCCTAGAATCCGCAAGCCACAAATCATATTTGCACAAACATTACTCGACTCCCTGAATGTGCAAATTCATGACGTGCGTCTTTTGACCATAGTTTAGCGGCGCATCACGCAGCGAAGCAGGGCGTTCGTGTCAGCTCGTGGAACCCAGAAAGGCGACACTGGCGACTTCACAAATTGGACCCGGAAATGAGGTTCCGCATTCTCCCTACATTGAAACGGTAACTCACAGGTATGATTCACCGCATTTGTTAGGTGTGACGTACACCAGACGTTACGCACATATCATCGGTCGCAGTGACACCAGTCCTAATTGTTAACACTGTAATGCACCAGAAACACTTGAGTACATATCTTGTGTCTGCCCATCATACGCACGTAAACGACAAACACTGATTTCTTCTACTGAACGATATGGCAGTAGGTTATTAACTGATGAGACCGTGTTGGGCCCTTGGCCAGACAGCAACAGTGCCATTGTGGTCATAAGAGCGCATATAGCCTTTTTGGAAGCAACTAGTATAAACAAACACGGGTATAAAATTTGTCTAAGCTTGAAAGAACATACTCACCTCTCTATCTCACCACCATCATACATTAATCTTTATGTTCTCCTTTCTCCTCCCCCAGTGCAGAGTAGCAGGCTAGAGCAAACTATCGCTCAGGCCGACCTCCCTGCCTTTCTGTAAATGAACCTATCTCTCTCTCCCTTTCTCTTGACAATGGAACCTAAATTCACAGACATTATCTACCACAATATTTTTTAGAACCACGCGAAATTCTTACTTACGTCACGGAAATATAAAAAGACTAATACAAGAACATCTAAATATTCTGCCGACGAATGTGGTTATTGCAACGGATGCATCACAAACTGAGGGAAAAGCTGGCATAAGAATATTCTGCCCTCAACTTGATTCGTCTTTTTCGTTACGACTGCCAGATTTTATCGCAGTTGTTGTATCTAAATTTATGGCCATATTAATAGCTCTCCAAAAGTTACCCAGTTCAATTACAGTAGTAACAATCATCACTGACTCATTATCTGTGTGTCCTCCTCTCCGTATCTGGTGAAACGCCTCTTCTAAAGCTTTTTAGAATACTATTTCCCATGCACCTCCAAC
Source organism: Rhipicephalus microplus (assembly GCF_013339725.1). Taxonomy (NCBI): domain Eukaryota; kingdom Metazoa; phylum Arthropoda; class Arachnida; order Ixodida; family Ixodidae; genus Rhipicephalus; species Rhipicephalus microplus. The sequence continues at coordinate 39,812,709 of NC_051165.1, read as the reverse complement.
GTCTTCACTTAAGTTGGGTACAAAAGCTCTGATTCTTAAGCAAAGGCGTTGATTTTGATGCCAATCATTCCGGTTTTCCCACAGACAACAACATTACAATTGCACGATTCTGCACCTTAACTTTCAAAAAATGCTTATCAGACCCCGTCTTGACAGCTTTTCCAGAATACAAGCACTTTTTATTTCCCTGAAGTGAGTTATCACGGTCGAGAATAATTGAAGTGGCCATAACCATACTTCGCTGCTGGGTTATATCCCTCAACTTTTACCTGCATAGAGCATGTCAAGCGTTGTCTCCTGTGTGTATCTTTTTAAGGAGGAGGAAACAATCAGTCATTACTTTCTATCCTGTCGCCGCTATAAGTCATTGAGAAAAAAATTCATACCATCACCTCTTCAGAACTTGGGTCTGGAAATATCTGTATCAGTTTTTCTATCAATCGGCGCCTCTACTCTGAGTTACTGTCACAGTGATATTTACTACGAAATAGAGGAATTTATCAGTCAGACTAAAAGAATATAAAGCTGAATTCTTCATTAATTGAAACGTTTAAATAATATATTCAGTATTTTTTTTGTTTTTAAACCTTTTCCTAGCTTATACGAGTAGTATTGCGAAGAAGAAAAAAACAAATTCACACAGAACTCGGTCAATCCCCTGCATTGGGTAAAAGCCGTGAGATGAGAAGCCGGAGAAGAAGAAGTAGAAGAAGAAGAAAGAAGAAGAAGAAGAAGAAGAAGTAGAAGAAGAAGAAGAAGAAGAAGAAGACGAGGAAGAAGAAGAAGACGAGGAAGATGAAGAAGAAAAAGAAGAAGAAGAAGAAGAAGAAGAAGAAGAAGAAGAAGAAGAAGAAGAAGAAGAAGAAGAAGAAGAAGAAGAAGAAGAAGAAGAAGAAGAAGAAGAAGAAGAAGAAGAAGAAGAAGACCGACTTACTTCTGGTATCTTGGTCTTTTTGTTAGGACCTCCGTTTGACGTCTTGACACTTGAGGAAGTGCTGAGTAGAAGGAATGCAGAGCGCCCGAAGTTCCTCATGCAGTATTTCGCTAATCATTTGTCGTAGGGAACTTTTGCAGACGGCAGTGTTCTGATTGATTTATTGATTGTTATGGGATGTTTAACGTTCCAAAACCACCATTTTATTGTGAGAAATGGCGCTGTGAAGAGCTCTGAAAATTTTGACCCTCTAGAGTTCTTTAACCTGCACCCAAATATGAGCACACGGCAGTGTTCTGAGCTGCATCACATACTGCCGTGTTGTTCAGCATGTGGTCAATTTATCGGCATTTTTTTGCAGTGCGCACTTGATGACAGTCGCCTCTCTTATGAATCCTTCTACTGTTGTAGGTATATTTCATACGAGGCCAGCGAACACTGGTTAGGTTGCGCACCTTTTTCGCCACGGGCATGCCAGTGTCAGCTTGTCGAAAAAGGCGGGTCATACCCTTTGCGTACACTGCGGCTCTTTCATTAGGTATTTGCAAGTGGGCCTCGATCAGTTGCTGTGCATGATCCTGTTGGTTCGAGTTCAAGAATGTGTCGAGAAGCTTCCGAAGGCAATGTTCCCAAGATAGGAAAGTAGCGTCGTGGTTCACATAGCACGTGCGAGCGCTATTTTCCAGTGTGAAATATGCATAGCCTAGTTTCTACTGTTCGCTCCAGTGGTTGAATAAAACGACCTGTTTTAACTGTTCGAACCAGTCCTCGGCATCCTCATACACTTCCCCACTGAGAAATGCAGGTACGCGAGGATGTTCAAGTGTCACCTGGGAGGCAAGAGCGGTGTGCGATGGAAGGATAACCGTGGCTGTGGTGAGAGCTGCCATGCTGGTAAGAGGCAGAACAAGTGCGGACTCCAGACTCAGGCCTAGTAGGTGCCTACTCAATCGGTGCACCGGAGTCATGACGAGGGGCTGAGTCTCTGGACTAGGTGAACCAAGACTGTCCTGCATCAGATTGTAGGCTCCAGCACCTGCACCAATGTCACAACGTCGAAACAGAGGTCTTGCCGCAGATATAGAGATACCAAAACCAGTTCCGTCTCTTTAATAGAACGCGCAAGCGAGTTCTTTTACGTCCATTTCATAGTACTTCACGGCACATGCAAAACTACCAACGTCTTTTTTGCAACAAGCACGTGACATTACATCTGTTGTTAAAGTCACGAAACCACCTTATGATTATCAGAGGCGGCGTAGTGGATGGCTGCAGGAAATATCGGCCAGGTGGTGTTTTTTTCAAAATGCTCCTGTATATCTAAGCACACAGACCTCATGCCACTCTTTCTCCATTAAAAGTGGGGCCACCGCAGCCGCGATTCGATCCTACCCTACCACCTGCGAATACTCTTTTTGCTAAATATTACGTTAAAAATCTTCGAAATCTACGTCCGACATTTTCTACAATCTAGCAGAAATCCTGTACTTTACCATGGAATGCTCGAAGCTTACCTTACATATACAGGAGCGACATAGACACACACATTGTAATCGTACACATCAAAACACCACTGAAGATATACATATACATTGAACGTATACATATACCCGCAATGGACATCCAGACTTACAGCAACCAGTAAGTCGCCACGGGGTCGGGATGCGGCCGCAGCGAGAGGCGGCTTTTTTTAAATGAAACAGTTTATTAGGCCGAACTTCTGGCCGAGAAGGGCAAAGTGAGATCACACCTGGCACTGACAGCGGCGAACAGAGAGCCGGCCGTCGTTCTACTGACAAGTGATGACGCGTGTCAGAATTTTTACATGTCACGTCAAATACTACAGCGTTATTGCTAGCGGCCACATAATGCCCCCGACACAGCCACTCACCATCCTCTCCTGTTTCGCTTTCTTGCTTTCACCCACCGCCTTTCACCCACCGCAGAGGAGAGAGATTTCTTTAGGTGGTGCCTCGCAACGCGAATTGGCTGAAATTTTTTCCGTTTCGTTCTGAAAAAACCCGTCGGTGTTTACTAGGTTTACGGTCACACCAGCCCTAGAAAAGACTTTGTGTTTTGAAATATGGCGTCTCCAATTTTGGCGCTATGCGGGACCAATAGTGACACGTCGCTGCGACGCTGGTACATGCTCTGCCTCTAAGTGATTAAAGCCCCTGGTGGAATAAAAGTAACTCCATCAAGTTAGCAACTTGCTCATGGCTTGGAAAACATGCAAGCTGCGAAAAGAACTGCTGTAGTATTTCTATTTCGGCAAACTCAAACTGATATCACTAACGTTTAATATTAAAACTCGTTTCAAAACACCACTTTTCTGTCATTTTGCCATGAACTTGGTGATGTTATTTAGTGGCTTGCCTACTTCGGGAACATTTAGCTTGACTTCTGGCTACGATTCAATTCTACCAAACGGCAACTTTGAACACAGGCCTCAAAAATTTAGCTTCGAATAAAGTGCTACTGGGCTCGAATTTGCGCCTTTAAAGTCAGTAGCACCGTGACCAGGGGCCCACACTGGCGACCAATCACACCAAATATTTTGCACAGAAACTAATCGGAGCTGTTTCGATCAAATAGAAAAAAATGCCTCCTGTTCTCAAATACCGTCATCATCATTATCATCATCATCATCATCGTCGTCGTCGTCATAATAATCATCATCATAATGAATACCATCATCAGCCTGACTACGCCCACTGCAGGGCAAAAGCCTCTCCCATGATCCGCCAATCTACCCGGTCTTGCGCTTTCTGTTGCCACGTTAGGTATACCCACAAACTTCTTATTCTCATCGGCCCACATAACTCTCTGTCTCTACTTCTTGCATTGGCTTTATCTGGGAATCTAACCAGTTACCCTTAACGACCATCCGTTATCCTGCCTACGTGCTACGTGTCCGGTTCATGTTCATTTCTTTTTCTCGATTTCAACTTTGGTATTCTTAACCTTGGTTTGTTTCCTGAGCCGCTCTGCTCTCTTCTTGTCTCTCAGTAAGGTTACACCTATCAATTTACTCTCAATCGCTCGCTGCGTCGTCCTCGATTTAAGCTGAGCCCTAATTTTAAGCCTCAAGGTTTCTGCTTTGTAGGTAAGTACTGGCTAGATGCAACTGTTATACCTTTCTCTTGAGAGATAGTGGCAATATACCAGTCATGATTTGAGAATGCTTGCCAAATATGCTCTACCTCATTGTTATTCTTCTAGTTACTTTAATCTCGTGGTTCAACTCCTTGGTTATTACCTGTCTTAAGCAGACATATTCCTTTAGTAGTTCCAGCGCCCCTCTACGTATAACAAAGTGCTGCTTTCTGCCGAGATAATTGCACATTACATTTTTTTTGTGCATTATTATTGTCGGACCTACTTTTTTGCTTTCTGTGTCCAGTTCAGTAATCATGAACTTTAATTTGTTCCCTGAGTTACTCATCCCGGCATCGTCATCAGTGAATTGCAGGTTACTAAGGTACTCTCCATTAACTCTTATTCCGAACTCCTCCCAACCTAGAACCCTAAATACCTCACGTAAGCACGCAGTGAATAGTATTGGAGTGATCGTGTCTCCCTGCCCTACACCCTTCAATGTTAGTATTCTTTCGCTTTCTTAATGGAGAAATATGGTGGCTGTGGATCCTCTGTGGATTTCTTCCGAAATGTTTATGTAGGGCTCTGCGACACCCTGGTTACGTAGTGCTTGCATTACTGTTCATGTCTCGACTGAGTCAAACGCCTTCTCGTAACCTATAAACGTAATGTATAAGGGTTGCTTGTATTTAGCGCATTTCCCTATTACCTGATTGATAGTATGAATATGGGCTATTGTAGAGTAGCTGGCACGAAGCCTTGCTTGGTCTTTTGGCTGATTGAACTGTAATATTGTCTTAATTCTATTAGCTAGTCTTTTTGTAAATAGTTTGTAGAGAACGTAGAGTAAGCTGATCGGCCTGTTATTTTTCAAGTTCTTGATGCCTTCTTTCTCATGGATTAAGATGATGTTGGCGTTATTTCAAGATTCTGGTACCAGTCCCGTCAAGAGACACTTTGTATATAAGGTGGCTAATTTTTCTAATAATTTGTGCACCATTTTTCAGGAGGTCTATTGTTACTTTATACTCACCAGCGACTTTGCCTGTTTGCAATCTTTCTGGGGCTTTCCTAACCTCCTATGTCGTTACTGGAGGGATGTCGCAGTCTCTTGGACTATTATAGTTTCTCCCAATACCATTCTTGTTCTTTTCGCTTCTGTACAGCGAATCGTTTCTGATTTTTTCTGAAGTAAAACTCTGGAGTCCTGTATTTTTGCCTCTCACCCCTAGTTGAGAATTGGCTGCTTGCGTATAAGTTTTTGCCTTTGTTTTCTTATATCTTGGTGCACACGAGCTCTTGCCATTTTATCATCACTGCATCTAATCTTGCCAACTACTTCTGCATCCTGTACATTGCCTGAGTGTGTACACAGAATGAAGTCAATTTCATATTGTGTTTCGGCATTAGCACTTTGCCGCGTCCGCTTACGGTTTGCCTGTGTCCTGAAGAAGGTATTCATATTCCGTAAATTCTTACGTTCTCCGAACTCTACTAATAACTCACCTCCGGCATTTCTAGAGCCGATGCCATATTGCCCCACTGCATGGTCTCCGGCCTGTTTCTTGCCTACTTTGGCATTAAAAACGCCCATCAGAATAGTACACTGTGTCTTTATTAATGGCTGACTCTAGGTCTTCATAGAAGTGTTAGACCAAATGATCTTCATGGCTCTCAAATACCACAACATAGCTTATATGCGGAAAAGTTATCATGTATCGGTCCTCATTTTTTGTGTTCACTTTCACAGGTTCCGCAACAAAAGTTAAGGTACGCAAGTAGTGATTGCACTAATGATATCAAGTGTTTGCGGAGTGCCAATACTGACGTCACATTAGGATCGTGACAAGAGGATAATTTTTGCATAATCGTTCCGAGGTCGTGGGGCGCTGTCGATAAGATACATTATTAGTCAAGTATGTCATTAAATAAATATATAAGATGGCCTTCTTAGTAACAGAACGCATGCAAGATCTTGTTGTACAACAGCTCCTTAGCTCAATTCGTTTTGTATACAGGCACACCAGTAAGTGGCGGAACCGCGGAAGGCACGGCTCGTGTGGTGCACACCATCGAAGAGGCCACTACAATTCAGGTAACCGCATTATCATGCTTTTATCGAGACACTGAGAATCACTGCCTGAATAAATAGTTTTTATATGTTTAGTTTGAGCAATACAAAGTTTGCGGAAAGCCGTGTGGTCGTGAACAGACGTGGTCGCTTGTGCTCTTCAAAAAATGCTGTTTTCACACGCAGAAAGGAGACGTGCTTGTGGCGTATTGCACCGACATCGCCTGGAGCCCTTTCTTTCCTCTCTTGTCCGGAGTGGTCACTGAGCTTGGAGGACTTATCTCGCATGGTAAGCATCGCAGAGAGCTAAACTGCTGTCAAGTAGCATCATTCAGAAGTTCGTCAGCTTGAACAGCTTGAACACAGAGTTACCCAATGCGGTCGTATTCGTGTTTTACATCCAGAAGACTGCATTTTAAAAGAAACAGTAGACTTTCCTACGAGGGACTTCATGCAGGTCTTCAGATTTGCGCCATCGTAGTGGGACTATACGTAGTGTAAGCTACACTGGCCATAGGTGAACACTTTTGCGTTGCTTATGGTGTGTACATCTGTGCAAGCACCACAGGCAGTCACCCGCCGCACAGGTGGGTAAACTTGTGGTGATGTTCTGAGAGTGGGTGGCCACAGTCGCATTCGCCATTATTTTTCCCTTAAGAAAAGCTTTGTAGCTATGTATTGACTTACTACTAACGAGATCGTCGGGTCACTAACTAGTTTGTTTTAGTCGGAGCGCTAGCATTTTATTCCGACAACTCTGCCCGCAACTCGAATTTATATATTATAAAATAACTGATAATAGATCAGCCGACCAGTGTGTGATTGGTCAAGAACCACAGCATTTTCTGGCTGGCAGGCGGTAGGTGCGAATCGGATTGGTGTCATATAAGGTGACGTCATAGTCATCCTGTTCACACGCTACCTTTACGAAACAGGCGTGTCACTTGGCGGGCTGTGGTCGTGTGGCCCCGGTTGAATGTTAATTAAAAATGCTCGCCCAACATGGGGAGTGAGTCTTCCCGGTAGAGGTCAGGACTCGTCCATGCTGCCTGGCCTCGCGGGTGAGGAGAAAAGGCAGCAGATGAACGATAAAATCATCGTCTGTTGTCGGGTGGCCCCAGCCCACTTCCCCATTAATGTTTCTCTAAAGGAAAGCTTTGCAGCTATATATTGATTTAGAGCCATCGCGGCCACCTGGTCACAAGCTTTTTTTATCAGAGCACTCCTATATTATGCGAGATGTCTGTGCACAACTCGACTCTATATAATATACCGAAACTACTTCTACATCACCCGACCGCTGGGTGGGTGGTCAAGAACCACAGCATTCTCTGGTCGCCGGATGGCAGGTTCGAATCCAAGTGCGGTCACCGGAGGTGATATAACCATCATGCTGTTCACGCAAAGGCTCAACGAAGCAAGCCTTTTGCAGGGCGGGCTGTGGTCGTATGACCCCAGTTGGGTCTCGTTGAAGAATCTTCGTCCAACATAGGATGTGAGTCATCCCGGTTGGTGTCATGACTCGCTCGTGCTGCCTGTCCTCGCGGGCGAGGAGAAAATCCTGCTTATGACAGAGGGAATGATCATGTGTCATGACTCTCTCGTGCTGCCTGGCCTCACGGGCGAGGAGAAAATCCTGCTTATGACAGAGGGAATGATCATGTGAGGACAAGTTCCCACGGTCCACTTCCCCGTTATTCTTCCCTTAAGGAAAGTTTTGTAGGTAATTATTGATTTACACCCAACGAAGCCATCGGATTACACGCTTTTTTCGTCAGAGCATTCACATTTTACTCTCACCACGCTGCCCGCAACTCGAATGAATACTGATACACACAAGAGCGATTCGCCCGACCACAATCTAAAACCAACACTGTCTTCATCGTCCTCTTTCTCTGGACTACTCCTCACACGCTAGCGACTTCGTCGGTATGGTCCACTACATTCGCCGTCCTCTCTATTGAAGTCTGAGTGGGAAGACAAAAAGGCGTGAATACAGAAATCACGTGGCACATAAAGTTTCATGTTGGTTGCATGGGCGGGAAAAACTTGGTTTCTGCTTTTGTGCCCAGTTCGGGAATGACTTCCAGGCAGAAAGTAACAGGGCTTAGGGATCCCACTGTTCTAAATGGGCCGGAAAATTGGGGAAGAAACTTCTGGCGATGCTGCGGAGCGCGCTGGGTGCGTCGAACCAGCACGAGGTCTCATGGTTTCGAAGTGGTGTAGTTCTCGTCGGAAGGCGAGGGGAATTTCATCTGGTGATGCGTTATGACCAAGTGTGCTTTAAAGCGAGCTTTTCGAAGTAGCTTCGAAGTTTTGGTGTCATCCAGATGGTTGCGCACCATTGTGTTAAACCAAAGAACCTCTCTTGCGGAAGCCTTTGCGTACTTCCATAAACAAGCTTGAACGGTGACTCCCATGTGATTTCCTGCTGTGACGTATTGAGGGCGAAGACAGCTGCGACAACGTATTCTTCCTAATCGTTATGATTTGGACTCATGTAAGAAGACAAAACCTTCCTTATGGTACGATTTGTACGTTCCACCAGGCCATTTCTTTGGGGGAGCTGAGGAGTGGCCATGTCATGTCGAATTCGATGGCCATTCAGTAGGTTTCTGATCGCGCGTTACGAGAAGGCCGTGCAGTGGTCATTGATGAGCAAGCGTGGCTTGCCGTGTCAAAAAACGACGCACTCGTTGATGTACGTGAGAACGTGCTGCGTCGAAGAGTTAGGAGTGGCCCTTTCTTCGGTCCACTTCGTGAGTCAATCCATAGCGACATTGAGAAATTTGTTGCCGCGCGATGTATGTGGAAACGGTCCCATATCATCAACTCCCACGATCTCAAATTGTGTTTCCGGAGGGGCTAAGTGGCATGAGGACTGATTTGGGATTCATGACAGCCTTCCGTGCTTTACACACCATGCACAACAAAAGCAGCATGCGCCGCCACCAAGACCTCTCTTGGATGCGTGCCAGCGTCTTGTGCAGCCTGAAGGGACCGGCAGTTCGGGCGTCGTGGCGCATGAAAGCACCAATTGTCACACGGCTACTGGCACAAGAGGCCCGCATGAGCCATTTCGATAATTTCGGTGATACATGATTCCCACTCGGATGACATACGAAGCAGAAAGACTGTCTTGACGACGCTTGGGACTGCGTACTTACCCGGATAGTCACCGGGTTATATCAATGATTTTGGCATCTTGTAGCTGTGTAGTTCGTAAATTAAGCATCAGGCACTGCAGTGACCGGAGAAATGTCACTGAAATTTGTCGGGTCGCGATATAGGTTGTCAGTGTCTTGATAGCGAGCACCGCTGCAATAAACAATAGAAAAATTGTAATCTTGAGTTTGAGAGCCCACCTGGTGAAATTATCATTGAGATGTTTTTTGTTTGGAGCCAGCGAAGGGCAAAGTTGTGGCAACGACCGTGAAGATTTTACCATAAACGTATGGACAAAATTTTTTGACTCCCCAAACTACCACCAAGCACTCAAGTTCAGAAGCGTGGTATCGGCTCCGTGGTTCACTGAGCCGTCGAGTTGCATAAGCGACCGGCCTCTCCTGCCCTTTCTTGTTAGCTTGCAAGAATACATCTTCGAGATCAAGACCACTAGCATCAGCGTGTAGAATCCTAGGGCCATTCTCGTCATAGTGTGCAAGCGTCGTTGGTGCTTTAAGGGCAGTCTTGAGGTCGCAGAAGGCAGCTTCTTGGTTCCGACATCATTTACAGCAAACTTCTTTCTTAAGTAGCACGTTAAGTGGTGCGACGCGAGAAATGAAGTCAGGGACAAAACGTCTTAAATGTGAGGCAAAGCTCAAAAAACGTTTGAGCTTTTTAGTCGTGGTGGGAGGCGGAATACAGCAATAGCGTGGAGCTTCGTGAGATCAGTGGTGACGCCTAGGGTGCTGAGTACGTGCCCCAAGTAGGTACCTTCTGAGAAGCAAAACAAGCAGTTGGAAGGCCTAAAGAACAGCCGAGGGTCTCGGAGAGCACGCAAGACCATTTTCAAATGCCTGCGGTGTACGGGAAACGCGGGTCCGCAGACTATGATGTCGACTAAATAAACCAATGCCCTCGACTACTTGAGATGCCTAAGAACCGGTCCATTAATTCCGGAATTGTAGCAAAGCATTGAAAAGACAAATGGCAGGCGGTTAATCTTGTAGAGGCCATCAGAACTTTTAAAAGTGGTCTTCTCAGCGTCATTTGAAACGAGTCCTACCTGCCAATAGCCAGAAACAAGATCCTCTGTAGTAAAAAAACGGGCACTATGCAGGTGGTCAAGGGCATCGTCAAGGCGTGGGAGCAGGTACTCGTCGAGCTTGGTGACGCTGTTTAGCCGTCGATAGTCCACACAGAAATGAATCAAGCCTTCTTTCTTCATGACAAGGACTACGGGGGACGTCCAGATACTAAATGAGCCCGATATGATACAACGCTTAAGCTTGTCATCCATTTGCTTGGCAAATTGTGGCACGTTCTGAAGCAGAGACTCGACGCGGCTGATGTCTAACAGGAACTTCAGAGCCGGTGTCAGTTCTTTGCTGCGCCAACATAGCGTGGCCCAGCTCATTGATTGGCATGCCTACGCAGCCATTGAATTTTCTTTGAAGTGCTTGAATTCGGTCTTTCTGTGGCGGACTTAAGTTGGGGCCAAAGTTGAATTCGCTCCCGTTTATGGGGGAAGCAGTTGATGGTGAAAGCGCTGCGGGCTGTGCTACTGCTACGACGCACGGTGTTTAGAGGCCTGTACAGTTGCGAAGAACAGTGCCTACGGCACACGCAGGTTACTGTCAGAAAGGTTCAAGACAAGCGCTACAAAGGTTTTGCCAGAACAGTAATGAAAGATCCTAAGCAATGCAAATTCACCTACAGGCTGGAAACAAATGGCGCTATCTACAAGAATGCCCGCTTCGACAGAGGCCTAGGAATGGCTGTAAACGGCAACCCACGCAGCAGACGACAAGGGTTTGGTGACGAAGGCTGTTGCAATCACAGGATGCACAAGCGGGTACTATTTTCAATTCTAATTTGGTTGTTTCTGTGTGTGCCTTTGGCCGTACACGTGCTCGTTGTTAGAGTACCGACTTGCGTAGAAAATTTAGTAATCAGGCTTTTCATTATGCGGTAGTTGTCAGCGAGCACGGAACGCACTTTGTCAACAATGCTTTAAATGACACGACGCATCGAAAAATACGACTGCCAAGGGCAAGCTTTATCGTAAACTTCAATACATGCTCGGGTCATTGTAAGCAGTAGATTTCAGTTCAATTGTGCGTGAATTGCCGCTAAACTGTAAGCTACCACCAAACTCTGCACACCAACCACAGCCTAAGATGAATGGCACACACAGGTTTGGTGCATCAAAGAACCGCTGTTTCGCTGTCTCGCCAAGCGCACACACAATCAGGCGCACATCGCCGAGGCTAGGTAGATAGGTCAGCCAAGACGAGATGGGGTCGATGGCTTGCACAGGGGTCACTGAAAATCTACCAGGTAAGAAACTCATCGCGACAAAACTGAAGGCAGTAAATGTGTCCCCTAATGCTTAAAAGTTCTGTGGTGGTTATGCTGCCCTTGACGTGGTGCCAAAATGCTGCCCTTGACGTGGTGCCATCGACGGTAGGTGGGGAAAGTATTGGTCTGAAAAACAGAGGCTGAGTCGACAGAGGAACCTAGACCAATGCAGACATGTGTTGCTGGAGGCTACACTGCTTCTCAACGACATAAAGCCGCGAAGCTAGGTCCGCGACGACATCCGCCGTCGGGGCACGTTGGGTGGCGGTGGCCTCAAGAGAGTGCAAGCGGGTAGCAATGCGAGTTCCGAAATCTTGCTTAAGGGCTTTTCTGTGGGCCTCACCTTAACCGAAGTTTTCAGGCGATCCGGTTTAGCTAAACTGGCACCAGCGCTTGACTGTTGAGGGTGATTTGGCGTACACTGGGCATCAAGCTCCAACAGAATAGGCTGATTGGGCGCTGGTGGCGGCAAGTTTGATGAGGGCCGTGTTCGCGTGGCCTCTCCCAAGCTTTCGGGCGTAGTCGGGAGAGGAGGTACCAGGGCCGTCGACGACGTGTCGTCTTCCATAGAGTGCCTCTATGAAGTGCCGACTGTTGCTATCATCGCAGCAGCCATAAATATTGTAAACATGGGTTAACGTTGTGACTACTGTCACCAAAAGTTACGCAGAAAAGCGACTCCCCCACCACAGTTCAAAACCAACACTTTCTTCATCGTCTTCTTTTGCTGAACTACTCACGCGCTAGCCCCTCCGTCGATATGATCTAGGACAATAGACATCACCCAAGCAGTGGGTGAGCGGTAAAGAACCACTGCATTCAGCGTCGGGATGCAGCAGGTTCGAATGCCAGTAGTGTCGTAGCAGGTGACGTCATAGTCATTCTGTTTACCGCCTAAACGAAGGTATCTTGTCACTGTGTTGACTGTGGTGGTGTGGCCCCGCTTGGAAGTAGATTGAAGAAACTTCGTCCAACACGGGATGTGACTCGTCCTTGTCGGGGTCACGACTCGCCCAAGCTGCCTGACCATGCTGCCTTGCTGTCTTGCCTACGGAACTGCGCCCGTAAGTTTTCCCCTCGCCGTGTGCTGTTGGGACGCAACATTGGAGAAATTGATCGGCGACGATGAGAAGGCGAACAGCTTGATCCGTATGGTTGGCGACCGGGACGTACGTCCGGTGGTGGATCGGCAGGAACGGTATATCGCGGCTGAGTGGGAATGAAGTGCGAGTCCCCTCCAATGTCACGTGAAGGGAGGCTGCTATGGCGGCAGTGACGAGCTATGTGGCCTGGGATGCCACATGAAAAACATATTGGCCGATTATGCGGAGTGCGCCATTGGCTGACAGTGGGGGCACTGTTCGCTGAATAAGGTACCGTAAACGGCCGTGCAGGGGGTGACGTCATATAAGTGTTCCGAGTTTCGTATACGGCAGGAGACAGGACGGTCAACGGGTGGGCAGGTGACGTTGACGAATAAACGTTGCGAGTACCTTCGTAGATAGCCGGAGACGATAGAACACGTGGCCAACCAACAGCGGCTGCATATGAATAGTGGAGCGGTAACAGATGGTGGAGCCGGAATTGGCGGCAACGCTCTGGCAACTTGCTATTCAATGACCTGGCGAAGCCGAGGCCACAAGGGTGCCATCCGCTCGGTAGTAGTTGTGATTATAGATAGCAGCCGGGCGATCTCCTCGCGTATGAATTGCTTTATGAGTGACATCAAAGCAGAGTGGTCGGCGGTGTTATGGCGATAGTCGAGAGATGAGAGGTCTGTGGTGTCTTTAGCTGCACAACGTGTGGAAGCACGCTGCCTACGCCGCTCATTTTAGCTTTGGCAGAACTTGATTGATAGATTGATTTGTGGGGTTTAACGTCCTAAAACCCCCATATGAATATGAAAGACGCCATAGCAGAGGGCTCCAGAAATTTCGACCACCTGGGGTTCTTTAACGTGCACCCAAATTTGAGTACACGGGTTTGACAGAGCTGAATCACCTCGGCGACCGTCTGGGGACTCTTCGCAGCAAGCATTTGGAATGCGCCGTCATTGATTTCTCTCATGATGTTCTTGGTTTTTTTGGCTGTCTCGTCCTGAGTCAATTTGACAAGCTTGCAAAGAAAGAGCACATGTTTGATGTAGCTCGTGAAAGTCTCATCTGTCCTCTGTACTCTACCACGCAAGCGCTGTTGATCACGAAGGTGGTGGACAGCAGGACGGCCAAAGACTTCCTGGAAGGTTTTAGCAATTTCCGACTAGGTGCTGAAATCACTTGGATGATTCATGCACCGTAGTTTTGCCACGTTGGCCAGGTAGAAGTTCACATTTGTGAGCTCATCGGTCGCGTTCCACTTATTTTATGCGCTCACCAGTTCATACACAGCAATCTAGTTTCCCATTATTTGGTCATCTGAGCCACTAAATATGGGGGAGTCGCGATGCCGGAGAGCGCTAGCGCAGAAGACCAGATGTACCCAGCACTTTTACCACTTGAAACTAGGTGTTGAACAAGCAGGGGTTGACTCGGTGAACAAGAGATTTGTTTAGTGAAAAGTCTCAATGAATGTAAGCCTGCGATCACAGTGAATCTTCGCCTTTCTCCACTCGAGTTCCATGGCCACTGCTCTCTAGCCGCCGAGTCATAAACGAGTCCGCGACCCTTCGACGACCTCTGCGCTGCGGTGCTCGCCTGATAAGGTGGAAGCAACCGCCTGCTTCTGGAGAGCCGCGAGTTTCATGTTTCCCCTCCGTGGTACCAGACGGCCCGCAGCCCTACCTTGACAAAGACCTCACGTCCCCGTCTACGACTCCTTCTACGTTAGATTCGTCTACAGGAGCATCCATTCATGCATCCGACCCCCCTGACGAGTTAGAAGATGCGCCTACTTTGACTGATCTTTCTTCGAAACCTTACGTGAAGGTCCATCACACATGCCTGCAACCCACACGTCTTCCCCGACTTCGATTGCCTGTGATGTCTCGGAGCCGTCAGACTCTGCGACCGCTGGCTACCTTGCAGCATGCCATGAAGTATGACACGGACATCACACCGACCGCTGTTCGATGCTCACTCGCGGAGATTTCGCCATCGACAATGTCCGACCAACGCGACCTTGCGTCGACCTCGACGCTTTGTGCGGTTTGCCAGAAGCGACCAGCATCACCCTCAGAGTCTCGCGCAGCTGAAGTTCGAGCCGCTCAACCACTACGGCCGAACTTCCGAGACGCTGTCATCATTAATGATGCGCCTGCGGACGACGTGCCTCGTTCGCCTACACCACAGCAGCCCGCACATACCACGCCTGCCGCGGAGACAGATATTCTGCATACTGAACTGAACACCAACTCTCTTTCGCAGACTTCCAACGGTACTTTCACGATCCCATGTCCGCCGACTGCGTCTCATTCAGAGTTCTCACGTGCTCTGTTCCCCGACATCACTCCTCCGGGGTTCTTCACTGCGGACGTGAACCAGCAAGGCTTCACCTTGAATGCAGGCATGACCTTCGACACAGCGCAAGGGTCTTCTACCTCTACCCGACGCACTTACCTACCACGTGCCGCAAGCCTCATCACTACTCTCATTGCGCACGGCATGGTTCTTCGACCACGACGTTTCCGCATTCGTTTACTCGTATACCGTGCCACTACGCCAGCCGATATAAAACGCCGAGGCTGGTTTTTGCCACCACCGACGTCTGCACCCACCCACAACTGCATCTGCGGAAACCGCTGTTAGCCGCGGTCACTGGCGAGACCCGGTGCACTACCTAAAGGCTCCATCATGTTGTCGTGGAGCCCACCTGAGTAAAAACACAGCGTACTTTGCGCCACTTCTACGTACGCTGCGGTTCTTCAAGAGCCGCCCGCCAGAGAGTTACTGGTTCCCGATACACCATTATCGTTGACGATCTGGACTGTCTGCGGACACTGTCTCGTGTCACGAACCATCTTCTATACACACCCCATCGTTTTTAATTTTGGCTTCATTTTTGCGGGGGGGGGGATTAATTTGTAGCATCATCATCACCATTCATCATCATCGCCATTTTTCTTACCACCGCGCTGCGCCTCTCGTGTGGCTCATGCTACAGCTCACGCGCCTGGCGGTTTGGACGCGGCAGCCGCCACCGCTCCACTTGGGCAAATCGCCTTATATAATAAAGTGGCGAGACACCGACACGACCGCTTTGGCCGCCGTCCTGTCTTCCTCTCTCGCTACACATGAGTTAGTTTTTAATGCCGTCACAAATTATGTGTCTTTGTGTGAAACTGAGAAACAGGATATCCGTACCCGAATGAAGCTGTACTTGTCATGCTCAACAATGTTTCACTCACTGAAAACGGACTGGCATTATTATATATACTAATCTTTTTCAGTCGGTGACTTCAAGCATGACTTGCTTTTGCGAATATTTTACCGAATGAACTGGAATTTTTCAATCTTACTCTGCCTCTGTCAGTTAAAACATATCCTGTACATCGACAGCTTGACAAGAAGGTTGAGGGAACTCACAGTTTGTTCACATTAGCAACACTCGTATGGCTTAGAAAAAACTCAAGCAGAGAAAAGAACTGCACTATCCTTTCTTCTTTATTGTAATATCAGGGGCATGTCATTCAATCTTTATTATAAAAAATCCGTCATGATGCTAATTTTCTATCATATGGCTATAAATCTAGCAACAATACCTACTGGCTCGGTAACTTTGGCTACATTTAGCTTGTGTTCTGGCTGGTTATGGAAGCTACACCATGGCGCCTGCGGAAGAAAGCAAAGTTAGAGACGAGTGGCTGAAGATAGAGTGCCGCTGTCTGTCACAGTGCCGCTGTCTGTCTCCTTCTTTCTCTTGTCCCTCGTTATTGGCACTGTTTTTTAAGTGAATCATGTAGTACCAACTCGCCCAAGCAACCACGTTAGCTGAAGATAGAGGTCGTGTTCTTTCTTCCTCGTTCGATCTAATGGTTACGACGAAGCCGACAATGCCAATACCGACACCGCTTACACAAGAAACGGAGGCCCAAACTGTGCACTCTACAATATGCGGCCCATTCACCCAGTGGACATCGCGATATAGCGATGCCTGTCGAGCAATGCCTTGCCCTTAGTGCCCTCAGTCTGTGGCGGTGGCAAGCCCTCGTCATTGAATAGTGTGCACGGCTTACAAATGGTCCCCGCGTATCTTTCGAAGTCTTTCGCTTAAGGTGTTCGCGCAATTATAACCTGTTGTTGTGTCTCAGGTATTGCGTTCCTTCCGCATTGCAGGAGCTGTGGTGGCGCGCGAGTACGGAATTCCCTGCATTGTTGGTGCCGTTGGTGCCACATCCGCCATCAGACCAGGTGAGGCAGACATTTAACGACCAATTGTCATTGCGAGCATTCTTTTCGGAATATATTTAACCAAGAAAGTTCTCCGCATTCTATACCATCCAAATCTAAGATAGTGAATAGTCGGCATTTCTCATAAAACGCAGGAGAAATAAAGTCACAGCTTTACGCAAAGGCATGTACGCGACAGCATCAAATTGGAAGGTCATGCGCAGAATGGCAAGCAGATCAAAACGTGCCCCATGTTTCTCACGCACAAATGACGCACAAAACGTACTCACAGGTACAAATGAACACGAATAAGCGTTTCAGTTGTTACTTTGTTGAGTCTGAAAACCGCGCTCTTTTTCAAAACGAAGACTTTCCAATGACTGCAGCGATATTTGTGCGCCCAGTAACAACAACAGAATTGTTCCGGTGAAAACCCTAGACCAGGGAAGACGTACGGTCCTCCACCCCACGAGATAAGGGCGTGCGAGAGAGCATGGCAGATGAAAGATCGCGCTGCCGCATCGTCACTATGTTGCGGCGCGCGCTCAATGCCCCATTTGCCTGGTAAGGCTCTAAACGCGATATTCCCCTAACAAGACGCCCGTCACTAGCGGTAAGTGGTAGATATAAATCGCTTGCGATTTGAACTTTGAACGAAGTGCTTCTCCGTGTCTAAATGGTTAACACCTCACACACTTTTTCGGGATAATTTTTCTTTCATGCGTTTTTAAATATATATATATATATATATATATATATATATATATATATATATATATATATATATATATATATATACGAACATACGTACATACATAAAAATACGGTGAATGATGGCAATGCCGACGTCGAAGCCGGCGGCGAAATCCAGCCGAGAGTGCCCATGTATTTGCTGTCGCATAAAAATGAAAAACAATTAGTGAAGAGGGAACAAGTATGACACCTGGACCATCAGCCACATAACTTTAGAAATCGAACGGAAATGAATTGAAAAAATACAAATCTTTTTGTGTGTTTTTGCATAATCCCATTCAAAGGAGATGTTTGCTACATAGCCTGTGGTGGCACACCTATCTATGCATTGCTGCCGGTGTGTTGCTACAACATTTACAATGGTGAAATTAAGGGAGGTCACAACCTTCAAACACAGTTTTTGAAAAAAAAAGAATTAGGAAATTCGACAGTTTCGATTTCCCCCTTCGTTCATCAATTGTTAGAGAAAAATTTATGTAGCGATCTTTAGTTGCTCAAATGTTATCATCATTTTTCCAACCCCTGATGAATGCTTGCGAAACCGAAAATGAGTGTTTTCGTTTTCACAACATCTAACATCTTGTCATTATTATTTTTCTTATAAATATTTTGTAATACTAATTTATCTAAGTACACTTTGAAGACTGCGGCACTTCACGCTCCTAATTTATTTAACATTTGCACTACTTGGCTGCAGCACTCCTGTAGTCAAATTGCGCACGCTTTCATTGAGCAGCCACTATTGTTTTCTATGCCCTTTCAAGTTCTTGGACTTAGTTCTGGCTTTCTAAAAGGAAAGGTATCTTTCATGAAACAGGGAGAAGTATAAGACAAAAAAGATGCGTAAATGCAAGTTATCACTGAGACAACGATAAAACTAAGACTAGTACTTTGAACGAAGCAGTACTTCAGCATTATTGGTGGGCACTGCGGATCGCCGGGGTTGGTGCTTTAGGTATCGTTTGGTGCATTTTGGGTATTGTTACGGTGGCCAAGCAGACAAATATACAAACAGACAGACAAAAAGAGATTTAGAGAGACCAAACTATTCGCGTTGAAGTACCCCAAGAAAGACAACTGTTTTTAAAAGCGTTATTTCAATATATGAGATCGAGCAAAATCCTGCCGTATCTAGAAAACTCTGATTTTGGCAGGTTATTGTCGGAATAAATGGCGAATTCTTTAGAGCCAATCGGTAGAGGTCTAGCAAATAGATTTTCTTCAGCTTTTTCAATAAACTGGAAAAGATCTCTCATAAAGAATGACTTCAAGAAAGTGATTTTGTCTGAAGTGTCAAGTGTGATTAATAACGCGCCCTCGTCTGCTTCTGGTCCTGATAGTATAACTGTTCCTGTGATTAGAATTTTATTTAAAGTATCGCCCAGTGACGTCCTCAATCTTATAACCTATTTTTTCAGCAATATCTGGATAGACCAAGTCAAAAATGGCCACAGTAGTTCACATAACAAAAACAAGGGTAATGTTTTAAGATCGACAATATCAGACCCATCTCTGTAACATCTCACATGATGAAAGTTATAGAGAGAGTTTTAGGTAACAAAATAAATGCTTGGATGGCAGACAAGCTACTATTGAAGCCACAACAAATTGGTTTTCGTAGCAAACGTTCGATTTGGTGTGCTCATGCTGAATAAGAGGGCCGAATGCAGCTTGCCTAAAAAAGAAGGCCCTACGCAATCTAAAAACACTAGACATAGCTAAAACCTAAAACAGCTCCGAGCATTCAATTTTATGTATTGCGTTGCAGTGCTGGAACTTTCTGCAATATGTTGTTGAGTAGTTAGCGGAGTTTCTAAAATCAAGAGAATTTGATTGTGCAGTTGATGAACGCCGATCATCTAAATTCAAACAGCAACGCGGAGTTCCTAAGGGGGCTGTACTATCTCCGCTATAATTCAATGTTCTGATGAGCTTTCTTCCTATTGAAAGAGATATCATTGTCTTCATTCATGCAGAAAATAGTGCGTTTTTTGCTGCAGGCATAGATATTTATTCTTTGCACCAAAAATTGAAAACGTATATGTATTCCTTCGAACTTTGGCTGCAGTCAATTTAATTGTCTCCAAACATCAGTAAAAGTGCTCTCCTGCTATTTCCACTAGCATATTCTAGTCAGAATTCTGTACTGTATAAAGAGGAATCGATTTCACAAGTAGAGTCTATCAAATAATTAGGCATTATTTATAATAGGAAACTTAATTGGAGCCCTCACATAGAATATATCCCCGCAAAGGCACAATGACAATCGGGCTTATTGCGCTGCTCGAACAACAGGAAATGTGGCTTACGTACCCCTTCTTTGCTAATGATGTACAAGATGTACATGCACGCAATACTATAATTTGAGTGTATAATATTTCCGGGTGGGCCTGTGTACAAAACAAATCCTTTAGTTCTGTTGGAGTGAGAAGCGCTATGTTTGTGCTTGAGACTCCCCAGGTACGCCACTAATAATGTGATGTATCAGGAACCTCGCATGCGGACTATTCTTTGCCGATTTCGTATCCAAACTAAACAAAAATTGCTAAAATAATAAAGAATATGGCCTAGACTATGTGAAAATGCTTTATTTGTGACCCCGATGCCTCATTTCTCACTCACTGGCCACGCTTTCGTACTCTCCAGATTATTTTTGTAAAAACAACTGCACAGCATAAGGGTGGACATACGCTTGGTATTTTAAACCAATGTTGCGTTTCACAATATTACAATAGCATAAAATAAAAGTGTCCTCCCTCAATCGAAGTTCTAATCCTCAAGTTTTTTATTAACAGGTTAAAAGATTGCATACTTCATGCAGAAACAAAGAACGTGATAGCCACAGACGCTTCTGTGATTGACGAAAAAGCAGCATTAGGAATGACCTCTGATCACCTCGGTTAGTCGTTCTCAGTAAGACTGCCAGACTTCACTCTGGTTTTCGAAGCTGATCTCCTGACTATGAGCTTGGTGCTTCAAAAACTGCCTTTAAAAGTAGTCAGTGCAGCCATGATTGCAGATTATATTTCGGTGTTTACTGCTTTCACAGCTTCGGAACAACCAAGATCCGTACTGACATTGCGCTCATTAGTTCTACATTAACTGAAGCTCCCGAAGCTAGTATGAGTGCCAGACCACAGCAGCATGCAGCAGAATGATATGGCTGATTCGTTAGCCCGAGCTTCGTTACAGCACAATGATATGTCCGATTCGTTAGCCCGAGCTTCGTTTGATGGTCATCAGATCTCTGTACTCCCCGCAATATAACACATAGTATCGATCCGATATAGAAAATTAGCTATTATTACTGAGATGATGAACGTTCTTACTGAATGAACGGATTATCAGCACCTGACATATTCTTGTAAACCTCAGCGGAGTCAATGTAGACACTTAGAAGTTATTTTAACCAAATTTTGTTGTCGTTTCTCCAGTTATTGTTTTTTATACACAGCTGGTCTTGTGATATCTCCACTGTGCCTGTTCTGCGAAGAAACAGGAACAATTTAGAAATACTTTATATCACTTCATAACTATTCATTCATAAGAAAATACTTATAAAAAATGCCGTTTTCCACAGTGCGTTTAAATTTACCTACAGGTAATGTTCTCAGTTTCGGTGCCTCCGGCTTGGGACTTTGTCGCAAAAACATATTTGATGCACTATGCCATTTATTCAAGAGTCTAAACGCATGTCAAAATAACGCCTCCTTAAATATTGTGGGCATTTGTTACGGGCTCCTTCTCATACATGCATTACCGTAATTATCATCATTCGTCTATGTCTCTCTCCTCATCTACATTAGGTGTCACAACCTAACATCATCGTGTGTGCGCACGCGCTGTCTCAGACTGACCGTTCGCTGCTGAGCCCTTGGGCTGAATTACTGCTGTGTCAGTCCCGACGTCATAATATGTTTTTCACAAAATTTTTTGATATGATTGATAATGAGAAATAAAGCTGCGCAATAGTTCAAGTCCGATCGGGTGAGGTAAACTCAACTGTCAGGTCTACTCAAAACTTTTGTATTTTGACATATTATTAGCTTTCTTTTTCTACCAATCCATCTTTATCTGCTAAATGAATTTTTATTCTTGAAAGATAATTTTCTATTGTTTTTTGTACTTTTTTGCTAGGTTCACAATTAGTGTATCACATAGAGGCTTTGTTTTCTTTTTGTGGCCTGTTCCCACTGGCATATACTTTTTCTGGGGGATTGGCCATGAAAACTTGTAGTAGCCTACTGCAAGCTTTCATGGCCAATCCCCCAGAGGGGGTATGTACCAGTGCTTACAGGCAACAAACAAAGCTAGCGATTCAATATATCAAGCGTGGACCCGCTGTGAAGCAAGGGGATGAGAGTCACCTAAATAAAGCTAGCAGAAGGAGGAGGAATTACCTTTATTATATACAAAATTATGATCCTTGAACACGTGTTTAAAGAGAATAATTACCCTAATATCATTTGTATTTATATTGAAATGATGTCTTAAGCTACCTTATCTCCGGCACCTAATACGATTGTACACTGCGCTAAACAAACGGGCCAATTTAAAATATTCATTCTAAAGCATTGGCGCCCACCAGCACCAGTACCAGAACGTAGGACAATACCTAGAAGCACGTGCGAGCTTAACGTGTCGCGTGCGCTAATTGTTGTGTGCGAGAGTGGATTCAAAGTGTCAGCGGAGTCTAGGAATTCATGCTGACGATTCTGGGTGAGTAATGCGAACACGGCATTGCTTTTGTACGACCTTTTTTCCTTCCGCCGCTTTCTAGATCTAGAAAGAATTCACTATTACCTTCTCTCCTTCATCTTACGTTATTACGCTAACCATTGATGAAATTACTAATAGTATAGCTGACTCTCGTCTGAGGGCCACTGTCTTCGTCTAGGTGTATTTACCCGAATGGTTTCTTTATTTTCTAACCCAAAACGTCAGAAAATTAGGACACAGCCTTGAAGGAGTGCCTGTCTATTCTTTAGCAGCTATAAACTTTTCGCGTTTAATTTTCATGCACTGAAACCACCCGCGACGTATACGCTCAACGTAAGAATCGCATAGGAGTAGCCGATCAGTCAAAAAAAAATTGTCAGCATATCCACGGAGTAAATGATGGAGAGTGGGGCGAAGCATTCGTCCCTCCATTCATTTTTGCTTCCCTCCGTCCGTGCGCCCATCTGTATGTCCATCCATGCGTCCATCCGCCCGTCCATGCATGCGTCTGTTCGTGCGTCCGTCCCTGCGTCCGTTCATGCGTCCATCCATGCATCTGTCTGTGCGTCCGTTCGTCCATCTATTTAACACTCCAAATACCACCATCTCGCATCTTTTCATCATATACTCCCCATATAGACGCACCACCATCCAGCGGACATTCCAAGGACTAAACGAGAGGTGGCACACGCACACATTCTTACGGCTTGCGCTTCGGGTCTACTTACCGCCTTTAACCACCTCGAGTTGATGGTATATACTAGTTCACTGTACTCATGGCATGCGGCCCAACGCTCGCTAAACCTTTCTAAAAGCAGGGAGGTACGCCCAGCGAGTATAATGTAGCAACGTTTGCCTGTCAGATAGGGCTCAATGTACACGCCAATGGCTGCTAATCGTAAATGAGAGACAGGAATTTGGCTTTTACTTTCTTACGGCTTGCGCTTTGTATCTACTTCCCACCTTTAACCACCTCGAGTTCATGGTATATACTAGTTCATTGTATTCGTGGCACTGCGGCTCAACGCTCGCGAAACCTTTCTAAAACTATGAGGTTACACCCAGCGAGTGTAACGTAGCAACCCTTTATTGTCGGATAGTGCTCACTGTACATGCCAATGGCTGCTAATGGAGATCGCAGCGTACACATTAACTGAAAGCCGAATGCTCGTGTCTCTCATTTCCCATTAGCAGCCATTGGCATGTACAAAGAGCACTATTTTCTATTGTTCAACAACGTACAGAAGAAATCTCTCGCCGGCACCACCTTGGTGGTCAGAATGTTTTGCTTGTTACACACTACAACGGCTGCGAGAGACAAACGGGTGCCGCTATAAGAAGCTTAGCCCCTAAAGAAGGTGCGCGCAACTCGTCAGTTTACAGGAAACGTCAAAGTAGGGGTGCGACCAGTCACAGTTAGCAAAACTCCGACATTGAGGATACTTTGAAACCAACAATCGCCATATCGAGTGAGACAGGAAGATTTTAGGAGAAATCATACGCGTGGAAAGAAGGGTGATTCAAGGCAGCAATTTTGCATACGCTCGCAAGGTCAGCTGTACAAAAGCACGCAGGGTGCTTTTTTTAATACTGAATTTATATATTTTGCACAATTAAGAAAAAAATGGTGAGGCGAGCGACGAGCCAAGTGAAGTTGGGAGCGTATAGTCATCAGCTGCATTCTAAATTGCTATTACAGTGCGACAGACCGTAAGCTTAGAGATAGCGCAGCAGCCAAGCATGCCAAGATCAAGTTCGGTTCGATTAGAGATGTCGAACTATTAACTATTGTATATCTACTTAAAATGCGTAAGAATTTATTGTTATAAAAGAAGAAAAAAAGAGGTGTGAAGTATGACCTCACGGGCGACCATCTACCGTTAATGCACTTCCTCACCAGAGCAGGATTGGCTACCCTGGTGCAGTACCTGGCTACAACCTCCCATGAACACAGCAATTAACCCTTGGCCCTCAGTCCAGAGCAGCTGCGAAGCAAGTGTCTAAGGCGGCGGTCAGACCTGTGACGCAGTCATCATCATCATCATCACCATCATCAGCCTGACTACGTCCACTGCAGGACAAAGGCCTCTCTCATGTTCCGCCAGTTAACCCGGTCCTATGCTTGCTGCTGCTAATTTATACCCGCAAACGTCTTAATGCAGTGACGCAGTGGAGGTTGGTAAAAATCCATGGGTACGGACAGGCCGCCATTGGAATCTGAGCATGGCTACCTTCAACACTCGAATGCTACCTGGTGAGGCTAGTCCAGCTGTGCTATTCGTGGAATGAGAGGGTGTTAATTCGGATGAAATAGAGCTCAGCGAAGTAAGAAGGACACGTGAGGCTTATATAGCGCTGAAGAATGAAAACGTCCTATGCTACCGAGGATTAGTAGACATAAAAGAACTAGGAGTGGCGTTTCTCATACACAATAATATCGCTTGCGATGTAAAATTGTACTATAGAAACAATGAGAGGGTGGCAAGTATCATAATTCGGTTTGATAAAAGGTACGAATTGAAGGTGGTACAGGCCTACGCGCCAATATCAAGCCATACTAATTATTTCGTTGAATGCTTTAGGAAGACGTAGAGTCAGCCATTATTAGTAAAGACAGAGTATACTATTCTTATTGGCGAATTTAATGCCAAAGTAGGCAAGAACCAGGCCACACACCATGAAGTGGGGCAATCTGGCGTCGGCTCTAGCAATGCCAGAAGAGAGTTAATAGTAAAGTTCGCAGACCATAATAATTTACGAATTATGAATATATTTTTCTGAAAACGGGCTAACCGGGGCGAAGTCCTCATGGCAAAACTAAAAATTAAATTGACTTTATTCTATGTGCACACCCAGATATTGTACAGGATGCAGAAGTAGTTGGCAAGATTAGATACAGTGACCACAAAATGGTAAGAGCTCGTATTTACCTAGATTTAATAAAAAAGGAATGACGAAAACTGATAAACAAGAAGTCAATTAATGAACTGATGGCGAGATGAAAAATACAGTAACTCAGAGTGCTGCTTCGGAATCGATTCAAGGCACTATATGAGATAACCGACACAATGAACAATAACCTTACTAGTATCAGTATCATTAAAGCGTAAGCAAATAAAGTTGGAGATTCATTGACTAGACGGAAAACTGGCAAACTATCTCAGGAGACGAAACTTCTTATTAAAGACGACAAACGATGAAAGCCTAAAATGCAACCAAAAAATAGATATAGTGGAGGTTTGGAAGTTAATCAATAGGCGTAAGGTAGCCGATATCAGAAGGTATAACATGGAAAGAATTGAGCAGGCTATAAAAAACGACAGAAGTCTAAAAGCTGCGAAGGCAGAGTTGTGCATAGCCAAAAATAAAATGTATGCAATGAGAAACAAGGAAGGCAATTTCATAACCAATATAGATAGGATAGTCGAGATGGCGGAAGAGTTCTACAGAGAGTTGTGCCAAAGCCAAAAGAACCATGATGGTATTGGTAGAAACTCTAATGGTCCAAGACAATTCGACATCCTACCAGTAACGACATGGGAGATAGGGAAAACCCTAGCAAGAATGCAAACAGGCAAAGCCGCTGGTGAATATAACGTAACAGACCTTCTGAAAAAAGGCAGAGAAATCATTAGTAAAATTAGCCGCCTTATATACAAAGTGTCTCTTGACGGGAAGGGTACCACAATCTTGGAGAACGCCAACATCATCTTAATCTCTAGGAAAGAAGATGTCAAAGACTTGAAAAATTGCAGGCCAATCAGCTTACTCTACGTTCTCTGGAGACTATTCACAAGAATAGTAGTTAACAGAATTAAGAAGTCATTACAGTTAATCAGCCAAACTACCAAGCAGAATTTCATACCGGCTACTCGACAATAGACCATATTCATACTATCAATCATGTAAAAGAGAAATGCGCTGAATACAATCAACCTCAATCCATAGAGTTCACGGATTGCGAGAAGGCGTTTTACTCAGTCGAGACATCAGCAGTAATGCAGGCACTACAGAATCAAGGCATCGAAGAACCCTACATAAACATACCGAAACAAATCTACAGAGCATCCACAACCACCATAGTTCTCCATAAAGTAAGCAAAAGAATCCCGATAAAGCAGGGTGTAAAGCAAGAAGACACAATCTCTCTAATGCTATTCACCACATGTTCACAAAAGGTATTCAGGACTCTAGACTGGGAAGAGCTAAGGATACGATTTTATGAATAGTACCTTAGTAACCTGCGATTCGCTAATGACATTACCTTGGTGAGTAACTCAGGGGGCGAATTAGAGTTCATGATTACTGAACTGGACAAGAGAGCAGAAAACTAGATCTGAAAACTAATATGCACAAAACAAAAATATTGTCCAACAATCTCGGCAGGAAACAGCACTTTGTGATACATGGAGAGAAACTGGAAGTTGTAAAGTAATATGCCTACTTAGGACAGGTAAGAACCGTGGAGCCGAACCACCAGATTGAAGTATTTAGAATTATAAGAATAGGGTGCAGCACAATTGGAAAGCACTTTCATATCAGGACTGGTAGATCGCACTATCCCTCAAGAGCTGAATATATCTAACAGCTGCATCTTGCCAGTACTACGAAGCAGAAATCTGGAGGCTTACAAAGAGGGTTCAGCTTAAACTGTGGACGACGCAAGGAGCAATGAAAAACAAAATGATAGCTGTAATCTTAAGAGACAAGAAGAGGAAAGAGTTGGCTAGGGTACAAGCCGGGGTTAAGGATATCATAGTTGTAATCAAGAAAAATAAATGGACATGGGGCGGACAAGTAGTACTTAGGCAGGATAAACGGCGGTCATTCAGGGTAACTGACTAGATTTCCAGAGAAGGCGAACGCACAAAGGGGAGGCAGAAAGTTAGGCGGCCCGATAAGATTTAGAAGCTTGCGCGTGTAACGTGGCAACGAAAAGCACGAGACTGGGTTGATTGGCGGATCTTGGGAGAAGCCTTTTCCCTGCAGTGGGCGTAGTGAAAATGATTATGATGATAAATCACAAATTAACCAGCAGGTTTAGGTGGCCGGGCCTTGGCCTCCCATGAGGCGACGTCAAGGGCTTACGTTGACGCCGCCTTACGGGCATGCTGTGTCACCCAGGCTTGGTCGTCGAGAGCGGGGCTCCGCAGAGCCTTATGAAGCTTTGGCGAAAGGTTCGTGATATTAGCATGACTTTACTATGGCGGGCACTCCCACAAGTTATGCAGAAGCGTAGCCAGGTGAGTGCCACAGAAACGGCAGTGGGGGGTTGTGTACGATACACGTCCGGGAATACAAGGTGAAAGCGGAGAGGGCAGGGATACGTGTTTGTTTAAAGTAAACGCAAAATGGTTTCCTCTACCCGGTCGAGCTTGGGGTGAGGGGGGAAAAGGCTTGGTGTCTGAATGAACGAGTAGACTTTATTTAAAGTCAAGCAGTTTTACCGGGTAAGGTGGGGGAAAAGGGGATTAACCCCTTTCCTTTACCACTCTTCATTGATTATGATGGCGGTGCCTGAGGTGACCACTCGAAGGTAAAATCTATTACCGAGATCATTGTATGTAATCAGGTTGTCCCTGGTGTCCGTCTCGTTTCAAGGAGCTCCAGCGTGGTTAGCAAGACTTCACGCAAAGAAGTGGGTGACCTCGTTGAGGTTGAGAAGGCGTGGGTGTACTGGGTCCACGTGGGCAGGGATTGATGTCAGGGTGTTCATGTTGTCTTCGGAATGTGATGCCTGGCAGAGGATGCAAAGTGCTTGAGGAAAAATGTGGCATTTGCAGTTGTTTGTCATGGCTGAGCGAGAGTCGCTTACGATGATGTCACAGGTGGAATCTAGAGTGGCCAGGGCAATAGCCACTCTCCAGCCGTCTGGGAATAGAAAGTACCGACGCTGGTTGCATGGTGTAGAACTGTATTGCGTGTGGTGACAGCTACAAAACGTGTGCCTTAAGCATACTTAGCTGTGTCAGCAAATGTGGCACCACTCACTAAAAAACCTTGTATTGCCTTAAAAGAGAATCTAAACTATAAGCCTGCGATTTTCAGGTATATTGAATTTAACTTTTTTCAATGGTCACTCGGCTAAAATATTCAAAACCATTTTTCTCAAACGTGGCTTTATCATCCCAGTGTTGCGCAAATAGTATTAGCTATGATTTTAAATAATGATTTTACATAAAATTTTTCGCTCTGTTTTTATAGGAGGCTCTGTGCATTCAAGCACAATTATTGATAACAAGGGCTAACATTTTGTATTATGGCCAAATGCGTGCAAAACAAACTTGCCAAATGTTGAGATTTTCACTGTTTTTTATTAGAAGGAACGCAGATTTTAAGATATGATGGTCATGGAAGATAGATGCGAAAGGTGCTCACTACATAGCTGCCAAGTCGCGTTTAAGTTGCACCAAAAGTTTTTAGGGGTAAAGCTCCTTCTGCCGTGGGTCGTGTGTCCGCTTTGTATGTAGTAGTATTAGTCGTTGCCGTGGTAGTGGGTAGCCACCCCCATGGCCTTCGATATGGCGGGCGCGCGGCGGGTTTTTCTCTGGCCGTCTCTATCGAACGGAGAGAGAATTTCCAGAGGTGGGCGCGACCTGCTCTTTTCACCGCACAACGGCGCTCCTTCATGTGGTAGAAAGGCTGCCGCGCTGTTAACAAATCATCCTTGTGGCGAGAAAAAGAATGGTTTTACGCTTTTATATAACTTCGCACACATTTGCGAATATTGAGCCGAGGTGTGCGAGAGGCAAAGTCAACGCTTGGGCGTATATAATTGGAAATGACTTTTTTTCTGTAGATGTGCGCCACCCATACTAGAGCACTCATAACTGCGATGCATGTGCATGAAACCGGATGTGCTAGAAACTTAGTCTACTTCAAAGTTCGCAGGCTGTACTGTATGAACGGCACTGCTGAAGAAAAAAGCACTGACAGCCCGAACAACAAGCGAGGTCTGAAAAGTGCTGGGCTCTACACTCACGGGTTACACTCATTCAAAATGATTGCTTTTTATTTTTCATGGAATCAGATCTGCTTTTAATTGTAACGTCGCTTCGAGAATCCTTTCGTCAAGCCAGAGAAGCAGGATACCGTGGCTGTAGACTATGGCTCCAGACTATGGCTGTAGACTATGTTAGACTGAACGTTGCAGGTTCAGTGACGACCACGGGCTGGACAGGCACGTTTTGGTCACTTGTGGCTGCCCATTCGCACTGTGAATTTTACGGTGTTCAGTGAATACATTGGGCAATTTAAGATTGAACATCGAAATGTTACGTTTGTTAAGCAAGTACGCCACACGCGTTCAGAGTTTGATATACATTCTCTAAGGTACTGCGGTGATGCATAGCAGTGACAATTCGCACTTTTTTTCTTAAGTAGCCAACCTCGCGAATACTTAGTTTTCATAAGAAAGACGCCGTTATGCTGCATGTGCGACCCCTTGATTTGAATGGAGTCGAGAGTACAGTAAATGAACGCGACACTTATATTGCCATTGTGCTACCAAAACAATCAAAATTCAGATGATGAAAAAGAAGACGGTGACAACTCAGCCACTTTCACGGTGAAATACGTGGGGAATGAGCGTAAGTCGGCTAATGCAAGCTTTCTACAATATACTGAGAAAGTACTTCTCCTGTACCTTATTTCAATTACATGGCCAGGGCACTCAGATAATTAGATCTTAACTGCGCTTCGGTTGACCACCTCATAAATATCCGCACGTGATATAGCAGTAAAACAACGAGTCATTTTAGAAGGGTAATGCGATTGAAAGCGCTTTATTGGCTAAGTGTTTTATTGGTTTGAAGTGTTTTATTCGTTGGCCGCTTCCATACGTCTGTCTGTCTTTGTGGTCCGTCTGTGTGTATGTACGTCTGTCCGTCCGTCCGCTTGTCTGTCTGTCCGCCTGCCTGTCTTTCTGTCTGTCTGTACATCCGTTTGGGCGTCTCTCTCTTTGTATATATGTTCGTCCGTTCGGCTGTCCATCGATCTTTTAGCATGTACGTCTGTCTGTCGTCTGTCCATCCGTTCGTCTAATGAACATGCCAAGTTGGACCAACTCGCATCTTTTCATCATATACAAGTACCACCATCCAGCGGACATTTTAAGAACTAAAACGCGAGGTGGTTACTACATAAAAGAAGCGAACGACCTACGCCTTAAGAAGCTTCGCCCGTAAAAAGTGGGGCTTATCCACCAAACAGGAAACGGTTTACCATGAAAGTAAAATCTGTTGTCATAACGGTAGTTGAGCGTTTATTGTGCACTGTTACAGCAACAACAACCAATTGCAAAGTCACATTAGGAACGATAAGCAGCTCTAAGTTTGCAGCGCACACCTCAAGCAGAAGACACGCATAAAAGCAGAGTACACAAGACAAACGTGGACAATCAACTGTCCCAGCTTGACACTCAAAGCACACTGTTCGAATAGAAAGGCAGACGCACGAAACGAGCGCACAAATATACACAGGACAAGGGCGAACTACTGTTACAATTATTCTAATGCCGTGTGTCAGCATGCCGTGAAATGCCGTGTAAAGGCGTCCGCAGCAAGAGCGAAGTGAACTTCATCCTCTCCCGAACCGCGAGTCAGATAAGAGCATGTGCAGAAGAGATAACGGTGGGAGAGACCGCCGCGCTCCGTGGAGGCCGCGCTTCCTGGAGGAGTGACCCTCACCTAAAATGAGCCCGCTGCGCCATCTCGCTACTGAAAACAAAAACGCGCTGATGTTTCAAAGGTCTCAGCACCACTGCACGGTGTATGGTGTACATAAATGGCTTGCCGTTAGCTTATCCAACTGAACATGCTTGGAGGCGTAGTGTTTAGC
Organism: Rhipicephalus microplus; assembly: GCF_013339725.1. Taxonomy (NCBI): domain Eukaryota; kingdom Metazoa; phylum Arthropoda; class Arachnida; order Ixodida; family Ixodidae; genus Rhipicephalus; species Rhipicephalus microplus. Next base: position 39,781,448 of record NC_051165.1, on the reverse strand, counting down.
GCCGAGCGCTGATTCCAGAGGTCCCTGGTTTATTTCCGCGTAGTCACAGATGTACTTCGACGCAAAATTTTTGCTTTGTCTGTCTGTACATTTGTCTGTTGTCCATCAAAACGATACCCCAAACGGCCAAAATCCAACCCCGTCCGCAATGCCCAGCTATATTGCTGATGTTTCAGCGTTAATACTTGTGCGATACTTAATTCAAAAGCAATTATTACGCATATCCCGGGGCACAATAACAACAACTCAATATTCTGTATGTGTGTCTTATCCTAGACAAGGCATACATAAGTAATGGAGCTTTTTCACGGGTACCATCTGCGCATGCGCACTATAAATGCTTCAACGGCACCACACTGAAATATTTGTGGTGGCTCGTGGCCTCTGAAGCCTGTCGCCGCACCATCTCTGAGGCAATGGGTGCAAAGGAACACACACGCCCTCAAGCATTTGCATTGACCGGAAAGCCACCAAATTCGCATTTGGCTCTCGCCGTAAGGGCTCTCTACCTGTCGTGAAAAGGGTCAGTTGTAAGGACCGTAGTGCCTATTACGCTGCGCTAACAATGCAACGCCATGCACAAAAATACAAGTGTTTCCAACGCTTTGCGACACGGTGATGGCACGTGCCATTCATTTTGCGTTCTACATCTTGTGGCCTCCGAGACAGGCGCACGCCTTCCTTCGTTTTCGAGGATAACTGCCAGATAGCGCTCATGTCTCACGATCCTCAGTGCACTCGTTCGCTTTCGCTGTACGGAATGAGGCAGCGCCTTCAGAATACAATTAACCAATTTTCTCGCGCAGAAAATCAAATAAACGTTTTGTTCACACCCTCCAGACACCAGACTAGTGTCTTTCGACGACATTTGCAGTGAAACATGCATATACAGGGTCAACTTTTTTCTTTTCAATCTGTTAGTATATATTTAAAACGTCAAATTCGTGACGGAAATACGTCACCGCAGCCGTAGTGGACGCCGGCATAAAACAATTTCATGTTAAAAATTTTCTCAGCTTGAAGCTGCTGTTACTAGCATGATTTAGAAAATTATGAAGTTGAAAATTGTTGAGACGTGGGTTAGTTGGTGACTGATCATTTCACCGAAAGGTTAAGAAACCCACTTTTCAACATATACAAGAGGAATAAGTGTCGTGTCCTTCTTGTCCCTTTTGTCCATGTAAGAAAGTGCGCTAAGAAAAGATGTACAAACATGTTCGTTTTGTATACAGCCTTAACAATTTAACACTTACTGTCGAAGAAACATTGCATCGTGCAAGTGAATGGGCTTCAGGCTATGTGATTATAATACTGTCATCGCGATTTAAAGCGAGCCAGTTCTTGGAAAAGGCGCACACGATACTAAGCGCATTCCCGTAAGACCTGGTAGTGTGGGCATGACAAGTTCGAAAACATTCCACGCTCAGAATCGCTAGTGGTTGAAACCGTACTACCCATTACACACAGTGCAACCATATCCGAAAGCTTCACTGACAAAAGTCACTTTCAACATTATTCATTACATTGTAGTAACGTCCAATTTTAGCTAATTATGTAGCATTTTGCAAAGAAAAGTGTGGTCTGAGTGGTTGAGCAACGGGGTAGAGACACGATACCGTTATCTCGTTGAACTTAGGGGATGCCAAAGATTTCCCCAAATTTTAATTTGTTTTCACCTTCCTACAAGCAACGACATAGGTCCGCATGAAATGCAGCATCATTTTTGTCCAGGAGGTCTTCATTCTTCCACTACTGCTATGTCAGTCAGAAAAAGGAAGAGGTATGATTTTGAGGAAGTCGCAAATGACCATGCTTGATATTGTAACAAATGTAGCAGTCTCACAACAACGATGTTCTATTTACACGGTTTATTAAGGGCGAACTTGTGCCCAAAGTGAACGACGCACAGCAATCAAAAAGATCCAAGGGCGGTAGTCCTCGTGAGCCTCTGCCTCGAGCACCCTCGTTCTCTTCTTCTTCACGCGCGTTGGCTGTTCGGCGGAGTACCGGGCGCATGCAGGGCCGGCTCGTGCATTGCGGCTAGCTTCGTGGCTCGTACTCGTGCCGTTAGCGTTTCTCTGGTTCCCAACGTCCGCGTTGCGTGGAGCAATGGTAATTTCCTGTGGCATTTTCTCCCCTCTCAAGAAGCATTGCCCTGATGCTTTTGATGATAATGTATGCAGCGTTTTCGTCTCAGAAGGTTTGTAAGAGTGAAATGGTTGTACATAGATATCATGTCAGCTAGAGTTCTGTTAAGGCGTTTAGTCAGGCCGTTGCTTTGTGGGTGATATGTGGTAGTTTTCCTGTGAACAGTGTGGGTCATGTTCAGCAGGCATTCCATGAGTTCTGCCGTGAAAGCCGGTCCGCGATCGGTGATTACAACAGCTGGAGCGCCATGCCGTAGCACTATGCTCTGTACAAAGAATTTGGCGACCTCAGCTGCCGTTCCTCGATGCAAGGAGTCTGTTTCCGCGTATCTCGTTAAATAATCAGTCGCTACAATGATCCACTTCTTGCCAAGTAAAAATATCGGGAATGGTGCAAGGAGGTCCATTCTAACTTGTTAGAAGGGTGCTTTCGGTGGGTCTATCGGGTGCAGAAGGCCCGCTGGCCTAGCACGAGGCACTTTCCGTCTTTGGCACTTGCGGCATGTTCTAACATAGCACTGTACTGAATACAATAGCTTGGGCCAATAATTGTGCTCACTGATTCGTGCAAACGTTCGAGTGACCCCCAAATGTCCAGACGTAGGCTCATCATGGGGCGCTTGTAATATTTCTTGCCGCATAGTTGCGGGAACGACAAGCAGAAACTTTTCACGGTTGGGCTCAAAGTTTCTCTTGTAAAGGACATTTCCTCGGAAGCAGAACGATGCGAGGCTTCGAGAAAATATACGAGGTACTTGTACGTCAGCTCCTTTCAGGTGTTTGATGAGCGGGAGCAATTCTTCGTCCACATGTTGAATTTCAGCTATCTGGGAAGTCTCCACAACAGCCACGAATAGAAAGTCCTCTTCATCTGATAGTGCTGTGTCTGCAGGTGCCCTTGACAAACAGTCGGCGTCGGTATGCTTCCTGCCAGATGGGTATACCACAGTTACGTCAAATTCTTGCAGTCTGAGGCTTCACCTTCCTAGTCGTCCGCATGGGTCTGTGAGGTTGGCGAGCCAGCAAAGGGCCTGGTGATCGCTGACTGCTTTGAATGGTCTACCATACAAGTAAGGCCAAAACTTACTGATGGCCTAGATGACGGCAAGGCTTTCTCTCTCTGTGGCCGAATAATTGGTCTCCGCCTTTGTTAGAGTCTGGCTGGTGTATGCTATCACCTTTTATTCGCCATTCTGCCACTGTATTAGGATGCATCCTAGGCTGATGTTGCTGGCGTCTGTGTGTATTTCCGTGTCAGCTGTTTCATCGAAATGAGAAAGAGTTGGGGGCTCTTGCAAACGTTTACTTAATTTGTTGAAGGCGCTTTGTTGCTGTTTCCCACTGGAAAGGTACATCTTCTCTCGTAAGTTTCGTCAAGGGTTCTGCAATCTGCGAGAAATTTCTGACAAACCGTCGGTCCTAAGAATCTCCGTACTGACTTTTTGTCTGCTGGCACCCGGAACCTTGCAATGGCGGCTGTCTTTTCGGGATCAGGGCGCACACCATGGGCGCTGACAACGTGCCCAAGGAATCGAAGCTCTTCGCAACCGAATTGTTACTTCTCTGGCTTGATGGTTAAATCTGCCGAACAGATTGCTTCTAACACTGTTCGCAGGCGCTTGATATGCTCCTAGAATGTAGCGGCGAAGATGACCACGTCGTCAAGGTACACTAAGCAACACTGCCACTTCAATCCGGAAAGTACAGTGTCTATCATGCGTTGGAACGTTGCCGGCGCACAACAGATGCCAAAAAGGAGAGCCTTGAATTCATACAGTCCGTCCGGTGTAACAAAAGCAGTCTTCTCGCGATCACGTTCATCAACTTCGATATGCCAGTATCCACTTTTCAGATCTAGTGATGAAAAGAACTTGGCACACCGAAGTCTGTCTAATGTGTCGTCAATACGCGGGAGGGGATATACATCCCGTTCAGTCACAGCATTTAATTTCCCGTAGTCGACGCAAAACCTTAGCGTGTTATCCTTCTTCTTAACAAGTACCACAGCAGATGTCCACGAACTGCTAGAAGGTTGAATAACATCATCTTCAAGCATCTCCTGTACTTGATTCTTCATGACTTCCCTTTCTTTTGGTGAAACGCGGTACGGGTGCTGGCGTACCGGCCTGGTTGTCTCCTCTGTTATGATCCTGTGTTTTGCAATGGTTGTGCGTCGTACCTTTAAACTATTGCAGAAACAGATGCCAAATTTCCGTACAAGGTCGTATAGCTGTTGACGTTGGATCACTGAAAGATTAGGATTATGGATATTACGTCGCAGACATCAGATGTTGGTTTCATATCCGTTGACGTTGTTTAAAGGTTGCATATTTCTGTGGCTTCAAAAATCTCATTAAGAAAGGCTATGGCTGTCCCCTTTGCGATGTGCTGGAATTCGTTCCCAAAACTTGTCAGGAGGACGTCTGTGTTCCTGTTTTGTAGCTGGATAAGCCCTCGTGCCACGCAAACACCTCTTTTCAGGAAAACATCCATGTTGCTGTTTGCCACACCTTCGTTGTCATGAAACGTATCATTTCTGACTAGAACCATTACACTGCTCTGCGGCGGTACAGTCTCATCATCTTCGACGATGCGCAGTTGAGTGGTGTATTGCTCGTCTGCTCGAGCTACCTTTATAGCTTGTTCCATCGAAAATGATAAGCTGGACCTCTGCAAATTAATAATGGCACCATTTACTTGCAGAAAATCCGTTCCGAGTGTAACTTCTCTCGACAATACGGGCAGGACAACAAAGTCACCAACGTAAGTGAAACCTCGTAACTCAACTCTTGCGGCGCATCTACCGAGAGGCGTAATAAGGTGACCGCCTGCCGTACGTACTTGAGGTCCACTCCATTCGGTCAGAACTCTCCTGAGGCACTTCGCTAAATTGTAGCTTATCACAGAGTAATCCGCACCGGTATCGATTAAAGCCATGAGCTCCATCCCGTCAATTACCAATGGCAAGTCTGAAGTTAACTTCTCAATTCTGAACTTCTTTACCTGGAGACAGTCGTCGTCGTCGTCACGCTGGTGTCGCAGTGGAGGATCTTCGTATTTTGTATCACCAGCGGCCTCGCCTCCACAGGTCGCCCACTTCAGTTTCCCGGGTTTGGACTAGGCGAACGATGCCTAGGTGCGTTTGGAAAGGAACGTGGGCTTGGCGAGCTCTGACGTAGAGGGGATGATGACCGCGGTTGATGACGACGATGCAGGTCGAAGCTCTGACATGAGCACATGTATTCCTTGATGTCGGACGGCCTTTCGCCTTTTCGCGGACACGGTGCGTTGACCGTGAATCCTCGAAGACCTGCTTGACGATATTGACAAAACCGGTAAAGATGACCAGCCTCTCCACAGTGAAAGCACAGGGGACTACGTTCTGCCTCTCGCTGTACATCGCTTTTCCGAGGTCTCTTCTCTGTCGGAAGAGGTGCGCTGCGAGTTGCCTCTACAATATGGCGCGGGCTTCGTGTTGTCGGTGCGTAAGTACCAGGTGTCTCGATAGGCGCACAGTGGACAGCAGGCCGCCTGAGCACCTCAGAATAAGTTACCGCGCCTCGTGCCGGTGGTGCATCCGTTTGCGACTCCCGTATGGCCTGTCGAATTTCTTCTCAGACAACATCCGCAAAAGACAGCTCCGGTGATGCGGGTGGCTGCAGCTTGCGTAGTTCCTCCCTGACAACTGACCGGACGAGCTCCCACAGAGTGTCAAGATTATCGAAAACGTTTGCCGAGAAGACCCCTGCTGATGTACAGGCTACGTTACGATTGTATTGCCGGGCTCTCTGCTGCAGCGTCGTTTCTATTGTTGTTGCTTTCGACCGAGACTCAGCAACAGTGCGCGGCGGATTGCGAACGAGTGCCGCGAACAGCTCTTGTTTTACCCCATGCATGAGATGACGCACCTTCTTGTCTTCAGTCATGTTGGGATGAGCTCACTAGAACAGGCGGGACATGTCTTCTATGTACCTAGCGACAGTCTCATTTGTGCGTTTATTCCATGCACAAAGAGCTGCTTCTGCCTTTTCCCGGCGATCATTGTTGCCAAACGTACACAGTACCTGCCATCGGAACTCTTCGCAGGACGTCAAAGATGCGTCGTGGTTTTCGTACCACAAGCGTGCTGCGTCTTCCAAAGAGACGTATACGTTGAGCAACCTGCCTGCTTCTTTCCATTGGTTGATGTTCGCCACCCTCTCGAAATGATCCAGCCGGTCTTCGGCGTCCTCGAACGGGTCACCATGGAACACCCTTGGTATGACGGGCTGGCTGACAATGAGCTGTGATAGTGCAACTTGGCTAGTCGTGGTGGTGGCGTTTCTTGTTTCCGTCGCTGATGCCCTTGGCACAGAGGGAAGTGGTCCAAATTCTGATGAATCCCCTCGAATACGGCGACTGATCCGTTGGTGCACCGGCGTAAGCTCCTCGGCTTGTAGATGGTCAGGGCTTGGACTTCGCTCTCTTGTCGGGGTTGGAATCATCTACCCAGTACCTCCACCAGAAAATGTAACGAATGTAGCAGCCTCACAACAACGATGTTCTATTTACACGGTTTATTAAGGGCGAACTTGTTCCCAAAGTGAACGACGCACAGCAATAAAAAAAATCCAAAGGCGGTAGTCCTCGTGAGTCTCTGCCTTGAAAACCATCGTTCTCTTCTTCACGCGCGTTGGCTGTTCGGCGGAGTACCGGGTGCATGCAGGGCCGGCTCGTGCATTGCGGCTGGCTTCGTGGCTCGTAGTCATGCCGTTAGCGTTTCTCTGGTTCCCAACGTCCACGTTGCGCACAGCAATAATAATTTTCTGTGGCAATATGATGAGTGGCTTTTTAGAGTAGGAACGTGTACAGCACAATAATAATAGGAACTAATAGACAGTGATTCCGAGCAAAGTATGGAGGATGTTATTAGAAATAATGCGTAATATAAACGTGAAAAAAGAGAAGCGGTCAAAAGAGTAACTTTCCCCTGGCAAAGCCTGAACCTGCAACCTTCGAATAACGATGCTCTACTCACTGAAATAGAGTTGCGGTAACCCTTTGGCCACTTTATATAATAAAGGCGGACGTGTCTAGGCCTAACTACAAGATTGATGTAAACAAATCGGAAACATAGATGTTTTCGCGCTTGGTGCGTGGTTTATAATTATTTACTTTTATTATTACTAAAATAGACTTCTAGCAATGCTTCGCACGGTGGCATAAGCAAACATTCTCATTTTCTTTTCGTTTTCGCTGCTTAACCTCTAAAGAATATAATAGGTGACGCCACCATCGTAGCTGGGGCACGTGAATCACGTAAACGCTTCCCAATAAACTATAAGACGCTGCCCACAATGAACGTTTGCTGCACGGTAACGCCATTGCCTTAACCTTCGCCATCACGCTAACGCTAACACTAAACTATAACTGCCTATTACTGCACTTTACCAAGATAGATGACTGTAGTAGACACTGAAGCTGCATTGTTAAATGGTTCAAAGTATGTGACCACGGCAGACGGAATAGCGTGCGTGGCATCTGTTGCCCCGGACCCAGAGGTCTCGGGTCGGACTCCCTAAGACGTAAATTCGTTATTTGTCTCCTAATCGCGCGTATATTTGTGACGTCACTTCCGCGGCGCATATGTGACGTGAAAGTCTGGATGGGCTCCGACATAAAAGACTTTCGTGTTAAAAACAACAGCAGCGTACGAGGGATAATTTATGGAGATCCCGGTTGTTTTTTGCCAGCGAAACGTTGACTGCAGACTCAGCCCCACTTTTCAAGCCGCCACTCGATCCCTCCGGCACGATAAAAATGTCAGTTGTCTTGCATATAGAGCAAATTTACAGCCCCCAAGCTACATCAAGTACACTGTGAGTTTTTATGAAAGAGAACGTAGTAGCACATGGCCCACGCGCGTCGGTGGCTGATGGCAGCGTGTTCAAGCAGGAGCGAGAGCAACCACCGCCTTTTTTCTCGTCAGCTTGAGGTGAGAAAATCAATAATTCATTGTTAATATGAAATCAGTGGCACGACTGTAATCGCCTTCCCCTTCAAGGCGATAACTAAGCTTATGCGTAGTCGCCTTCAAGGAGGAGGGGGCTGCAATCTTGCCACTGATTACATATCAGCAATGAATGGTTCTTTTGCTCGCCTCAAGATGACGCGAAAAGAGTCAATGGCTGCTCTCACTCCCACTTGAACGCGCTGCCAGCAGACGCCGAAGCGCACAGACCACGCGATCCCGTGTTGCCTTCCAGAAAATTGACACTGAACTTTATAAACGTGCGCGGGGGATCAATCGCTTCTCGCGGCACACACAAATCTAGTGTTCCCGCCAGTTTTTCATGCCCAGTCTCGGTGAAAAACTTAAAAGCGTCGTTCCCGGCGCGCAGTTATTGTACTTAACGGCCCAGTTTTCGGCACATAATTTCTTAAGCGATATTGCGAAGTACGTCTAACAACCTGACACAGCTTCGCTTACGAGTCGGTTGCTGTACGGCGCATTTCAATTATTTTGTTCATTTCCACACAACGGTGACACAGGCTCAGTGCACGCTTATCATATATCTCATGATCTGTGCCATCTTTTAGTCTGCATTATAAATTTTGTGTTGGAGCATGAACGATCAAAACTTAATTTTTCACACAATGCTAGCGAAACCGGGAAACGTGTAATACTAGTCATAATAAACAGATTGTGCGTCAGCACAAAATCTGAAATACCCATACTAATTGTGAATGTGCGTACTTTTTAAATGCACGACATTTCATTTATTTTTACTGACTGTTGCACAGAGAGTGATGCTATGAAAAAATCCGTCTAAACAGAGGGTAGATAAGTGGCTGTGTAATTTATCTGCCACATGTATTTGCTTTCAACTTCTCCTCCTTTTCTAGGCCATATATTATAACGCTATAATAAATATGAGTTTCTGCTCTTTGTAGGGTCGATGGTTCGGTTGGATGGATCAAAAGGGACACTGGAAGAAGTCGGCATGGAATGATTCATACACCTTCAAACACTCATGTTGTCAAGAGGGCAGGTATCCTGTGACTTCTGAGGGAAATATTCTTCTATGTAGCACACACAAATGCAGATTATAATAAACATCGACACTCTTCTGCTACCCTTGCGTTTTTGTTTCCTTCTTTATTTAAGAATGCCCCATTGTGCTTTACTAAATGAGGGTTTAAACACCTTTGCGCTTTACTGAATGAAGGTTAGACATACGAACAATCATTTCTTCTTTTCGACAATCTACCCACTCTTGAGGAAGCTTGTTTTATTCCTGCACACACTTCAAAAAAAGATGGGTGACGCCCCTCCTATTTAGGAATTAGTATAACAAGAAAGTGAAACATATTTTTACTGAGGTAGTTGAGCGTTTATTTTGCACTGTTTCGCCACATGGCCGAAGAATTTTCATGCTCTCCTAAATCACGAGTCTCATCCTATAAGCCCACGTGCAGGAGAGACCAGGCATGTCCCCTGGAGACGCGCGCTCAAGAAAACGCGAGGAACAATCAAAGCTTCTTGATGTCAGGAAAGTACCACTATTCATTGTATCTATTTCCGCACGCTCAGCTTCCTCTCTCCCTTCTCACCCCCCTTCCCGTACTCCGGGTCTTGGACACTTTTTTTGCGCGATTATTGGTCTCCTTTGCGGTTGCCCTTGGAGACGCGTAGATCTAGCGCTTTGCCTCTCTTTCTCTTTTCCGCTAGAGCCATTTTTCGCCAATGCTCCGCGTAATAGACTTAGCACGCGCTTTGTTTTTTGTGCTTTGTGCGGGTGCCGTGGCGTGCTGTAGTGTCTATGACTGCAACAACCTCGGTGAAAATAGTTCCGCACTTTTTATGATACCCCAAGGTAAATGCAATGGCTTGCACAAGCAGCAGTGGCTGCACAACATTGGCCGAGAAAACTTCGTTCTGGCAAAGAACAGTGTACTTTGCGAGGCAAGGTGCCTTACTTGTGCTCCTATCAAAACATTGCCAATTGCTGCATTTGAATTATTCTTTCGGCCTGCTCGCCAACATATCTGTTTTTTTGGGGACAAAGCTCGTTACGCCATGGGTCTTATGTTCCGTGTTGTCGTAGTCATCTTAGTGGCCAGTTGCATTGCACCAGATATCAGTAAAAACGTGTCACAGCATATCCACGGAGGGAATCAAGATGAGTAGGGCAAAGCGTCCGTAAGTCCGTACATGCTTTCGTGCATCCATCGTTTCGTGTGTGCATCTAGATATCTGTCTGTCAATACGTCCGTTCGTCCACAAACTTCGCCCCAATTGTCATCACTCACCACGTAAATATGCTGTGATTTTTTCTCAGCTATTTGTGCATTGCTTCAAACTGTAGCATCTATCAATACGCCGAATTCATTTGTTATAAAGAAGTAGAAAGTGAAATCGTTCATTTTTTATACAAAGCTACGTCAGGAAAAGTTGCAGTAAATGTACCTTGTTGCGTTCAGACAGCCACTGCTAGGAATACCCGCTGTAATTATGATCGATCCTTGACACGTATATTTGCACGAGGTAACGCGTACAAATACACTTATTTTCCCAGAACAGTGTATGACTGCATTTCACTGCCTCTTGAGATTTCCTCGGCTTACAACTTTGCTATATCGCTGGAACGTTGTTTACTGCGTGATTAGAGTGTTCTTTTGTGTTATAAATTTTATTTCTGTTTCACAAACACGTTACCTCTGTTAGCGTATGGATACATGTTTTTTCAAGGGCATAAGCTCCTTATGGCATCACCGGTTTGTTCCATTATTGTTTGTAACCAAAAGTGGCACATGCCCGTCTGTAACCACCAGTGGGCGAGGCTCTTTAAGCCGTAAATCGTGCGTCCTCGATGTATGTAGTCGGTAGCCACTTCTCTTTTGGTTCTTGAAATGTCGCTAGATGAAGGTAATTATATATATTCCCTATATATGGACTGTCACGGTGGGTGGACGTGTTTTTTGAGCGCTCCCAATTGACTGCGCAGATAAGTGGTTTTGCGTGTTTTGAGCTTGTCTTCATAATTATTAAGGCAGCAGTTAAAATATTTGTAGCACTTAATACATTGTACGGCTTTTTCGTGGGTCAGTCACCAGGTATTTATGAGTTTTTGCGCATGTGTGTTCATTTTTATTTTTTGTTGGTGTTTTTTTTTGCCATCCCGTAGGGGAGGTGCACGTACATTGAAGACGCAAGTTTTTGTAGTAGAGCTTACACTTTCTCTTTTTTGTAGGGCAGGGCTTGAGTTTTGCAATTATCGAATGAGACAAGTTATAGAGACAATTTGTATCAGAAAGACATGGTTATAAAGACTGTAAAGAGTTCAGGATGCGGGGTGGGTTTGAAAATGAACCCAAGTGTAGAAGTGGAGGGGGATGAGGCTGACGCGAAATATAGGCAATGTGATGTCGAGGAAAAATTGGAGAGAACTATGGTTGCTCAGAGTGAACTGCTGATGAAAATCACCAAGCTGGAGACTGTGTTGGCGTCAGAGCAAGAGAAAACGAGGGCAATGGGAGAAAGGCTGAAGTCCGCCGAGGAAGCACTAGCGAAGCTGAACAAACGTGTGGCCTACGGAGAGAACAGTAAGGAGCCGGCAACCAGAATGGCAGAGAAGAAATAGCAAGCAAGTTTGGAAAAAACAGGTTAAGCCGATTCAATTGTCGCAAGAACCAGTTTCAGCGAAATAGTGGTGGGGCTGGGAGGGGACAAAGCAGCCAGAGTCACAGGTGCAACCCCCAGGTGCAGGACGCTTCCGCCGAAAAGTCACAGCATGTGATAATTGCCGGGGACTCGAATATAAATCGATGCACAGAAGCAATCAAAGGGAGGGTAAGAGGTGACAAGAGGGTTGTAGTAGGGGCACTCCCAGGACGCAAGCTGAAAGCAGTCATGAGGCAAGCGAGTGCAAAACTCAAAACTAAAGCTGATAGACGAAACCTCGTGATAAATTCAGGCAGTTTAATCGATGTTTTAACTGGAGATACACCAAGACTAGCAAACACACTGGCGAAAGGAGTCGATAATATGCGTGCGACTTCTCCTCAGGTACAGGTAGTGATATGCACGATACCGGAGGTACCACTCCGTGACAACAACCTGCAAAGAGCGGTTGTCAACGCGAACCAAGAAATATGACGGATGAGTCGAGAGAAAGGCTTTGAGGTGGTGGAAATAAACAGAGAGGTGCATAGGTGGGGTGGTTTACAACGAGCAAGAATTCACTTCGGTGGGCGGCCAGGTCATGGGGTGGGTTGGCGACTTGCTGGACGCGCCATAGCTTTTTGGGGGGGCACTCGGGCCTGTCGGGGTGTAGGATAGCCAGTGATGAGGAAAACAACCAGGCAGACTTTTTAACAGGTGGTAAGGACAGATACGATTCCAAAGTGGCACCAGTATTTAAGATATGTAGAGTCCGAGGCAGAAATAGACGTAGCCACGAGCGCCGAGGCAATTCAGACATAGGGTATATCAAAATGCAGGGTGGCAGGAACAGACTGAAGTGGGAAGAGATAGAAGAACAGCTGAAGGAGGAGAAGCCGATGTTATATGGTTGTGTAGAAACACATCTTAGGGACATGAAACAACCTCCTAACAATCTGGACTATGCGTGGGAATATTGTAATGGAACAGAAGACAGCAGAAAAGGGCGTAGTATTGGGGCATTCATTCATAAAAGTACAGACTGGCAAAGGGTCAAGTACGATTGCAAGGAAAATTTATGGCTAAAAGGAAAAGTGGCAAAGTAAACGACACTTCTTGGTGTCGTGTACCTGTGGGCGGGAGCAAAGGCCAGAGAGGAAAACCAGGCAATAGTAGAGTGTATACCAAAGTTCATTGATGAGTTAGGAGGAGAGTGCGAGATAATTTTACTAGGAGATATGAATGCGCAAATATAAGGTATAGATGAGCATACCGACCCAACAGGCAAAATGATCTTAGATATGTGTGAAAGACATGATTTGGATAATTTGCAACAGTACCGAGAAGTGTGAAGGGCAAATAACATGGGAGGTAGGAAGGCTCCAGTCGATGATAGATTACGCTGTGATGTCACATAGGATGTCATATAAGCTCAAGGGAATGCACACAGATGAAGGTGGCTCCAGAAGTCTGGGTAGTGATCACAAACGTACCAGGCTAAGTTTTGGAAGAGCAGTGAAAGTGGGAAAGAGGCAAGATGAGCAAATACAGGAAAATTTTTATCCAGAAAGGCAAATAGAAATAGCTGCTAAAATTGAGAAAGGAATCACTGAGGATAATAAAACAGTGTTGACATATAGTAATGTAATTAGACTGTTCGAACTAGAGCTTGATAAGGCACGTGACAAGTCACCCCAGAAAAGAAGACACAAACCCAAAAGTTGGTGGGATGGGGAAGTTAAGTGATGAATAGCAAAACGTCAGGAAGCCTCTAGGGAAAACAGACACGCTAAGCAGGGGGGAACTGACAGATAATGAAAGAAAATGGGAAATCTTTCCTAGCTGTAGAAGTGATGCATCCCTTCTGATCAATGAAAACACTAGAAAAAAGGGAGCTCAGTGGCTGGCAGAAATACATAAATAAGACAGAAAGCCAACTGCGAAATCTCGGAACCTTTTAAACTCTCTAAGAAATTAGACGAACCTAAATCAGAGGTTTATAACTACAGCTCAAGGTGCTACGCTAGAAGGGGACGAAGGTATTGAATATATAAGAACAAGGGTGACAGAAAAACTTCAACAAAGAAGTGCTTTTTGCACCACAATAGACAAGGATGAATAAGGTGGCGCAATGGCTCCATTTTCACAACCAGAGTGGCAAAGGGCTGAGAAGAGATTTCCTAGTAGTACATCAACAAGCCCAGAGGGAATTCCAATTATGCTGATAAAGACATTAGGTCCAAAGTCAAGGCAGGCTTTGAGAGAGCCAGTGAAGAAAATAATAATCGATGGTGAAGTCATTATGGATGGAAACTTAGCAGGATGAGCATGATCTATAAAGGAAAGGGGGACAAAGCTGACATAAACAACTACCGTCCAACAACAATGACACCAGTGGTCTACAGGCTGGCGATGCCGATTATAAAGCAAAGACTGCAGGCACGAATAAAGGATGAGGGTGTGCTGATCAACGGCAGAATTGGTTTCAGAGACACAGGAGGTTGGAAGACTATCTGTTCTGACGCAGTGCATCGAAATAGCAGAAAAGGAACACAGGCCCTTGTGGCTAGCATTTTTATATATCAAGGAAGCGTACGATAGCATGCTTCAAGAGGAATTTTGGGGAATACTGGACACACCAGGCTTGGAAAGTGGAGTCACTAATTATTTTAAAGGATATCTATACAGGTAACAATGTATTTATAAAGTGGGAATAACAGGTATACAAGCCTGCAGAGGTAAAACGGGAACTTAAGCAGGGGTGTCCTATGTCACCCTTATTTATCATGATGTACCCACAAGGATTGGAGGCCAAATTAGAGGGAAGTGGACTGGATTCAACCTCTCTTTCGTCAAGCATGGAAATCTGATTGAACAGGCACTACCACCATTGATGTATGCAGATGATATAGTGCTAATGGCCGACAACAAGAACGATTTCCAGAGATTGATGGACATCTGAGGTAATGAGGGAGATAGGTTAGATTTCAGATTCAGTAAGGAAAAGTCCGCAGTCATAATTTTTGATTATAATGAAGGTAGTGAGCTTAGAAAACAGGAGGTCACGCGAGAAATAACAGGTAAATACAAATATCTGGGCTTCTGAATAAACAATAAGGCCGAGTACCTAAGGGAACACGAAGTATGGGTGACGACTAAAGGTAACAGGAATGAAGCTGTGATGAAAAACGGAGCACTGTGGAATTAAAATAGGTATGATGTTGTGAGAAGAATATGGAAAGGGGTCATGCTTCCTGGCCTGACGTTTGGCAATGCGGTCTTGTGCATGAGATCAGAAGTTCAAGCAAGATTAGAAATTAAGCAACATGTAATAGGTAGGCTTGCCTTAGGAGCTCATGGGAATACACTAAATCAGGGAGTACAAAGTGATATGGGATGGACATCATTTAAGGACAGGGAAGCTAGCAGCAAGATAAAATTTGAGAAGCGATTGAGAGAAATGGGGGAGGAGCGTTTGGCTAGGAAGGTATTCCTTAAATGAAGAGTGTAGATAAAAAATGGAGGAAGCGAACCAGAAAATTTAACTGGTAAATACTTAGAAAACAACAGGGGCCAAAACAAAAAAAAATTATCGGTTAAGAAGAAGGTGAATGGAGCTGAGACCGATATGTGAAGAATTTGCAGGATTAAGAAGTGCGCGCTAGAGGTCTATCAAACTTTTAAACCGGAAATTGCCAAGGAAAGGGTCTATGATAATACTCGGAGTAGTTCTCTACTGTTTGAGGCTAGGACGGGAGTATTGCGCACCAAGACATATCGAGCCAAATACGAAGGGGTAGACACGGTATTCAGTGCGTGTGGAGAGGAAGAGGAAAGTGTCGAACACTTGATAATGTTCTGTAAAGGGGTCCAGCCTATAGCTCAGGATTATGGTGCAGAGTTTTTCAAAGCACTGAGGTTTAGGGACAGTGAGGGCAAAATATACTTTAAGCGGGTAGAATTAACTAGAAGGTGGTTATCTGATTGGTGGCTAAAGTCAAGGCACGAGTGAAAATTAAACCCTTCACTGCAAAGTACGAATCCTCAACCTCACTATTAAAGGTAAAAAAAATAAATATTGTTTATCTTCATTAAGTATTACGGCTTGGTGGCGCTAGCCACCACCCGATCTGAAGGGCACAGCCACATCCATCCATCCATCAATCCATCCATCCACCCATCCATCCATCCATCCATCCATCCATCCATCCATCCATCCATCCATCCATCCATCCATCCATCCATCCATCCATCCATTCATTCATCCATCCATTCATTCATCCATCCATCCATCCATCCATCCATCCATCCATCCATCCATCCATCCAGCCATCCATCCATTCAGCCATCCATCCATCCATCCATCCATCCATCCATCCATCCATCCATCCATCCATCCATCCATCCATCCATCCATCCATCCATCCATCCATCCATCCATCCATCAATCCATCCATCCATCTATCCATCCATCTACCATCCACCCATCCATCCATCCATCCATCCATCCATCCATCCATCCATCCATCCATCCATCCATCCATCCATTCATATACAATGGGGGGCAAGGCTGACAATAACAACTACCGTCCTATAACAGTGAAATCAGTGGTCTAAAGACTGGTGACGCAGATTATAAAGGAAAGACTGCAGGCATGGATAGAGGATGAGTGGGTGCTGGGGGAACTGCAGAATGGATTTCGGAAACACAGGAGTTTGGAAGGCGATCTGTGCTCACTGACACAGTACATTGAAATAGCAGAAAGGGAACACAGGCCCCTGTGGCTAGCAATTTTGGATATCAACGAAGCGTATGATAGCGTGGTTCAAGAGGATTTGTGGAGAATACTGGACCCGCTAGGTGTGGAAGATGGAGTCACTAATCTATAAAGGATATCTATAAAGGTAACAAGGCAGTTATCAAGTGGGAAGAACAGGTATCCAAGCCTGCAGAGGTAAAACGGCGGCTTAGGCGGGGGTGTCCTCTGTCACTTTTTTTATTCATGGTATACCTACAAAGATTAGAGGCCAAATTAGAGGTAAGTGGAATGGGCTTCAACCTCTCTTCTGTCAAACAAGGAAAACTCAATGGACAGGCACTACCAGCATTGGTGTACGCAGTTGATTTAGTGGTAATGTCCGACAACAACATTTCGCTTACGAACTCAGACGGGCAGCCAGTTCGCTGTGAAGAGTGTTGCATTGCATTAAATGATTTTTTTGTTACTTCTTTTTCAAGTTGTTCTGCTTCTGCGTTGCCGCAAATGCCTAGTCGTGATTTTTTACCCATGTATCCTGTTACTGTTGATGCCGTTGGAGTGCAAACTTTAATTCACAAGCTTAAGTTATCCTCTTCTTGTGGCGTAGATGAAATCAACTCAAAGTTTCTAAAAAACACTGCATTGTATTCATCAATTTACTTGTCCTTAATCTTTTCGCAATCTATTCAGACCTCCACTTTGCCGCTAGACTGGAAGGTGGGGAAGGTGGTCCCTCTGCACAAATCTGGTAACACACAGTCTCCTCTCAATTACAGACCCATTTCCCTAACCAGTGTTCCTTGTAAAATGTTAGAACATATAATTTACTCCAGTCTTGTCTCATTCCTAGAATCAAATTCTTTTTTTACTCCCTACCAGCACGGATTCTGAAAAAGTTACTCATGTGAAACCCAACTTCTTTATTTTACTAATGACATAGGATCGGCTTTAGATCGTGGCTCACTTGTGCATTGCATTTTTCTTGACTTTCAAAAAGCTTTTGATAAAGTACCTCACTAATTACTCCTCCTAAAAATTAGTGCCTTAAACATTGACCCGAACATTCTTAAATGGATTGAATGCTTTCTGACTAATCGCACTCAGTTTGTAACAACTAATGGCTATAACTCACCTCTTTCTAAAGTAACATCCGGCGTACCCCAAGGTTCCGTATTAGGCCCTTTACTCTTTCTTATATATATTAATGATCTCCCAGACAGCATTAACTCCGCTATAAGGTTATTTGCAGATGATTGTGTAATTTACCGCGAAATAAACAATGAATATGATAACCAATTTCTACAGTCAGACCTTGACACTGTCTCAACCTGGTGCAATAAATGGCTTATGACTCTCAACTCTAACAAATCTAAATGCATGTCAATAACCCGGCGATCTATTTCTCCCCCCTGTACCTACAGAATTAACGCCGTTCCCCTCCAGCATGTCTCTTCATGTAAGTACCTCGGCGTTTACATTACCAACAATCTATCTTGGCACACGCATGTTACCTACATCTGTAATAACGCTAACCGAACGCTAGGATA
The DNA here is from genome assembly GCF_013339725.1 of Rhipicephalus microplus. NCBI lineage: Eukaryota > Metazoa > Arthropoda > Arachnida > Ixodida > Ixodidae > Rhipicephalus > Rhipicephalus microplus. The sequence continues at coordinate 39,763,351 of NC_051165.1, read as the reverse complement.
CTTACGCCGCAACTTTTCTCGCGCTCCGCTGTCCCTCAAAATTCTATTATACCGATCACTAATTCGTCCAAAGCTTGAGTACGCGTCCGCTATATGGGATCCCGTGCAGCAAAATTTGATCAACGCGTTAGAATCTGTTCAGAACCGCTCAGTTCGGTTCATTTGTTCTAATTATTCCCGTACTGCTAGCATATCAGAAATGAAATCTAACCTTGACCTACCCAATTTAACTGTCCGGAGGAAACTGGCGCGACTGCATTTTTTCATAAGATATTTTTTCACAATCCATCAATGAAGCGAGACCTCATTTCACAACCATCATACCACTCATCGTGCATTGATCATCAGCATAAGGTTGCCATTCCGTTTTGCCGCACCAAATTCTTTTCAGCAGCCTTCTTACCGAAAACAGCCGCCGATTGGAACCACCTTCCCTCTTCCGTTGTATCAATAACAGACCCTTTGTTATTCAAGGCTACAATTTCTCAGCAATGCTTGTAAGTATACGCAGTTTCCATTATCTATCTTTGTCTTGTATGTGCTTGAATTCTTATACATTTTAGTTGACTTATGTTGCCTTCCTGATTTGCGCATCTGATACTTGTTTCTTTATTTTCTCTTTTTTCTTGTGTGTTATATATGTTGTACCCACCCCCTCTGTAATGCCCTACGGGCCCTGAGGGTATTCTAATAAATAAATAAATAAATAAACAAGGAAGACTTGCAGAGATTGATATGTGGGATTCAACGTCTCAAAACCACCATATGATTATAAGAGACGCCGTAGTGGAGGGCTCCGGAAATTTCGACCACCTGGGGTTCTTTACGTGCTTCCAAATCTGAGTACACGGGCCTACAACATTTCCGCCTCCATGGGAAATGCAGCCGCCGCCGCCGGGATTCGATCCCGCGACCTGCGGGTCAGCAGCCGAGCACCTTAGCTGCTAGAAAACCGCGGCGGGGCACTTGCAGAGATTGATAGACATCTACGGTAATGAGGGAGATAGGTTAGATTTCCGATTCAGTAAGAAAAAATCAGCAGTCAAGATATTTAATAATAATGAAGGTAGTGAGATTACAATACAGGAGTTCACGCTAGAAACAACAGATAAATACAACTATCTGGGTGTTTGGATAAGCATTGGGACCGAGTACCTAAGGGAACACGAAATATACGTGACGACTTAAGGTAACAGAAATGCAGCGCTGATGAAAAACAGGACACTGTGGAATTACAATAGGTAGAATGTTGTAAGAGAAATATGGTAAGCGGTCATGGTTCCTGGTCTGACGTTCGGCAATGCGGTCTTTTGCATGAGATCAGAAGTTCAAGCAAGATCAGAAATTAAGCAACGTGGATTAGGTAAGCTTGCCTTATGAGCTCACTGGCATAGACCAAATCAGGGAGTACTAAGTGATATGGGATGGACATCATTTGAGGGCAGGGAAGCTACCTGCAAGATAAAATTTGAGAAGCGATTGAGAGAAATGGGAAAAGAGGGTTGGGCTAGGAACATATTCAGCTACTTGTTAATGAAGAATGTCAATACAGTATGAAGAAAGCGAACCGGAAAATCGACTCGTAAATACTTGGAAAACAGCAGGGGGCCAAACTAAAAAGAATTATCGCTTAAGAAGAAATTAGACGAAGCTGAGACCGATATGCGGAGAATTGGCATGACTAAGAAGTAAGCACTAGTGATCTATCGAACTCTAAAGCAGGAAATTGCCAAGAAAAAAAATCTATGATAATACTCTAGATAGTTATCTACTATTTGAGGCCAGGAAGGGAGTATTGTGAACCAAGACATATCGGGCCAAATACGAAGAGGTAGACATGGTATGCAGTGCGTGTAGAGAGGAAGAAGAAACTGCCAAACACTTGATAACGTTCTTTAAAGGCTTCACCCTATTGTTCAGGACGATAGCGCAGAGTTTTTCAAAGCACTGGGGTTTAGGAACAGGGATGTCAAAAGAGATGTTAAGCGGGTAGAATTAACTAGAAGGAGTCAAGGCACGAGTGGAAATTAAACCCTTCGCGTAAAGTACTATTCCTTAACCTCACTATTTAACAAAAGAAAATAAATGTAGTTTTTGGTTCCCTATGTATTACGGCTTGGTGGCGTGAGCCACCGCCAGTTCTATAGGGTATAGCCATATCAAGACATTCATCCATCCATCCATATGTCAGAAAAAAATGCGAGATTGTGGTACTCACAGTGTTCACTATACTGACAGTTGTACAGACAGACATGCGCATGGAGCTTACGGTTGGACGGACGGACGAATGTTTCACCTCACTCATCAATATTGCGTCCGTGAATATCCTGTAGTTTTTTTTTTGCTTTTACGAATCACTCGATTTTTCTCATACCCCTCCTGCCTAGACCTTAATGCTGGTCTGCAGTATGTATATTCAAATAAATAAAATAAATAAAAAATTTTGGCTCATACTTCATCACCTCGCACGCACCTCGGCAATTGTCGAAAATGCACAACAGTAGTCTGCTTTTGCTGCAAACAATTACGTGGGATGACACAGCTTCTGCATCGCGATTAGTTTGACAGGATTCGTTTACGAGAACGTTTGTTAAATAAAACAAACAAATGAACGATTAGCGATTACAATAATGGACGATCATTTTTATAAGGGCATTTATTGAGTATTTTGTTTTTTGGGGAGAAGGAAGAGAATTAACACACAAAAATTATGAAAAAGATGCGGACCATCGAAAGAAGGAAATAAATACCGAGGTGCAACGCACAAAAAAGCTATGGCACCGCGATAGCGAAATTGAGACATTTTCTTGGAGACCGTCACCGCAATATTTCTGGTCACGCCTACATTAGCGTGCGTTACATTCCCCAAAAATAAACTGTATTTTCTTCTATACTAGTGTCACATCAGTATTTTCAACCGGGATCAGTCAGTCTGGACAGAGTTTTTTGGTCGCTATCGACGCGCATATTATGATGACATTCCTGGTGCAGAGGTTCTCTTCTCACGAGCAACCCAATCACGATTTTCTTTGGCAACGACGTCAAAACACAGTTCTAATTTTTCATTTCCCAAGATAAAGGGGCTTTAGGGAGGCTCATCTCGTCGCGCCATCTCATTACTGATGACGAAAACGCGGTGAAGTGTGTAAATATATGTATATTGCAATGAGCGAGACAGACAAAACACCAATTCGGGGGGCAAGCTGTTCTATTTTGCCTTTCTTCCTTCTCTACTTCACTCCAGCTGCCTTGTGGTAGCCGAGCCCAATACCATGAGCCCAACTTCGTCATCACATTCTGCCACCACTGCGAGCGTTGGAGCGCCCAACAGTGCTTCAAGAGGGCGGGGTTGGCTGAACCGTGATGGTCAGCCCGGACAACACTGTACCATGAATAGAAGGTGTCTTTGGAGTCTTTGGAGGACAAAAACTGGCTGTGTCGTAGTGGCCAAAGTTCCCTGCACTGACGTGCTTTGGCGTCAAATTTTCTTTTTGGTGGTACTGGTGCGCTGCCCTGACTGTGATGCAGTGGTCGTCGCACGCCTAGCAGACCCTTCATCATTATGGTCAAGTCTTGGTTCACGTTTGTGTGCCCGGTTGGAGAACACTTTCGCAACAGAAACTGCACGTGCACTCACAGAGTCAGCGGGACGCAATTATGAATATTCGACATAGGAGGCTCGCCCTCGCTGTCATCGCTTGCCATTGTGCTGAGGTGACTCGGACGAAATACGGTGTCCTAAACGAGACAATCGCCAACATGCTGGCCATGTACGTCGACGTTGAACACAAGATGCGGGACGCCATTCTTCCGTACGTGACCTTCGCGTACATTATGGCCGTCCAAGAAACGACGCAGATGACGCCGCTAAAGTTGGTCTATGGAAGGAGCCCGGCAACGATCCTCGACGCTATGCTTCCAAACGGCGCTGACGAAGAAAACCTCGACGTCACTACTTACCTTCAGCGCGCCGACAACGTTCGTCCGTTCGCCTGCCTGCGCCTCAAAAATCAGCAGCCGACTGACAAACGCCGTTACAATCTTTGACGAAGCTTCGTTGAGTACCAGTCCGGAGACTGTGTCTAGGTATGAACGCCGATATGCCGATGTGGGCTCAGTGAAAAACTTCTGCGATGGTACTTTGGACCATACAGAGTAGTTTAACGTCTCGGCCCACTCGACTACAAGGTCGTTCCCGACAAAATTATGAGCTCTCAACGGTGCTGTGCTCGACCTGAAGTCATTTATGTCATGCGCCACAAGCCATTTTATGCGTGAACCTGAGGATAACATTTCGTTGGTGCTGTATTTATTGGTACTTGTCTTTATTTGTGTACCTTCGTCTTTGGTTAAAGCATCAAGATGATGATTTTTTAAGAGGGGGGGCAATGCCATTTTTTTCCTCCCGTTTTGTTATCACCCCATTACACTACGCTCAGGGCAAACCGCACTCATGATGTTCGAGAAGCTCGGAGGCTTTAGTAGATTGTTGTGTTAAAATTATGCCCATTTCGAGAGCGTCACAGATTATCTGAGTACCTACGTCGCCGCTAGCGATAACGCTAAAATATTCAATGGCAAGGTTATAAATGCCGACACGATTCGCCGCTTGTCAGTTGATCGACGGCCGACGCTCCGTTCGCCGCTTACCTGGTGCCGGGTTTGCCGCGACCAGGCACGCTGCCAGTCATCAACCCCATCTCATCGAGAATCGCGCGGACCCCTGGACATCCCCCCGGCTCTGTCCAGGCCTTCACCGCGACTCGACGCCCGGGCACCACAGCGCAAGCCGTGGGAGCGAGGGCCTGGAGGAAAGTGTGATGGCTTTCGGAGCGCCACCGCCGAAAGCTCATTGCTTTAATTTTAGCGCTCCAAAGGAGAGCACCATCGAAGACATCATAGATGCCCTCGAAGCCGTAACCGGCCCTGCCGGTATCAAGTCCCTCCAGCACATGGGAGGAGCAAAGTTCGGCGCCGCAGTCGCAAACGTCCACGCAGCCAACAAGCTGAAGAGCCGGGGCGCCAATCTCTTGAACGGCGTATTAATTCCACTAGTGAGCGTCGGTCCTGAAATAGTCCACGTCACAGTCTTCCGTGTACCGCTGTGGGTAGGCGACGCGGCCCTAACGACAGCTCTCTCCCCCTACAGCAAGGTGCAACATATACAATAACCAGTGTTCAAGGGCTGCCCTGGGGTAGACACAGGTGTCCGTGTAGCGCGAGTGGAAATGAAAGCCAAATACCGAACTTTCTGACAGTTCAAGGCAACATTGTCATGTGTGACTACCGGGGCGTCAAGAAAGTGTGCTCTAAATGCCGAACTGCTGGCCACATTGCCAAAGACTGTGCCACACCCCATTGTACGCGCTGCAACGTGCTTGGACATGCCACAGAGGGATGCGCAGAACCGTGTCGCAAGTGCTCGGGCAGCCATGCAACAGCCGACTGCGTACGTCCGAAGTCTTTCGCAGTGGCTGCAGCAGCGGCAACCGAAGAACAAGCGTGTATCGACCTCACGCCTGCATTGCAAGATGATTCGGCACTCGAACCTGCGAGTGACACTGACACAAGCGATACTGACACCCCTACTGAACCACAAGACGCAGGAGACCTGCCTCCCCTGTCTGAGAAAGCCTCGTCAACCCCTCACGACCTCTCCGAGACCAGCGACTTTTCGCCGGACGCCTATGAAGACTACATCTCATCCAAAGTCGTAGCCAGTGTGCTCGTACTTAGCAGAGACCACGAGGGCTACAGTTCCGACATAGCGCCACCAGCAGCACCGAGGCGCCGAGAACTTCGATAGGGCGCGGCAACCGAACAACGGGACGTGCAGAAGCTCCGGTCATCGGCCCAGTCAAGACCACGACGGTGATTACGCCACTGACAACGCCGAGCACCCTCGCCGGCAAATTCTCTGCCCTGACCCGTAAACTAAGCCTGTTTAACCCCATTTACTAGATTACAGGTGCGGCCGCTGGTGCGAGTGTCGTTGCCAGCGCCATGGAAGTTGACCGTCAGCCACGAAACGTGCCCACCCACCGACCACGGTCTCTGAGGGCTCTACGAACAGTAGCCAGCCCCAAAAACTCGCTAATGCTCTGACGACCTCAGAGCATTTCTCTCTTTAGTCATGTTCACTCGTTGAGCACTCGCCCCACCCTCTGCAAGGGTTTGGCTGAAGCTTGCGCGCAAACTCCCTTTTCAAAATGGCTACGGTACATTTTCTCTCCTTAAACGTGAGGGGTTTCAGATGCCAAGATAACCAGAGAGAAGTCATGCACTTCGCAAGGTCACGTCATATCAATATCCTCTTCTTACAGGAATGCAACTTTAGAACCCCTTATGATATGCAATCCTTCTGCTCGCATTTTGGAGTTGAAACCTTTTTTTCGCTGACTGATTCAAACATATGCGGAGTAGGAATTGTTTTTTTTTGACACCAGCGTTACGTCGAGAAGCACACTGTGTTTATGGTTTTGACGGTCGCACAATAGAAGTAGACTTTGACCTTCACGACAGACGAGTAAGGGCGTTCGTAATATATGCCCCAGCTCAACGTGGGGGCACGGCCGATTTTTTCAATTCACTCGACTCATTTATGTTTGACAGCTACCCACTTTCTTAGAGGGGATTTTAACTGTGTTGAGGACACCGAGAGAGGTGCGCGCGAACGCAGACAAAGCAGACAAATAGCGGAGTTAGCTCAATGCGACAACTCATCCGCAACTTCAAGCTCAGGGATGCGTGGGTCGACACTCACGGAAATGACTTCGTTGCAACATGGCAACGGGGTTCCAACATGACTGGGCTAGATCGCTACTATTTTCCTGAAGTTCTAGACACACATGTCCGAAGCTGCGAAGTCCTACATTTCCCACCGGACGCTCCATGCATTACAGACCACTTTCCAATGTCTGTAAAACTTTTCTTTGAACAGTCCACTACCTTTAGAGACCATTGGAAAATGAACACCACACTCGTGCACGACCCGGAAAGCGTAGCATTATTGCGCAATGCACTCGAGCAAGCGTGCGAAAGGCCGCTTGAACCCCGCAGCTGGGACGCATTGAAACACAGTTGGCGCGCCGAGCTTATCAAAGCAGGGCGCGAAAGGAAAGCGCGCCTGACGACACAGATAAACGACACGCTACGAAAGCGCGCATTGTACACAGAGGCAAGACGCCGACGTTCGCAATGCACGACTATCACGAACAATGAGAGGTGTGGTACTAACTTTTGCTACGTCTTAGTTCGCGCACGGCTGCGCACTCTTTTATCAATGGACGACCGGTTTCTGATCCAGTTGTTCTTCGAAGTGTTCGCAAAGGCACCTTGGGTGAACAAATGCATGTTCCTTTTCTTCAGTTGCCGAATCGCAAACAGTCAACCTGAGCAGAAGACATAACGAGCGTCTTTGAACCACATTTTCCGAATCTTTTCAGGGCGGAGAAGGCGAGCGACGTGAACTACACCACCATAGTTAACGAGTTTTGCGCGGGAATTTCCCGCGTACCGGAGGAGCTCCGCGATAGTCTGTGCAGCCCAGTGACGCTGGATGAACTACGCTTTGTGCTTCAGCACATGAACGCAACCGCCGCCGCCGGCCCTGACGGGATACCTTTGAGTTTCTACAAAGCCTTCCTTGAAACAATACAAGTCCACCTTTTGACAATGCTAAATGGGCTTCTTGCTGACGGAATCAGACCGAATACGTTTCGAGAGAGCAGAGTTATACTTTTACTTGAAAGCGAGGGAGAGCCGTCCGATCCAAGGGCGTCGAGGCCCATTCCCCTACTTAACTCGGATTATAAGATATTGACAGCCATCCTTGCTAACCGCATAACTACCATTTTAACGGAGATAGTAAGCGACATACGAACATGCTGTGTCCCAGGTCGTACGATCTATTCCTCGCTTGCGCTGACTCGTGATCTTTTCACGTATGCTACAACAACACAAATATCTGGCGTTTTTGTTTCCTTGGATCAGAAAAAAAGCTTTTGATCGCGTACAATGAAACTATCTCTTCGCTGTGCTTCAGTGTTATGGCTTCCCAGCACACTTAACCGACATCCTCCGCTTACTCTACACAGACCTAGAAACGCCATTAGTAGTGAATGGCTATACATCTGAACCCATTGCAGTAAGTAGGGGCGTTCGACAAGGCTGTCCCCTCGCCGAAATGCTCTTTGTATTATGCATAGATCCATTATTGAAACAAATCCAGAACTGCACTTCGATACGCGGTTTTACTCTCCCAGGCTTGGGCGAAGTGAAAGTACCGGCATACGCCGATGACATCTCGCTGTTTATCGGAACATAGATAGCTACAGAGCCATTCTGCGAATATTCCACACGTATAGTTACCTGTCGAGAGCACGTCTTAATCACGGGAGAAGCAAGGCATTGTGCTTTAGAATGCACATTAAAGAGTTCCCTGATGGCGTCCAAATCATCCAAGGCGTTGAAGTCTTAGGTGTAACTTTCCTCTTGACTGGCGAGGTAGCCCGCACCACATGGAGAGAGATCCAACACAAAGTGAAAAGACACATTGAAGTTGCCAGAACGTTGCAACTACCTTTTTGCTGAAAGAGCTTATCTAAATAAATCCAGCATAACAGCGCCACTGTTTTATGTAGCCAAAATTGCTCGACCACCTCGTCGGGTTCTGCTGAGAGTGGCTACTGCGTGCGGCTCCTTTTTTCAGGATGGCCACGCCGAAGCTTTTGCCAGAGCCTTGGTCCGCCTACCAGTAAAATGCGGAGGGCTCAGTGTATCCAACCTTGATGTAATGTGCCGCATGTTGGCTCTCAAAAACACCTGGGCACTTTTAGAGAACTCATCGTATCGAGGCAGGCAACTCCTAGTGTATCTGCTAGGAACCTCTAGAAGATTTTTCGGTTTAGTAAACGACACGGGACCAGCTGCCGAACAGCCACCGGTGTACTACACACGTGTTATAAAATCTTTGCAACAATGGCGAAACGATTTTCCGGTTTAAGAACTTATGGAAATGTCCCCTACTGACATGAGTGAATTAATAGCACTTAGAAGCCTATCTGACGCCGGAAATGCCGGGCGAAAAGACGTTGGACTTTTACAAACACATCTCTCCCCTCCAAGGTCCGTGACCTAAACTGGCTTAGGGAATGGGAGGCTTTACCAACAGCCAACCGCCTTTCGGCGTGGGGCGTGGCGCCCTCCGTCACATGACCGCAATGCGGTCGCGTCGAAACACTGAACCATGTCGTCCATGAATGTATAGTAGCCGCACCTTTTGGCGCATGGTTACCAAAATGTTCCAAACAAGTATGCAGTGGAAGTCTAGCCACAGGAATAACTTTGTCGTACTCTTAATGGCTATCGGAGCCTTCGTCTTATGGAAACGAAGGGGACTGGCCCGTCTGAGGGGAAGCCCCCAGAGAGCCAAGTTTCTTCTACTACATCGGCTAAGAAACGTAATGCTTATGCATCTTAACACAGAACTAGTCATGCTGGGAGAGGAGGCTTTCCTCCGACGTTGGTCTACGCGATTTATTATCGGGAAAAACAACAGAGTGTCCATGCCTTTCCTCCCCTATTGAGGAGGTGGGCTAGAGCTTGTACCACTGTGACATTACAGTGTGTATTTTTCCATTCTTCCTTAGAAACATGTCCTTTTGTGCAGTATTGTTCTTGAGCGCGAGAGCAAATTGTCCTCACAGGTGAATGCAAAACATCATCCTTCACTGTGAATGACCTCTCTTGTTTGTTCATATTGCCTTACTGTATATTTAAGTTTAATCATCTCGATGGCAAGAATGTCCTGCTTTGTTGAACAATTTTTGCATTGTACGCCACTGCATACACTATAAGTTATTTCGCTGTATATAACAGCTTGCATTGTACATACGCATTGTTCACCATTGTTCATTTTTATGTGTGCCCATAGGCTGTGTATGATATATCGGGAAATAAAATTCTCTTAAACCAGTGTCTTACTTTCCTTTTGCGTTGCCACAAGTTCGGTCCGAATGAACAGTTTCTTCTTCGACCTGGAGTCCACTCCCTTTGTTCACGTCTCGACCCCATGACAATATCGTGTTACTATATCAGAGCAATGTATAAATATAAACCAGGTTTCAAAATCATACTGTAATAACTTTTTTGCGGAGTGTACGCGCACTTTGCAGTAGATTTTCTAGATTATTGAAGGTTAAGCTTTTTATATGACACAAGAAAATGAAAATTCTGCTGTCAGTACCTCTTTATCACCCCAGGATGTTTGAAAACAAGTGCTGTGGAAGTGAAGCAAGTTTAAACAGTTGCAGAAGACTAATGATTTTTCGCATAGAGAACTGGGAGTACTGAGGTATTAAAGTAAAAAAGTTAGAAATGACGACAGGAGTTCTGTGTCTCTGTATTATGTGCAGTCTCTTTACATGGCACCTGTTAGCAACTTGTACGATGGGACGAATTAGCATGCATTAAAAGAAAAAATGTGAACTAACGTTCCCAAGATCACAAAAATTTCAGTATGTTTTTGAACACTGCATAACAACTATGTGTCAACAGCGTAGCATTGTGCCAATTTGTCATCTATACCTTTGAGTATAATAATGGTTGTACTATCAGCATAATCCGCAAAAGTCACACATCACTTGTCAACTTCAGGTGTAATGATGTTTTTTTTTATTCTTTCGCATAGATCCGGAACTAGCAGTGTTGCAAAGGACCCATCTGATTTTTTAGCAAGGTGCTGCAAACAGATTTTAAGCTGTTCATAAACTGATAATTCACCACCCTACAACTAGTGTAGCGTTCCCTGTCACCGGCACTCGGCACACTATTATAATTCCGTTGCCTCACGCGAACATGCATTGTCTGTAAAAAGGAATGCCTAGGAAGGTGCATTTTTAATACTGCGCGCAACTTAGCTGCATCTGGTCACTCTCTTCATTCACAGGACAATTGTAAATTACTTGACGTGCAAAGAATGCAAACTCAAACTACTAACAATTACGGATCGCAGTTTTGATGTACGCACTGTAGTCTTCCCAACAATAACTGCAGCGATTTGCAGCAAGATGCTTACTCTGGGCACTGATCTTAAATTCACAGATGCGAGCACCAAAATACACAGCAGTATTGCAGTGAAGCCTCAATAAACGCGTGCGTACGTTTTATTATTTTATAGCATCCGACATACACTCAAAGGTTTGGGTCTGAGTTTAACTTTTTTTGTTGTTTAATTTATTTCACTGAAGTCTATGTGCAATAAAAGCACTGTGCAACAGCAGCAATAGTCGTGCTCTCGCTGGGTAGTGTAGTAAGTGAAGCTGCGCCTGCCCGAGCATTGTTTGCGACATTGACTGTTCCGACGGTCTCGTAAACAAGCATTTTCTGGCTCTGTTCGAAGCTTCAAAAAAACAGAACTTACCAAGACCGGCATCTCGACGTCTTCTTAATCTTCACTGGATACGACTGCCCACTTCTCGGCGTCTCCTGGAGTCGTTGAAAACGGACCAACACTGCCGGCGGCAGTTAAGTGCAACCTCAATGGAAGCACGCTCGCAGCATTTTTCGGCACACTTGAAGTTTCTACGCGTGCCTCTAACGCGGTCAAGATCGCCTCAACGAATACAGCGGTCTTATTTAGATTTGACTGACAGTTGAATGCAACATCGTAATAGGCGCATCCATGTTTTTTTTATGAAATTACGCATGAATCAATGAGCGCGCAGCTTCCGAGAGCCTCGTCAGGCTGCCTGGCGTAGAGCAGGGGGGGGGGGGGGGGTATCCGTTAGCCTTTGTAAACTCGCTGCCCGGCCAATGTTCATTTTTTCGTCTTGATATCAGCTATCATATCCTTATCTCGGTTTCTTCCCTGACAAACTCTGCCCTCTTCTTGTCTCCTACGGTTTCACCGATTAATTTCATTGCCATTGCTCGCTGCCTCGTCCTGAGTTTAAGCTGTACTCTCTATGCGCACCTCGAGGTTTCTGCTCCATAAGTAAGTACTGGCAAGATGCGGCTTTTATAGACCCCCCCTCTTGAGGGTTAGTGGCAGATTACCATTCATGATTGCAGAATGCTTGCCGAATGTGATCTACCCCACTCTTATTTTTCTAGTCAGTTCACTCTCATGCTTCGGCTCTGCGAGTACTACACCAAAAAAAAAGAGAGGGAGAAACGAGAAACGGGCCACGGTTTTTCTTCGGCGCAGTGACTTCCTCCCTTTCGGGAACTTCACCCGTCGCACGCTCTCGCGGCAAGGACCAAAGGAGCAACATTCCTTCTTCAGTGTTCAAATGTCTCCTCAATCACGGGGGTCTTGTGCGTGCGCATGCACACGCCGATCTTAGCCGGCCGCAGCCAGCCGCCAGCAGTTACTTACTTTTACCCAATATTGACGCAAGCAATGCAGGAGTGACGTTTTTCGTTTTATTTGTGAAGAGTAAAAGCCTCTCCTTTTTATCGCCAGGCATGGTGGTGGTGGTGGTGGTGGTGGTGTTGCAGCAGGCGGGGTTAGCCTGGCCTGCATGGCCGGCAATTGTTCCGCCTGAGCATCTCCTTAATTTGGAAAATGTCACCACGTGTCAGACAGCCCAGTGTCTCGCAGGAAGACCAACAAAGTTCGTTGCACGTTCCTCCTAGTTGCCGCGGGTCCTTCAGGAAAGATGATGTCATCAACTGTCCGGTGCCTATGGCAGCCTTTTCGCAAGGTGCGGATCATCGCTGCTCTTTGGGCATCAAACTGTGGGCAAAGCCAAATGAAATGTTCAATATCCCCGATGTCACCACAGAAGGCACAGAACGGGGAAGCGTATCTCCCAGTCTTGAATGACCAGGCCGGGGTGTATGCGGAGCCGGTTCTAATGCGGTACAACAGCGTCGCTTCTTCACGAGAAAGTCCATGAATTACACATGCTTGGTGTGGAAACCTGTAGATCGCCTTGAAATGATTGCGTATCACATCTTTGTTGTTCTGGTAAGTCTTGGGAGTTTTTACTTTTGGAAACGATGTACGTGCTTCGCATGCAAGGGCATCAGCCTTTTCATTGCCCTCAATGCCAACGTGGGATGGGATCCACTGGAACTGTATATTAAAACTCTTGCCATTTAGGTGTTTGATTAGTGCCAGAGATTGCCTGGTGAACTTTTCTTGGGGTAGGCCACGATGCAGTCTTTGTAGCGCCGATTTGGAGTCCGTCAGCACTACAACATCTCGTGCAGAAAAGGATCGCAGTTTTCGCAAAGCCGCCGTAATTGCAGCGCTTTCTACCGTTGTGGACGAAACCACGCGATCCAGGCGACCCGACCATGACACGCCCAGGCTGGGTATGCAGAAAGCCGCTGCGCAGCTATCAGTCTGTGTGCACACTGATCCGTCGGTGTACACTTGTAGGTGGCCACGGTACATGGTGCTCAAGTGGTCCAGCGCAAGAAATTTTGCTTCCGCGGCTGGAATGGTGCGCTTCGCTGGTAGATTGGGTACGCTGAAGTTGCACGCAACATCCACAAAAGACCATGGCGGGTCCATAGAGCGCCGTTTAGGCAGTTTCAAGCCTAAATATTGAAATGTGTTTAGTGCCGCGTTGAAATGTGAGCCAGTTCTTGCTCTTAGCCGCCGGAGAAGCGCCGTGCCTGCGAAGGACTCGCCCAGTCTTGACAGCTGCGTCAATAAGGCCTGAGACGCCAAAAGGCGGAGCGGAGGAGACTCGGCTTCATTGGTAACCTTCGTGTTTGAAGCCGCCTGAGGGACTCCCATCGCCAAGCGAAGACCCTTTCTGTGCACTGCCTCTAGGCGTTTGAACTGGCTTGGTGATGGTGATATCAGGGGCAGCTGATAAAGAATGCGGCTTGTTATAAGCGCATCATTCAATTTAAGCATGGACATAGGATTGTTGCCCCAACGGACCCCTGCCATGCGACGAAGAGCGTTGATCCTTTGCACTGATGCAGTTACCATACCATCAACCGCACGTCGCCATAATAGCTTGTTGTCGATGGTAATGCCCAGGAAGCGAACACTTGTTGCACAACGAATTGAGTGGCCTCGAATATTCAGCGACAGACGTGTTGACTTCCGTCGCACTCCCGGGAAGAGCATGAAGGCCGACTTTTCCGCTGATAAAGATAGGCCAAGTGTCAACAAGTGACGCTCAATGATTGAAATAGCGCTCTGTGCTATCCGGGCCAAACGTTTGTGCTGGTACCCTGAGATCCAAATGCAGATGTCATCGGCGTAGATGGATATTTTAACTGCTTTCAGAGCTGAGTGCAGAGTGTCGGGAAGCCTGGCCATGGCAGCGTTAAAAAGCAAGGGAGATAGAACACTTCCCTGTGGGACGCCGAGGGAAACGCGTCTCTCTTCGCTCGTTACATTTCCAAGCTTAACACGGACACAGCGGTCTCTGAGAAATTCATGTACGAACCGAAGAGCATTTCCCGACACACCCATGGCTTGGAGCCCGTTCACGATGCCTGCCTGAAGCACACAGTCATATGCCTTGGCAACGTCCATGAAGACGGCGAGTGTCGAGAGTCCGCTGACGCGGTGGTGTTCGATGTGGCTTAATAGGTCCAAAACACTGTCCTGGGCACTCAGTCGTGGGCGAAATCCGGTCATACACGGTGGCCATCGTCTTCCTTGTTCAAGGTACCAAGTTAATCTTGTACATATTAATCTTTCCATCAACTTAGATACGCATGATGTTAGAGATACCGGTCGATATGACGCGAGGCTCACAGGATCCTTTCCGGACTTTAGGACTGGCACCACCCATGCTGTCTTCCAAACAAGTGGGATCTCTCCCGTGCTCCAGACATGATTAAATATGTCCAAAAGAGCCCTTTTTCGCTCATATGGTAGATTTGTCAGCATTTGATTGCTGATCAAATCGGGACCCACGGCACAGCGTCTTCTTAATTTGCTAAGTGCCATATCCAGCTCTCGGAAGGTGAATGGCGTATCCATCGTGTGGAAAAACTGGGGTGACAGAGGAATCGCCGCTCCTGCTGATCTACCAGGTATGTACACGTCTGCGAAATCCTCTGCAAGGGTTTGCAAATCTATCCCTTGTTTCAAAGCGAGTGCTTCGAATGGCCTGTTTGTTCGGATCTTCCCAGAAAGACTATTTATTACTGCCCATATCTTTGTCAAGGGCGTAAACGTTGATAAACTCTCACAGAAAGCGGCCCATTGATTTCGTCTTAATTTTTTTGTATGGCGACGAATTGCAGCGTTGATCCTGTTATATTCGGTTTTCGCAGACGGATTTCCTTTTGTTCTCATTATTTTCCGCTCCGCTCGTCTACGTGCTGCGCAGAGGTTCTTCAATTTCAAGTCTGGAGCAGGAAAATGGTCAGGCAGTTTCAGCAATGAAGTTGCTGATCGCTTGCTTTGCAACATATCTGCGAACAGCTCACCAGTGGATTTGTCCAACACTTCTCTGTAGGTGTCCCAGCGTGTTACATTGCAGAATTGCCGACCAGCAGTTCGAAATCCCAGGATATTGGTGAAGATGGGGAAATGGTCGCTGCCCATCTTGTCTGGAGCCGTGGTCGATGATACCAGAAGGTCCGTGGAGTGAAGTACAAGGTCTATTGCACTCCATGAATCAGGTGGCCTGAAAAATGTAGGTTTACCATCGTTCGCCACACATAAGTCGGCAGCATCTGCAGCTGCTAGAAGTTTCCTGCCTCGAAAATCTACACTCTTATCTCCCCAGAGTGGATGGTGCGCGTTAAAATCACCACAGATTATTCGAGGAGCGGGACATCGAGTGCAGAGGTCCTTTAGGAAAGTCTCCATAGAGACCTTTTTTCGTGGGCTTATGTACACCGATACCACACTCAGTTTTCGGTTTCCCAGACACACTTGCACAGCAGCGACTTCCAGTGAGTTGGAACAGATGTCTTGCACTGGTAGGGTGACGTGAGGTATTTCCCGCCTTATGTATATCATTGCGCTTCCATTTGCAAACGACGTTATGCTCGGGTTGCCGTGTCGGATGTACCCTGGGAGCGTCCTTGCATTCGGTAGACCGGCTTCGGAGAGGGCTAGAATCGGTATTGGAATGTCGCGCAGGAAAAGGTTGAGTTCGCACAGGCGTTTTAGAAGACCGGCGCAGTTCCATTGCATTATTAAGGGCACTTTTGAAGGACGAAATAGACCAGGTGGGCGAGACAGCGCCATTATTCTACTGTGTGTTTGTGGCAGTAGAGCAAAGTAACACTGACTCTAGAGCCAGGACTGCTCCCAACATATCCTTCGTTGAACTAGCAGGCATCTTAGCGACGTGTGAACGCAGTGCTGTGAACAGAGCGCGAATAACGTGCTCGAGGTTTTCTTGCTGTTGGCTTCCAGATGGTACTTGAGATGGGCTCAGTGCATCAGCGTAGGTGCGCTTGGCGGACTCTTTCGTGATACATTTCTCACCAGCGTTGAGCACTTGCGTTGACTCAGTACCAGCTCTTGTCGGATTTAGGCGTGGAAAATTTCCTGCGCACTCGTTATCCGAAACGCCAAGTTGTGGCGCGCCGGAAGTCTTCTTTGTGAGCGATGGTTCGTTCACAGTCTTCGGGCCGAGGACAAACGTCTTATTTTTTCGCTGAGCAGCTGTTCGTGCTGGACATCGGCCGTAGCTAGCTGGGTGGTCGCCGCCACAGTTTGCACACACAAGTTTTTCTTTACTTGTACACGTCTTAAAGTCATGAGGCCCCCCACAGCGCTTACACCTTTGTTCCCCACGACAGTGCTTGGCTACATGTCCAAAACGCTGACATTTAAAACAGCGTGGTGGCGTCTCCACGTAGTCTACCAGCTCGTGTCTGGTGAAGCCAAGGTTGATTTTCTCTGGACGTTCCGAATTGGGAGCGAATGTGAGAACTACAGAGTCAGTGCGCCTTGATTCCCATTCGGTGGATGAGGTTTGGACTCGTCGTATGATCCTTCTTGCGCGGTATACTCCCTGAGGTCTCAGGTAGGTTAACAGCTCTTCGTCCGAGTACCATCTTGGGACCCCTTTTATAATGCAGGTATTTTTCATGTAGCTGTGTGGTACACGGGCAGATATGGCCAGGCCGCAGATAGTGTTGGTCTCTAGAAGCATATTAGCTTGATGTTCTGTCTCTATATCCAAAAGCAGGGCTCCCTGTGCTGTGAAACGGCTCTTAACTGGGGCTCCACCGAGAATTGTTTCAATTTCCGAGTATAGGTGGATAGGATTCACTTGCCTCAAGTTAGCGCCTTCGGATGTTGGAGCAATTAAGACAGGAATGCCCACCGTCCTGTCTTTGCGATGTCGTACAAGGCGGAAACCGCCCTCGTCCATGTCTTGATCTGTGAGGTTCGCCCCGTTGTGGTCCCCGACGACAGTTGATTCGTCCTCTGATTCAGCGCTGTGTTGTCGCTTGCAGTCAGGTATGCTTGCGCAGACCAGCTGGTGCTTCTGACCTTGTGTCACACCTTGGGAGGTCATGGCGGCGCTCTCCCTGATGCTTGTCTCGTTTCTTCTAGCACCTTTCGACGCGGCGGGCTGCGCAGCACCCGTCGGTCGCCGATACGGCAGGTACCTTTTCGAGTCGTCCGACGTCTTGAGCAGAGCTGAGCCGTAATATAAACAAAAGTAAACGATAAAAGCAGACAGAGCTACTTAGCCAAGCAGCAACAGCTTCGTCGTCTTCTTCCTCCTTTTCTTATCGCCAGGCACTCGAACGATGCTCCGCACACTTCCATGTGTGTCTCGGGTTGTTTCATGCTACCAATTTCTCACGAATAGAAGGAGCTCTGCTTCCCAAATATTCTTGCTTTATCGAATACCTTACACTGTACACATATATTGGATTTTGTCGGTGTCGACATACTCGGTCAGCCCACGCATTTTTAGTTTCGCAAGGCACCAACAGCACTCATGAAGTCAACAGGGTGCATAAAAAGCATCACACCTAATTTTTCAACATTCTAGGAAACCTGATACCACTGCACAGTCTATGCGTGAAAGCACGATAATATACAATAGATAGAGTTATACGTGTCACTAACGCCACATGGATGTTCTTTGCAGTTTACCCCCATTTGAATACGACCACCGTGGCCGGAAGTCGAACCTGCGTCCTCCAACAGTCACACGACATCTAATGAGCCTACGCTACCGCGGCAAGTGAAAGCACAAAGGGAAACAGGCTGCGAAGTTTCACCAAGCGTTTATTTGCTACAATGGTTTACAACCATCAGAAACATTTTAAACATCATCATAACTACTTTTTTGTGAAAAGTAAACCAATGACTTCTGTCAGTTAAACCAAATTCTCAATCGCATGCGTGTTGAATCGCCCATGCCAGCACTGAGAGGTAAGAAGGAATTATGCACGCGTGCAGTATGCCTTTCTCGTCCATGATTCTCCTTTGTCGTGAGAAACTCAGCGCAAAATGCACTTCTAGTAACAGTTGTTCACACAAAGTAAGTACTAAGGCTCACTCAACTTTGTGATAAGACTATTCTAAATCCAGAGTAATAGTAACCACCGCGGCCACAACGCTAACAACCAAATTGTAGCACCCTTATGACTGCAAGTTCACACGCGAGGTGAATCGCGAGAGGCACCTGAAGCAGAAAAGTATGTAGGCACAGAATGCTATAATGGTATAGTAAATTTGCGCACTGAAAAGCTAGTTCCCCCACTCAAGTAATAGAGCTACCGCTGCTCCAACAGTCACTGCCATCGCTCACGAATAAACCCCGTCGGAAGCGAGGTCATCGCTTATTTCTCTTGCAAGACCCGCATTGTAACGTACGTATATACTGCTAGGTTGCTCGTTACCGCATTAAAAACATTGTCATTGAAAGGCTAGTGGTATGCTGTATTCATGGCTAACGATCACACTTGTGGTAAGCACGTAAAAAGAATAAAAGCAAACGTTAACACGAAACAAGTAAACGAGGTCGACGCGACCACAGAACACCTACCACGACGGAGACAAAGTCTGGCCTGCATGCTGTGCCCGCTCCGAGTAATTAGTGGAAGAATAAAAAAAGACGTGACCTCCGAAATGGCTAGCGCATGGCAAGCATTTGCTTTCTCGGAGGCTCCAAGAAAAAATAACTGTGGCAGTGGTCGACAGATCGCACAGCGTTCGGAATGCCATTGACATTCTATGCACGGCTTGAGGTAATCATTTTCACGAAAACCTGATAAGTTCTAGTAATTATTCCGTTCATCATTCTGCTACCGTTGGTAAACTTCCGTTTGTCTAAGCATCAGATACATCATACTTACGCGCGCGCATGTGGTGGTATGACCTCAAAACGTAAAAAAAAAAGTTGACGAAAACTTACTTGTAGCTTCTGCCACTATGGTCAGTTGAAATTCATTGCTTTATCAGCTTGCGCGCTTGCATAGTAGTGTGTGAATAAACACGTCTAAGTGTGTGCCACTGTAGATTGTGCTCCTAATCATTGAGTTCGCTCTATATGCATGCTATGTGTAGTAGGTGATCTTATGTGCATGTATAGCTATATTCATTGCATCAGCATATATTAGGCGTCTGGTGTCAGTGAGTAATCCATGAATGGGCTGAGTCGCCAACTATCCGCAAGGGAGACTGATGGTGGGTATGACAACGGGGCCCCAGGCAACCTTTCAAATGCGAAGCATTTTTTAGCGAACTTCGGTGTCTTCGAAGGGTGTCTATTTGTCTAGTTGCTTACATTTGGGTGGTCTCGTGGTGAAGCCTTTAACTTGGCGTGAACCAAAATTAGCATGGCAGGGTAAGGTGGTTTTACGACTCTGACGCCCTGGCAAAGACAAGAATAATGTCACAATTTCGTCATGTACGTCGTCAAACACTTTCCGCCAGACAGTGGCACATACCCACGGGTGGGTATGTGCCGCTTGTATGTGGGTATGTGCCACTGGTGATTGACACTTAGTATCTTCCCAGGAATGACGAGAATACACATGGAAAATTTTAACGCGCGAACATTAAGAGACACCCGGCATCCATAGCGTTGTTCCGACGGATGCAAAGAATAAATGTGAGGCTCCCAGCTGGAACCGAACCCAAAAATTCTGCGTGGCGATGAGCCATTTTAACACAGAGCTACGCCTGCTCTTGGAACCACTTTTGAAATAGATGATAATCTTCTTGAAACATCAATAGTGGTTGCAGTGCTGCCAGCACAATTTTATATACATTACATATGTACTTCTTGATACAGGTGCCACTTCGGGTTAATGTCAAATATGGTAGGGTACCATGCACTGAAGTCGATTTATGTAGCAGTGTGCCAGCATGTTCGCGAGCATCAGCGCTTCATATCAGCTTCTGGTGTTGCTAATACGCATGTTTTAGTTGGCATCGTCGCGCACGTGCAAACAACTGGTTATTTAAGTGTGTACAACTCTTCCACATAAGTCTATGCGTGCAACGTTTGTGTGAGTGATTTGAAATGAAAAGAAGAGAAAAGTGAGCCCCGTAACAGTATCTCAGGGGGAGGACACTTCAACAGTAGCTAATGCGGGGTGGGGGTAAATGAGGCATTAAAGGATATGTCTAGAAGGTAAAAAGCTGGAGAGGAAGGAGAGAGCGAGGCGCAAGGACAGCGATCGACAGAAAACGACGAAAGTAAGGCAGAGGTAGGAAAGATGGACATGGTCGCATGAATCTGAGGACGGGGCACCGCTCGCCGAGAGCTCTAGTCGGCGTCAGTAAATGGCGTAGGGTGAGCCCAGTCCGCCAGAGCTGCGCTGTCATCAGAGATCGCGGGGGCACAACCGGTCGGCACGAAATCCATCGAGCGAGTCTCGTAACATTTGTACATATATTTAGCGTCATTTTATAACGTGTCACTTAATAAAAAAATTGCAGTACGGTCACCTCTCCGCGTGTTTTGCATAACGTCGATTCTCAGGTAAGAGAGATCTGCTGAATTTTTTTTTAGTATCAGCCTCTCCAGATGACGCCAGCTTTTTCCTACTTCATGGCTGTGATGCTCCTCCAGCTACTTATATAACGTTGAATATCTATCAAAACTGCACTAGTGAGTCGGAATGGTTTTGCTGCGACCTCGTGTACGGTTCGGAGGCACATCTCATGACCTGCGGCCCCATAAACGCGTGGATAACGTCGATACGCTATGAGAATTTGAGAGAAATAAATACAACAAGCCTAGCATTCACTCTTCGGGATAGCACTCTGAAATATCCGCGTCTTTCAAAGTGAACGTCACCTCGCTGGCTGAACAAAATCTACTTGCTCCATCGTTTTCTTTCACAATGTTTTTATCACCACAGGTTCGTCTGCTTGTTTTGGAAGACGATAGTTTTCTTGGGGACCTTAGACGCAAAAGTTTTGGTCTGTCTGGCTGTCTGTTACTCATACTTGCAGGTTACTGAGACACTCTTCATTAACTCTAATCTTTAACCCTTCCTAACCTAGGGTCCTGAAAACCTGCTGCAAACACTTGGTGAATATTATTTGAGAAATCGTGTCTCTCTGCCTTACACCCTTCTTTATTGTAATTGCATTGCTTTCTTTATGGAAAACTATTGTGGCTGTCGATCAACTGTAGACTTCTTCCAGTATGTTTATGTAGGGTTCTTTATTACCCTGATTTCGTACTGCCTGCCTAAGTGCTGATGTCTCGACTGAGTTACACGACTTCTCACAATCTATGAAGACTGTGCATAGGAATCGGCTCTATTCCGCGCATTTCTCTATTACGTGATTGATAGTATCAATATGGTCTATTGTGAAGTACCCTGTACGAAATCATGCATGGTCATTTGGTTGATTGAACTGTAATGTTGTCTTAATAATATTTGCTACAGTTTTAGTAAATATCTTATAGAAAACGAACAGTATGCTGATCGTCCTATAATTTTTCGATTCTTGGGGCCTCTTTTGAATTAGGACGAAGTTGGCGTTCTCTCAAGATTCTGGTACCATTCTCGTCAAGGGACACTTCGTATACAAAGTGGCCAGTTTTTCTAATACAAGTTTTTCGCCATCTTTCACAAAGTACGTTGTTATTTTATCCTAACCAGCGGCCTCGCCTTTTCACATTATTTCTAGGGATTTTCTTACCCCCCCCCCCCCCCCCCGTCGTTACTGGTAGGATGTAGAATTCCTCTAGACTATAATTGTTTCTCACAATATCAACCTAGTTGGCTTTTCTACATCTCTCTTAAGAACTCCTTCGCCACCTCGACTGTCCTATTCACATTGTTTATGACAATGCCCTCCTTGTCCCTTAAGGCATACATGAAATTTTTCGCCTATGCACAAGTTTGCATTCACAGCTTTTAAGCTTCTGCCGCTTTTCAGAGCCTGCTCATTTCTCTTCATGTTATACCTTCTGACGCGGGCTGCCTTACGCTTAATAACTTCGAAAGCTCCGCTAGCTCTATTTGGTCGGTTGCATTTGATGTTTTCATGTTTTGTTATCACTTAGTATGTTTTTTCGTCTTCTGAAAAAGTCTGGCAGATGTCCTGTATAGTGACAGCACCTCCGACTTTCATTGGACACTATTTAATGGTACTAGTATGATTATCGCTCGTTGTGTCAACGATAACGTCGGTTTCTTCTTGCTTCTTCTACTTGGGGAGACAATGGCTGCTGTGCAGGCTTCTGACCGCCTTCTGCCGCAAAACTATTGCAACAGTTTCCGTGAAACTCCTATGCATGTCGCCCTGACGCGGTGACCTAGTGGCTAAGCTATTCGGCTGCTGACCCGCAGGTCGCGGGATTGAATCCCAGCTGCGGCGCCTGCGTTTCTGATGGAAGCAAGAAAACTGTAGGCCTGTGTGCTCAGAATCGGGTGCATGGTAAAGAACCCCAGGAGGTATAAATTTCCGGAGCCCTCCACTGTGGCGTGTCTCATAAATATATGGTGGTTTTCGGACGGTTAATTCCACATATCAATCAATCATATGCGTGCTACACCGGCCTCTATCTCATTGTGATTGTGGACCACTTGACCAAATTTAAGTCCTTAGACTCCAGGCTGCCTTTGAAAGCAATACACTATTAGGCGGCGAATCTGCACACACACAAACAAAAAAAAGAACATTTCATAAGAAAACAGCAATACAGGACTGATTACTTCATCCCTATGACTAAAACAATGTACTGAGTTTCATAAGCTCTAAATTACGCTGCAATGTGAAGCTCGTCCTGTAGAACCCCACTGGCTTATCTTTGAGAGGACAGTAATAAATGCACTTAGTAGCTGAAAAAGTAAAAAACAATCGCAGTGCTGAGCGACACGAAATTTAATGCTAATTTGTATACTTGAAAAAATCACAGCATATCTACGGAGTGAATGATGATGAGTAGGGCGAAGCGTTCATCCGTCCATGCATACAATCGCAATCGAGAATGCAGACGGTGCTCGGGTAACACCGACGAGACGCGACCAAAGGAAGCCGAGCACAAGCGTCTTTAACGCGTCGGCCACCCAGCTCCGTCTATGCTCCACCAACGATCCACCACATACGGCGACTATTCAGGAGACTGAGAGAGGCACTCGTTGGCAAAGCGTGCGCAGCGGCAAATCAGAGAATACTGGCACTTCGGAGCAACGTTACTAAAATACACCCAGTTTGAAAGCTCCGTCGGACAGGTGGGCCACGTGGCGGTCACGAGAAATAGTGGCGCTGCAGTACAATCTTTGTCCAGCGGCGCGGGGAGCGTGTGTTGTGATCAGCGGCGGCGACATGCAACAGCTACAGCATTCCCACGTCAGTTCTCAGACGGTTTTTAGCACTGCGTAGTTGCTTGTAAACAAAAGCGTTGGTCATGTATTATGCACAGCGAGGAGGAGCAGACTTATGTACAAAAAGGTATTCGGACAAGCTTTTCACAGGGCTCCAACAGCGGTGACCGCAATGACGACTCCACTTCGGACAAATTGTTCATTTGTGTGTTAGTTTATTCAATATTATTTTATTTCTGTGTAAACATGGTAACGAAGTGGCTTGGGCCAACATGAAAGCTGCTCTAAGGAGCTTGAGAATCTTATATATGTAGGCTCTGATCTTTTTGGCCTAGCGATGACCGGCTAGCAGATGGACGACAGTAAGCGAATTAGCTGTCTAGCCTTGCACGTTACCCGAGAGAATTGATATTATAGTGCTCAATAACATTATGTTTTATTTTTATTAATATTTCTTGCGATAGCAATTGGCAGATACTGCAGGAGTGACGCCGTTGAGTATTGTGTATGTTATCGGACAACAATTAAAAAACTTTGGGGGCGCTTGAGCTTTGCCATCATGAGTAGACCGCAATAGTGTAACCAGGCCTTGTGTGAATTACCTTCTCATTTACTAGCGCAACTTCGGTCTCGGTAAATGCCTCAACGGCACCGTGAGGGAACGAATGACTCTGCGTGCATCACTGGTCGTTTCAAACTATCGTAGATAATCTACTGCAAGTAAAGTTACGAAGTGCCCACTGCACCGTAATTGTTCCTTTTGCGAATCAGCGAAGGTGTCTTTACGCGTGCTTAAAAGAACAAGCGAAATTAGGTTTGAGCACCCTGTATAGGCTGCGCCTTTCTAACAACCACTCAATGCGCATTTTACATGTTTAAACGGCTGACGCGATTTTACGCGTCAGGCGTATAATCGCCTTCTACTACGTAAACATAAGAAGCTTAAAAATAAGGCCTCGCTTTTTTGGCTGGACACCATACCAATGAGAACTTCTAGTACATGAAATTCGTGTTGTTGTTTTTTTTTTCGACCAGTTTTAACCATTGGACCGCCCCTGTGATATAACACCTGATTGCCTTGCAGCCTTGGTTCAATTCATATTTAAAGTAGTTCCAAACATTCGCTATTCATTCTGCAGATGCTAGTGAAGTACCACGGAAGAGGTGTTGATGTTCTTTGCAGAAAGTTTTAACAATCAACTGAGATAAGCTAACACGAAGCTGCGTAATACTCTGAGCAACACAAACACCTTTGATCCGTGGGGTTCAAGTTACTTTCTGCGACTGCTTCACCAATTCAAGATTCCCAGCGCGTGACTTCAGCTATAACACTGGCCCGCGGCAGGAGCATTACACTGTCAGCGGAAACACGAACAACGTCAAGGCGCCGTTGATCATCATGCTCGTAGATTGCTCGGTCGGCTGAGAAGATGATGCGACACTGAGATTAACATGACAGGAACATTCACGTAGCACAAAGTAACTCGCTACAAATGTCAACCCACAAATTCAAACTCTACTCGTTCAGATTCCGAGTTGAGCGCCAGCGTCACCACCAGCCGTTCAAATCTGCTCGCCATGTGAGGGCATAATTCCGTTTCTCAGAAGTGTGGTCAGCTTCGCGCACAATAGAGAAAAGTCAGCCACGGTATATAATAAAGCACTAACTTCGTAACTATCGATAACCACCGCTATATTGTGAGAAAATAGGTCAGTCGTATCTGCACACTTTCTTGCTTGCGTGTTCGATCGGATGTGTTCAGCACGTCGACTGCCAGCGACCTCGTCTCGGAAGGTCGCTTGAGTTGGTTTTACCGGTGGTTCTGGGGAACCTTGCGCCGTACCCCGTACCCCGAAGAGGGTGACATTCGACGCTGAGCCAGGTAGTCTTCATAATTCTAGTATCGCTGTCCATGCCGGAGAGGCGGGGAATATGTGGAGAAGCCCTGCAACCTAAAATGGCGGTATGGGCAATGACGGTACAAACTACAAATAATAGGCTTCACCGCAAAGGAAACACAGTGGTCGGTGATTCGGAGTGCGCCAAACATCAAACTTCTGAGATGGCGGGCGTCTATCATCGAGGTAGCGATGAGGTACTCCAAACGATGTGCACTGAGACTGCATTAAACGAAAGGTAGTGACGCTCACACATCTTCATAGTATTGTGGAGGCTGCACCGACTGAAGTCAAACCACAGGAGGGGGAGGAATACAGAGGGAAGAAGAAGCGGCATGCTTCAGGGCTTCTGCGTAGGTCGCACGCCGGTATTCACTCGGTACTTCAGCGGTGTTGACAAGAGTCACATGGTCCCGAAGCACCTAATGTAACGTGTCCTTTATGATACCTGCTATGAAGCTCACCGTAGGGATCGATGATGTGGTGGCCTTTTGCACCTACTCTCGTACTATGGGGCGGATGAGTTCTCGCAGAGACTCAGTACTGTCGGCGTAGTCATGAAAACACCCATAGCGGACGCGCTAATGATTGGCCGATCGTACTAGGTGGAGCGATGCTGGAGAATCTTCGTTTTTACCGTCTCAGACAAGAAATCGGTGACCGTCTTTGGAGGGCTACATACCAGTCTAGAGAAATGCTCTTTCTTGACGCCTCGATCATGTAGCGCAACATCTCCTCCACCATTCTTGGATCCGCTCGTCTGAACAGGTGTGTCATATCTTCAACGTAGGGGGGTACGGTATCGTTAGGCATCTGGTAGCAGGCCTTAATCAGTCGTTATGCTCGTTCGTGGCAATTAGGACTGGTGTAAGGGTGGAGCAGCCGGCGGCGAAATTCACGCTATGACACGAGTTACTCCGCACGGTTCTGGTACCAGGTACGTGCTCCATCCTCCAAATAGAAGTACACCCCTCGCAGTTTGGCTGCGTGGTTACTCTCGTTCAAGGAAGCCATGTGCTCGCAGTCGGCCTACCGGTCTTTCAAGTCTCCGTTCTCTGTGCCATGGAAAGGCTTCAGGACACACGAGCTCTCCAGCGTGCAGCGGTTTAGCGTTCCATAACGATTGTGGTCACTTGTACGGAAGTGCTAGTCACACTGGTTGAAAGGGTGCAATCTGTAACGTGAGCGTCCAGAGGTAATCTCCTTATCTTATTGCTGGCCCGTCGCACAGGTGTGTTGACCGGTGCAGGGCTCGTAGGGCGACTTTTTTGAGTGGTGTGCAGCATCCTTAAGGGCTACCCAGCACCTCCACCAATTGTCACGCCCCTTATGAGGTGCAGCAGCGTGCGCTTCTATTGTGCTCTGTGCCTCTGCATAAGCTTCTCACAGCTACTACGCGAAGCAATATCTTGAGCTTGGGTGAGGGTGTGATGAAATTCTTGTAACATTTTGTGCCCTCAAGGGCGCAGTAGGAACTGACACTAAAGTTTACCTTATTTTCCAAAGTGCAATCATACTTACTGGTGCACCACTTAGGGCCCTTAAGAATAAAATCTGCAATACCTGTCAACATTGCAGTCAGTAAAAGCTTGGGCTCATAGAAGTCAAATATGCACGTAAAGAAAAAACAATGAATACACTTTCAGAATATTTGTGTGGCCATCACAGTGTGGAATGTGCTGCACCGAAGAACACCCTATCAGCTGCTGTCATTAAACCTAGGATGCTATGTCATATTGCCTCTCGCATACATATACAAATATGTGTTCGCCATGAACCAGACATGCACACCAGCTTGGTATAATGACTCTTTTAAACGGAGTTTTAAATAATTGCTATCTGAAAGCAATGAAACAATACAAAACAATGCAGAATTCAGGTGCTCTGATACTGAAGTACCTAATCTGCACAGTGTTGCGTTGAAGTTTTGTATTGTTTCATTGCTGTTAGCATGTGTGCAGCAAAAATAATACTACAGTTTAGTGTCTTGTACATATAAACCGTCGTAGAAAACCTTCCAGTTAAGGAAAAAAACTAGGTATTCTGAAACAACATAGGCCCACTGCCACATGCTTTGGTTTCTGTGCCTTTTTCGGTCATCATTTGTACATTGTATACAGATTTCGTGTTCATAGTTCTAGTCAGCCATCAGCACGAAATTTATTTCTCGAGAGAGCATGAATGGGCTCCACTTTTCTGTCGACTTATGGTTCATTCACTACTTAACCTATTACTGTCGCCTTAAGTCGGCTTATGTTCATGCTTGTGCCTACCCACATGCTTCAGTGCGTGACGGTTTATGCTTCATCTAAACACTTGTTGATCTGAGACATACATACAGTATAAAAAATGAGTACACTCTTTCACGGAGAATGCTGAAGGTATAGTAGTGCCGAGCAAATCCGTGAGCAAGAATACAACTATCTCCTTAAGACGTAGCCTCTTCACGGAAGTCAGGCTTCAGCACAGTTGCCACAGAACCTGTCACTTTAATAAAGCAACAGATAATATTCCGTGATCAAAATACGACAATTTTCTTCAAACAAGGTGTTCTTCTGAATGTATACTTTATTGCAACTAATACAAAAATGTTTGTATTGGTCCACACAACAGTCTGCTGTATTGTTCTCGCCAACAGTCTGCTGTATTGTTCCGCACAACAGTATGCCGCACCACAGCTGTGCCATGCAGCCTGCTTGCAAAATTTAGCAATGGAGAATTTCATTTATATTTTGCGTGCCTGTGATTGTGAGTTGTTTTTGCTGTTTGATGGAGAAATTTTTCGGCTGGGCACGCTGTTAATTTAGTTTCTGGGTACACCTTCATCTGCAAATGAACACAGGGTTCATAGAATGATTACAACTTGCTATATGTTTTGCACAGGTAGCGTGATTTTGTGGAATGAATGCAGTCATTCATGGATAGCTCCCTAAAGTACCTGTTTGTGATGTACACAACACCAAATTGAGCAGGAGTCCAGTTGAACTGAACTCTACACAAAGAACACAATAATGGAGTGTGCATCAAACAAAGGCACAAAGAGCACTTGACTGCTTATAGAGTTAATCGCGGCACAAAAATGACGAAGACAGGACAGGCCAAACATACACAAGCCTGTCCCGTCCTTGTGATTTGAAGTGCTACACTGAACTTTATGACAATGTTACACCAACAAGGCCAAAAATGTACCCATGCTAAGTTCACAATATACCCTGCCTTCCCCCATTTTGTAGATTTCTTTTTGTTGAGCCAATATGCACATAAAAGGATGTTTCAAACTACGTGTGAATTAATGAGTGTAAAAAGTTTACTTGGGCTTGCAATTAATAAAGTTGCATAGAAGTGTTCCAACCTAAGCAGATGGCAGTTGCAGCATATATTAGGAACAAGTCAGTGAAGGTTGACAAGTTCTTTAGCAGTATACATACTTGTGAACATTTTGTTCTTTGAAGTTAATTGTTGACAACAAATAAAGCAATAATTTTAAGTCCACCCCCCCCCCCCAATCTGTCTCGAAGCCACTTTTAAGCATTGTTTATATAGAAGCTACACCTTGTTGTCCAGCAGTTAAACTCAGTCTTGGAACAAGCTGCACTGGTGGCAATAGCAGCATCCCTCTTTTGCAGTCTTTCAAACCCTGAACTCTTTCCGCCCATTTTGCTAATAGGAGTGGCGTTGTAATACCCCAGCGTACTTAGAGGACTTTCCACCGATCTTGCGCAGGTGTGCGATGCGGGAACGTATATCCCAAGGTATGCCGAAAAGCACTGAAGATTTGAGTGAAGTGATCGATAAAGTATACAGTGAAAATTTCGACGCAACTTTCATGGGAAAACAAATGAAAAATGCCACCGACACCTAAAGAACATAAAGAGGATGATGCTTATGTTATCCATGCAACATGTTTTGACACAGAGCTTGTTGAACGCTGCTGAGTGACAAGACATAGATGCAGCCTGAACAATTTGACTATGCCACCTTGTGTACAAAAGTGCGAAAACAGAAACCTTCTGGAGTCGTGGTCCATTCGTTACCATGTATCAGCTTCCAACAACCCTGGCCTTCTATCTATGAATGTTTACAAGAAAATATGTGAGCAGTGGACTGGTTGAGCTATGCTCAACTATTTGCCAGCGTATACTGAGAACGCTACTTGCATAGATGGCAAAGCTTTCATGTCATTTTGGTATTATTTGTTCTGCAAGGTAAGAGTAAACAATTTACAGTTAATTCACAAATCCAGAGTGTATGCGGAAGTAGTTCGTGTGTAAGCACTGTGCTGCGTTTTCTTGCAGATGTGTGAGTCATGCCTGCTGCAGCATGCAATATTAACAATGAAATGCACTACTACACCCTTCTTGGAACCCAACTTTGGCAGATGTATTCAGACACATAATTGTTAAAAGTGCTGAAAGCCCACTTAT
This sequence comes from Rhipicephalus microplus, assembly GCF_013339725.1. Lineage (NCBI taxonomy): Eukaryota > Metazoa > Arthropoda > Arachnida > Ixodida > Ixodidae > Rhipicephalus > Rhipicephalus microplus. The sequence goes on along the minus strand of NC_051165.1, from coordinate 39,733,322 downwards.
GAAACTGTGTGCATGGCTCATGAGCACCTCCGCTTGGCTCGTTTCTGTATGTCTGAAAAGGCAGCACAAAAAGCTATGTAGCAGCAGCAATGTTCAAAGTTTAAACCGCCATGGTGTCTACTACATACATAACCTCTGTACAAACCACTATTTTATGAATCACAAAAGCAGACGGTATTTCTGGACACGAACAAATCACATGCACAACAAGCAGCAGGATGCTACGAAGACCTATTGCTATAGTAGACAAGAACTCAACGATAAACACACTATATTCTAACAGCAAAACAATTCATAGACTAGCATAACAAGTTTCGTTTAATTAGTGCCATGGTGTGGCAGTAACAATTACTGTAACAACTAACAGCATGGAGAGTTATGTGGGGTAGACAAACGAATTTTGCATTATAATATGAAATCTTACACAAGACAAAACTTATTGTAGACCACTGAAAAGGCCTACGTGCGGCAAGGAATATATTTTCACGGTACTTTTGGAGCGAGAAACAGCAGCTGTGAGATATGAAGATCAGGACTTCGTTGTCATTACCGTAGCCTCCACCCATCCATTACTCTGTCACTGCGCGTGACAGAGTGCTGGATGGGTACACGTCGTATTCTTAACATCATGATGAAGGTGTTAGTCTGATGAAAAGAATGAATAATGTATCAACACAAGTGATGAGCATTGAATTAAGGAGCAAGGCTTGCATATGTAGAGTTTTTTAAAGCCAATAAACACTACATGCCAGTTGTACATCTCATTACGACAGTAGCTAACATGAAGATAGGGGCTTGTATGAGTGTCATATTGCTAAATAAGTGTGTTGTTCAAACCAATGTTTGAATAAGACAATTCGTCTAAATTGTGGCAGCAACGTTGATTCAGTTTGCTGCCTCGGTAAAGAAAAGTTCTGTTGTTGAATAACAAGCTCTAACATGCGTTCAATTATGTTTTCATCAGGTATACATCTCAACACATTCATTACAAGTTCTCATCATTAACAAATGCTTCTATTGTTATAATAATAGGTGCACAACTTAAGCTGCAGAGGGCACGGCATTTAGCATGGGTCTGGCTGCTACACAGTTTTTTAAGACTCTATCCATGATGCGAAAAATGAGCGATTCGACAAGAGGACATTCATTTACCAGAGCAACGAACCGTATCAAGGTTACTCCCACGACTCAGTCAAACGATTTTTGTTCAAACATTCCAAACAACCTCATCTTGTAAATTCTTGATTGGCTCCAAAAACAAACTTTCTCTAATGATTTGACCCTCATTCAAGCCCCCCTCCTTATCATCATCTTAACTTCTGCCATAACAGGACAACTGTCATGCAGTGTTTGATAGAACTTTAGGATATGGAGAATAAGCCCTTCTTCTCAATTTTGTGCTCACCCTTTACGTTTATTCTTTAATGGCTGTCTTATCAGCTAAAGAACCAAGGGTAAAAATGTGTAAAGGCGTCTTCAATTTTTAGAGTCGGAAGTATTTTTACCTTTTTATAAATGCTCTTAAGAAACAATATATTTTATTCTACACGTTAAAATCACTCTTTTAAACATATACAAAACCCTGCATTTTGCCATGTTTGATTTGATTGATATGTGGGGTTTAACGTCCCAAAACCATCATATGATTGATAGACGCCGTAGTGGAGGGCTAAGAAAATTTTGACCCCTACAACATTTCCGCCTCCATCTGAAATGCAGCCGCTGCAGCTGGCACTCAATCCCGCGACCTGCGTGTTATGGGCGAGTGTAATTTTGCCATGTTTTCTCATGACCAACAATCGTATAAGTAGAAAAAAATACTTTCGATACCATAGCCATGAATTTTCGCCGACAAAGAAACAAAGACTGTGGTAAAAGCCTGAAGCAACAATCATGTGTCAGTTATTTTTCTTCCACAACTCGATTTATGAGCACATTGTATCAAAAGCCTCTGTTGTATTGAGAAGTTTCTCCTCAAAAATAGTGCTGGCACTTCTTCCCACAATGAGGCATCGAAGCACCAGTTTTGGAAAATATTGCAAATGGTCAAGAAACCACTTCGCAGACTAACATGACAAGACCATGACTTTCCAAATACAGGTAAATGCTCAGTCACAATTTCTGAGGCAGCCCGATGGCTTCAGTGTGTCCATCAGTACTGTCTTTTGTCTGCCTTTAGGCAAGTTTTTGTTTTTTATTCATTCTTTATTCATACATATCCCCGCTTTGCCAGAGGCGTTACAGCAGGGGGGTTACAAAGTTGAAAAAAATACATCTTCATTAACACTGCACACTTGCTTAGATGTCAAACAATTCCATTCGTTAATAGTTTTAACAAAAAACGAGTTTGAATACAGGTTCGTCCTGGCCCGGCACGGCTTTATTTTGTGTATGTGGTCTGTACGTTGAGATATGTAATCTGGTCTTTTTAAGTAAGTGTCGCTGTCTAGTCCCGTTTTTTTATGAAATATCTGGTATAAAAGCTTCAAACGCAATTTTTTGCGACGGGACGACAGTAACTCCCAGTTTAACTCCTTTTTCATTTCGGTACAACTCTGCTTTTGTCCGTACCGACCCAAAACAAACCTGGCTGCTCTGTTTTGTATTTTTTCTAATTTATTTATCAAACCTGTTTGTGTTGGGTCCCAAAGAGTACAGGCATACTCCAAGATTGGACGAATACAAGTGAGGTAGGCCGTGCTTCTAAGGTTAGGATCTGCACATCTCAAATTCCTTTGAATATAATTCAACGCTATCGCGGCTTTGGAAACCACATAATCCACATGTGCATTCCAGGAACAATCATGCGACAGCAATACACCCAAATATTTGTACGAGTATTTTTTATCTAATTTATTTCCTCCTAGACAAAAATTTGCATCAAATATTTTTTTCTTCTTTGTAAAACACACATGAACGCACTTATTTGTGTTTAACTTCATTTGCCACTTAAGGCACCATTGATGAATACGTGCAAGATCAGCCTGCAATTCAAGGACATCATGTTCTTTCTGAATTTTTCTGTAGACTACGCAATCATCAGCAAAGAGCCGTATACTTGAGCTTATATCTTTGTTAATGTCATTTATAAAAATTATGAATAGCAGAGGCCCCAATACAGATCCCTGGGGGACGCCCGAAGTGACCTCTAGAAATTCCGACTTAGTACCATTCAGGACAACACATTGGCGGCGTTGTGACAGGTAATTCTCTATCCAATTAAAAATTCTCTCATCTATATTAAATATTCGTAAATTTTCGAGGAGCAGAGGATGCGAAACAGTGTCGAAAGCCTTACTGAAATCTAAAAAGATGCAGTCTGTTTGCCCACCTAGATCAATTTCGGATACTAGATCGTTGTAGAACTCGAGAAGCTGGGTCGTACAGGAAAAGCCCTTACGAAAACCGTGTTGAGTCTTTGTTAACAAATCGTAATCTAATAAATGCTTCATTAGAGCCTTATATATTACATGTTCAATGATTTTACATGATATCGAGGTAAGCGAAATAGGTCTGTAATTCGTGACGTCTTTTTTCGGACCTCCTTTGTGGATCGGGACTACATTTGCCACTTTCCAGTCTTGTGGCAACTGGCCAGTGCTTAGTGATTTTTCAAAGATCAGGTAAAGGTAGAGCGAAATGGGGTTAACGCACTGTTTTAAAACTCTTGGAGAGACACCGTCAGGGCCGATAGCTTTACTGTCGTCGAGATTCCTGAGCAAGGCCTCAATACCGCTGACACTAATTACAAGAGGTTCCATGAGAGGAACACTGCTACTTGGCAAGGGTGAGCTCAATGCAGATTTAGGAAGAAAAACGGATTGGAAGTAATTATTTAGGCACGTGGCTTTATCCGTATCATTGGAAAGAGTGCGTCCATCGAAAATAAGTTCATTTATTCCAACCGGATCAGACCCACATCCCTTTAGATATTGCCAGAAAGGCTTAGGATTTGTACTCATATTTTCATTCAATCGTTTAAAAAAATGCTGCTTTGCATTTACTGATTCTTCTTTATATTCACGTGTTAGCTCCTGTAGCTTCTTATAATGAACTTTACTTTTCATTTTTTTGTATTTTTTGAATACCCGTCTTCGTTTCTTAATTAGTTTCAGGATACTGTAAGTCACCCACGGTTTTTTACGTTTCTTAAGCTTAGCCGAATCCATACTTGGTATGTACTGCTCTGAGAGTTCGAGTATCTTATTTTTAAATGTGTTCCACAAATACTCTACACTGTGTTCCTCTACCAAGCATTCAAATACAGGCAAATAATCAAGAAGCCTTGCGGAAATTGACGGATAGTCGCCTTTGTCAAAAAAGAACAACTTTCTTCTGATACTCTTCGTGATTTTTTGAATTTTTGTTGTAACGCCTGCTACTACAACCTGATGGTCACTAATGCCTGGAATGATATCAACGTTACTTACTAAATTAGGGGAGTTACAAAAGAGAAGATCAAGGGTATGCTTAAGTCTTGTGGGTTCTAAAACGTACTGTATCAACCCAAAAGTGTCAACAATGTTCTTCATTTCTAGGTTATTACGGCTGGCATGCAGCACCTCGCATGAGTGACTTCGCCATTTTAGATCGGGTAAATTAAAATCACCCGCTAATAATATCGTACGGTCAGACGCCTGTGAAACGATGTCACCTAATAATTGCAAAATACTGGAGTTCGCGGCGGGCGGTCGATAAAACGTCCCAGCTACAAAAGAAAAATTGTTACTGACTGTAACAGTACTCCAGACAGATTCGACAGCGTCATTACCGATATCAAGATTAGCGGATGAAAGGGACGAGTGAACTAACAAGAAAACACCACCCCCATGATTCGGCCTATCTTTACGGTAGGCAGTATAATTGTTAGGAAACACTTCATGATCAGAGATGGATGGGTTGAGCCAAGATTCTGTACCGAACACGACATCGGCCTTCACGGTATCAAGCAAGCCAGCGAATTCGTCTATTTTGTTTATTACACTTCGGCAATTCACTACTGCAATAATTAAATCACGATGATCGCAGATGGTACAATTTTCCTGTCATCGTTTAGACAAGGCAACGACTTCTTCCTTTTCATCATCCCAAGTAAATGCTCTGCCGTTTATAATCAGTTTATCGGCTTTTAGATTAACCAGGTTTTTCTTATCCGCCCTTTTCGCTTTACCATATTCCCAAAGCTTCTTTCGTACAGTGCGCGTTTCGAATGAATAGTCCTGCTCAATGCTGTACTGTGTACCTTTCAAATTCTTGGCTTTTTTAAGGACGACCTCTTTTTCCTTATCAGATGAAAAGTTCACAATAATTGGCCTTTTTTTCCGTTCATTAAAACGACCTACGCGATGTGCCCTTTGAACTGATGTCAGTTCGTATCCGAGTTGGGCAGTGCAGATGCCCTTAACGAGGGCCTCAGACTGTTCCCAAGTTTCATGCTGGTCATTATCGTCTATCCCGTAAAACACAAGGTTCATTCTACGGCTTCTGTTTTCGAGGTCGATATTTTTCTTTTGAAGAATTCGCATCTGATGAGTTAGATTCTTTATTACAGTGGCTTGCTCATGTACCAATTTCATGACGCTTTCTATATGGCCCTCGGTCATCTCTAGCTTGCTCTTTATTTCAGCTATGTTAGTATCACTGTTAGTTATCCTAGTATCAATATTCTCTAACTTACTCATAATAGTATCCTGCAACTTCTTCAAATAATCCATTTCACCTTTATCGAAAGGCCCAGGATTGAGCTCAATGTCTCCAGAAAGTAGTAGAAGAAGAGCAACATATAGCACTCGGTTCACAATAAAGCGAAAACGCTTCCCATTAACTCCAGTGCACACTCGCACCGTGGTGCTCGCGACACATGCCTTTGTGGGAGGAGCCGGCAACGCTAAAAGTGCTTTAGGAATTTCAAGCATACGAACAGCACTAACCTGCAAGAGCAGAAGTGTTTTGAGCTTCATGTCGGCAAGCGTGCCCGCAGCCAAGGTGTCGCGCAAATATATACGCCAGTTCTGGGTCACATGATGTTCCACACATGCAGCGACTGTCGCCGTCGTAATCGCTCACGCAAGCGGCCCAACAAGGATCGCAGCACTCCTCGTCCAGCGATGAAGATGCTCGAGCTGATGACGCTTTGCGTGATGTATCCGCAGATGGGATGGCAGAACACACGTGTACCGTATGCCCGCCGAACGGCTGATGCGCAGTTTCCGTCCAAAAGACCGCAAAAACCTGCAAGAGCAGAAGTGTTTTGAGCTTCATGTCGGCAAGCGTGCCGGCTCCAATTCCCACGCAGCCAAGGTGTCGCGCAAATATATACGCCAGTTCTGGGTCACATGATGTTCCACACATGCAGCGACTGTCGCCGTCGTAATCGCTCACGCAAGCGGCCCAACAAGGATCGCAGCACTCCTCGTCCAGCGATGAAGATGCTCGAGCTGATGACGCTTTGCGTGATGTATCCGCAGATGGGATGGCAGAACACACGTGTACCGTATGCCCGCCGAACGGCTGATGCGCAGTTTCCGTCCAAAAGACCGCAAAAACCTGCAAGAGCAGAAGTGTTTTGAGCTTCATGTCGGCAAGCGTGCCGGCTCCAATTCCCCATTGTCATTGTATATCGTCTGCCGAGAAAACAAAGAAACATTAGAAACAATTCACTTCTTCTAGCATGCCCCTTGTAAGGCAACTTGACTTTCTCGGTTTCATGAAGTAGCAGTCTTCAAAGCATGCTAACAGCTGCTGCTTTATGTATGTACACCTCATACCCAATTAGCAGGCTCCAAAATAATGCCCAGTCTTTGTTAAGCAAGAAAAAAACAGAAATAACATTTTACACTAGACATCAGTTGATTAACAATCAGTTAAGCATCATTCTTAATAACCTAGTGAGGGAAAATAAAAACGTTGTCTTATGTGGTGATTTTATTATAAACATTATTGATCCTGATAGTGCATCGTGCTTAGAATATATGAACTGTTTATACTGCTATGGCTTTACGTCGCATATCTCAGCACCAACTAGAAACGATTTACTAGGTTCGAATAACATAATAGATCATATTATCTCCAACATTTACACTGAACACGATGCATGTGTAATAGATCATAGCATTACAGACCATAATCCCGTATTTTTTATTCTGGGCTCCGAACATACCAAGGCCAGTAACATCTTTACGAAACGCCGATTCGACGCGGACAAGTTTGTGCAAATAATTAGCACAGTAGACTGGACATCGTTGACTAATCTAGACTGCGCAGAAAAGGCTTTTGAGTCTTTCTCAGAAGTAATAGCTTCAGGTATAGATGCATGAACCACTTCCGCTACTGTCATGAAGTGATATCGTTCCCCTAGAAATCCATAGATAAGCAACTCGTTGTTGAAGGCCATTAATAAAAAGAATAACCTTTATAAGAAACTAAAGTCGAAGCCTTATAACCTCGCATTAAAATGCCGCTTTCACAAATACTTAGCAACATTATCTTCCTTACTTAGGCGTGCTAAGTGCAATTCCTACCGGAATGTCATTGTAAAAAAACACAGGTAACACGAGACGCTGCTGGGAAATCATTAAGAACTTTTTGAATAGGAGAAATTGCTCAGAGCCCACAATGAGAATAAAGTAAGGCAACAAATTGTATACCGACCCTGTAAGAGTGGCCGCCACGTTCAGTGAGCATTTCTGCGCATCTGCGGATACGCGCAATATACCACTGTGTACTCACTCTTTTTATCTTCATTCCACGTCTGCAGATGAAGTCCTTCAGGTCATCACAACACTAAAGACCACAAGTACTGGTTTAAATAATATTACTCTTTTTAATAAAACTAGTTTCAAACTTATTATCCCCACCTTTGGCAGTAATTATTAACAAGCTGTTTTCAGCGGGTGTGTTTCCGAGATGCCTTAAGGCTGGTAAAATAGTTGCAGTTTCTAAGAAGGGTGATAAGACTTTTGTACAGAATTATAGGCCAATCTGTATCCTGCCTTTCTTCGGTAAGGTAATTGAAAAGTTATTCCACATTAGATTATTGCGTTATCTGAGAAAGTTTAATCTCTTATCTCCGCAACAATGCGGATTCCGTCAAAGACATTCAACTGAGCTGGCACTAATTACCCTAATGGAGGAAATTAAATAAGCTATTGAAAGAGGGTGACTTGTGGAATCTGTGTTTATCGATTTGACGAAGGCTTTTGACACTATAAATCATTACGTTCTACTTGCTAAACTTGAATCATTTGGTATGTCTGGTCCGCCACTAAGTTTTATTAAGAGCTACCTTAGTAACCGGTATCAAAAGGTTCATGTTAATGGCCATCTTTCAACGCCCAAGTTAATTAACGTTGGTGTTCCACAGGGATCAATTTAAGGCCCACTTTTATTTTTGATGTTTATTAATGATCTACCTACCATTCTTACAAGAACCAAGTGCATACTTTACGCTGACGACACAACCATCTTTCAGTCATCTCAATCAGTTTCTTCACTCTGATCTGACCTCAACACAGATTTACATAACATAACTTTATGGTGCCAGGCCAATTATCTTCAGATCAATGCTACTGAAACCGTGTTTATGTTGTTCCATTTCCCACGGATTTCACTTGACATACAACCTTCCCTTCACGTTGGTAATACCGTCATAAACATTTCCAGTGAAGCGCGGTTTCTTGGCGTCATCTTAGATAGCGGACTAAAATTTTATAAACATGCAGCATCACTCGTTAAAAAGATTGCATTTGGTATTCACGGTATCATCAAGACACGAACTTATTTTCCGCCTCACATCATACGTACTTTGCATTTTGCTTATATTCATAGCCATATTTCGTATTGCGTATCATCTTGGGCCAACCCATATTTCACGCACATCGAATGTTTGCAGCGACTTCAGAGACAAGCAGTTAGATAAATGACTTTCAGCCCATTTTACTTCTCCTGCAGCTCGTAGTTTCCTCAGCTTAACATGCTCCCATCGAGACAATTATTTTGTCATAGAATGTTCATTGTCGCATTTAGACTCATCACGCATGACATTTTTATTGCAAGCATTGATCATCGTCACTTAACTAATGGTAACATCACCCGGTTTTCTCAGTGCAATAATCTTCTTTTGCCGGCCGTAAGGAAAAACTACGGCAAGTTCTCAACCTTATTTACTAGCATAGCCATTTGGAATTCATTGCCTTTCGAATCGAAATCATCGCATAACATCCATATTTTCACTTCGCGTAGTAGGAAATATTACGTTCAGGAATTAATCAACTCATCCGATTTGTGTAATTAACTGTTAATAGCTCTCCACAGTTTTGTGCTAATTTACTACTTCAATTTGCCTTTGTATAATTGATCACACTGATAATGAAACGTGTTACATTCGTCACGTAGAGTTCAATAATATTGTTTTTTGTCTTCACTTGCTTTTGACTATTTTCTTGTTCTTTTTCAATAGTAAGTATTACCATTATGTTGTGTATTGATTGTATTTGTATTGTTAATCAAGATTACTCATTATTACTCACAAGTCCGTATAGTATTGCTGTATTTTTTGTAATTACCGCATCCATGTAGCCATAGGAGGTCCCCCTGTCAGTTTCTCTGAAACTTTGGGACCTCCTGCTGTAATAACGCTAACCATGTAACTCAACTGAACTATTTAATAAACTTGACTTGACTTGACTTGACTTGACATAAATTTCACTTCTTGATACTCACTCAGTTACCTATTTTTCTTACGCATTATACGCATATATTTAGAAAAGACTAATACATACATACAATTATACGCATATATTTAGAAAAGACTGGGCGTGCAAACATGACCGCCGGTGAGTGAGGACACTTCAAATGCTAACTAACAATGAGAAGGCAGCCTAACGGAACATATAACACAGTTAACAAGAGGCCCGTTAATAAACCTCTCTTTATATCACGACGATAATGCATGCCAACATTCGAATCGTGCAGTGTCGTACAAGCACAGAATTGAAGACATGCATCTAATGGTTGATGCTTGGCATAGCAAAATGTGGTAGTGCATGTGTGAGCCAACCATTGAATAACTCAACGAAGAAATCAAATGCTGGGCAGTTATCTCTCACATAGACCAACAGGCATGCCATTCCGATCGATTTCTCCACTTGCCTTGTTTCGTTTCTAGCCTAATGTCAACTTTTCCAGTTGGTGTTTGCCGTGTCTTGACTATTCTCTCGAGTTCATGTTCGCATGCCATGCCTTTTTAACATCATAGAAGACAGTGCTGCTTGCGGTCATTGCGGCAGCGTTGAAACTATAGAGCACGTTCTCTGTCACTGCCCTCGTTACAGCGTGCAAAGACGGTAACTAGCTGCTGCTTTAGCTTGCCTTGATGACAGACCTATGTCTGAACAATCGGTGCTTGAAAGACGACATAATTTGTGTGCTCACAGAAAATCAATGAAGGTCTTACTGAACTTTTCGGTGGCAGTGGCCTATTTTTTAGACTATAGAAGCCCAGCCCCCCTTTTTTTGCGCACGTCTATTTCCCTCTTCGCTTTCTTTCCCATCTTTCTTCCCCATTCCTCCTTTCCCTAGTGCAGGGTAGCAAATCGGATGCTCCTGCAGACCCGCAGGTTGCGGGTTCGATTCCCGGCTGTGGTGGCTGCATTTCCGATGGAGGCGGAAATGTTAGAGGCCCGTGTACTCAGATTTGGATGCACATTAAAGAACCCCAGGTGGTCAAAATTTCCGGAGCCCTTCACTACGGCGTCTTTCATAATCAAATGGTGGTTTTGGGAGGTTAAAATCCACAAATCAATCAAATCGGATGCTCCATTTTATGGTTAACCTCCCTGCCATTTCTCATTTTATTTTCTCTCTCTCTCTGAATACCAACCTACTAAGCAGCTCACTTCTCCTATTTGAAATATGTATACAAACTAGAATTACCACATTGTTCACTTGATGTAACAATACTAATGGCGTTCTGAATGTGAATTTCAATGCAAGAGCACTTAGGCCTTTAGCAATTTCGCCTCCTTCAAAAGTGCAACTGCTGCCCTAAAGATCAAATGCACACGGTGCGAGGGTTGTTCACATTGTAGCACAGCTGTAAGCAACGTAAGACAAACTTTAAGACTATGAAAAGAGCTCTGAGTTAAAGCAAGACACGCAACTATCAAAGAGCCACATAGTATTGGGACTAGAAACTATTTTTGTAAACTAGAATGCTGTGGCACCAACCATCCACCTCGACAACTGTGCAGCTTTTCAGTCTGAACGTAATTTAAGTAGAGTCAAAATTGATATCCACAGATTGCTCTGAATAGAGCATCTAGGTTCCCAAAAAGTGAAAGCCAAAAGACGAAAAAAAGCTTCACAACTATTAAAATAATAAACACTTAGTATCCAAGACGCCCAAACCACTGTTTTAGATGCACTGGTTGATTAGGTATTAGGTAAGCAAAGCAGCAAAGCAATGAATTGCAATCTATGTAGCTGCAAAAGCGGAGAAAGGAGGTGGCTCTAGTGACATGAAAAATCCATGAAAGTAATATCAACGGGAAAAGCTTGGTAGATGTTGAATTCACAACAAAAGCGAATTTCCGCTACGCCGGTACTTAACGCTTGTAAATAGACTGGCGACTGCATAGGTCGGAATGCGAAGTGCAGTATGAAATATCTTTTTTTTAAAATTACATACTCAGACAAAGTGAGAATTTAGCTTCACCGAACATTTCGTGTCCCGCAAACTTTTGCTCTTGATGATATATATTGAATAGACAGCATGTTTCGTATAATGTACACATAAGTATTGACAGAAGCTGCAGACAATTTCAGAGATGAGCATTGCAAAATATAAACCAACAAACCCATGCAGACATAAATTGACCATTAATATTTGAAATGTAAAAAGCTACTAAACAACCCCACTGTTTCAAACTTCTGATAACTGCAAAATTGTAAAATGCGAGCCCGTTGCCAGAAATTCTGTGTTCACTTGATGAAATGATGAAGTCACAGGGAATAAAACACACATTGTAGCTGTTTGCAGTTTGTCACTCGGCTTCTCCATCATTCTCATCGTTAAGAGGGGTACGCATACGTTGCCATCATGACCACAATCACATGGCAACAAAGCATCACATCAGTGATCGAGCAAACAACATGCCGCCATGAACTAAGCCATGCCTTGTTGATGTGCCGCTGTGCTACATCGGCATGGTGAGGAAGTACTGTGCAAGGCTTAGGTGAGATAAACAAATATGCAGCACACCTCGCAATGACACATTCTATACGGCGTAATTTTAAGGCCAAAACACTATTTTATATTGCATAGAGAACCAACCGACAGTCAGTGCAAAAGCAGATCACTTCGCTAGCGAAGAGTACAACCTGCTTAGGCCTGAAGGGGTCACTCTAATTGTTTTTCGAAATGAAGTTTCTGTGATACACAATGCGATTGCTGCAGCACTCTGTATGAATTAGCGACTTGGTCTGGGTGGTGTTAAAAAAGAAAGACAGAGCCAAAGCTGCACTTTGAGAGAATGTAAACACACTGTGCAGGAAATCCCTTTTGCAGCCATATCCCTATAAGCTATAAACTGACAATTACATGCTCACTCTATGCAACAGAGGAATGTCTCACACCTTTGCAAGAACTTCACTGTGGTGGCTGCACTGTCTGTGCAGACCAGAAGCAGCCGGCCCGTGGCTCTCAGGATTCTGATTCGTTCGTTGAAAAGAACTTGTGGCTCACATCCTTGTAGCACTGCTTTTTGGAGGTGATTTCTGCGATAACAAAAATATCACAACACAATTATGCTCTGTAAACAATCACACGAAATTCACAATGGTGCCTTTCAGAAAATTTCCAGCTTTAGACTGAACCATGGCAATACTCTCTTCAGTTTAATTGAGCAAGTTATTGCTTTCCATGGCCTGGTTTCTTGTTTTCACCCATGAGACAATCCAGCAGAATTCAAGCTTTGATTGGGGAGGAAGCAGATGGAAAGCATAGATTATTTATACAATATAGAAATAATAGAATAATTTTGCAACATATAAAATGATATTTCTTGAAATGTCCCACCACTAAAACATCAGTGAGCAAGCTGTGACATTGGGGCATCGCAAATTATTGAAGTTTCTAGAAAATGTAATTAGCTGCAAGTGCCTGCTTAATGTACTCGAGTGCATTTGGCAAACCTGTGTAATGTTACTGACAGACAGAGAAAACCCAGTTCTCACTTATCTGGCTCCATCACAACATCAGGTTGCTTCACATAAGGTTTCCTGGTATGGAAGATGCAGAGGCATGAACTTTGTGGCTATGTCGTACCACAGTGAACATGATCGACATCTGCTCCGACAAAATCAGCAGCTGAAAAATGCTCCAATGTGCAATCAGCTGCAACAATGCAGTATTGCTAGCTACTAGTCGCTTCACCGTACACCCACAACAAATTTTGGCACCAGCAAGGTTTCGCAGTGTATACAAGCATCTGAACACAGTATTCAAAGCCACCAACTGCATTCTCTATTTTTATATCTAGATGCATACAACGTGCACAGAGTAGCCAATACTTGCGCCAAGTAGAAGAGTCCACTTTAGGTATTCTATAAGATTCGTAGACAAGAATCAGGCACATCACTCAAGCCTGTTGTCTAGCATCATAGGTGAAAGTTTGCTTGCAAACGTAAACAGAAAAATTAGCAGTTGACCATGAAAATAGTAAAAACTAGGTTTATGTTTGGCAGAAACCAATCGCATACAATAAGGACAGTCTAAGACATTGCAATGATAAGGTTGTAAAGTTCAATGTGGCTCACTATTCTTCACACTGTGCATGCATTTACAAGAAAGATAGCAATGATTGCTGCAAGAAACAATATGGTTTTACAGTTTTTGCGAAATTTCACTTGCCAGTGCCCCATTCTACAGAACGGCAACACTTTGCGAAACGAAGTCACGTTTCCACACGAAACGCACTCACCATGGTGACAAATAGATGGAGTACACTTTTACAGCATGATGCATTGGAACAAAAACTATGATAACAATAATTTCTTATTATAGCTAGAAAGAGCCTTTCTGCTGTTGTTTGTTTGAAGCCATTTCGTCCCAGTGGGAGGCCACATATTAATGAGCGCAAAAACACAGTGACTGGTTGTGCAGAAATTTTCAACTATGCTCATTCATGAAAATCATTGCACTTCTCCCTCAAATAAAGGTTGCACATTATTAACACTTTGACATGAATAATGTTAGGTTGGTAGGTAGCATACATCTTGATGTTACTCAGTATACCCTCATTAATTTTGCAATATTTTCACACCAACATGGCTAGCCTAAAGCAACATTCTTCTTCCTAAAATGGAACTTCGTACATTACCTTTGAGTAAGCCACAGATGCTGAATAAGCACCTCTTATAGGATGCGTGGCTCACCACGTGGCCAGCAGTGCACAGTTCGTTAGGGCACTTCTGTTTGCTACCTGCAGTACGCAGCGAAAAACTTAGGCATTCAAACAAAAAAAGCAAGTATGGCAGCAGCATTTCGTCCTTTGTAGATAGGGGGAGGGGTAGTTCAGCATTGTTCTTCATAAGCTACCCACACATGCATTGACTGTTTTAGTTTGGTGCATAAACAGTAAAAAAGAGTGAAAATGGTTTGAGGAGATAAGCGGCCGGATTTTTGAAATCCTCCAAAGAAGGAAGAAACACTCACTTGGGATTTTGCAGTATAGATTCTGTGCCATCTATAAAAAAGTATGCAAAGTGCTGAATTTCACTAACACTTGCACACTAATAGGACAATGTAAAACGACAACGTATTGCACTCGCTTCGCTGTCCAGCTGGTGCTTTCGAAATTTCCTGAAGTTAGACAGACAGCAAAGTGGCCTGGCCAAATTTAAGCATACCAAATCCAACAAGCACCGCTGGCTTCACCTCCAAGTAACAGCACGAAATTAAGTCATTTAATAGTGGCATGTGTCTAATGCTAAGTACCTAAGCGTTTGAATAAAAAATACAAATATATATTTCAGTCTCATCTTTGATCTGAATTGTTATTTCTTCCGTGTGTCACCTCTTCTCTGATGCTGGGTATTAAGATGAAGACAAAATATTTTTAAAATTTAGTAATACATTATGTTTACCAGCAACAGTCATACTACACATTACCAAGTAGTGCTAGTGATATCACTGCAAACATTCAGAGCAATGACAACGGCATATCTCAGAGATCTTCAAAGTCTTTCATTGAGCTGCAGTTAATGGCTTCAGTCGCTAAATGAACTTTGAACCCCTTTTTTCAGAAACCGAGTGAGCTGCTTTTCTTCAAAAACTAGCGGGCGCAAGATGCAGACATTGACGAAAGTAGATATAGCCCCAGTAACGGAGACTATACTGCTCGAAGTTGATGTGCCGGCACTTTTGCCAAACCGAACACAGCGAAGGCAGCTTCTTCGTCCGTTTTCGCCCTATGAGCTTGGAAAGCGCCCGTGCGAAGGCGCTGTGCATTCCTCGGGGTTGCTCTAATCAGGCGCCCTCTTCCTTATGGTGTTTCCGTGTTGTTCTTTTTTATACATTTTTTTCTGATAGCCAAATAGCGAGAGCCGCGATACGCCGCAGCAATGGTCATTGGTGCCCAACTGAGATGAGAAAATCGCTAACGGCCATTGCGAAATAAGCGAGAGCCAAAAGGACAACAAGCTGGACGTAACCTAAGCAACTACAGCCGTCATAAGACCTGCAAACGCTAAAATAAACGCTGCCGGCAGAATATGCCACACTAATATCCATAAGTGCATTATTGCAATCAGATACAGCCAAGCTGTCACACTGCTGCTAATCAAAGTGGCGTGTTCCGTGTAGATACACGGAGCACGCCAACTGAGCTTCAGTCGCGTCGCCTGATGACGCAACTGCAATGAAAAGGATGGGATGTACAGTTTTGTCGGTTACTCCCCCAGGACGTAGAGAAAGTTTCGTCAACTATAACGCAATGCGTACTGTAACACGACACGTGACAGCAGCTATCAAGCCCACACCACTAAACCCCTGGTAACCAACTTCACGGTCAGGGGCATGCGACACCGTTGCACAGAATTCTACGCCATAGTCGTGCGTGCGAAAAAAAAGCCGCTTTCGAGCAAGCCCCTGTGCGACTTCGAAGCAGTGTAAACATTCAAGGCATGAGCATTTTGTCGGCAGTCGAACAGGCCGAAGGTGAGAAAATTTCATGAGAGCCGTAAAATAGGACTGACCTGATAGCGAAATCTACAAAACTTGCTCGCTGGTCAGCTTGGCGGGAAAGCTTTGACACAATCGTGAATCAAAGCAGTGAAGTTAAAGACAGCTTGCGTGAACTTCTGGTGGCATATTGTTCGACTTCACGCAAACACAAGTTAGCCGATCAGGATAGGACAACGAATACACGTCTTGGTGTCGCAAATTGTCGTTGAACATGGTCGTTTCTAACGAGAGAAGATGCAGATACTCCAACAGCAATTTTGGTTCCACACAGACACAGTGTTTGCAAAAAAAAAGTGAGCTGTACTATCTCGTTGTCGTTAACTCCAGTACGTGCGTTGTAATAGAGATGCGGACAGTTAGAAAAAACTTGGGAAGCAATGCAGGTATACAAGAATACATTGAAATAGTATTGCAAAAAGCATAACATTATTCTTACATGATGTGCCAGTGCTTTAATAAGCTGTATGGGATGAGATAACTTTGGTAATTGTTTGTCAAGGACCTAGCGTACACTTCAGGGCAACAAAATCTTCAAAAAAACCAAATTTCGTTACCCGTGTTCCCTAGTTCCAGTGGTTATTGTAAGCTTTTAGTGCCAATACTAAACGTCAAGAAAACTAAAGAGTATTGCCATGTTCGGAAAAGATAATAATAACTTAACGTACTCATGAGTCAACTCACTCAGAATGACTGAACCACGAGTCTCTGAGTGACCAGCTGAGTATAAATTGGCGAGTTTGAGTCCAAGTGAGTCTGGTTGAGGAAAGTCTTGGGAAGTGTGAGTTCGAGTATTTTTGGTTGAAGAAAGTTTTTACTCCATGCCCCAAGCACTAAATATATTTCTTGACTCCACCAGAACACATTAGACCAGGACACCTCCAACAAAAACTCATCTTACCAGAACATGCTCGACAAAAATGCTTCCCAGCAGAACGCACCATACTGGGTCGTCGTTCCAACCAGTACACACCACACTGGGTCAATTGTGCCACCAGAACACTGGAACGCACCAGATCGGGAAGATTTTTCACCAGAACACAGGACACCAGGCTGGTGTAATCTTCAGAGCACAAGTTTGTTCTAGTGCATATGCCAGATCACACCTGAACACACCACACACACTCGTGGGTTTTAACTGCGAAGCATTTCTTAGCGAACTTTGGCGACTTTGAGCGTATCTATCTAGTTCTTTTTGGTGTTATTTCCTCGCATATTTTTGCGCAGGCTTGGGTGTGCTTGGTTTTTTTTGACGCCTTTACATCAGGCATATCTTTGTTTCTGGTTCCCAGATAATATGATTGCAATAATCGTTATTTACATCATCAAAAATGTTCATGCCTGCACGTGTGGCGAATGAAATGTTCTGTGGATGTCCTCTAAGAGCCTATATACTAAGAATGCTTCATGAAAAGAAACTTATTTGTGATGTGGCGCTCGTTCTGTCTCTTCTCGTTCTTCTCATTGGCAACATTGCACCACGTATTTCAACCTAATATGTACCTACTAGCCCAACATATCGTACTGTTAAGCTTCATTTCTTTTACAAGGGGCCCTTTCTAGTCTGTTTACCTTCCACTCAGGCTCAGCATTACGTGCATTTGATTGTTTGTGCTTCCTGCCATGCTTGGTTTACTGGTTATTGCTTAAAAAAAGCACTAATACCCAACGGCGTCATATTGTTTTGGTTCTGCTCAACCCTCGTTTTGCCACGCTAAACACATATGCAAAGTCGGAACTTTGGAGGCAAGAACGCCTGTACCATGACCTGCTACGGCTGTGGTGTTTCTCCAGGTTCCCAAGAGTAGCGACACCACGGACCCGAGCTAACGGGGGGAATTTCGACTCCCTCCCACGCCTAGCCGTGCGTGGCTTTGCCGTGCCCGGAGAAAAGGGGATCCTGGGGGTTGAGCTGACGCTGGGTGATTGGACCTTTAAGGCCCCCTGGCAGAGGCAACACACCCCTTTGGCCCCGGCTTCACGTAGACGGCCCCCCTGGGCTGCCCCACCCAGGGGAAATCGCAAGTCGCCTTTTCCTATATCTCTCTCCCTACATCTTCGTCTTTATCTCTTACTATTTATCTGTCCTGTCTTCTACTCTCTTCCGTTTACTTCGAACTTCCTGGCGGCTAGGGTTAACCCTGTGCAAATAGCCTACCTTTGTCTAGGCGCATTGGGTTATAGTGGCGTTTATACGGCTGGCATCTGCAGGTTTCAGCATACGCAAACTTGTAGCGTCCCCTCGTTGGCTCCGTGGTGAATGGCCGCCAACGCTGCTGAACAAAAATAAGACAGGCATGTAAAGGGCGATATGGGTGGGCAGGTTTGAGGCGAGGGAAGCGCAGAGCAAAATAAGGTTCGAAGAAAGGCTAAGAAATATGAAGTGAGAGTAGATGGGCAGAGAAGGTGGTTCCCGTTATTTTGTTATAGGAAGAGCGTGGCACACACAGTGGAGAAAAAGAACTAGAAGACTCCTAGTAATAATATACGGCTGGTAAATTGTGATCCATAGTGTCACAAAGAGCGTTAAGGGAAAGGTCAGGGAGGCGGAGAGGATTTACTGGATGGCAGCTATTGAGAAAAAACCGGCTTTGAGTAACTACCGAAAGGGCAAAAATGAAATAAGGAGGGAGGCATTTTACGATAATTCAAGGGGAAGCGCTTTACTGTTTGAAGCGAGATCGGGTTGCCTTAGAACGCGTAGTTATAAAGCAAGATTCAGTAAAGAAGAAGAACAATGCACATGCTGCGGGAAAGATAAGGAAACGGCGGAGCATGTTCTGATTGAATGTGGAGATATCCACCCAGGTGTACGTTTGGGCACGAGCCTACAGGAAGCCTTGGGTTTTAGGGACAACAATGGAAAGCTGAAACACACCCGCGATTGAAATAAGTAAGAGACGGTTAGAGTATTGGTGGCAGAAAATTAGAGAGAAAGGACAAAAATAAATATTGGAAAAATAAAATATGGACAGTGTGCCGTAAATGGCAGAGAACTTAAGCTGACAATTTACCTTTTTTCCATTAAGATAGAATTTATCGAAGTAGAGGCATTAGGCCAACATAAAAAAAGGGAAAAAAGGTTTTTTTTTTGTCGAGCCTGGTGGCATACTTGTCACCACCCCGTTATAAAGGGGACGCTCATAGCATCCATCCATCCATGTAGCGACCTCTAGTTTAGTTCTTGCAGTGTTCACTAGATGGTGGTACTTGTAGCTGATGATGAAAAGATACAAGATGTTATAAACTAGAAAGCGGTACTTGTAGTTGATGAAAGACGCGAGATCTTATAAAATAGGAATGATGTCACATATGGCGCGTGTCATTGGTTGAAGGCAATCGTTCGATTTAGTGCGGCGACGTACGCTAGGGGGAGCGATGTAATAAAATCGAGTGGGCAAAATGTACAGAGGATTCATGGTTTACCAGGTTTACCTCCGGAACTTCGCCCACTCATCATCATTCACTTCGTGGATATGGCGAAATTTTTTCTTTCCTCCGTGCGCCCCGTACATACATCACGTGACCACGGCGGAGAAATGTTATCGCGAGCAGGCCCGCTGGCCGATGCACGGCCGCCTGCATGGGCGCGCGCTGCTGTGTTGAGTTTCTTGTGGAAACAGTATTGAAATCATGCTTTGCGGTGGTGGTATAAGCTTGCTGTATTCGCTACACCTCCACTGGAGTACAATGACTTGTGTACTTGAGAACAAGACAGTTCGTAAAAATGGTGAGTATGTCGTGGTTACCTTTCGCATGCAAGAACATTATAAGTACACCATAAAATTATACATACGTGCTGTTTGAATGACGAGATGAACTTACACATTCAGTTTTGGAAAGCACGTATACGCTAGTTTTTTGCCTGCAATTGCGGCCAGTTTTTTTATTGCGGAGCGAATAAAACAGAAAAAAAACTTCCTTACCGAGAATAACAGCAAAAAAAAAAGATTGTGCACCAGCTCTGTTAATTTCAAGGCACTTGGTTTTTTATTTGTTGATGTACGCGCAATCTGACAACCCTGCAATGCTTGATGATAGGACATATGAATTTTCACATCAGAGAGATCGCAATAATTCAAAATTTTCCGCAAGCTCGTAATAACGTGTGGAACCCACCATTATATCGATACTAGTTTCAACGACATATCAGTTATGATAATGAGATGGTACCACCAATGTTTATATGCTCTCTATGGCAAAACAACCCGCTTACAACAATGCCGCTGCGCCGAGTTATCAGTTATATCAAACAAGAGAGACTTCTGTGTGTTCGTGCCAAAAAAGAGGGGGGGGGGGGGTATGTGCGTGGCATGTATTCCTCCAAAAGAAAGAAGAAAACGAGAAATGTTTGCGCCCCAACATTCCTCTAATATTATGAAGGACTCCGTGTGGTAGTGGTCTCTAGAAATATCACTATCTGCCATATAAAGCGATGATGAATAAAAATTATGAAAAATTGATGAAAATACGGACTTTCTTTTAGGAAGGCGCAGATGTTCCGCTAAACAAAGTTCCCATATTTTTGAGTATTTTGGTTGTATTTTTAGTAGATTATCATCGCGCGGTGGCAGCACGTGACCCTTGCCGTCACCTTCTCTGAGGCACACGCAGGGTGCAGGTGTTCAGACCCTTCTCTTCCCTTTTTCCACCTCTCCTTTCATCCGTTCCTTTCACAAAAGTGCTGATGCTTTAGCTCCAAGCCGGGAGCATTACTCGCCGCCAGTGCCATTCGTAGTGGGGTCATTCCATGCCAGGCGTTCCAGCTACTTTGGCGACCACCTTATATCAATCCGAAGAAACATCCTGCTGATTTACTGAATTGAAAGCAGCGAATCACTAGAATTTTTCAGGAAGAAAAAAATTGTGGTACGTGAGTGTTTTCCAAATTGATCCAAATTTTGTATGGCTGTTGTTCGTGAAAAGAAAATAATTCTTTCAAAGTGTAACTTCCTCTTTCAATACCAAATATAGTTTGTATAACAAGTAATGGCTACTGCGCAAGGTGTTTTGAACTAATCATTATTAGTGCATTTTTTTGCCACATACACCTACAAGAATTTAGCCTAAAAAGGTTATGTTTGCAGTTTTTATATTGCATTACTGCTATTTTAATAAATATCTGAGAAATAATAGAATAATTTTGCAACATATAAAATGATATTTCTTGAAATGTCCCACCACTAAAACATCAGTGAGCAAGCTGTGACATTGGGGCATCGCAAATTATTGAAGTTTCTAGAAAATGTAATTAGCTGCAAGTGCCTGCTTAATGTACTCGAGTGCATTTGGCAAACCTGTGTAATGTTACTGACAGACAGAGAAAACCCAGTTCTCACTTATCTGGCTCCATCACAACATCAGGTTGCTTCACATAAGGTTTCCTGGTATGGAAGATGCAGAGGCATGAACTTTGTGGCTATGTCGTACCACAGTGAACATGATCGACATCTGCTCCGACAAAATCAGCAGCTGAAAAATGCTCCAATGTGCAATCAGCTGCAACAATGCAGTATTGCTAGCTACTAGTCGCTTCACCGTACACCCACAACAAATTTTGGCACCAGCAAGGTTTCGCAGTGTATACAAGCATCTGAACACAGTATTCAAAGCCACCAACTGCATTCTCTATTTTTATATCTAGATGCATACAACGTGCACAGAGTAGCCAATACTTGCGCCAAGTAGAAGAGTCCACTTTAGGTATTCTATAAGATTCGTAGACAAGAATCAGGCACATCACTCAAGCCTGTTGTCTAGCATCATAGGTGAAAGTTTGCTTGCAAACGTAAACAGAAAAATTAGCAGTTGACCATGAAAATAGTAAAAACTAGGTTTATGTTTGGCAGAAACCAATCGCATACAATAAGGACAGTCTAAGACATTGCAATGATAAGGTTGTAAAGTTCAATGTGGCTCACTATTCTTCACACTGTGCATGCATTTACAAGAAAGATAGCAATGATTGCTGCAAGAAACAATATGGTTTTACAGTTTTTGCGAAATTTCACTTGCCAGTGCCCCATTCTACAGAACGGCAACACTTTGCGAAACGAAGTCACGTTTCCACACGAAACGCACTCACCATGGTGACAAATAGATGGAGTACACTTTTACAGCATGATGCATTGGAACAAAAACTATGATAACAATAATTTCTTATTATAGCTAGAAAGAGCCTTTCTGCTGTTGTTTGTTTGAAGCCATTTCGTCCCAGTGGGAGGCCACATATTAATGAGCGCAAAAACACAGTGACTGGTTGTGCAGAAATTTTCAACTATGCTCATTCATGAAAATCATTGCACTTCTCCCTCAAATAAAGGTTGCACATTATTAACACTTTGACATGAATAATGTTAGGTTGGTAGGTAGCATACATCTTGATGTTACTCAGTATACCCTCATTAATTTTGCAATATTTTCACACCAACATGGCTAGCCTAAAGCAACATTCTTCTTCCTAAATGGAACTTCGTACATTACCTTTGAGTAAGCCACAGATGCTGAATAAGCACCTCTTATAGGATGCGTGGCTCACCACGTGGCCAGCAGTGCACAGTTCGTTAGGGCACTTCTGTTTGCTACCTGCAGTACGCAGCGAAAAACTTAGGCATTCAAACAAAAAAGCAAGTATGGCAGCAGCATTTCGTCCTTTGTAGATAGGGGGAGGGGTAGTTCAGCATTGTTCTTCATAAGCTACCCACACATGCATTGACTGTTTTAGTTTGGTGCATAAACAGTAAAAAAGAGTGAAAATGGTTTGAGGAGATAAGCGGCCGGATTTTTGAAATCCTCCAAAGAAGGAAGAAACACTCACTTGGGATTTTGCAGTATAGATTCTGTGCCATCTATAAAAAAGTATGCAAAGTGCTGAATTTCACTAACACTTGCACACTAATAGGACAATGTAAAACGACAACGTATTGCACTCGCTTCGCTGTCCAGCTGGTGCTTTCGAAATTTCCTGAAGTTAGACAGACAGCAAAGTGGCCTGGCCAAATTTAAGCATACCAAATCCAACAAGCACCGCTGGCTTCACCTCCAAGTAACAGCACGAAATTAAGTCATTTAATAGTGGCATGTGTCTAATGCTAAGTACCTAAGCGTTTGAATAAAAAATACAAATATATATTTCAGTCTCATCTTTGATCTGAATTGTTATTTCTTCCGTGTGTCACCTCTTCTCTGATGCTGGGTATTAAGATGAAGACAAAATATTTTTAAAATTTAGTAATACATTATGTTTACCAGCAACAGTCATACTACACATTACCAAGTAGTGCTAGTGATATCACTGCAAACATTCAGAGCAATGACAACGGCATATCTCAGAGATCTTCAAAGTCTTTCATTGAGCTGCAGTTAATGGCTTCAGTCGCTAAATGAACTTTGAACCCCTTTTTTCAGAAACCGAGTGAGCTGCTTTTCTTCAAAAACTAGCGGGCGCAAGATGCAGACATTGACGAAAGTAGATATAGCCCCAGTAACGGAGACTATACTGCTCGAAGTTGATGTGCCGGCACTTTTGCCAAACCGAACACAGCGAAGGCAGCTTCTTCGTCCGTTTTCGCCCTATGAGCTTGGAAAGCGCCCGTGCGAAGGCGCTGTGCATTCCTCGGGGTTGCTCTAATCAGGCGCCCTCTTCCTTATGGTGTTTCCGTGTTGTTCTTTTTTATACATTTTTTTCTGATAGCCAAATAGCGAGAGCCGCGATACGCCGCAGCAATGGTCATTGGTGCCCAACTGAGATGAGAAATCGCTAACGGCCATTGCGAAATAAGCGAGAGCCAAAAGGACAACAAGCTGGACGTAACCTAAGCAACTACAGCCGTCATAAGACCTGCAAACGCTAAAATAAACGCTGCCGGCAGAATATGCCACACTAATATCCATAAGTGCATTATTGCAATCAGATACAGCCAAGCTGTCACACTGCTGCTAATCAAAGTGGCGTGTTCCGTGTAGATACACGGAGCACGCCAACTGAGCTTCAGTCGCGTCGCCTGATGACGCAACTGCAATGAAAAGGATGGGATGTACAGTTTTGTCGGTTACTCCCCCAGGACGTAGAGAAAGTTTCGTCAACTATAACGCAATGCGTACTGTAACACGACACGTGACAGCAGCTATCAAGCCCACACCACTAAACCCCTGGTAACCAACTTCACGGTCAGGGGCATGCGACACCGTTGCACAGAATTCTACGCCATAGTCGTGCGTGCGAAAAAAAAGCCGCTTTCGAGCAAGCCCCTGTGCGACTTCGAAGCAGTGTAAACATTCAAGGCATGAGCATTTTGTCGGCAGTCGAACAGGCCGAAGGTGAGAAAATTTCATGAGAGCCGTAAAATAGGACTGACCTGATAGCGAAATCTACAAAACTTGCTCGCTGGTCAGCTTGGCGGGAAAGCTTTGACACAATCGTGAATCAAAGCAGTGAAGTTAAAGACAGCTTGCGTGAACTTCTGGTGGCATATTGTTCGACTTCACGCAAACACAAGTTAGCCGATCAGGATAGGACAACGAATACACGTCTTGGTGTCGCAAATTGTCGTTGAACATGGTCGTTTCTAACGAGAGAAGATGCAGATACTCCAACAGCAATTTTGGTTCCACACAGACACAGTGTTTGCAAAAAAAAAGTGAGCTGTACTATCTCGTTGTCGTTAACTCCAGTACGTGCGTTGTAATAGAGATGCGGACAGTTAGAAAAACTTGGGAAGCAATGCAGGTATACAAGAATACATTGAAATAGTATTGCAAAAAGCATAACATTATTCTTACATGATGTGCCAGTGCTTTAATAAGCTGTATGGGATGAGATAACTTTGGTAATTGTTTGTCAAGGACCTAGCGTACACTTCAGGGCAACAAAATCTTCAAAAAAACCAAATTTCGTTACCCGTGTTCCCTAGTTCCAGTGGTTATTGTAAGCTTTTAGTGCCAATACTAAACGTCAAGAAAACTAAAGAGTATTGCCATGTTCGGAAAAGATAATAATAACTTAACGTACTCATGAGTCAACTCACTCAGAATGACTGAACCACGAGTCTCTGAGTGACCAGCTGAGTATAAATTGGCGAGTTTGAGTCCAAGTGAGTCTGGTTGAGGAAAGTCTTGGGAAGTGTGAGTTCGAGTATTTTTGGTTGAAGAAAGTTTTTACTCCATGCCCCAAGCACTAAATATATTTCTTGACTCCACCAGAACACATTAGACCAGGACACCTCCAACAAAAACTCATCTTACCAGAACATGCTCGACAAAAATGCTTCCCAGCAGAACGCACCATACTGGGTCGTCGTTCCAACCAGTACACACCACACTGGGTCAATTGTGCCACCAGAACACTGGAACGCACCAGATCGGGAAGATTTTTCACCAGAACACAGGACACCAGGCTGGTGTAATCTTCAGAGCACAAGTTTGTTCTAGTGCATATGCCAGATCACACCTGAACACACCACACACACTCGTGGGTTTTAACTGCGAAGCATTTCTTAGCGAACTTTGGCGACTTTGAGCGTATCTATCTAGTTCTTTTTGGTGTTATTTCCTCGCATATTTTTGCGCAGGCTTGGGTGTGCTTGGTTTTTTTTGACGCCTTTACATCAGGCATATCTTTTGTTTCTGGTTCCCAGATAATATGATTGCAATAATCGTTATTTACATCATCAAAAATGTTCATGCCTGCACGTGTGGCGAATGAAATGTTCTGTGGATGTCCTCTAAGAGCCTATATACTAAGAATGCTTCATGAAAAGAAACTTATTTGTGATGTGGCGCTCGTTCTGTCTCTTCTCGTTCTTCTCATTGGCAACATTGCACCACGTATTTCAACCTAATATGTACCTACTAGCCCAACATATCGTACTGTTAAGCTTCATTTCTTTTACAAGGGGCCCTTTCTAGTCTGTTTTACCTTCCACTCAGGCTCAGCATTACGTGCATTTGATTGTTTGTGCTTCCTGCCATGCTTGGTTTACTGGTTATTGCTTAAAAAAAGCACTAATACCCAACGGCGTCATATTGTTTTTGGTTCTGCTCAACCCTCGTTTTGCCACGCTAAACACATATGCAAAGTCGGAACTTTGGAGGCAAGAACGCCTGTACCATGACCTGCTACGGCTGTGGTGTTTCTCCAGGTTCCCAAGAGTAGCGACACCACGGACCCGAGCTAACGGGGGAATTTCGACTCCCTCCCACGCCTAGCCGTGCGTGGCTTTGCCGTGCCCGGAGAAAAGGGGATCCTGGGGGTTGAGCTGACGCTGGGTGATTGGACCTTTAAGGCCCCCTGGCAGAGGCAACACACCCCTTTGGCCCCGGCTTCACGTAGACGGCCCCCCTGGGCTGCCCCACCCAGGGGAAATCGCAAGTCGCCTTTTCCTATATCTCTCTCCCTACATCTTCGTCTTTATCTCTTACTATTTATCTGTCCTGTCTTCTACTCTCTTCCGTTTACTTCGAAACTTCCTGGCGGCTAGGGTTAACCCTGTGCAAATAGCCTACCTTTGTCTAGGCGCATTGGGTTATAGTGGCGTTATACGGCTGGCATCTGCAGGTTTCAGCATACGCAAACTTGTAGCGTCCCCTCGTTGGGCTCCGTGGTGAATGGCCGCCAACGCTGCTGAACAAAAATAAGACAGGCATGCATAGAGCATTCCCCCTACTGTCTGATCGTACCGGCCTAAATCGGGTACGCACCGATGATATAAATTTCTTCAACCAGCCAAAAGAAACATAATCTGACTTTCATGTTATCCACTGTGAAAAAACGGAAAAGCAAGCCAGGACCGTCTCTCTTTTCCTAGATTCTAGATGTCTTCCTGAAACTCTTGGCACAGGATACAAGGTAACCAAAATGGCTAGTGGAGACCTTGTCCTCGAAATCCGTGACAAAGAACAATTTGAAAAGCTAGACCGTCTTTCAGATTTCGGTGGCATACCAATAACCATAACACCACATAGATCAATGAACACAACTCGCGGAGTGGTATCTGACATGGACTTGCTTGATTTGACTGAGACAACTTTTGGAGGGGTGGAAGAGCCAAAATGTCACTAATGTACAGAGAATCATCATCAGAAGAGATAATAAGGAAAGACCGACAAAACACTTAATACTGACGTTTGCATCCAGTAAACTACCGGAATCTATTTTAACAGGGTACACGAAGACATCTATCAGGCCGTACATACCAAACCCTCGTCGTTCCTTCCAATGCCAGAGGTATGGCCATGGCTCTAAAACCTGTCATGGTCGCCAGACTTGTGCACAATGTAGAGTCTTAGGCCACGTGTCTGAGAACTGCAAACGACCGCCACACTGTGTAAACTGCGAAGAAAACCATGGCGCATATTCACGCTCCTGCACATACTGGAAAAAAGAAAAAGAAATAATTACGTTGCAGGTGAAGGAGAACATTACTTTTAAACAAGCACGGCGAAGAGTCACTCTATTCTATGGACCTACATACGCTGATGCGGCGTGTGAGGGGGCAGCACCGCACCAGCCCTCGCCACTCCTTCGGCCTGCGCATACCAAGCCAGTGGTTGTGGCACCTGCCCCCAAGGCGGCTGTAGCCCAGACTACACCGCCTACTCCCAAACAGAGACCGGAGACTCCAGAGTCCTCGGGTCTCAAGGCCACACCTCACCAGGCGAGGCCCGAAATTCTAACTAACAGCCCGCACGTACGGGCATCCAGTGCCTCCGAGGAGGCAATGAATACGTCGGTACCCTTGGTGCCGAAAGAGCGGCGTGGCTCCTTGTAGCGCGCCAAGAAAACAAAAAGCAGATAACAGGGCCTGGTGACGGCCCTGTTAAGTGAACTCAAACTCCCTGTCTAAACAGCCACTCGCTTTTCGTACACACAGCACTATTTTATATTCACCATGAACACTAAAATTATACAATAGAACGTCAGGGGCCTTCTCAGAAACCTTGACGACATCCAAGAACTCTTACACGAACACTCACCAAAAGCGCTGTGTGTACAAGAAACACACCTTAATTCAAAACACACAAATTTTCTTCGCAAATACGTTATTTTCCGAAAGGACCGTGTTGATGCCATGACATCATCCGGAGGTGTTTATTTATTTATTTATTTATTTTATTTTCCTCAAGAGTCCCTAACAGAAGGGACATTGCATGAGGGGTGGGCATACAAGAAGAGGGGGGGGGGGCGGTAACAGGTACATTTGTTTGAGGACTCTGGATGAAAACATTTTTCAGTGACAAAAGGTACCACCTAAAGGTTTCGAAACATTGCTAAGTACACAAAATATATATACATGCCATACTAGGAAGATGACACTAGAAACCATTATACAAAAAATAGCATGGCAGGTCACAGTTCAGTTAGCTATTACAGTTCAGTAATGGTTGTCAGGGAATTTTTAAAGGCTTCTGCATCCTGAATGCTAACAATGGTATCCGGTAGGGCGTTCCATTCCTTAGCTGTCCGAATGAAGAAAGATTCTGCAAATGTGGTAGTTTTGGGACGAGGATAATGTACTTGCATAGTGTTGCAACAACGATCAGAGAAATGGGGGCGTTGGGTGACGTAAATGCTGGGTGGGAATGCGTGATAGAATTTGTGGAATAATGCGAGCATAGTGAATCAAGGAATTGCATGCACACACTTACAACTCCAAACATCCCTTGAGGCAGTTGCTGTTCGAGCAGTTCTTTTTGATAAACTGATCACAATCTGCACTATTCACATTCCTCCTAGCTATCAGCTGCAAAAACGTGATTTTACACTCTCTAATTGATGAACTTCCGGAGCTTTATGTTCTCTTTGGAGACTTTAATGCGCATAGCAGGCTATGGGGTGATTCTCGGTATGACGCGCGAGGTTGACTGATTGAACAGTTCCTTCTCTCGTCGAGCGCGTGTCTCCTAAATTGAAAAGAACCAACCTATTATAATCTCGCTAATAACACCTACTCCTCCACAGACGTAAGCATAGTATCACCATCTCTTGTGCCTCTACTCCAGTGGAACGTCGTCAGTATTCTGTACGCAAGTGACCGCTTCCCCGTGCTTTTGAGCGCAACTATAGTAACTGAGTGCCCACAACGTGTTCCCAAGTGGCTCATAAATAGAGCAGACTGGGAACAGTTTTATACCATCACTCGTCTAGGTTGGAATGACATATGTACTTTGAACATTGATGTTGCTGTCAACTACTTCACAGCGTTTTTGATTGATGCTGCAACGAAATGCTTCCCACAAACAAATGGACACTTTAGAAAACGGCGTGTGCCATGGTGGAACTCTGAATGCCGAAACGCGCGCAAACAGCAAAACAGAGCTTGGAGGCTGCTTCGGAACTCACCGACAGCCAAAAATCTTGACACCTTCAAGAAAATAAAGTCTCAAGGCAGGAGAACGCGTCAGCAGGCCAGAAGAGAAACCTGGCAGAAGTTTTTGTCAGGGATCAAGTCATACACACAGGAGGCTAAAGTCTGAAACATGGTCGGCAGGATAGCAGGAAAACAAGTACACACACTTCCACTCGTAAACACTCAGGGTGATACCTTTGAAAATCAGGCAAACTTCCTCGGTGCACACTTCGAACAGGTGTCCAGCTCATCCCACTGTACTGACACTTTCCAAAAATACAGAACAAAAATAGAAAAGCAGAAACTCGAACACAAATGCACTAGATACGAAGTGTTGTATTTGTTTCGTTTGTAACGCCAGCAAAACCAGCTGCGCGCGCACCATTTCGTTTGGGCCCTGTGCGCCTTCATTCTCCTTTCTCCCTCCCTTCACCCTCTCCTAATGCCAATGTATATAACCACGCTGCGGACAATAAACGCTGTTCGTTGACTGCCCGTCCATCGTCCTTGCTGCTTAGCTGCGCGCGCCAGAGTTACGACAGTGGCGACGAGCCCGGAAACCACCAATGCTGCCGTGAAAGTTGGAGCCGACGGCCTGCTGCAACAAGTACCGGCGACCATGACCAGCCTCCAGCTCCCAGTGTTCGACGGCACAAGAGATAAGTGGAAACCATATCTTGTTCGGGCTGAAGCGTATTTTGAAGCAAATGCCATTACTGACTCCAAAAGGCAGAGAGCACATCTGGTGGCAGCACTCAGCACGCAGACTGTGCAAGTGCTAACGGGGCTAATTGCACCTCGAACGCCGAATTCCCTTACTTACGCCGAAGCGGTCGCAGCATTAAATGACTACTACGATTCCAAGCGTCACGAGATTGCAGAAAGCTACAAGTTTTTCACCCGTTGCCAAAAAGAAGGGGAGTAGGTGCACGCATTCCTAGTCGAAATACGGCGCATAGCAGAAAAATTGCAACTTTGGAAGTGCGCTGAACCGGATGTTGAGGGATAGGATTGTTTGCGGCGTACGCTCAACTAACTTGCGCAAGCAGTTACTGGCACATAAAGATTTAACCCTCGAGAAGGCTGAATCAATGTCCATTGCAGCCGAGGCAACCGACAGCGATGTAAAAGATATGAGTGCAGAGCCACCGACTGTGCTAAAAATGCAAGCCCACCATCGCTCGCCCTCTCGAGGTAATCACACACTAGGCGCGTCGCATGACTGCGGCCGATGTGGAAGCACGAAGCACGATGATAACGCCTGTCGCTGCCGATAACGCTGCTATCACTGTGGGCGGCGCGGTCATTTGGCAAAGAAATGCTACAGTGCTCCAACTGATGCAAAGGTGGGAAGGCGGGCAGTGAGTGTAAAGGCACTGACAGTTGAAAGCGCGTCTAGCAACGACGACCTGGATAGCGCACACGTTTGGACGTTGATTTCGGGAAGAAAAAACGGTTTGGAACCACCCATACGCAGCACGTTTCGATGGGGCAACGTAGACCTTGCCATGAAAGTGAATACGGGTTCCCCGGTGTGCGTCGTATCGCGCCAAGTGTACGATCGACACCACGCACAGTGGCCGCGCTTACAACCACCACGAATCAAGCTGTCATGTTACGCAGGACAGCTTCCGGTGTTGGGGAAACTCGAACTCCCAGTGAAGTATAAAAGTGTATCTGTGCCTTGCCCGCTCATCGTGCTTGACTGTGCAGGACCCAGCCTATGTGGCCGCGACCTCATTGCTTTGCTTAACAAGACGGGCGTTCCCATTGGAGACCTGACTGAGCCGGACCCTACAGCAAGCGCCGAGCCAAGTGACCCTATGCTGAACCGACTGCTCGGCGAGTTCGAGGATGTTTTCTCAACAGACCTTGGGCTAATCAAGGGTCCACCAGCCAGCCTAAAACTCAAGGAGACAGCGACACCGAAATTCTGTAAGCCCTGATCTCTTCCTTACGCCCTCCGCGATAAGGTCTTTCGTGAAATTGATCGGCTGGTGTCACTTCGTGTTCTATCACCCGTGCAACATGCAGAATGGGCTACACCTATTGTGGTCGTTCTGAAAAAGGACGGGAGTGTGAGGATATGCGGTGACTTTAAGGCTGCCCTTAAACCGGCATGTGAGGTGGAGCATTACCCTCTTCCGGTGATAGAGGACGTGTTCGCAAGCTTAAACGGAGGCGAATATTTCAGCATCTTGGATTTAAAAGATGCATACAATCAAGTGCCCCTTGACGAAGCGTCCAGTGGGCTGTGCGTCATTAACACGCACCGAGGGCTTCTCCGGTATAACAGACTTCCGTTTGGAGTAGCTTCCGCACCGGCCATTTTTCAAAGAAAGATTGATGCAGTACTCGGCGGGCTGTCGGGTGTTCAAGCCTACCTTGACGACGTGCTAGTGTCAGAAGGCAAGAGTGATAACGGAGAGCAGCTTAAGAGAGTGTTGGAGCGGTTCCGAGAGCATGGCGTTAAACTATGGATTGACAAATGCAAGCTTCGGCAACCTTCTGTGACTTACCTTGGCCATCGTATAGATCGGCAAGGCCTCCACCCCATTGAAAAGAACGTAGACGCCATCATGCAAGCCCCGCGCCCGCGTAACGTTTGCGAATTGCGCTCGTTCCTTGGCATGCTCACGTTCTACGCACGTTTCTCGCCCAATGTGTCGACTGTGCTCAGCCCCTTGTATCAGCCCATGGAAAAACGAGCCCGTTGGGAATGGCGGAAAACCGCAGCAGTCAGCGTTCGAGAAAGCAAAAGAAATGTTGAAGAATGCGCAGCTTCTCGTTCATTTTGATCCCAACAGGGAACTGAAGCTAGAATGTGATGATTCCCCGTATGGCGTGGGTGCTGTTTTGTTTCACTCGGCGGGAAATTAGCACAGACCAATCGGTTTTCGCTCCAGAACGTTAACAAAAGCGGAGCAAAACTACTCTCAGCTGAAGCGAGAAGCCTTGGCACTGATTTTTGGCGTTTCTCCTTTTCGTGACTACCTCCTAGGTTGGCAATTCACCCTGGTAACCGACCATCAGCCACTGCTGGGACTGCTCAAGCCTGACCGCCAAACGCCGCCGATGGCCGCCGCGCGCATTCAACGGTGGGCACTGTTCCTAGGAGGCTACCTGTACAAGCTACAGTACGTTCCGGGGAAACAACTACTGACAGCACATGCCCTCAGCAGACTACCAGCCCCGGCGGCAGCGGAACCAGTAGCCGAAGGGGAGCCTCCCGAGTACGTCCTCTCGTTGGAGGCCCTGGACGAAGGTATAGCGACGACGCACGAGTTGCAGGAGCTCACTGCCAAGGACTCGTTGTTAGCCCGTGTGGCGGAATACATCTTGCATGGCTGGCCTCGAACAACAAGTGGAATGGCGCCCGGCTTGCTGCCCTTTTTTTTGATCGCAAAATGGAGCTGTCGATGGCTCACCGGCTAATCTATTGGGGCAACAGAGTCGTCATACCACGGAAGGCGCAGGAAAGGATGTTTCAGTTGCTACATGAAACACACCAAGGCTCCTAGTCAATGAAAGCGGTGGCACGGTCACGGTTTTGGTGGCCAGGGATGGACAGGGAGATTCAGGAACTGTCGGCGCAGTGTGTAAGCTGTGTAGAAAACCTGCCCATGCCTGCGGCAGCACCACCGGTGAGTTGGCCGAAAACGGCCGAGAGGTGGTCCCGAATCCACATCGATTTTGCGGGCCCAATAGCCGGCAAAATGATACTTGTGGTGGTAGATGCTCACACGAAGTGGATTGAAGCAATACCTATGATGCATGCGAACACAGCGGCTACTGTTCGCTGCTTACGAAGTCTGTTTTGTCGGTTCGGAGTGCCACGCAAAATCGTTTCCGATAATCGCACGCAATTTACGAGCCAGGAGTTCGCCACATTTTTAGCAAGAAACAATATTGTGCACTTTAGTACAGCGCCTTTCCATCCTCAGTCGAATGGAGCAGCGGAAAGAGCAGTGCGAACCCTTAAGGAGGGCTTGCGGAAAATCCAAGATGGCTCACTAGAAGATAACATCATGCGCCTGCTATTCCATTACAGGAGGACCCCGCAAAAAGAAGGAAAGTCACCATCGGAGATGCTTCTTGGTTACCAGCTGCGGTCCCGTCTTGACACCTGCCTGCCGCCCAGGGAGGATAACTGGTCGCCGGGTGCTGACGATTGGACCATCTCGCCAGGAAGCAGCGTTTACGTGCGCAACTACGGTGCCGGTAAAAGATGGATGCCTGGACGCGTAAAAGCTGCGTCGGGGTCGAGAATGATAGCAGTGGACACACCAAGAGGGTAAGTGCAGCGTCATATCGACCAAGTCTGCCGCCGCCACGAATCGACGCCGGAGTCTGCTACTGCGGGGACGACTGAAGGCGCGGACGCTAAAGCTGAACCTGCCAGCGTGACTACTCCTGTCCCGTCTCCTGCGTTGCAACGCACGTCCAGGCGGAATGAGCAAGAGTGAAGCCGAGAGCTACCGGCCACGGATGGTCAGAGTGAGTTTTCCCCACCAGCTGCTACGGAGCCTCTAGTCGCTACGGACGAACCCTCGCCTGAGAAGGTCCCGCACCAGCCAACACTGAGGCGATCGACAAGAGTTAGGAACCTGGTACAACGGTTCCACTTTCAAGAGGAAAGAAATGTTGTATTTGTTTCGTTTGTAACGCCAGCAAAACCAGCTGCACGCGCACCATTTCGTTTGGGCCCTGTGCGCCTTCATTCTCCCTTTCCCCCCTACCTTCACCCTCTCCTAATGCCAATGTATATAACCACGCAGCGGACAATAAACGCTGTTCGTTGACTGCCCGAACATCGTCCTTGCTGCTTAGCTGCGCGCGCCTGAGTTGCGACACGAGGCATATAACCAAGCTTTCAGTCTAGCTGAGCTGCGAACGTCTCTTAACTCCTGCAGTACTTCTGCCTTAAGTTCTGACCATGTGGTGTATGAAATGTTAAAAAACCTACCAATTGAAACACGAAAAACCTTACTTTGTTTGTACAATGCTATCTGGTTTTCTGGCACTATTCCTTCCTCCTGGAAAGAGGCTGTTATTATTCTCATTTTGAAAGAGGGTAAGGACCCTTCTTTACCCTCGAGTTATAGGCCTATAGCACTTACAAGCTGCTTGTGCAAAGTCTTCGAAAAAATGATAAACTGCCGACTTGTACATATCCTTGAAACAAACGATTTGCTCAACCAATTTCAGTGCGGGTTTCGAGAAAGTAGATCCACCACAGACCACCTTGGTCGTATCGAGGCACAGATCACAGAGGCCTTCGTCCATAAACAATATTTTCTCTCTGTATTCCTCGATATCGAAAAGGCTTATGATACAACATGGCGTTTTGGAATTCTAAGAAACCTGTTCCACCTTAGCGTGCGCGGAATAATGTTCCACATAATCAAAAATTACCTGTCAAACCGTACATTCCGTGTCCAAGTGGGCACGGTTCTTTCCCAAGTATTTGTCCAGGAAACAGGCGTGCCACAAGGTGGTGTAGTTAGCTGCACACTTTTTCTCATCAAATTGAGTTCCTTGCGCTTGTCCATTCCTCGCAATATGTTTTATTGTACATATGTCGATGACGTCCAGCTTGGCTTTAGATCTTTCAATCTGGCAATGTGTGAGCGGCAGGTTCAGTTAGGTTTAAACAAGGTCTCCAAATGGGCAGAGGAAAACGGATTCCGACTGAACCCACTAAAATGCACGTGTGTCTTGTTCTCCCAAAAGAGAGGCATGCACTCAGAACCCGACATTGAACTGAACGGTCAACGTCTGTCTGTTAATACGCAGCATAAATTCTTAGGATTAATCTTGGACAACAAGTTGACCTTCGTACCGCACATCAAGTATCTAAAAACAAAATGTTTAAAAGCCATGAAAGTTTTAAAAGTGTTGTCACGTACTAGGTGGGGTAGTGACAGGCAATGTCTCATGAACCTATATAAAAGCCTCATTCGTGCCCGCTGTTGTGCCGCAGACATGTTCCTCATTCGGGAGCACGTCTCGCAAGATCGAGCCCTGTTTCGACAAACTGTCTCCCCCCCCCCCTGCCAGTGCCTTCTTCCGTGCAGAAGAACCGTGCAGTTCCGGGGATAACGTCGCTTCCTCCGCCGAACCACTTTGCAGTTCCGGGTGTGGCTACGTCTCCCCCTCCGAGCCCGAGAACTGGTCTGAGAGAATGGACCAAAGACGCTATTTAAGGCCGAGCCGGCCCCATGTTAGGAGATTTTGCCCCAGCCGACGTTGTCGTGCTGGCCGGCCCTGTACAAACGACAAACTGCTACAGTAAACGCTCCTTTTGTTGCTGTTTTCCAAACGGACTGCCTCCCTGTTTCACCTTCGGGCTAAGGCTTCATCGAAGTCCGCTCGACGGCTCGCCGCTCTTCGCCACCGCTACCATCGCGACAGAGCAAATTCATAACACCGCTTAGATTATGGGGCCGTCGTTTACCAGTCTGTGACCCGAAGTGCTTCGAAAATGCTGGACCCCGTGCACCATTTGGGCATCCGCCTTTCTACGGGTGCTTTTCGCACCAGCCCCGTAGAAAGCTTTTATGTTGAGTCAAATAAGTAGTCGCTTCATCTGCAGAGAACTTACATGTCCTTCGTTTATTTCCTTAAGGTGAAAGCAGACAAGAAGCACCCTTCATACTCTACCATTAATGATTTGTCGAGCTCAATTCTGTTTCAAAACAGGCCTTCGATGAGGCAGCCCTTCTCAGTTCGCCTGAAGAGTCTAGCTGAGGAAACTGGAGTCTCACTTGAACACAGTTTAATGGCTCCTGTAGCATACACGCCACCGTGGCAATGGTAGACTATAGACTCCGATGTGTTTTTTCTAGAAGTTACAAAACATGCGCCTATTGCCCGTATCTGAACGTACTTCCTGGAACTTCAACACAAATTCACACGTCCTGAGTTCTTTACAGATGCCTCCAAGTCTACCTCCGCTGTGTCCTACGCTGCTGTCGGCCCATCCTTTTCGGATGCTGGCCCTCTACATCCAGGCACAAGTATCTTCACAGCGGAAGCTTATGCGATACTTGTGGCGGCTAAACACATCAAGCAATTACAAATACAGAAAGCAGTAATTTATACGGACTCCCTCAGTGTGGTAACGGCTCTGCACACTCTTAAAAACACAAAAACCCAGTCTTTGTCTCACTTTACTCCATTTTGTGCACACTCTACACACTCAAACAACATGTTGTAGTGTGCTGGGTGCCAGGGCACCGTGAGATTCAAGGCAACGTGGGGCGGATCAGCTCGCTGCATTCATCCACAAAAGCACTGCCCCTACACCCCTATCAAACCCGGCCCTTGATCTTAAGCCGTCTCTCAAACAAAACCTCAGAGTATACTGGCAGAGCAAGTGGGATACACACACACAAAACAAACATCGCGTTATTAAGCCACACCTTGGTCATTGGCTGCCCGTATCGAAATCGCGTCATACAGAGGTATTACTAACGAGACTCAGGATAGGACACACATACGCGACACACACTTATCTTTTGTCTGGTGACGATCCACCATTGTGTGACAGATGTGGTGAAGCATTAACAGTTTTTCACATGTTAATCCAGTGCAAACACTTAGAAACTCTAAGAAAACAACATTTTCCAATACCCTACCGACAACATATACCTTTACACCCTGCAATGTTCGTCGGTAGGGAACCGCTTTTTAGTCATAAATCATTGTTAGCGTTTTAAAAGAAATTCATAGTTTTCATATCATATACCCGGGCATTCCGTAGCAGGACCTCTCCAGAGAGGTTTTTGCTGTGGTGGTTACACAAGAAAGCACTTGCCTCACGGCCCTTGGACGCAAGGGTATGAACGAGTGAGGCACTTGTGCTAATGCGATACATATCCACCATCGTCTTTTATTAGCACCAACTTTTGTCATCTATTCACACCACACAACTTTCACGGCATGGTCATGATTTTATTACTTGTATGTTCTTACCCGCCTTACCGCGAGAAATTTTACGGCCCTTATACAGCCGCTTATCACAATCGTTTTCCATATTTTAGTAAGATGAACTGGCGCTCTTTGGCCGTGAAATTGCCCTTGCGCCACAAAACATCAAACATCATCATCATCATCTTCTTCAGAGGTTCCCAAGAATAATAGCTGAAGAACAACTGCGGTTCTGTCGTCGCTCAGCAAATGAGACAATGGAGTACCGGTGGCAGTGCTTCTTTGTTCGACTTCCCGAGCTCCAGACCAAGCGACCAACGCCGGACAATTTAAGAGTTCTTGGGAACGTATCTCGTTCTGAGAAGGTTACTTTGGTGCTCACGAATGGACCAAAGGTCAGCGTTGTTCCTAAAGTATCAGCCCACGAATGGCTTGCCCTGATCCGATTCATTTCCCGCAGTGCTGACGAGGAAAATCGCGAGCGCTACCTGCTTGAGGGTGTGGACTCACTTTTGCAGAACCATACAAATGACCATGCCAAGTTGACCACAGGCGCAGTTGTCTCGTACTTCAAGGAGCACAAACTTTCCCTTCTTGAGGCAGACAAAAAAGGCGGATTTCTGGTGTTGTTTACTTCCAGTTTCCAGAACAAAGCAAATTCTGCTATTATAAAGAATTTAGAGCCTACAACTGTAAAAGCGTCAAAGGTAAAAAGTCGTGCTGTTGAATTGTGCAGGAGGTTTAACTTAGCCAAACGGTCCAAGTCAGTTTTTGAATGCAAGAAAACTTCCTTGGAAGTGTTTTCAAATAAAAATGCACAAAGTTAACATGCCGTTTAGGTCAATTGTGATAGAAAAATGGTACTTGGCAGCTCCAAGTGAGTCGCTGTCTGTTGAAAAAACTAAATACATTAGCGTTTTTAGATCCTTTCGCAACAAAAAGCTGCTGTGACGTCATAGATTTTTTGAAAAGCGGAAGTGACATCAGTCATCTTTTTTTTCTATTGACGTTAAGGATCTTTTTTATTCAGTGCCTCATAATGAACTTTTATCCTGTGCAAGGAACTGTATCTGGGAACATTGGGGCACAACGTTTATCAATACTTCTGGCGTATCTATTTCTAACTTTATGACACTTTTGGAATTTTTCCTTCGTAGCACCTTTGTATCTTTTATTATTGGCATGTTTATTCAAAGAAAGGGCATTTGTATTGGCTCCTGCGTTGCACCTGTTCTTTGTAACATTTTTTGGCGTCTATTGATTATGCTTTAGCAAATGCTGTTGATCCACGAAAGCCCCTGATTTTTTTAATATGTGGACAATTGCTTTGTGGTGTCAACTTCTACTAACCCTGTAACGCACTCTAGTAAGGTAGATTTGGTTTTGAACGTGTTACGACAACAATCAAAAAGGTTGATTTTACCCATGATTTGCCCATTGACGAAAGCTTGCAGTTTTTAGATATTAACCTGACTCTGGGCGAGGGTCATGTCTTTTTGGAAGTTCAGCCCTAGAACAAGAAAAGGACTTCCTTCATATGATTCTGCACATTCAAAAGTGGTGAATAGATCTAAAGCTGCTATGTGTTTTCTTTCTGCACTGTCCAAGGCATGCTAGCACACAGTGTGTGATAGTTTTTCTTGTCAGTTATCGCGGCTCACTGCAGCCGGGTTTACTTATTTGGTCCTAGTCAGTGTGTTGGAAACGTTGCTTTGGAGGCTGAAAGGGGAACGCAGGAGGCTACAGCCATTGCAAGGACAGGGGAAAAGACCGCATGTTGTGTAATACATGCACAAAATGTCCCACAACCAGAAAAAGGTTGCAAATCTGCACCATGTACCGGTGGTCTTCTCTTCTCCGAATGAGCTATCAAGGCTCTGTGCCTACATTTCTTCAAGAGGTGCCAAGGCGGTGTGTGTCAAGAAGCATGCAAAGCACTTCCAGCGTTGCGCCGTGGGCACTGTTTATGAAATTCGCCTGAGCTGTGGCAAGGTCTATATAGGCCAGGGAAAGCGCTGTACATATGACCATTTAAGGGAGCGTCCTATATCAATTAGAAATGAAACCGGGTCACATTTGCCCTTCCACTGTGCTTCGTGGGGCTGCACACCGCATTTCTATCAAACGCGACTACTTGGAAGGAGCCGGGATGCGCTGGCACGAGAGTTACTCGAAGCCTTCACGTAGGGAAGAAAGGTGACTCGTGCGTCAGCGTTCCTTCAGTTTTGCCGCATAATAGTGAATACCAACCGTTGGATCCAGATGTACATTAGATGGTTGCTACGAAGTGTCTGTAAGTCCTTTTTGCTGTTTTTTCTCGCATTTTTTAAGCAGGCTTGGATGTGTTTGCTTTTTTCGACGCTTTTACATCAGGCACATCTGTTTGTTACTGGTTCCCAGATATCATGATTGCAATAATCGTTTATGAAGTCATCGAAATGTTCATGCTTGCACGTGCGGTGAATGAAATGTTTTGTGCAAGTCCTCCAAGAGCCTATATATTGGGAATGCTTCATGAAAATAAACATAGCTGTAAGTTGGTGCTCTTCCTGTCTATTCTCGTCTTCATTGGCAAACTTGCACCATGTGTTTCAACCTAATATGTACCAACTAGCCCAACATAACGTACTGTTAAGCTAAGACGGGTTAACAAAGTGCTCATGAGACGTTATAAGTTGTCACCCGAGCCTTTCAGGCAAAGGTTCCTGTATGCTAAATAGGGCACTGAGTCACACGTTGGCCTCGCATTTCGTCTTAAAGCCGAATAATTGAATGGCTCAAGGGCGAAGGTGTTTATGACGATCGCGATAAAGAGGTAGAATTCATTGCATTGGAGCAATTCTACCGCTGCATCGAGGAGGATGGCAAGCTTTGGCTGCAGGACAAACTTGGTAAAGTACACCTAAACAAGGCGGCAGAGTTAGCTGAGGAGTATCATACTCGCCGAAAGTTGCACAGCAGGGCAATGCCCGTTGAAAAGAATAAAAGAAAAAAGGGCTTTTCAAAGAAATCTGATCAATGAAAACCCGCTCCGCACCTTAATTTTAAGAAGGACCCGTCTCTTACAAAAACACTGTCGGGGAAGAGCAAACGGAAGCGAAGAAATCGAGTGAGGTTCCTAAACAACGCACTGATACCACACGGGTGTTCAAATCATGGAAGCTGCTAATTTGCTACAACTGAAAAAAGGAAGGGCACATCGCGATAAACTGTAAGCAAAAGTTTGCTTTCGCAACAATTCGAGAATCGGAAAAGAACATGCAGTTTTCAGAGCTGTATCTCCAAGAAATTAGTGTGAATGGGGAAACATCTCGAGCACTTGGAGACTCAGCGGCAACCATGGACGTTGTTCATCCTTCGTTGGTGTCTCCGGATGACTTTACAGGAGAATGCGCCTGGATCAGCCAAGTCACCGAGAAGCAGAGTGCTTGCTCACCAATCGCTACGGTTGACATTGAAGGCCCGTTCGGTAAGCTTCGCACCGAAGCGGCTGTGTCTGCCGTGCTTCCCGATTTTTTTCCTGATCTATTTTCTAATAACTAGGAGCAGCTTCTCAAAGAGCAGGGTAAATTGTTCTTCTCCAACTTAGCGTACATGGCCCTTTTGCGATCACAAGCACGGAAGCTTTCGCAGGAGCTTGATGTTGTTCAAGGTGGTGAAGCACCAAGTTCGAAAGCTCCTGATCTTTGTGACCTTAGCGGCAAGTCGACGGCACCTCAGACAGGAAATTCTCTATGTGTGTCATTCGAGCAGTCATGCGAGCGGCCCGTCACCGAAGCGACTGGCGTGGTCTCTGTCGGCGGAGGAGACGATATAGCGCCATTGAGTCAGAGCGAGAGGGGTGCAATGCTCTCGCCTGTAGCGGAAAGTTGGAGTGAGCTGTCGAGGGTTGATCGAGAAACGCTGATTCGAGAGCAGCGTGAGGACCTCTCGAGAAAAGCGCTTATGGAAAACGTAAACTTGGAAAAAAGAAAAAGACACAAATGTGCAACGTGTAAAGTATGACCAGCTCTTGGTACCCCATAGGTATCGTCGCCTATATGTGGCCGGTTACTGAGGTGTGGCTTCATACGCGCAAAGCACAACTTTGATGTTTGCTACAAAAAAAGGAAAGCTAAACGCTAATGCAGACGCATTGAGCCATGCGTTTTAGTTAGTACCTTCTCCACCTTTCGGTTTCTCGCTGGCGATTCGAGGCAAAGTTTTGTCCTCATCACGGCCTTAGCTGAGCGTTCTCGTTCAGAGTGATCTCAAGGGGCCAACTTTATGTTGTATTCTATTTCGTTACGTTGTTGTACGTGTAAAAGTTTGAGTTCTCATTTTAAGAGTCTTTTGTCCCACATGTGCCTCTTGATTTAGAGGGAACAAAATTCCGATAGACACGAGCTAGATAGATGTTGTACTATACTCTGTCTGGTGTTCTGTCGGGTGACCGAGTGGACTTGCTTGTGTCCTGTGTTGTCTGTTGTCGAACCGTTCTTGACAAGTTGCAGAACCATCGACAAGTGCTGAGACCCAAACTCATCAGAAGAGAGGAGCGAAGCTTGCCGGCAAGTTGTAGCGATAAGCCAGTGGAGCTGTGATCCGTCCTCAAGAA
This sequence comes from Rhipicephalus microplus, assembly GCF_013339725.1. NCBI lineage: Eukaryota > Metazoa > Arthropoda > Arachnida > Ixodida > Ixodidae > Rhipicephalus > Rhipicephalus microplus. The sequence continues at coordinate 39,691,207 of NC_051165.1, read as the reverse complement.
TGGGAGGTGTTCATGGAACGGAGTCTGGAGCTGCATTCTCCCCATGACTCTGGATGCGAACCTGAAGGAACCTGGCGAACGAGCGCGCCCGACATCCGGGCCACGTGGAAGCAGCTCGTCTTTCCGGCGCATTGTCTGGCGGCGGGGTGCTGTTGCGTCTGGGAGTCCACACTGAACGCCAATGCCTCTGCAAAGGCAATCTGTGTCAAGGCCAGTGCTCGAGCCCGCCTGACGCAATCGACTCAACGACGTCATCAAGCGGCGGCGCCGGTCTGTCACGCAATGCGCAGCGAGCTCCCTCAGCCTACGAGCCCGTTGAAGCAATCGGCGCTTTCCAGTCTGGCGAGTCTTACACAATGCGTGGGAAAGTCACTCATCATTGGCTGCAACAACGCGCAGCAAGCGGCGCCTTCCAGACTGGTGAGAATTACGCAATGCGTGGCAACATTCCTCGTTACTTGGTGCAACCACGCGCAGCGGTGGGTCCCCGTTGGAGGATTCTAATATCCGGGCCAAGACGCTTCTGGTTGGGCGTTTGGTGAACCGAAGGATCTACCCGATGCCTTAAAAACAGCCCTGCGGCACGTTGCCAGCAATAGGCCTATGTGTCAGAAAAGCCCTCGTTGCTTCGAGCCCCTTCGCGGTCGGCGCGGCCAGTGGCGTTGGCAGCGGCGTGTTTCGTGGCGCCCACCGTAACCTCGTCAGCGGTGCGCCTCGTAACAGCGTGCGAGAGAAGACGTCTCGGCTCTTCGAGTTCCTAAACTGTCGGCCCTAAAGCCGAATTTGTAACGCCTATATTTCTATGCTGTACATAAACCTTGCTTTAACTCACCGCCGTCTCGTCCACTCGTCTATCAGCTCTGCGCAGAGGCAGTCGCGAGCTGAGTAACACGCGCTACCAACGGCTGGTGACCATGTCGGCGGAGTTTGGAGCAATGACGCCTTCGGGACCGTGTCGAAGCTATGTATTTGCAACAACGCCGACAGACGCTGGTCGCGCCGATCGCACCTGTCGTTAGACTAGAGTGCTTGCGTTTCGCTAACGTCGCGTCACTGTGTTCAGCGTGCGCGGACGTCAACGCTACGTTGCAGTGTATTGGGCCCTTCATGATGCGCTAGTGGCTGTTTTGCTAGCTCCACACATACCAAATTTGGTGCTACGTGACGTCAATGGATGACGAAATATATGAATGGTGTAAACATGATAATCCTATCACACGTGTAATATAAGAACATGGCAACATACCACGCTATTAGTGTGCTCGTGGGCATTTCGCTAGCTCAACATATACCAAATTTTGTATCACGAGACGTGAATAGATGAAGGTAAAGGACACATCCAAACATGATAACTATGACACTGCAGTCATGTACACTCTTAAGACTGCTGCACACCGGCGACTAGTACTGGTCGCGGGACCATTTGCGACTGGCGGCACACAGTCGCGAATGGTCGCAAACGATCGCAAAGCTACTGCTTTGGCTAGTCGCTTCCTGACCGATTTTTCAGTCGCGCGACTGCAGTCGCAAAGCTGCTGGAGCCAATCAGCGAAGCTCAAATTTTGTTGTTTTTTTTGTTTTTCATTGCGCTGGCCTCCTGCCGCCAGATACAAACGAGTGCGTTTCTCTGGGTCTGTGGCATCATGGCCACCAAGGAACACTTGGCTGGGAGATGGTGGGGCGCAGCGGCTCGAGCAAAGTGTCGAATTACGTGACGGCATTCGCAAGAAGCTAAACACCGTCAAGGTAAAGAGAAAATAAATTGTGCAGTATCTTTCCCTCGTATTCATATTCGTTTTTTTTGTCTTGATCTTGACTTGCACCGACCGCATTCAATGCAGAGCGTTTGGAACGCGTTTGTGCTTCATGACTTGGAAATGACTTAAGACACCACGTCCAATGCGCGTTTGTGCTACATTGGAGGCTGTGGTAAGTCATGGTATATTCAAGGGTGTTTCAGAATACGTACAACTCTCGAAAATACTCCTCGTCGTCTCAGCGCAGCTCGGGAGGAAGGCGGCTTGCATAGAACGGACGAAAACAACAGATGTGGTGTGCTCGGTTTTCTCCGCTTACTCAGCTGCTGGCGATCAGCTGATCGGCGCCGGTCTCCAGAGTTATCGCGGATAACGAGATCCAGACGTGAGTCTCCGGTTTTGCGACTTCTGGTCACTCGCATGCAGCCTCTTCCACTGTGAACATCAGTCGCTTTTCGGTCGCCAGTCGCAAATGGTTGCGCGACCACTGCTAGTCGCCGCTGTGCACCAGCCTTTAGTCAAATCCTGGCTATACTACACGCCTGCAGGCAGGAAATCAAGTCAAATTATCGCCGCCTCTACGCGGCTCCGTAGCCGTGTCTCAGAGAAACTGGCCCAATTAGAAGTGGCCTTCAGAATAGCCGGAATTGTAGGTCAAATTTTTTCTGGCAAGATAGGACCTGCGGTTAAGCGTGACATTTCCGTAGGTGTCCTGTCCCTGACGTGATGGCGAAAAAAAGCATTATTTCACGCTATCGAGAGCGCTTTATCGACGATAATGCGGCGGATATTTGAATACAGGAAATTAGAAGACCATTTGTATTGCAATCATCAACATCTGAGTGATTACCATGCAAAGCACACACAGCCATGGAATCGAAATCGGGACCGCCTGAACGTGAAGCAGATGTATTACCTATTGCACTACAGCGCCACCGCTTGAATGCGAGTCTTTTTGCGGGAGTATATATCTACCGAGTGGCTTTTTGCAAACCGTCGCCGGAACCTTGAACTGTTTTCGTGCCATATGCATGCATTTGATCAGCGAGCAGTTTCTAGGGCTTCATGAATTCGAGACAACCACGGTGAGCGCTTCCGGGTCCGGCTTCGGTTCGTGGTGCGCCGATCCGCAAGAACGACTAACGTGTGTTTGTGCGTCGTTTTAGTGCTTCCCCGTGAACCACGGGTGTTACACTCACCGAAAATTGCAGACGAGGTTGTGTTCGGCTGTCGAAACCTGCGTATGTTTCTCCCACGTGCGTGTGCTATGAGAAATTTTGCTGATATTTGTCGGGAGATACACGTGGGTCAGTGACAGCAGCCAATTCCTAGCTGTTTGAAGGCAATGCGCTTTCGCACGTAAACTTTGCATGGGTATTTTAGTAGGCCTACTTTAACATTTGCATTTCGTATGCGCGAACTGCCGCGAGATACATGCCAGGGCAGCAGTGCCTTTTCAGCGTTTCGATGATTACTTATTTCTGCAATTGGAATTTATGCGCATTTTTTCACGATATAGAGTGATTTTTATTTACTCATTCAGTCCTTAACTGATCTTATTTATGGGAAGTGGCTACTCTTACCTTTACTAGGCATCCCACCGCTGTTCAAGTGAATGCCGAAACGCGTGCCAAGGTGAAATATAACGTAGATAAATTAGCGACGGATAGGTCAGTCTCCTTTCAAATAAATAATTCTTCTGCACATCTGTTTCGCGAACGTCCGCGTATAGTTGGGGTCAATAAATGATGCAGAACGAACCTCAAAATTTTTATAGTTACTGCATGCAGTTAATCTATAGAAAATGGGGATTTTTATAGCTGGCGCATTATCTCCACAGCAGTACACTGGTTGTCTTAGTCGTGGCTCACAGTTACAAATCCATGCTGGAATATGAGAACTGTACCTAATATTCAAACGAGTGAGCAAATGTAGGTGACACACGCTCCTCTGCTGACATCTGCACCTGACTTCTGTACTTGATGTTCGTCATCAAATACGCAACCACTAATCAGACATCAAACACTCGATTTTCAATCTTGATCTTTCTCCGTCTCCCTGCCTTTGGTTTGTCTCTTTTGTGCCATGCTTTACCAAAATCATCAGTTCAACAGTTCAACTTGTTTGGAAGAACACCAACATCAGCTTGCATAGGCCAGTGTTTCAGTAAGCTGTCACACATGCACTAGAGTCTTTTATTTAGTGCATGACACAATGCCATACCTCGACAACTGATAAACGGAAAGTTGTTTGTACTCATTTATTGAAATCAAGAGTAACACTGGGACTGCACATCCCAGTGTTTGCCCAAATGCAGGGAGATGTATGACATCTTGAATAAAGTGTGCCGTAGGGCACTGGAAAATGTTGCTGTCCCGGACCATCTTGTAGAAAAGTGACCACCATAAGACAGCGGGACGAAACGACGCACAAATGCCAAGGCATGCACGCGGTGAGCATGGTGCCGGCTACGAGCTAGTGAAGCGCTGGCGGCAGGAAAGGGGTTTTTTTTTTCCGCGCTCGCGCTTGTTGTTGCTGAACGGTTCTGCGTAAGCTGATGCCGGCTACTGGCGCCAGACTCATGCTAGAGAGACGGCGGAACTGCCCCTTTTAGTTTTTTTTTCCTTCTTGCACCTTCTCTTACGTGTTGTAGGCGTTACTTCGCGCCCCGCGTATGTCACGGGTATTTTTTATTGCTGGGCCCTTATAGAGAGGATTTTAGGCAATATGCAGGAGCGCGCCGCCTTTATGCCGTTCGTTATCCGGCACCTGACTGAGAGCTTACGGCATCTTTTACCTTCACCTCGTAACGTTGTCCTCATTTTCAAGTGACATAAAAACCTTTCTTATTCGCCCTTCGCATATGGATTCCCACTGTACGTGGAATCTGCCCTTTTTTTCAACTGGGTGCCTTTCCGGCGGCAGAAACCGCCCAGTGAACGAGCCGCGCTTCTCTTCTTAATGGATTGAGCAAAAGGCTGCCCTCACCAGTGCCTCTTCGGGCAGCCCTGTGACGCACTGCCAAGCACTAGAGCAGGCCGGGACCACAGTCAACACCAACAACAAGCGCGGTAGCGTGTCGGTACTGAAGGGTCGCTTGTGTCGCCGGTGCCGACAGAACAACCTCAGAAACCACCCGCCCTCCCATATAGACTGCGCCTGTCGTCTTGACGACCCCATCACCTTCTTAGGCCAAGCCGGCCTCTGCCGTGGACCGCAAAGACACGGTGTTAACAAGACTTCTTGCGGGAATTCCAGCGGTTCTTGCGATTCTCCCAATGAATTTTCCACCGCACGGTTTGTGTGCGCTGGCGAATCCACTGGTAGAATCGCTCTTCTCGCCTGCGATACGATAACGCCTAAGCATTGCCCTATGAAGCGGCGCTACGAACGAGTCCAACCGGACTCACACGGAGACTTCGGAAAGCCCTCTGCTTCCCCTTCCCAGTGTTAACGCGTGCACATCACTGTAGTACCACCGCACCTTTCTCGGCGGTCTTCTCGATCGACCGTGCTTGGCGCGTGGGTGTTCTTGCGAGTGCATGGAAGGCAGATCAAATGATTATTTTTATTTTTACCCCCCACTTAGATTTTTTTCCCGTCTCTTTGACTGCCATTACCCCATCACCTCATCGTGTTGTCGAGGTGTCCTGCATAGGAAGGGACAGTAACGACACCGCGCTTATTTTTTCCCATTTCATTGAAGAACTGTGCAACGTTGATGCACCCCGCAACTGCTAGCGAATTTCTGGATTGAAAACAGACTGCTTGCACTGCACAAAGCGTTCAATAGTCAAACCTCATGTAGGCACTGGATCTTCACCTCCAATGTATTGCTGGTGGGAGATTTATTTTGTGCATTGTACAAAAAACAAAAAAATGCAGCACATCCACGCAGCGAATGATCATGAATAGGGCAAAGCGTCCGTCAGCCCGTCCATGTTTTCGTCCGTCCGTTTGTTCTTGCTTCCGTCCGTCCACGCGACCAACCGTGCGTCAATTCGTGCGTCCATCCGTCTGTCCATGCATCTCTTCGTGAATCCATCTATCCGCCTCTCCGTATGTTCGCGCGTCTACCCTTCCGTGCGTCCGGGTGCTAAACTGTCTGTCCATTCATCCTTCCATGCGTTCATCTAGTGAACACTGCAATTACCGCCATCTCCTATGTCGCAAACCCTGTGGCACATACCTGCTCTAGAGCAGATATGTGCCACCGATGGCTACATACGTACGTACATACATACATACATACATACATACATACATACATACATACATACATACATACTGTGATGTAACGGTGAAGGCAACCTTTATGAGGCCCAGAAGACACGATGAAGCGACCACGCCCAAGGCCAATATTTCAGACAAGCCAAATCCCCACAGCAAATGAAAATGACGACCACTCATGATGATGAATATGTGTAAAGAAAGTAGATGTGCTTAATGAATGCCTGCACTAACTCCCCCCCCCCCACGTGAAAGCGGTCATCCTGACCGCAGTTCTTGGCCGCAGTTTAAAGCCAAGATGAACGCAATATGAAAGCCTTCATGCGGGATACGTGGACTATTTCTGCTGCCCTGTAGCAGCGGTTCGTCGGAAGAAGAACGGGTGCCACGCGATAATTCACAGGAGACGTTTGCTCCAAGACAGTGTAGGGGCCAATAAAACGTAATTGAAACTTCTCGCACAGTCTGGGAGTGCGAATGTGTGTAAGAAGGAGGACTTCGTCGCCAGAACTGAAAGACACGGCACAATGAGAGGCATCATATTCAAGCTTGCAATCTTGTTGCTTGGCTTCAGTGTTGACGCGAGCCAGCTGGCGGCAATGAAGTAGACGAGACACGTATTCTTCACTTGAAGATAAACATAGTTTCACAGGCGCAGAGAAGAACGAGACATCGAGGAAAGAAGAAGGGAAGCGACCGTGGACGAGGTAGAACGGCGAGTAACCGGTTGTGCGCTGTACAGAGGTATTATACGCAAAAGTGACAAATGGCAAAATGGCGTCCCAGTTTCTGTGGTCGGGTTCGATATACATCGCTATCATATCTGACAGTGTATGATGAAAGCGCTCAGTCAGGCGGTTCGTCTGAGGATGGTACCTGGAGCTTGTTTTGTGTGTAGTGCCTGATGCCTTGAGCACTTCTTCAACGAGTTCTGAAAGAAAAACTCTTCCACGGTCACTCAGGATTACACGAAGAGCTCCGTGTCGAAGGATTATTGCTCGAAGGATGAAATCGGCCACTTCCGAAGCTGATGCAGAAAGCACGGGAGCTGTTTAGGCGTAGCGGGTCAGGTGGTCGACAGCTGTAACTATACATTGATTGCCCGTGACAGTCACAGGAAGCGGACCATACAGGTCAATGCCAACTACCTCGAATGGTTACAGGAGACACGGGAGCGGTTGTAATTGTCCACTTCAAGTTGATGTAGGTAGCTTGCGATGCTGACAAAGGGCGTATGAGGCAATGTACTCGCGACACAGGTGGACAAGCCCGGCCACTAGCAGTGATATCTTATGCGGTCATACGTTTTCTGGAAGCCCATATGTCCAGCAGACATGTCGTCATGATAAGTGTTGAGGACTTGAGCCTGAAGAGAGCGAGGTAGAACGGGCACCCAGCGTTGACCATCAGGGTGGTAGATATGACGGTACAGGACGTGGTTGCTGAGCTTGAATTGCGTCAGCTGTCAGCGAAGACGGGCGTTAGGGAGCCAGCAAGTCCCGTCAAGTCGGTCCATGATGCGGCGACAGTAAGGGTCAGCACGTTGATGAGATAAGAACAAACCGCACTCGCTTGGAGAAGCTGGGTTCACAGTAGCTAATGACGAAACATGTAGGGAAGAGACGGCCGAAAGCTCGCTATCTTCAGCAGAGAGCAAGCGAACGGGCTTGTCATCCGCATACAGGGCATAGTCAGTTTCCTTCATATGAACAACATTTTCTCGACAGCCGATGGAAGCGTTCGCCGTAGATAGAAAATCCCTGCCTAATATAGGCTGGTGGGCACATGAACTCAGCAACGCAAATTGCACAAAATGAAGAAGACCAGCTATGAAAACACGAGCGGTGCACAGAGCGGCAGGTCTAATGGCGTCCCCTTGAGTATCGTGCAGTGTAGGTCTATCATAGGGGTGATGACTTTTCGCAAACGTGAGCACAAAGAACGATCAATCACAGATAAACAAGCACCAGTGTCTATTAAAGCGTCCACGTACACAACTTCTATTAAAACAGATATCGTAATATATGGACGCACTGGAGGAATTTCTGTCTTTTCGATCAATGCAGCTTTTCCTCTAAAAGCTACAGAGGTTAGTTTTCCGGGCGTTGGTTGGTGAATTGCGAGACAGGTCGCAATGGAGACGTGGATCGGTGGAGAGGTGAGGGTGAGCGGCGTCTAGTAGAGCTGTAAGAACTGGTTTGCTCAGATGTCGCAGTTGGAGACGGTGAGGGACGGAGCGGCGGATCCTAAGGACGATGTTGGAAAGCGTACCAGCTTGTCCCATCATCCCGTCCGTAGGTGTCGAATCCACGACGTTGGTCCTGCTGACGCTTCCGACAGACGCGTGCATTGTGGCCCCGGTAGCCGCAGTAACAACAGATTGGACGAGGCGGCCACCACGGTGGGTGAAAAGGTTGGCTAGGCGCACTCGGAGTCAACAAAGCCAGCGGGACAGGCGTCGAGTGTGCGGGCATCGGTTGTACGACGGGTGGTAATCCAGCGAGGACCTGTGCGTACGTCGGCTGGGGTCGAGGTACTGGAGAGTCTACATACGCTGGCCCAGTCATGGACGCCAACTCCTCTTTGATAACGTTGCGCAAAACAGTGTTGGAAGGGGGAGATGGACTCGGTGTCATTGAAAGGCCGAAAGATTGCAGCTCTTCCCGTATAATCGCCCGGATGATGGCACGCAATGAAGTATCAGTCGTGGTGGTTTTTTCAGCGCTTTCCGGCGGAAACCGTTGGGATTCAAGTTCCTCTAGGCGTTGGCACGTGGCAACAACGTCAGCGACTGTAGTCGGGTTATGAATGACCAAGGCATTGAAGGCGACCGTGCCGATCCCTTTCAATAGATGACGAACTCTCTCCTATTCAGACATGGACGTGTTGAAACGGTGACAGAGAGCAAGCACATCCTCTATGTAGGACGTGTATGACTCACCGCATTGTTGCTTGCGAGCATCCAGTGTCTTCTTCGCGAGAGCTGAACGAACCCCCGGGGTGCCGAAAATTTGGCGAAGCTCTTGCTTGAAACGTGTCCAGTCCGTAATGTCCGTTTCATGATTGAAGAACCATGTTTTCGCTACGCCTGTGAGATAGAAAGAAACACGGCGAAGCTTGGTAGGATCATCCCAGTTGTTAGTGGAACTCGCTCGATTGAACTGGTCCAACCAATCCTCCACAACTTCACCTCGAAGTCCGGTGAACGTGGGCGGCTCACGCAGGTGTGTGGTGATAATCCACGATGGATAGGCCGTGGTAGCCGGGGCCGTGGAGTTGGACGCAGAAGCGCCGGTTGGCTCATCCTGAAGCTTGTTACCGGACACCTGGCCCAAACGCCGACCTGAGCGGAGCTCCAGGAGGCATATCGGGCTACGAGAGGACGGAAGATCGTAGAGCACACTCCACCACTTTTAATGTAACGGTGAAGGCAACCTTTATTAGGCCGAGAAGACACGATGAAGCGACCACGCCCAAGGCACAGAACTCAGACAAGCCAAATCCCCACAGCAGATGAAGATGACGACCACTCATTATGATGAATATGTGTAAAGAAAGTAGATGTGCCTAATGAATGTCTACAATACATACATACATACATACATACATACATACATACAAAACATACATACATACATACATACATACATACATACATACATACATACATACATACATACATACATACATACATACATACATACATACATACATACATACATACATAGATACATACATACATACGGAAGAGTGACAGACCCACACCATAAGAAGCTTTGCTCCGAAAATTTGCAGCGTGCGCTTGGCCAGAAGTGACTGCTGGTCTCCGTTTTCAGTCGCAGCTATCTGTCTCTCATTTCTGATTAGCAGTGACTTGTTATCTTGCAGTAGGAAACACTGGTTTATCATTAAAAGTTTTGCTCCTGCCGAAGGGTACTCCTGCGAAACGCCGCTATGAGCACCACCGTCAGCGCCGCCGCCAGTTAAGCAGTAGCGCCCGCTGCTTCCCATCTACTAATGGTGCAACTTTTTTTCTTTAGAATGTTTTATTATCTAGGTATTACGTCATAAAAGTGACAGAAATGTGTCAGGGGAGCTTTGGTGGACACTGGCATAGAGCACTTACATGTGAAAGTAAATAACAGACAAAGAACTTTATTGGGTGCTTAGAAACGCTGCTTCGTTGGAGCAACGTCGCGGGCCGCCCCCACGCAGGAACGGGGAGACCTAGTCTCACCGCCGCATTGTGGGCTCTTTGGAAAGCCCGTAGTTGAGGTAGCAAATCTGAACTTCGTAAGGCAGAGTACCATTCTTCCTCTGTGAGCCGACTTGGGCCTCGTAACAAAGGGCACTGTTAGAGCATATGTGCTAAGTCACTGAGCTCAACAAAATCAGGACAAGTGGAGTCAAAAGCCTCTGAGGAGACTATTTTGAGGAAAAAATATCCTTGGATAGAACCTTGTCTTGAGCATTCTAAGCGTGATGGTCTGACGTCTAGACAACTTGTTGTGCGGAGGAGCAAATTACCGCCTACTCAACTGGTAGTGTAGCCAATTGACTGAATGCAAGTAAAGCGTTCCTGAACATCTCACTACAAACCTGTGGACCTACGTCTTCCCGAGCGTGGAGTGTTAGTACGCGTGCCCGGGAGTGAGCAGTGTCCTTCAGGTTTACTAGAGAGTCCAGTAGGGTTCAAGATGTGGAGGAAACCAGGTAATGGTATATGAAGAAAGTGTCCTATTTTCAAGTAGTTTAAATACTTCAGTACAGACGGAACCAGAGGCAAAAGCATTGACCGCTGACCTTGAGTCGGTGAAAATTTGCGATCTACTGTCATCCCAAAAGGCAAGGGTACATACATACCATCAAGAGCCAACTGTTCGGCTCTTTTTGAAGTTGAGACTCTAACTGCTGCAGCATTGATAATAAAACCCATATGATTGACGGAAATGACTGAAAACCTAGCTGAGTGACCGTACTGAGTGGCGTCGACAAAACACACTGAATGAGGATTGTTCCTGATGTTCTTCAGAAGTGAAATAGACCTAGCCCGGCGCCTTCCTACGTTGTGTTGAGAATGGTTGTTTCGCGGAAACGGAGAGACCTGGATGGCAGTACGCTGTTCCATCCGGTAGTTGAAGACGGTGATCCTCTACGAGGGCCGGACTGAGGCCTAGGACAGACAGAACCTTCATACCAGCCGGCATAGACGACAGGCGCATTAGCTGTGCAGTCTCTTGGGCTTCAATGATCTAATATAGAGTATTATGAACTCCTAGCTGCATAAGCCGTTCAGTGCTTGTTTGCACGGAGATGCCCAACACCTACTATACGCTTTTTCTGATCGGAGTTTCCAGCTTCATATTTTCGAATCCATACCAAGAGTGCATGGCAGCAATGTTTGTTATGTGACTGATGAGGAATGCATGAAAGAGCTTCAGCATATTTGTCCTCTCTGAGTCCCCCCTTTCTGTTCCAAACCCTATTAATCAACCTAATCATGTTCTAGGTCTTGGTTGAAATCTTAGCGATGGTTTGTCCGTTGTACCCGTGCGACTCTATAATAATGTTTAGAACTCTAATAGCGTCCGCTCTCGGTATGGGGGCACCCCTTCCGGTATGAAGTACAATGTCTACCTCTGATAAGGGCTTCCAACTTTCTGGTCTGGATTCTTTTCTTCTGGGCCTGTATAAAAGCAGCTCCAATTTACTCGAGGAACACTTCAGCCCTGTGCCAGCAACGAAGAGCTCTGTCTGATCGATGGCTTCCTAAAGTACAGTCTCGAATTCTACTTCGCTACCTCCAGGACATCAGATTGTAATATCATTAGCGTAAAGCGTATGGCTGATACCCTTCACGTTAGATAGCAGGGTGGACAACTTGCATTTTGCGATGTTAAAGAGAAGCGGAGATATCACCGCTTCCTGTGGCGTGCCTTTAGGGCCCAGTGCTATGGAAGAGGACATGAGGTCTCAGATATTGAGCATGGCCTTCCTGGATTCGAGAAAAGAGCTAACATATCTGTGGAAGGCTTCGCCTAGTCCAAGCTCCGAAATGGAGTTTAAGATGTGCGCGCGTGAAAGATAATGTCAAACTCTTTTTCCAAGTCAAGATCCAGGATGCCTCTTACGTCTCTTGTGTTCACGTCTATGATTAGATGTTTGAGCAGCTTGATTGTGTCCTGTGCGGACAAAAACGGACAAAACCCAACCATGTTGTAAGGAAAAAGACCTTCCTTCTCAAAGTACTTTGAGGCACGGTTGTAAATGACGTGCTCCGCCACCTTACCGACAAAGGACGTTAGCCATATTGGCCTTAGATTGCCTAAACTTGGAGATGCCCCGGCTTGGGAAATGAAGACAACCGATGCCATTTTTCAAGAGTCTACGGAAGAACCTTCTCTCCATATGTGATTGACCTCATCGGTAAGGAAATTGATGGATTCGTCTTCCAGGTTCTGAGGGCATTGTGTCGAAATCCCATCCGGCCCCAGAGCTGATCGTCCATTAAGGTTTTGAAGAACTTCCCAAACGTCGCTGGTAGTAAAGGGCTCTCTGAGATCAGTGCAAGGGGGTCCAGTGTAAGACGGATAGTCTGAACAGCTCGAGGAGCCAATGGGTAAATATTTCTGAGCCAAACCATCCAGTATAGCATCTTCAGAATCAGACTGTCTGGCAGCATGTATGAGTTTAACAATGGCTTTCCTTTGATTACTCTTAGAATTCGACTCATGCAAATAGTGTTTTAGTAAATTTCTTTTCCCTCCTATTGTACTTTGGCCATCAACAAAATTGCACACCTCATTCCACTGCTGCCTAGAGAGGGTCTGGCAGTGGTCCTCGATGGTTCGGTCAAGTTAATGTAATTTTTTCGCGGAGCTGACGCTTGAGCATCTGACCCATCGATCTATTGAGTAAAGAATTCTTGGCCTTTAGCAGGTGCGCAAGGCGGCTGTTTATCCTATTCTTTTTCAAATCCATGTATATCTTTTTGTCGCCTCACTAACGTCTCCGTTGAGCTGTTTGGCCAATTGATCCAGGCTGAAAGTTCAGTCTTCAGGTTGCGCGCGTTCTTTTCTAATATGTTGGAAGTAATCCCAATCTGTGAAACTAAACTCACTTAGGTGTTTCCCTTTCACACTGATATGGGTAGCTAAGAAATTATAGTCATTACCCAAATCCACGCGCAAGTTGTGCCAAGTAGCATATTCAACATTTTTAACAAAGGTAAGATCTGGCTGCTGGGTCTGTGGCCAGAGGGAGGTTCAAGTTTGTCGTTGTTTGTCACAAATCCTCACCTTTACATGATGACCGCAGATAACCCCAAGCCTGATGAGGAGCGTTGAAATCCCCCGCCCCAACAAGCAGGGAGATACCGGCCCTGGCGGCAACCCTACTGAACAGCACCACAAACCTTTGTCTCGAGACATTTGGCGAAATATAAATATTCAGGATGAAAATGCTACTTTTTAAATGTCCCTTCATAATAATTTCAACCAATGAGTGTTACCCTTTACAGCTGTTCATAGAAAGATCACGCGTAATAATGGTGTATCTCTTAGATAAGAGCGTGCAAATGCCCCTTCGTCCGTCTCCGTAAAGAGCGTGAGATGTGTAACCCGGCAGAACGACAGAATCTGAAAGCATCTCCTGAAGCAAAATGACGTGCGGCTTTTCAGAGTGAGAACAAATGAATCGCTAAAGGACTGTCTTCTTGCGAGTAAAACCCCAGCAGTTTCACTGCCAAATTCCGAACTCTTTTTGCGGACGCGCCATGGTTAGGCTCGAAAGATATGTGCCTGCGTTCGAGCGCGTTGACTTTACCGTCCAATGCACAGAAATTGGCGTCCAACGTATTGACTTCAGCATCCACTGCGCTGAACCTGTCCGCCAAGGTATCGACCTTAACATGAACCAATGCGACTGTTGAGCTAAGCGACTGGAACATGTCTCCGATGTCTGTTTTAAAACTATGCAGTTCCTCATCCAGTGCGGACCTCGTCAAAGCCCTCTTTTTGGCTGGAGGACCAGTACACTGCACTTTCATGGGTGTTTCGACGTGCGTCTCTGCGGGTTTTTCTACGGGCGTTTCCATGGCAGTTTTCATAGGTGTTTCCACGGGCGTTTTCATGGGCGTTTAAACGGGTGTTTTGAGTCTAGTGACCAGACGACGTTGTGGAACCTCACTCTAAGCGTTATTAGCAGTCATAAGTGCGACAATCTCGACTCGCGATCACCTCCTTTAGTGCAGCGTTCTCCATTTCCAGCTGAATATTTCTATTATTGTGCTGCTCTGGCAGCATGCCCCCCGTACACGTTTCTGGGATCCTTTGCCACGGTCAGCCCAGTCGGTCGCTGTGGCAGCAGGCACCTGAATGCTGACGGATGGGCCCTACGATCGGTAACAGCTCCGTGACTGGGAACGGCTTGTTGATCGGGGACCGCTCCTGTATCGGGAGCACCCCCTCGAGCTCCTGGACTGGGACCCGGTCTTGTTGGCTGGTTCGGACGGCTCACTTATCGATGGAAAGTCCTTGTAAAAGTCGCGTTTCTCTCTTCGGCGCTGTGTGACGATGTAAGGTATCTCGAATCTTCGTGCACAGGTTCTGTCGGCCGTTGGATGAGGTCCTTCACAGAAGGCGGACTTCGGTGAGTAAACGTGCTGGTCGCCAGGGGAGGTCATTCCGCAACCTCCACAGACATTTCCAGGAGTGACGCACACGTCGGCTCTTTGACCGAGTCTACCACAGGTATAGCAGATATTCGTGTGCCGTCGGTAGCGGGTGCACTTTACTAAGTGGGGACCACGCATGACGTAATTTAAGACTCGAAGTCCTTCGAAGAGGATAACAACTGTGGTAAAATTCTTGATTCGCCACACTTCGAGAACAGTGGGATTCCTCAGCTAAATAAGAAGTCTTCTGAGCTCTTCGTCGTCAATTTCCACATCGATGTTTCTGATAATGCCCTTGCATGTGTTGCCGGGCGCAGCAATGTAAGAGCTAACCTCGTATCCTGCGGTATTAACGGTGATGGCCTCTAGACTTGCATAGGCCTTGGCGTTGGCTTGAGATGACTTACTAATTACGACAACGTTCTGCATAGCGTTAGGACAAATGATGTCTTTTGTGACATCCGCAGCGGAGAGACGCGTCGCTGTCGTGAGGGCTTGAGAAATCCGGACGTTAATGGTATTCTTACCATTGAGGCCTCCCCGAGGCCTAACAATGATTAGAAAATGCTCCCTTGGTGGATGAGGCACCCTTGACGCGTTGGCAAGGTGTTTCTTCACGTTAGCGGGAGATCGGGTGCTAGCGTTCTTGCCGTATGGTGGGCCTTCAACTTCAGCGCCCGCCACCGGTGCTTTAGTTGACTTACGCTTAGAAAGCGCCATTGTCCATCCAGAACACTGGAATTCTTCAGGAGAAATGTTCTCCTCTTGCAGTGACATGCATAGCCATCTTGATAGCTCAAACGCGCTACGCCTAGCGTTAGGCTTAGCCAAGCCTAACCTTAGGCTCAGCAACCCACGGTGTGGTCGAGCAAGAAAGTCTTTCAAAACTGGTAAAAGATCCACCCACAGTGACAAAATTGTTTCCACGTGGTCCTCAAGGCTTCAGGCGTCGACTGGAGCGAAATCCATCAAACACACAACTAACCTTCACAGAAAAAAAGCTGAACAAGAAGGAGCCGATGTTTAGGCGATGGATGGATGGATGGATAGTGCTGTACTCTTCAGATCGGGTGGTGGCTCGCACCACCAAGCCGTATTGCCTAATGAACCAAAACTATATTTTTTCCTTTATATAGTGAGGTTGAGGATTCGTAATTTGCAGTGAAGGGTTTTATTTTCACTCGTGCCTTGACTTTAGCCACCAATCAGATAACCCGCTTCTAGTAATTCTGCCCGGTTTATGTCTATTTTGCCCTCCCTGTTCCAAAACCCCAGTGCTTTGAAAAACTCTGCGCCATCATCCTGAACTATAGGGTGAAGCCCTTTACCAAACATTATCAAGTGTTCGGCACTTTCCTCTTCCACCCCACACGCACTGCATACCGTGTCTACCCCTTCGTGTTTGGCCCGATATGTTTTGGTTCGCAATACTCCCGTCCAGGCCTCAAACAGTAGAGAACTAACCTGAGTATTGTCATACATCCTTTCCTTGGCAATTTCCTGCTTAAAAGCTCGATAGATCCCTAGTGCGGACTTCTTAATCATTTATTCTCCACATATCGGTCTACGCTTCCTTATCCTTCATCTTATCCGATAATTCTATTTGGTTTGGCCTACTGCTGTTTTCTAAGTAATACCAGTCAATTTTCTGGTTCACTTCCTCCATTTTGTGTAGACGACCGCATAAATCGGCGCCCCTTAGTGCCTCCAAAGCAAGTAAATATGGGAACACGCTCGTCCTGGGCTTTCTTTTATGATTTTCAAGTTGGTGATTGTCATGTTTGTTAATATGAGAACATGTCAGTAAGCTCAACCTTTCTTTCTTGAGAGCAGAGCTGTTACGGCTGCGTAGGCAGCGTACCTCTATAAGGGAATGTGAGGTTGGTTGAACCTGCCTTTTCTTGCCTCGTCGGGGTTGCTGCCACTTCTCAGGGATGGAAAGGGGCTCTTTGTTTTAGCAACAATTCCACTTTACACAGAGTATTTTTTGAGGCAATACTAATTTTTATAAAAAATATAACAGGTGGGTACATGTCATCTTTGCCGCGCAATTCTAGGACAAGGTGCAAAAACTTTGCCAACAAATAGAATACCGAGGACTGATTTTTTAAAAACCTGCAATAATTTTTAATAAAATTTCAGGATGATTGTTTATACGTATAGATTCTACTCAGGTACGACAAGAGCACACATGGACAATTTTAACGCGCGAGCGTTAAAAAATACCCGACATTGGTGAGCGTCGACCTGATGACTTCAAATAATAAATGTCAGGGTTCCAGCTGCAATCAAACTCAAGTATTCTGTGTGGCAATGAAGCATTTCGTAATCTCCATTTCTCGCAACTACTTTTCAGAAAGACATAATCTTCGCGAAACATCAATAGTGGTTGCAGCACTGCCTACCTAATTTTATAAACATTACACATTTACTCCTTTGATACAGCCGTCACGTCGGTTTGGCGTCAATTGTGCTCATTTGTCATGCGCTGAAGTTCATATATGTAGCTAGGTCCAAGGCCAGCATCTTCGTGAGCATCAGCGCTTCATACGCATGTTCTACGCACGTTCTAGTTCATTGTTGCGCAAGTGCAAAGAAATTGTTATATAAACATGTGCAACTCCTCAACATATATCTGGGCGTGCAACATTTGTACATATATTTAGTGTCATTTCGTGACGTGTCGCTCAATGCAAAAATGGCAACATGGTTACCTTTCCTCCGCATGTTTCGCATAACGTCAATTCCCAGGTACATGGGAACTGCCGAATTTTTCGGTGATTTAAGTCACCGTCGTGTCAATGCCCTCTTTGGGAAATAGCAGCTAGACTTTTGGCTCGGGTCTATGTCGGGCTTTATCTGTGGTTGGAGTAGGTGAGGTTGAGTAAGCCAATTTTTACCTAAGGTATATATAGATGATCCCATGCAACACCCAGGGTTACCCAGGTGCCGCTTCGAGTCATTGGGCCGGGCTTACGTGGGTTAAGCCTAAACACGTTCGAGGTTTCGGTCGGGCCCGGGCTGATCATTGAGGCCCGTATAGTGTTTCGTCACAGATAGCAAAAAGCCAACTCTGCAGACAAAAATAGACACTGTGCGAGTTTTTGACGAACTTCCGAAAGAATCTGATAATTCTTGTGTGCGGTAAAACCGGGATACATTCATGGCTGAGCTAAAACGTAAAACTGGCAGACACACTGCCAACCGGGCGATAACATGTGATCTACTAAAAATGAACATTAAAGAAGTATTAGGACACTGATGTCATCCCGCCTAATACAACCCTGCGTTGTATGGCTCATTGAGCTAGGCCAAGAAGCGGCTCAGTGGAAACTTCCTTGTCGTATTTTACGCATGGTTTTTCACATAAAAATAGGCAGCATTATTCATGCCTCTGAAAAGTATCGAATCGATGCTTGTAAAAAAGAAATCCAACATGTGCTGCCGCAGAGAATCAAAGATCAAGTACGAGGCAACACAAAGGGGACACACTGAGACCTGCATCATGCGCCAACACAAAAATAGTAACAAACAAGCAGAAAAAAGGTACCACAAGAGATCACCAACACACACTTACAGAAGTAACGTGAAAAACCAGGGGCTACTGTGTGTAGTACGCCTTGAGTCGGACAACATGCACAGTTTCCAGTCAAAGTGATGCACGTGAAGGCACTGCACCGTCCGGAAATACTTCGTAGGTCAGGTCGCTCACAGGTCAAATAACATTGTATGGTGCAGAATAATGGCTCAGAAGTTTTTCAGGCATGATTGGTTGTCGCGTAGGAGTATACACCCACACTTATTCGCTAGGGCAGTACATGGCGTTTCGACGGTGAAGGTTGTAGCGTTGCGCGTCTGCGTTTTCTTCGTGACTGATGTTTAGTCAAGTGGGTAGCCGAGCTTCTTGGGCGTACTGAGTGTATTGCTCTCCTGCAGGAGAAAGTTCAACGCTGTTAACGCATGGCAGAATAGCGTCAAGCATCGTTCTTAAATTGCGTCTGTTAAACATGGCGGAAAGGTGAAAATCACGTTTGTTGCTTGCACTTCTGTATTGTACGTGAACGTGACATAGGACAGGATCTCATCTCATGTTTTGTGCTGTACGTCCGCGCTTATTGACTGGATGTGTGCTATGGTCTTGTTAAGCCTCTACATTAGTCTATTTTTTTGTGGATGGTAAGTTGTTTTTCGTTTGAGCTGTACAGCATTGTCTGAAAATGTCCTTCTGAATTTGTGCCGCAAATGATGTTTCTCTGTCCATATTCGCACAACACGGCATGCCATGTCGTAGGACAATGGGGTGGACGCAGAACTTCGCGACTTCAGACGCAATGCCACGGGGTCAGCATAGTGTCAGCGTAATGAGTCAAGTAATACTTTGTCACTATAATCCATTTGTTTCCAGTGGATCACAAAGAGATGGGCCCTAGAAGGTCTATTATTACAAGGTCAAAGGGGGTCCGTTGTAGTGCGTTGTACTGGTGGAGAAGGCCCGCCGGTTTTCCAGGTGGCGTCTTGCGACACTGGCACTCCTTGCAGCCGTGCAGGGGGATCACTAGATAGCGTCGAGGAGCGAGGACGTGAAAAATTCAGCTGCCGCTTTTGTCAATGTTTTCGGTTGGTTTTTTTTTTGCTCCAAGATCACTTGGCTTTGTGCTTATTCGAACAAGCAAGCTCTGTGGTTTCCGTGAAGACGCCATTTTCGGCGGTGAGTGAACTCGGACATATTTTTGGACTTTAAAGTTGCAACGTGGCGAGCGTCCCCTCTAACATCAACCACACCTAGGGTTGGCGAGGAGTACGGCCATTAGACGTAGCTAAGGGCTCGGCCAGACGTGGTAGCTACTAGATCATAATCCGTACCTCGCACCCGACATCCAGGCACTGGAAATGCCTTCCGCCATAACCGTGGAGGGAATGGAAGTAAGCGCGGAGATCTTCAATGGACTACGATGTGCCAACGGCATAGGACGCCGAATACAGGCGACTCCACTGAACGAGGAGCTGGTCGCTAGGGTGGTCGAGCACAACAACCAACCGAAGCACCCCAAGGGCTTCAAAAAGAGTCAAACGGCACTACATTGTGTGGTATGCGCTTCCAGGCTACCCCGCCTACCCAAGGACCAGATCAGGGTAATCATGAGACCAAAAGGAGGAATGGACGTAGCCAGAGTCGACCTCATTCTGCTGGCGAGAGCCGTCATCATGGCCGCACACATCACGGACTAACAAGCACGGGAGGACACGATCTGCCTCAACAATATGTAAAACAATAGTCTTATTTCTACGCCACACCAAAATAATGCTTCATCATACGTGAACGTGCAGAAAATACACACAAACCAAGGCTCGTTCGAAGTTGCCGCCTACGTGGCCGCACTCAATAATACATGAAAAAGCGTCATCAAGAACGTTGACCTCACCATTAACGGCGCCACAAACGCCTAATTGTGCGCGACAGAAATCCCACTGCCATCGAGGCAAGACGCATTGAAAGGAATAAAGTCGTCGCGATCCTCTTTGACGGGTTGCGCGTTCCGAGCACAGTGATGTGCGGAATCGCCATGCTTCCCTGCTCGCTCTACAAGCGAAAAAACTATGTTTGAAGAACGTATGGAGGACTGGGCCTAAGCGCCGATGTTTGCCGGCACACAAACGCAACGAGCATAAAATGTCACAACTGCGATGAAACGCTACAAAAGACGGCGTGCATCACTGTGAGCCAAAATGCAAGCTTTGCAACGGCAGTCACCCCAACGGAGATCGCGAATGCAAAAGACGCTTCCACATTCCATACATAGTGAGAAGGAGAAGAAGACGTAGAAAGCAAGAGTGACAAGCACAAAAACGTCAAGACGCGCAAACATCTGTCACGTTCAAGAAACCTTGGCACAACCAAGTTCCGGGACGGGAGAACGCCTTGAGCGTCCATCACCGTTGTCCATCCAGGGGAAATCCCTATGCAGAGGGCGTTCCCGACCCAGAAGGCGTTTTCGATCCAAAAGGCGTTCTTGTTCCGGAGGGCGCCCCTCGACCCTGTCGGGATACGACAATCGCCTGTTATCTCAGGAGGGCTCCAGATCTTGATCGAGAACGAGACCAGCAGCCAAGCAGCAGCAGTAGCACCACCCCAACAATGGCTCCTGGACCAGCAAGGTTGAAGGTGCATCCCGAAGCATAAGTAGCCAGCCCAAAGGTAAAGCACAGCCAAACCATGCGGCGGATTCTCCTATTCTTGCACTCTAACAAGAAAAGAGGGGCCTCAAGAAGAAGCTTGAAGAGCTCCAGGCCTCAATAGCAAGATTACAGAGCGACCACAGAATTAACCTGTCGAGCTCACCGGCACTACCGACAACACCCTTACAACAAACAATACACAACACACACAAACGCAAAGCCGTAGACAGTGACAGCGACACGGCGGAGGAGATGGAGATGGTATCGAGCGATAAAGAAGGCCCACTGACAAATGCGGAGTCTGCTATAACTAAACTCAACTACAAAATTGATACGTTGGCGAACACGCTTGTCAAGTTTATGGAAACCTTAAAGACTTAAACTGACAAAGCTGACCAGAGGTTCGTAAACCTGGAGAAGATCGTAGCCAACCCATCTGTGGCGGTTGCTCTTCAGAACCTAAGCGCAGACAAACCAGCGGTTACGGCAAGCGTGCCGAGCATAACTTCTAGAGCTAAAGTTCTACTAGTGAAAGCACACACTCTCGCGGAGGTAACGAGCCGCGACGCACAGAAGCTACCAAGCCAAAATGGCCGCTAACCGTAACGAGATTACGATCTGGCAGTGGAACTGTAACTCACTTCGAAAACGCAAAGCACCACTAACACAACTACTGCTAGCCTGTGAAAAATCCTCATATAATATTTCTACAGAAATGTGGAGAAAGCAAAACTGCTAAAAGCATTGGCATACAGGGGTACAATGTAGCCAGGCCGACCCTGCACCCCGAGCAGAACAAGACGTGAAGAGTGGGTACCTTCTTCTGGAAGGACATAATGTTCGCCGAAAGGGATGCCCCCATATGCAAAAAGGTATGGGAACAGTCCTGGTGGAAATCCTACCACACAGGGCTGTTAAAAGAAGCATCATTCTGCTCAACGTTTACAGTCCTCCATCAGATAAGAAAAAAGATTTCAACAGACTGCTTGCCTCGGTGGTAAAAATAGCGGGTGACAATCCGCTCATAGTAGCGGTCGATTTTCACGCCAGGAGCACCGAGTGGGAACACTTAAAAACCAAGGCAAAGGCACAGAGTTAGCAGAAAGCACGAATGCGCTGGGCCTGCAGCTTATAAACAACCTCGCCCTCCCTTCAAGAAGAGGCAGTTTGGTACAGCGGGACGCACTGCCTGACTTGACCTTCACCAACAACGTCAGAGCTACCTGGGATAACTTCGCCGAAGACCTAGGTAGCGACAAATGCACCCTAGAAATTACCGTTGAGAACGAGGCGAAAGCGCCAAGAAAATTCAAAATCACCGACTCGGACTAGTTTCGTAAAATAAGACAGCAGAATGGCAGTACAGAACTATCATATGAAGCCCTTTTGAATGGGTTAAGCACTAAACACGTTCGAGGTTCGGTCGGGCCGGGCTGATCATTGAGGGCCCGTATAGTGTTTCGTCACAGATCGCAAAAAGCCACCTGGCAGGACAAAAATAGACCACTGTGCGAGGTTTTGACGAACTTCGAAAGAATTGATAATTCTGTGTGCGGTAAAACGGGATACATCATGCTGAGCTAAACGTAAAAACTGGCAGACACACTGCCATACGGGCGATAAATGTGATCTACTAAAAATGAACATAAAGAAGCTATAGGACACTGTGTATCACGCTCATAAACCCTGCGTTGTATGGCTATCGAGCTAGGCCAAGTAAGAAGCGGCTCATGGAAAATGTCCTTGTCGTCTTTTTACGCATGGTTTTTCACATACACTAGGCACGCATTATTCATGCCTCTGAAACGTATCCGAACGATGCTTGTAAAAAAGAAAATCCAACATGTGCTGCCGCAGAGAATCACAGATCAAGTACGAGGCAACACAAAGGGGACACACTGAGACCTGCATCATGCGCCAACACAAAAATAGTAACAAACAAGCAGAAAAAAGGTACCACAAGAGATCACCAACACACACTTACAGAAGTAACGTGAAAAACCAGGGGCTACTGTGTGTAGTACGCCTTGAGTCGGACAACATGCACAGTTTCCAGTCAAAGTGATGCACGTGAAGGCACTGCACCGTCCGGAAATACTTCGTAGGTCAGGTCGCTCACAGGTCAAATAACATTGTATGGTGCAGAATAATGGCTCAGAAGTTTTTCAGGCATGATTGGTTGTCGCGTAGGAGTATACACCCACACTTATTCGCTAGGGCAGTACATGGCGTTTCGACGGTGAAGGTTGTAGCGTTGCGCGTCTGCGTTTTCTTCGTGACTGATGTTTAGTCAAGTGGGTAGCCGAGCTTCTTGGGCGTACTGAGTGTATTGCTCTCCTGCAGGAGAAAGTTCAACGCTGTTAACGCATGGCAGAATAGCGTCAAGCATCGTTCTTAAATTGCGTCTGTTAAACATGGCGGAAAGGTGAAAATCACGTTTGTTGCTTGCACTTCTGTATTGTACGTGAACGTGACATAGGACAGGATCTCATCTCATGTTTTGTGCTGTACGTCCGCGCTTATTGACTGGATGTGTGCTATGGTCTTGTTAAGCCTCTACATTAGTCTATTTTTTTGTGGATGGTAAGTTGTTTTTCGTTTGAGCTGTACAGCATTGTCTGAAAATGTCCTTCTGAATTTGTGCCGCAAATGATGTTTCTCTGTCCATATTCGCACAACACGGCATGCCATGTCGTAGGACAATGGGGTGGACGCAGAACTTCGCGACTTCAGACGCAATGCCACGGGGTCAGCATAGTGTCAGCGTAATGAGTCAAGTAATACTTTGTCACTATAATCCATTTGTTTCCAGTGGATCACAAAGAGATGGGCCCTAGAAGGTCTATTATTACAAGGTCAAAGGGGGTCCGTTGTAGTGCGTTGTACTGGTGGAGAAGGCCCGCCGGTTTTCCAGGTGGCGTCTTGCGACACTGGCACTCCTTGCAGCCGTGCAGGGGGATCACTAGATAGCGTCGAGGAGCGAGGACGTGAAAAATTCAGCTGCCGCTTTTGTCAATGTTTTCGGTTGGTTTTTTTTTTTGCTCCAAGATCACTTGGCTTTGTGCTTATTCGAACAAGCAAGCTCTGTGGTTTCCGTGAAGACGCCATTTTCGGCGGTGAGTGAACTCGGACATATTTTTGGACTTTAAAGTTGCAACGTGGCGAGCGTCCCCTCTAACATCAACCACACCTAGGGTTGGCGAGGAGTACGGCCATTAGACGTAGCTAAGGGCTCGGCCAGACGTGGTAGCTACTAGATCATAATCCGTACCTCGCACCCGACATCCAGGCACTGGAAATGCCTTCCGCCATAACCGTGGAGGGAATGGAAGTAAGCGCGGAGATCTTCAATGGACTACGATGTGCCAACGGCATAGGACGCCGAATACAGGCGACTCCACTGAACGAGGAGCTGGTCGCTAGGGTGGTCGAGCACAACAACCAACCGAAGCACCCCAAGGGCTTCAAAAAGAGTCAAACGGCACTACATTGTGTGGTATGCGCTTCCAGGCTACCCCGCCTACCCAAGGACCAGATCAGGGTAATCATGAGACCAAAAGGAGGAATGGACGTAGCCAGAGTCGACCTCATTCTGCTGGCGAGAGCCGTCATCATGGCCGCACACATCACGGACTAACAAGCACGGGAGGACACGATCTGCCTCAACAATATGTAAAACAATAGTCTTATTTCTACGCCACACCAAAATAATGCTTCATCATACGTGAACGTGCAGAAAATACACACAAACCAAGGCTCGTTCGAAGTTGCCGCCTACGTGGCCGCACTCAATAATACATGAAAAAGCGTCATCAAGAACGTTGACCTCACCATTAACGGCGCCACAAACGCCTAATTGTGCGCGACAGAAATCCCACTGCCATCGAGGCAAGACGCATTGAAAGGAATAAAGTCGTCGCGATCCTCTTTGACGGGTTGCGCGTTCCGAGCACAGTGATGTGCGGAATCGCCATGCTTCCCTGCTCGCTCTACAAGCGAAAAAACTATGTTTGAAGAACGTATGGAGGACTGGGCCTAAGCGCCGATGTTTGCCGGCACACAAACGCAACGAGCATAAAATGTCACAACTGCGATGAAACGCTACAAAAGACGGCGTGCATCACTGTGAGCCAAAATGCAAGCTTTGCAACGGCAGTCACCCCAACGGAGATCGCGAATGCAAAAGACGCTTCCACATTCCATACATAGTGAGAAGGAGAAGAAGACGTAGAAAGCAAGAGTGACAAGCACAAAAACGTCAAGACGCGCAAACATCTGTCACGTTCAAGAAACCTTGGCACAACCAAGTTCCGGGACGGGAGAAGGCCTCGAGCTTCCATCACCGTTGTCCATCCAGGGGAAATCCCAATCCAGAGGGCGTTCCCGATCCAGAAGGCGTTTTCGATCCAGAGGGCGTTCTAGTTCCGGAAGGCGCTCTCGACCCTGTCGGGATACGACAACCGCCTGTCATCTAAGGAGTGCTCCAGATCTTGATCGAGAACGAGACCAGCAGCCAAGCATCAGCAATAGCACGAGCCGAACAATGGCTCCTGTACCAGCAATGGCTCCTGTATCGCGATCGCCATGCAGAGCTGCCAAGCCTACTCCACAATATACACAGACTCTAAGACGGCTGCACGAATGTTCACGGCTGGCCTAGTCGTTAGAAGTACTGGAAAACTCACCGTCAACGCAATAAGAGAGTACGAGAGCACGAGAGCAAATAAACCCTTATTAAAGATGAGAAAGCGCAAATCTACGTATCCTGGTTCCCAGCCCACATGGGACAGTTACCGAGACTCGACCGCTGCGATCCCAATGAAGAGGTCAACCGCCTGGCGTGGGAGCTCACATGCCGCGCCACGGACAACTACCCTTCGACGAGTGAGCGGCACGAGAATCTCTGCAACCCGGACAAAGCACTCACATACCGCGAAATCACTTCACATTATTGGGGAAAAAGACGTGCCTTCCCACACCACACCCAAAACTTAACAAAGAACAAGCTCTAACTTTAAGAAGCTTGCAAACACGTACGTACATAACACCATCCACTTTACAAAGAGTCGACCCCGACACACCACCTGCATGCTCCCTTTGCAACAATCCCTATTGCAATTTCGAAAACGAGCTTTGGCTGTGCCCTACCCACAGCGCAGCACAACTGAATACCCAAGAGGCTTGGCAGGAAGCCCTCAAGAGCAACGAATACAAGCAGCAACTTCAGGGGGTCCAGAGAACCTGAAACATCTCTACAAGCCTACGGATGCCAGCGCCATCCTGGGCGGAGCCTCCATGTTGAAGGAGGAGTCAGAATCTCCCTTTCTCAGCCTCTTCAAAATATGTTTAAATGTTAAAGTAAATCTCTCTCTCTTGCAGCCGCACACGTAGCAGTGAGCAGCAGTCGATGGTCTCGGCGAATAGTACTGCTGGCGCACTCTGGGGAGAGTCCACGAGTAGCCGACGTGTACTTACGTCGGCTTGTCGTAGCATGCCAGGAGAACGTCGTCGCGTCTTGTTGGCTGGCACAACGAGGAGAAATGTTGCAATGCTACATTCAGCCTTTTTCTTGTAAATTATTCCGTTCCTGAGGCAGAACGATGACGCCTCGCAAGCAATGCGCCCAGAACCAAGCGAGTTTAGGCCTTTGAAGAAATCGACATCAGGACACAATCAAAAGAATCGATAACAGGCCGAGTCTATGGGTGCACTGAGGAAGCCATCGGCATCCTGCCTGTTCATATTAATCTGTAATACAGGTCGTCGATTGAGTGCGTAGTTATCTTCAATTTATACCCAAATCTATACAGAATAATGGTGTAAAGCACTCGAACGTGGCAGTCAATCCGAGCTTGCTTTCTATTTTATTCAACTAGTCGTTCTTTGGCAAGCTGTAAATATGCTTAGGGTGGCGATGATCGTATGGGACGGGGTGGTTGCTCACCAATTTAAATTTAAAGAGCCACCAATTTAAAGAGCATTGCTGCTAAGCGCACGTCACTTCAGTGCGACATGACCGGCCAGTCGGACTCAGCTGCCATTTTTTTTTCGAATTCCTCGGCTAGCACTCCTATTAAATGCGAAGCATTCCTTAGCGAACGTCGGTGACTTTGAGCGTGTCTATCTATCTATCTATCTTTCTTTCTATCTATCTATCTATCTATCTATCTATCTCTTTATCTATCAATCTATCCATCTATCTATCCGCCTACAACATTCAGTTCTCCTGGCCGTTTTGATCATAGCATCAATACCAAACTTGGTATGGCATAACATCACTGTATAAACGACATATTTGACTAGCTAATCTATAAAAATCGTGACATCTATGTCGTGAATGTCATGATTTAGCATTCATGGTCCTGCAGCTCTTGCGATGGTTTCGTTCACATTGCATGTTGCAAAACTGGTATGGTATGGCATGACTGCATGGCGAACACAATCGACAGACCATAACAAGAAATCATGACATGCGTGTCATGTAACAACAGGACTACATGCCACGCTTCTCATGCGCTCATGGCTGTCTTGCTGGCGTCACATAAATCAAAACTGGTAATGCAGTACGTGAGTGGATGACGAAGGTATTTGACTTGTGCAAACATGATAATCGTGAGATGCGTGTCATGTAACAATATGAAGACATGCCACGCTCATGATGGGCTGGCGGTTGTTTCGCTAGCTTCACTTATACCAAATTTTGTGTAACAGGACGTGAATCGATGACGAAGGTATGATACTGGTGCAAACATGATAAACATGAGATGCTCGTCATGTAACAACATGACTACTTGCTATTTTCATGATGCACTCGCTGTCATTTCGCTAGCTTCACATGTACCGAACTCTGTATTACGCGACGCGAACGGACGACATATGTAAATGACACATCCAAACATGATATTCACGACATGTATGTCATGTAACAACATGACTACATGGCATACTGATTATGCACTCGCGGACATTTCGCTAACTTTACACACACCAATTTTGTTATTACGTGACACCAATGAATTACGATGGTATGTGACAGGTGCAAACATAATAATCATGACATGCGTGTCATGTGGGAACATGACTGCATGCTACAGTCAAGGCGCCAGTACATTTGGGTTTGACGTGGTGTGTTGCCTTGACGCATGCGCGTTTCAGCGTGTCCGGCGTCCTTTCTTCCCGAAAAGAGAAGACGCAGTGTTGTCTGGGTAACGCATCGGGGCGGAATGCAGCATGTCGCATTTCGCGCCGGTTGCCATCGGGCCACGCCGACGGACGCTGGTCCCACCTGGCGTCTTATACCTGTGTCACACGGGCGCGCAAAAAGTCTTTTAGGTAAGCGGTCTTTTACGAAGTTGAAAGATTTTAACAAAGAGGTGTTTGCGGTGCAGACACACGGCAGAAACGATCTCCTTTTAGTGTTTTCGTTCGAAGACGCTAGCGAAAGCGTGGCGCTAGCAGTTAAAAGAGAGGCAATGAAAATTAAATGATGTATCACATTGTACAAATTAAAGACTTGTTGCAATGCTGTTTCTTCAAATAAATTTAAGAATAAGAGATGAAGAAACACCAATGTGAATGTTTTTTGCACTAGATAAGGAAGCATTCCCATAACTAGCGACGTGCACAAGTCCGTCTGGCATCACTGGGCTTTTATTTACCATATTTGTTTTTCGCTGCTCTCGACTGCTCTCGCCACGTTATGGGTGACCGTACGGGAGAAAAAGCGAGGATCGCAAGCCTCACGGCCTGCCCTCTCGCTCTGAAGAGCGAGGCAGACGCTGCAAAAGCTGCCAAGGAGAGATAACGTGTCTGCTTCCGACCACTGCAGACGCTACCTTTTCCGTGGGGCGCCGGCTGCTTGATCTGCGGAGGTGGCCATAGACGCTCGGACTCGGACCACATGAATGACGGGCAAACACACGACTGCCACGCTTTCCTTGTTTGTGCAAAATGGCGCGGCGCGAGACCGAGCGTCACCACGTGATATTACCGACGCGTTGTAGCTGCTTACGAGAGTGGAAAAGAAAATAACCATTAAAAGAGTTCATTACACCTTCTGCTGGATATGAAATTTGTTTTTACAAAGAGTTTTGGTGACAGAAAAATAAGCGTTCGCTCTTTTTTTCCAACCACTCGAAAATTGCTGGCGCCCACTGGTGTCGAGGATACTCATTCGGAGCCGTAAAAGAAAGAGATCGACGAACTCCGCTTACGAAAAAGAGCGCTTCTGAAAAGGAGTTCGCTCTGTGGCGTGTGTCTGCGGTCAGGAACTCCTTTTCGGAAAAAGACCGCTTAATTAAAAGACATTTAAGTGCCCGTGTGACAGGGGTATTATACCTGTGGCACACGGGCACGCAAAAAGTCTTTTTAGTAAGTGGTCTTTTACGAAGTTGAAAGACTTTTCACAAAGAGGTGTTGCGGCGCAGACACACGGCAGCAACGATCTCCCTTTAGTGTTTTCGTTCGAAGACGCTAGCGAAAGCGTGGCGCTAGCAGTTAAAAGAGAAGCAATGAAAATTGAACGATGTATCACAATGTACAAATTAAAGACTTGTTGCACTGCTGTTTCTTCAAATAAATTTAAGAATAAGAGATGAAGAAACACCATTGTGAAAGTTTGTTGCACTAGTTAAGGAAGCATTCTCATAACTAGCGACGTGCACAAGGCCGTCTGGCACCACTGGGCTTTTATTTACCGTATTTGTTTTTCGCTGCTCTCGACACCAACGTTACTAGATTACTTCAGTTTGCAAACTCCGCCGGGATGCGGCGGCGAAACGCGGCCCCCTTCGTTTCCCGCTCTCTAGGTGGCGCTTCTGACGCCATTTGACCGGTCGCCGCATCGTAACGGAGCTTTCGCGCAATGTTAAACGGTATTTACGCGGTTAATTTTGTGTAATGGGAGTTATTTCCCGAGAGGGTGAGCGAAGGTTATTACGAGTGTGCAAGTAAATCACCAGTTGAGCCGCTAAGGCGATGCCACACGGCAGAGACGTGAGCGCGATGCCCGAATCTTGCGGGACTTCTGTTCATACAGCTATTTTGCGTTCCTGTTCTTTCAAATTCGATTGCCTATGTAAAAAAAACCATTGACAGTGGGCCACAGCATTAAGTCTAAATGCTAGAGGGCTATGCACTTCGAATCAGGTGCACGTTAGAGAAACCCCAGGTGGTTAAAATTTCCAAAGCCCTTCACTACGACGTGCCTCATAATCATATCGTGGTTTTGGCCCGTAGAACCTTCGATATTATTGTACGATTAGCCACGCATTGCAGCCATCTAATGACGCCGGATATGTTAAAGTGTAAAGCCCAGAAAAATGCGCCGCACAGCATCTTCATTAAGAGCCCACTTACCACGCGGACTGAGAACTACGTCACCATGAACGTGGTGCACGTAGTCCTTCGCAATATCTTCCTCTCGGAAGTGAAGGTCACAAACAGCGCAAGAGCTTGTCAGTTCCTTATCCGATCTCGGTATAGCCCGTCGCCACAGTTGAAGGCGCACCTCGTCAGCGGGAGGCTTGAAAAAATGCCTCTTTTCGGCCGCGGATTTCGTCGAATCGTACCCACATCGGCAACCAGTCACAAAGCAGCGAGGCATGTTTTCTCACATTCGAGAACCGTCACATGACACATGTGAGCTGTGTAGCTCGCAGGGAAAGCGATGACTGAGTTGAAGACATTAAAAAACACCCGGCACCATGCAGATTACGCCAACGCTGACAGCGTCGGTGCCAC
The DNA here is from genome assembly GCF_013339725.1 of Rhipicephalus microplus. Taxonomy (NCBI): domain Eukaryota; kingdom Metazoa; phylum Arthropoda; class Arachnida; order Ixodida; family Ixodidae; genus Rhipicephalus; species Rhipicephalus microplus. Next base: position 39,660,628 of record NC_051165.1, on the reverse strand, counting down.
GCCGGGCACCACGTTGATCGCTACCGTAGTAAGTTGCAGCCAGAGCACACACTACGCGAGTTAAGTCGAAATAAATCTTGCTGGGACTCAGTGACAGCAATGACTACGAAGCACACTTGAAAGCAACAAAGCAGCACCCGGCATAAGAACACAACTGCAGTAACTCCACCGGCGTGGGTCCGGGCACCGCCGAGAGGGGGCGCGCTTGCGGCTTTTTGACCGGTACAGGGAAGGGTGACACTCGCGGCGCCGCAGTTTGCAAACTGAAAAAAGTACCTAGTAACGTTGCTCGACACGTTATGGGCGACCGTACAGAAGAAAAAGCGAGGATCGCAAGCCTCACGGCCTGCCTTCTCGCTCTGGAAAGCGAGGCAGACGCGGAGTTAATCTGCGGAGTTGGCAATAGACGCACGGACTCAGACCACTTGAATGACGGGCAAACACACGACTGCCACGCTTTCATCGTTTGTGCAAATTGGCGCGGCGCGAGACCGAGCGTCACCACGTGCTATTGCCGATGCGTTGTAGCTGCTTACAAGGGTAGAAAAGGAAATAACCATTAAGAGAATTCATTACACCTTCTGCAGGATATGAAATTTGTTTTTACAAAGAGTTTTGGTGACAGAAAAATAAGCATTCGCTCTTTTTTACCCACCACTCGAAAATTGCTGGCACCCACTGGTTTCGAGGCTACTCATTCGGAGCCGTAAAAGAGATCGACGAACTCCGTTTACAAAAAAGACCGCTTCTGTAAAGGAGTTCGCTCTGTGCCGTGTGTCTGCTGTCAGGAACTCCTTTTCGGAAAAAGACCGCTTACGTAAAAGACTTTCAAGTGCCCGTGTGACTGGGGTATTACTAATGAGTGATCGTGTTTTAGTAACGTAGCGTCGCTGTGCCCAGCGTGCGCGCGCGTCAATGCTACATTGGAGTATAGTGGGCCCTTCATGATGCGCTCGCGGCCGTTTTGCTATTCTCACATATATGGTCAAATTTGGTGTTTCATGATGTCAATGGAAAATAAAGTATATGTCTGGTGCAAACATGATAATCCTGACACGCGTGTCATTTAAAAACATGACAACATACCACGCTCCTAGCGTGCTTACGTCCATTTCGGTAGCTCCACATATACTCAATTTGGTATCACGTGACGTGAATAGATGACGAAGGTAAACGACACACCCAAAGGTAATCATGACACCGAGTCATGTATGCTAACATTTACCTACACCTCGTAACGTTGTGCTTATTTTAGAGTGACACAACAACACTTCTCATTCGTGTTTTGAAAAATCATCGATTCCCATTGTACATTAGGACCTGCGAGTTTTTTTTATTCCTGGCGAGCTGATCCGGCAAGATACGCCGCGAAATTCAGTCTGAAAGCGATCGGCGTAGAAAAGGCCTTTTTGGCGGATCTCACCACCCCTGATTCGGGTTCGGTGGGCTTTAGACAGCCGGATTGCTCAGTGGGAAGGAGCCATAAAAGCGCGCCGTTCAAACAGAAAAAAAAGACGGGCGAAACGAGTGTCTAAGTATACACAGGACATGCATGGACAACTATCACAATTATCCCTGCGTTGAGCGTCAGCAATGCGGTTTTTTCGTAAACGCGGTCACGGGCGAAGTCACCTTCATCCTCTCACGAATTACGAGTTTTATAAGCGCACGCGCGTAGGAGAGACCATGCTCCCCGGAGGCAGCGCTTCCTGCAGACCACGGTGACCGCGACACTCCCAATAATAGAGAGCTTTGATGTGCTCGCGTCTCCATTTTTAGGGTGGAGTCAGCTTTTTACCAACCACTTGCTATCACCCGCTAAAACACGAAGTTGCCGGTCGCTGCTTCAATTGCAAGAAGCGCCATGTTTGTTTTCGCGGCCAAGCGTTCCTGCTTCGAGCTACTGCACCAGCTGCATGTTGGCGCGGGTGTGCAAGCTGCGGTATGAGCTGCGTTTTACTACACCGCAGACCTAGCTTCCTCTACGACACCACGCTCACGTTAAGCACACCTAGAGGAACTTTAGAGAGTAAATGCCAGGATGCTACGTGCCGCTATAAAATACCATCTGGAGACTGTTCCGCTTCTTGACTTGCTCTAGCCGGTGGAAACGCTGTCTGTATAGACGGAAAGACAGATACACGGACTTATGGACGCATGGTTAAAAGTATGGACTCACGCACGCAAGGACAGATGGATGGACTGACGGGTGTACAGACAGCCTGGCAGACATACAGACAGACAGACGCATGAATGGACACACGCACGCACGAACGGAGGGATGGATGGGCGAAAAAATGAACGGCGCACGTACGGTCACACAAACGAATGAACGAACGCACGGACGAAAGGAGAGACAGGCAGGCAAAATACAGACATACAGAAAAACGGACGCACGGGTAGAAGGGCGCACAAATGAACTGTCGCACGAACGCACGCACGGACGAGCAGAAGTCAGAAGGAACGGACGGACGAAAGCACGGACGGACTGATAAACACTTCGCCTTGCTTATCAGCATTCACTCCATGGATATGGTATGATTTTTTTCGTTCTTCAACACGGCGGCTAACTTCAGAAAACAACCACCCAGCTTTCAGAACTTGCTATTAAAAGAAACCACTCCCTTCTCGTTGAAAGCCACCCTAATTCGATGTAAAAGAGTGACCACTGAAAACAAATATGGCGACATGTCAACTATGGCGGCCATTTCAGCCTGTTGTAAGCAACCATGACCTAACTTGTTACCACCTTGAAAAGCGGAGACGTGCGCACATGAATGCTCCTTACCAACGCCTCCAAGAAAAATTATGCCTGGAACGTGAGCCGTGAACGTGCCGCCCTACCCTCGGATTTTACCGTCCCCCTCCGGTACAAAGGCGAAGCCTTTGGCGGTGGCCCCCTGCGAACACAGCAATGCTCTCACAGTTGCCTTCGAGCATCTGTGATGTCACGTGACCGAGTGGTATGGTGATGTCACGTGACTGAGCGGTAGGGAGGCGCGCGCTCCCACGTGGCGGATGGTCGCAACACTCGGCAGGAGGCATGAGCTCCGAGATTTTGTGCTGTGATGATGGCTCCAATCGGAAAGAGAGCCACGTCTTAGTCATAATTTGTCTAGGAGGCGTTGTTCTTACCCAACGCACAGCTGTCGCGCCATCTTGCCTCTAATAATGAAAGTGCACAAAAGTTTCGAAGCTGTTAGGACCGCCCAATGGTGTATGGTATAAATAGGAAATTTTAGAATAGTGCACCAACGAACCCTAACAGTCAGGTGGCTGCCACTGTGCATGCATCATAACGTGAGCCGCCGTTCCCGTTCGTGGCCACCCACAGAAAATCACAAATTGCGCACGGCGACTGCGGCCCGCGAGGACCGCGAAGTGCTGTGTGTAGCTTCGGTACAATTTGGTTTGAGGTCGCGGCGAAAGTCTCTAGACTTTTTTCTAAGGAGAGCAAACGCTATTCCAAAACTCATATGGAGTCTGCAACTAAAGCAACACCTTCATCAAATGTGACCATTATTCTCAAGCTCCCTAATATATGGCTTACCGCTAGCACCACCGACAACGTTACTCCGTGTCGTACTGGTTAGCACCGCGCACTGCATCTCCTCCTTTTCAATGAAGCCACGAAGCACGCGTTCTTCCATAGCGGAAAAGCCGTATAACAACTACTGGTCTCGGAGGCCTTCGTTCTAGAAATTTCATTTTTCCCAGCCCATAACAAAACGCCGAATGGCAGCACACAAAAATGAATCACTTGACTTCAGAGGTTGCTGGTTGGATTCCACGTGACAGATGCTTGCTTTTTCTTTTTCTCGCAATCTCTTGGTATGCAGTTGCCAACGTCATATCCATGATTAAGATGCGACAGCGGAGTCATAGTGGATCCCAACAAAAAAAACGTGTTAAAAATAAAACACCCAGCTTCACAGCATTTCCGAGACTGGGACAGCAGATTACTCACATGCATTCACAAAATAATTGTATTTCATCACGATACGTTATGCCGTTTCACAATGTTATTCCACAGACTATTGAAAACGCGTTTACGAGAAGTGGCAGACAAAAGCGTCACTTCCTCGGCGTGTTCACTTGGCGAGGGTCTTGAGCGGGGGCGGGAATCGTGAGCACAGGCAAGCAAGAAGCATCTGGACTGTTTCCCTTCTTGAGCTTCTTTTTCTTTTTGTCGCCTGCTTTTTGCGCTTTAGCCGGTGAAGAAGGAGCATCCCGCGAGTGATGCGCGTCGGGTATAACATCTGGCGCGTCGTGCGCCTCCTTTGAAACTGCTGTTGGTATTCTAGTCGACACTGCCTCTTTCGTAGCCAAGCGTTCGTGCACTCCTTCTGCTATCCTGTTGTTCGCAGCAGTTGAGGAAGATTTTCTGCTTGAACGTGACGGTGAGGTGCTCTTGGCAGGTTTTCGGGAAGTTTTGGGAAGTAGAATTCCTTCAGATGACTTCACCGGCACCAGTGAAGTCCGAACATGAGTAGCGGACACTTTCTTCGGAAAATCCAACGACTTGGAAGACATCTTGATCTTTGCGTCATGTCCAGCTATTTTGGGTTTAGCTTCCGCGGAAGTCGCAAAGCGCTCTGGAGGTAATGTGATGGAGTCTGGTACACTTTTGGCTCTTAGATGGGTGTTTGTTGCCCCTGTTGGTGACCTCATACTTGAAGCACGCGAGTCAAGGAGCACTGGTCCACCTGAAGCTGCTTTGCGACGCTGATCTGCATCCTGCGATGTAAAACAAATAGCAGTTAAGGCATGCCCAAGAGTTCTCCTACGTTTTCTGCGATGTTAAGTGGTGCGCTACAATGTAAATTGCTGTTACATACAAAACAGTAAAATAATGTTTGAAGAACAGGTTACCGTACGAAAATACTTGGTAATTCTAGTATCATTTTGATATCTGTAAAATTAAGGGGACCCACGTTCTTTGTGCATTTTCTTATTCTAGTATTGCTGTAATAATAAACACCAGGCACACGCTGCTGTAATGAAATGTGCTGTACTGGGATAGCCTGGAATATTCTTCTCTATATTGACGTGGGGAGAAATGGATGCACCCGTGTGCTTTGCAATATTGTCTCCATCGAGGATCGGCCACTGTGGCGACGTGTCCAACCCACTACAATGCAGCTCACAGCCCAACACCATACCAGTGTTGCCAACGCATTTTAGGAATATACCACACACCAATATCCAAATTATGCTACTTTACCGTACGCAACTCTTATATTACTCTACGCTTTACCCGGCACCGATATATTGACCCTTGAAACAACGAAACCGTTTACATAATGTGCACCCTACTATACCATTATAGTATGGGGATGCTTGGACTCGGTGGTTAGGAAATAATTTCGATGAGAGTTTGAGTGCGAAAGACAGCGTATAAAAAGAAAGAGGGTTCTGGTCCCATTAGCATTCAGCTAAGATGGCTGAGAGGCGAAAGCCGTATTAACGCGGTAATAGAAGCAGAGAGCTCGTGTCGCAGAAATTCCGCCATCGGCATCGGCCTCGTTAGTTGTGAGCGAAACCTCGTCCGTGAGCGAAAACACCTCGTTACAAAGATCGCCGCGGGAGGATCAACTTGTCCATGCACGTGCGCGCGATCACACAGAAAAATCTGCGCATTCGAAAAAAACAGAAGAAAGAAAGTGGTCAAGGTCACGAGGCGCAGCTGATGTAATTTTTTTGCCCCTACAAACCCTCCCTGCTTAGCTTCGAGCACTTTGTTGGGACGAGAAAAGAGAGAATGCAATTGGAGCATGTGACAAACTTTTGTTTTTAACTCCACTCTCACTGGGCTGATTCTTAAAACTTTGGGGTGTTGTGTTCGTGAGGAAATAAGCTCTTCTAGTGAATTGATACCACGGATACTTGAAAAAGTGTTTCAGGGCCCCTTTAACGCATTCTGTTTGCCAGGTGTCGCGATGAAAATGAGCCCGCTCAGTGATTTGTCGGCGCAAATGGGAGGCCTCAAACTACGTCGAAAAAGGCCGGCATAGCGCAACCATCACCGCTAAAATACACAAACGCTTTTAAACAGTTCTAAAGAAGAAAGAAAACTATATCCACCTAATGGAAAACATATGATGTCTTTCCAGGGGCGTTGTTCGAGCAAACAACAGACGCTAGATATTGTGCTGCCATCTGTGAGGCATTGTCAGACTCTTTATGGCCCACGAGATGGCAAGCGTGCGGCGTCAATCTTGAAGGCCATGCGACTCTTGCTTGAGATAAAAATACCTGTATGTACCATTCGCGCGCGCGTTGATACAATCTACTGTTTGCTTGCCTGGGTGTGAGTATGTAGCAAAAAATAATAGTAAGTATGCACTTAGCATATACTTAGAAATTTGGCGCAACCTCGACTCACGCAAACACTCACACAAGCACACACACTTACACCAGAGCAACACACACAACACGCAGCGCTCACTACCAACTGTTTATTGCTCCTATCTGACCTTCTTAAATACGTACATCGAAATGCGCAAAGGCACAAACTAACAGAACTGCGCCAGTAGAAAACCAACATGGCGTCACCACACCACTAGGAACAAGTAAAAAGTAAAAAAAGTAAAAAAAGTAAAAAAGGGGGGGGTTAACACGAAAAGGAGATATAATCGCTAAACCCTCGCATCAAGGAAAGATATTTCTTGTTGATGCAACACCAAGGAATCGTGCTTGTGTGAGTGTTTGCGTGAGTCGAGGTTGCGCCAAATTTCTAAGTATATGATGTATAACCAACTAGCCCAACAACAAGTTTTATTATGCACTTAGCAGTTGGAGGGAGCACTAGGTGCCGGATTTCACTATTGCGTTTGTCACAGAACGAGCGCTAAAAATGGGCGCGCCGCCAAATTCTTGCGATAACGCGCGAAAGAGACGCCGCGAGGTCAAAAGAAAAAAAAAGAAAACAAACATCCAAGGCTCCCCGGGGCGCGCGCTCTCCCCGCGGAAGCGTGGCTTCGCCGACGAACATCCTCACCCCACAGCGGCGGCCGGGCAAGCACTGGAAAGTTCCAAAAGGAAATAGGCGTGGTCATACCGAGTTGAGTCATCGGTCGGGGACGGCCCTCGTACAGTCTCGCGCCTCTCCCCAGCCTTCGCTGCGTATCGCGCCGACGAAATGACGAGAACCTTCTGGAATGTCGTGCGGAAGGTTTTAATCGAGCAGCGGAGATGAGAGATCAGGAAAAGACGGAAGTTAGCGCCAGAGCGCGTAGGGATTCCGCCGTGTAGTCGGCGAAGGTTTTGTCCGTAGGGACAAAGCAGGAGAAGAAGAGGATTTCCACCTGAGGGGCGAAGGCTCGAGCTACAGGCAAGAGCGTGAGTTTACCGCTATCGAGCGAAGACATGTGGCAACAGCTGCGTGTGTGAAGCCGACGTGTTTCCGGCGAAGAAGTTGAAGCTTGAAGAGTGGCCAATTGAAGGCGCGAGGTTTCCTGGAAGAGAAACTTCAGGGGCAGCGGAACGACAACAACGCTGGACTTTGAGTGAGTGATTCTCGGAAGAGTATCATTCAGACTTTTGTTCCAAGGACTTTGGACTGAATAGGTTTTCTATCTCTTCAGTCTTTAAGTGTCTTGGTTGTTAAATGCATGCGACTGCATTGTAGTGTGAATTGTTGTCTGTGTCCGTTGTTTTGAGTGTGGCTGATTAAAATGTGTAGTACGTTGGTTGATTGGTGACATATTGTACTCAACTATTGTGGAGTGGGCATACTCGTGTATTGTTTTCGATCTGCAATTATTGAGAATATAATTTTGTTTGTTTATCAACTCTCGGCTCTGACTTGTTCTTTGGGCCACAGCCGGCGTCAGCTGGCGCGCCAATAAGGACCACTTCTAAATTGTCCACGCTTTCGTGGTGCGGTTCGGGGAGCCGATACTTCGGCCCTTGGAATTAGCCCGGTGATCGCCTCCCTAAAAAACGGGACATGTGTGACAATTAATCTGGCGTCCGCGACAGGACCTTTTCGTGCACAGTGTGTCCAAAGTAGTGAGAAAGAGCCTCGAGTTGTTGATACTGCTATCGGAACGATTTTGTGTGTTGTTCAGTGTTCTCGTTAACGAGTGCAGGGGAGTGTTCCGATAGACTGATTTAGGCAGATACTTTTTGCACGCGGCAAGGTCTTATTTGTGAGATACAATGGATCTCGAAAAGTTAGTTGCTCTTGGTGAGAAGATGGGTCTTTCTGGCGTCGAACTACGGAAGTGGGTCACCCAGAAGGAAAAAGAAGAAAAAGAGAGGGCCAAGGAAGAAAAAGCAGCTGAGTTGGAGAGGGAGAGGTTGGCAGCTGCGAGAGGGAAGGAAGAAAGAGAGCAACAATTGAAGTTGGAATTTGAGAGAGAAAAGTTGGCCGCTGAAAGGGCGAGAGAAGAAAGAGAGGCAAAGGAGCGACAGCTGAAAGAAGAAAGAGAGGCAAGGAAGCGACAGCTGAAAGAAGAAAGAGAGCTGCAATTGAAGTTGGAGCTGGAGAGAGAAAGACTGGCAGCTGAGAGGGCGAAAGAAGAAAGAGAGGAAAGGGAACGGCAGCGACAGCACGAGATGGAACTCGAGCGGCTCCGTTTGCAACAGCGAAGTGAAACTCCCGTCCAAGCTAGAGTTGAAAGCAGCGAACGGGAAGATCATGGCTTCTGCTTGAACCCAAGCAAGTTGCTCGTGGCGTTTGATGAAAGGAAGGACGACCTTGACGCGTACCTTCACCGAGTTGAGACGATTGCGAAGAGCCAGAATTGGCCGGAACATCAATGGGCAACTGCTTTGAGTACTTGCTTGAGTGGTGAAGCGCTCAGTGTGTACGGTAGGCTGACGCCGACTGATGCAGCCAACTACGCTAAGGTGAAAGCTGCTTTGCTGAAGCGATTTAGATTTACTGTAGAAGGATTCCGGGACAGATTTCGGACAGGAAAGCCAGCTGATGGTGAGACGGCTACGCAGTATGCCGCCCGACTTTGTCATTATTTCGACAGATGAATTGAACTTTCAGGGACAGCACAGGAGTACGATGAGCTTAGAGAGCTCCTAATTAGAGAACAATTTCTTACTAGTTGCCACCCAAGCCTGTCGCTGTACTTGAAAGAGAGGAGAGCTAAGTCACTTGAAGACATGCTTGAATTGGCTGATCAATTCTTGGAAGCGCAAGGTGGCACTAATTTGGCCAAGGTCAAGAAGGATTGTCTCGAGGAGTCGAAGAAATTGGCTCCCGAAGAAAAGAAGCGTGCACCAGAGAACATTCCGCGATGTTTTCTGTGCAACCGATTGGGTCATCGCGCGAAAAACTGTCGAACGATCTTTACGAGCCCTACGGCAGTAAAATGCTTTAAGTGTGGTCAGACTGGGCACAAAGCAGACGCATGTCGAAACGGAGTGAGTCAAACTCACCAGGTATCCTGTGTGCTAGCAGCACCGAAATCCGATGATAATGCCGTCACCGACGGATTTGTAGAGTTGAAAAATGGGGAGAAATTCCTATTGTGGGTGCTGTAATGTCAAAACAGCCAACCGGTGTTACGAAAGGAATGCCAATGCTGCCTGGAAAAGTTGCGGGCAAAACGGTTACGGTGTTAAGAGACACCGGTAGCTCCACTGTTATCGTGCGGAGAAATTCGGTACGGGAAGATGAGTTAACAGGCAAAACTAAACCAGTTTGCCTAATTGACCGTACGGTTCGGGTGCTTCTCGAAGCAGAGATTGAGGTGGACACCCCGTACTTCAGCGGTAAGGTTACCGCTCTATGTATGACGACCCCCCTTTACGACTTTGTCAACGGAAACATCGACGGGGCGCGAGGACCGAATGATCCGGAATGTTTGGGAGAAGACCCTAAGATAGAGCCGTCGCCAACCCAGCGACCGCGAGATACAGTGGAGGAGCATTTCGTGACGGATCTCACTAGAGCCCAAGGTTAAGCCGCGGCGCCAGAGACAGCGAATGAGAAGATGATCGAGTTGAATGAGTTCACGGGGTGCGCAGCTGGAGGTACGTCGGCACGACCCCAACCGACCGAGAGTGTGAAAATGACGGAGTCGGCCAGCCAGGCCCACTGCCGTGACATGAACAAGCGGGTAAATAAACCGACAGGACCCGTTGAACGTTATGACCCATTAACGGTGTCGGAAGTGACAACAATGACTGAAACGCCGCCTCAGATATCGTTGTTGGAAAAGGCTCGCTGAAAAAGAACAAGGAAAAACAAGAAGAAATCGAGCGAGCACCACAAGAAAGGACGCAAGCGCAGCTCGAAATACACAGGATAAGTGCTGAAGTTGAATCAGAATGTGTTTGGCAGTGCTGAGTGCCATATGTTGTGTTAATGTTGTTATCCTGTGTCACAAGTGTCGAAGTGTCTGTGCTGTGATGTGATGTATAGTGTTGAAAATTGTTGTATTGAGAGAACTTTGTACGTTTGTATTGTTAGGAATGTGTGATGAAGTGTTGTAGTCATGTACCTGTGGCTATATTTTATGTGTTGTGGAACTCAACTACAATGTACGATTGTATTGAGCGATCTATTGCGAATGTGAAGTGTCAGGGGCGACGGTTTGTGTTACAGTCTTTCAGAGTGTGTGGTGCCTGTTCGCGCTCGTCTGTGTGGTTTTGAATATTATAGGATAATATTCTTTAAGTGGGGGGCAGTGTCACAGAACGAGCGCTAAAAATGGGCGCGCCGCCAAATTCTTGCGATAACGCGCGAAAGAGACGCGCGAGGTCAAAAAAAAAAAAGAAAACAAGCATCCAAGGCTCCCCGGGGCGCGCGCTCTCCCCGCGGAAGCGTGGCTTCGCCGACGAACCTCCTCACCCCACAGCGGCGGCCAGGCAAGCACTGGAAAGTTCCAGAAGGAAATAGGCGTGGTCATACGGAGTTGAGTCATCGGTCGGGGACGGCCCTCGTACAGTCTCGCGCCTCTCCCCAGCCTTCGCTGCGTATCGCACCGACGAAATGACGAGAACCTTCTGGAATGTCGTGAGGAAGGTATTTAATCGAGCAGCGGAGATGAGAGATCAGGAGAAGACGGAAGTTAGCGCCAGAGCGCGTAGGGATTCCGCCGTGTAGTCGGCGAAGGTTTTGTCCGTAGCGACAAAGCAGGAGAAGAAGAGGATTTCCACCTGAGGGGTGAAGGCTCGAGCTACAGGCAAGAGCGTGAGTTTACCGCTATCGAGCGAAGACTCGTGGCAACAGCTGCGTGTGTGAAGCCGACGTGTTTCCGGTGAAGAAGTTGAAGCTTGAAGAGTGGCCAATTGAAGACGCGAGGTTTCCTGGAAGAGAAACTTCAGGGGGCAGCGGAACGACAACAACGCTGGACTTTGAGTGAGTGATTCTCGGAAGAGTATCATTCAGACTTTTGTTCCGAGGACTTTGGACTGAATAGGTTTTCTATCTTTTTAGTCTTTAAGTGTCTTGGTTGTTAAATGCATGCGACTGCATTGTAGTGTGAATTGTTGTCTGTGTCCGTTGTTTTGAGTGTGGCTGATTGTACTGTGTAGTACGTTGGTTGATTGGTGACATATTGTACTCAACTAATTGTGGAGTGTGCATACTTGTGTATTGTTTTCGATCTGCAATTATTGAGAATATAATTTTGTTTGTTTATCAACTCTCGGCTCTGACTTGTTCTTTGGGCCACAGCCGGCGTCTGCTGGCGCGCCAATAAGGACCACTTATAAATTGTCCACGCTTGCGTGGTGCGGTTCGGGGAGCCGATACTTCGGCCCTTGGAATTAGCCCGGCGATCGCCTCCCTAATAAACGGGACATGTGTGACAGCGTTCAACTCTTAAAGTCCAAGTTTAAGGGTCCCAAATTGTTTTTCTTATTCTTAGTCGGTCGTATTGACAGACTCAAAGAATGTCTGCACCTAGCGTAGCTTTCTTTTGTCTCCGTGGTCGCAGCCGTCACAAAGTATAAGAAGCCTCCACGCCTCTAAAATTCACCCATCCAAGACCACTAGACAACGACATCTGGTAACGCCATCATTTCATTACACTTATGGTGCCATAGTGACCTCCCACTTCATGATGATATTCAACGTTTTGGTAAGATGTCACGCCGCGAGGCCATGTCAATATCAATGATGATTTTTGCAATGGTTGCGTTGATGCCGGCCGTCACTTTCCTTGTATGGCAAGGCCTTATTAAGTGAAGCACATTACCACAGCTAAATTTTAATGTGCCTCCACGCAACGAACACTGGGAGACGACTGAGCGTAAAAACTATAGCCGATCTTCTCGAAGGGTACCCTGGTGGAATGCGGTGCAGCAATGGAACGCACGGCGTTGACCGAGTAGAAACGCACGTCGACGCGGGGGCTGGAACAAAGGTTTGAAGCAAAACTAGTTGTGACGTTTGATCGAGTAAACGTTTGTTTAAAGCGCAAAGACACGGCAAGCGGGAGGCACTGAACACGCTTGCGCTCTGCTTCCTTGGCTCGCGTCTCATCAGTGTTACCCGCGCGCCGTCTGTATTTTCGAGCGAGATCGGTGTTCTTGACTCGCACCTCGTCAATGTCGCTGTTCTTCCACTGCCGACGCTTGCATTCGGCTTCCCTGGCTTGTGTCTCATCGATGTTGACATCACCTTTTGCGAACGCGATCGGCTTCGCTAATCCTCGCAACGCCGGCGACAGCCGAGAAAGGTACGTGCACACTGCCAGAAAGCATGACGCGATGGCATCCTGCTTATCGGCACGAACGCGCGGCGAGCAACGACACGCTGTTCACATTGTCGGTGCCGGGACATTCTCGAGGCACGCGCAGCGCGCACACCCGCCAGCTCGTTGCTTCTTTTCACCGAAAAATGGAAAGAGGTGGCGCGGATGAAATGATGCCCACATGAGGAGTGTTCAAGTGGTGTGTCTTCTAGAGAGGGTGAAGCGAGATGGTGACACGCGGTGATGGCGCGGGAGGGATGCTGTACGAATGAAAGGACAGCGTTACACAGGCTAGTCAAAGAGCTGCATCACATATGAAGAATGCCCCACACAGAGACAAAATTAAGCCTAGCTCAAGGACGTGTGATGTGTTAATGTTTCGTATTTGCCTTATTTTGTTGATATTTGCATGACGACCATTCTAATTCGGATCTTTCGAGGAAACTAACCCTCGGATATGTCACGCGGATCTTTGACATTTCAGAAAGATCTATGACGAGTGGAATATATAAAGTACCATATACATTACAGCGATACTTTCTCACGATGGCCGAAAAATCCCGAAAATACCCTGAAAGTACAAGAACTATCCTTTGGTTGGCAAGCCTCCACCTCATATGAACCGCTAACACTCTTCCGTAATACGTTTTATGGTGGTCCTCTAGTTAACAACATCCAATAGGTGGTTGTTGAAAAGAGACAGATTTCGCTACCTAAAGAACTCGGTTTCAGTTCAGGCTTTACTAAGCGTTTCATGTCTCGAGTAAGCCATTGTGAGTGTTGGCTGTTAACTACTCTCTTAAGGCACCTAAATTATGTAATAAGATGCAGAGTATGTCACTATCAAAGCAGTATTGCGTGAAAAGAAAACACGGCACCACAGAGATATTGAGAGTTGCATGAGTTTGGGCAGACTCATTTCCGCAAAGAAGCTGTGCACATAAATAACATCGGCAAAAGACTATAAAAAACGATACAGTTCTTTCCTTCCTTGGCTTAGTTATAAGGTGTACTGCTTTCTTGAGAACAATAATTGTTTTAGATACACCTTCACCATAAGCATTGAAAGAGACGGATAAAATGAAGTATTGATGGATTAACAAGTGGTGTTTAACGTCACGAAACCACCATACGAATTTGAGGGATGCCCTAGTGGGGGCTCCACAAATTTTGACCACCTGGTGTTCTTTAACATTCATACAAATCTAAGCACACGGACCTACAGCATTTTCGCCTCATAAAAAGAAGCAGCTGAAGCAAATGATGACTGTTAAGACAACTGAACTTAACTGATGAAAACAAGCAAGCTCGTAACGTTTGATAGCCAAGAAGACTGAACGCTTTAGAGATAAAGCAATCATAGCGTTGCAGCTCGTTGTCTAGTAGAGACGCCGTTGTGAAATTAAAGCCAAGCTGGATATACCTCTCGTACCTCGACAAAAGCGGAGTAGTATTGCGAGAAGCTTGGATACCGAACAAAGAAGATGTACATAAAAAATGCCATCAGAATAATAAGCTTGAGTTGAGGCTGGGTGAAGTTTCAGCGCCACGACCTCTCATTCCCCCTTCATGCTGGCTAAAAAAAAAATCACAGTATACGCACGGAGTAAGTGATGATGAGTGGGGCGAATCTTCGAAGGGTTTTACCGGCAAACCGTGAATCACCTAGTGGCCGCGTCCATGCGCCCGTCTCTCTGTCTGTCAGTTTGTCTGTATCTGTCTGTCTGTTGATCCATCTGTCCGTCCGTCTGTCTGGTCATCTGTCCGTCTGTCTGGTCATCTGTCCGTCTGTCTGTCTGTCGCCTGTCTATCCATCTGTCTGTCTGTCCGTCTGTCTGTATGTCTGTCTTTCCGTCTATCTGTCCGTCCGTTCGTCCATCTAGTGAACACTCCAAGTACCACCATCTTCTATATTTTGATTGTATACCCATCATATACAATTGCCGCTATCCAGCGGACATTTCTAATGAGTAAAACGAGAGGTGTCTACTACATATATGAGACGCACGACCCCGCCTAAGAAGCTTCTCCCCTAAGAACAATGATAGCAAAACTCAAAGTGTTGCAATGGTAAAATGTCAGTTTGATTGCAATGCAATGCGTATCACAGTGCTGTTTTTTTCTTTAGGAACGACTTCGTGCTTATGCCACAGGGAAATATTTATTAAGGAACAGCTATTCGCAGGTTATACTTAAGCGTAGTGTGTTCAATGTGTAGCAAGTTTATAAAATCCGCCTGTTTTTTTTTTTTTTTTGCTCCCGCACATTTGTGAGCTGCACTTCCAAACAGAGGATTTTATAACGACGTTGTCTCAACAGTACGAATGAGCAGAAAGAATATTGAAAGTATATTGGGAGAAACACAAGCTTAAGCACAATGTTGTACCTTCCATCTTTCCAGAATATCCAAAATACTTGTCTTCAAAGCTAACTCGTCGTGAATCGCTAGCGAAAAAGATCATAAGAAGGGAGAGCGCTGCTTTGCAAGAAGCCATATGTTCGTCACTTGGGTCTAGAGAACTTGAGCAATAAAAAAGCAAGGTGTCTCCATGTATGGACTTGAAGACAAATTGTCAGGGATCTACAATAATGTTTAGACAACACCTATTAGTAACAAGTGCGTTAGGTTTCTTGTCTTCGGGAACAATCGATCTCCTTACGTTAAATGCTCACTGACTGTTCTTTCATATCTCTCACTTTCTGTTGTTTTGAACAGAGTGCAACTCCGATCGCTTCCTTGTGGTAGCGCTCTGCCAAATGCTGTGTTTGGGGTGGCGCTTTGACATAGTTCTGGTAACGAAGCTAGTTATGCAGAAGCTGTCATTGGGAGAACACGCCAAAGACTTTCCCTCGTGCAGTGACAAACGGGGTACTGTCACTTTGCTGGCACTTTCTTTGCTGGAACCACAGACCGACATTTATACATGTGAAAATGACCACACCACACGAACTATCTTGCGCTTGGTAGCTCACACAGCAACCAATGTTGTTTTGAACAACGTCTGCAGGGGCAAAAGATAGTATCCAAGAAATCGCGCAGAAAAATGCCGCAGCACGAAATCAACAACACTTAAAAAAAGTGATGCTTTAACTGAATACAGCTTATCTAGTGTCGTACGGTTTCTTCTTAGGAGGATGAAACTACCTTCAGAATGCTTCGCTTGTGTCCGAGAAAGCTTCTCAAATGCATAACATAGTATTTCGCACCAACCACAGACTATTACATCACCAGTAGAAGTGAGCGTGACGTTCCGAAATTTGATTCAGTGATTCTAGTAAAGAGGGAAAAAGGCACCTAAGTTCTGTCTGCCTCTTGGGCAGCACGGCGCAGTGCCTTGTACGGGAAGGGGAATTATAGAGGGGCTCCGGAACACAGGAATACAGTGCCTGCACGCAACGATCGGAAAGGCCTCAGGAGTCAAGGAGGCTTTGGTTGATCATTCTCTTACAGAGATTTGGATTGCATGGCGCGCCACCTATTAGACACAATATCGAGCAGTGTCGCCACCTGATGGCAACTAGCTGAAAAAGTGAAGTGTACAATGCTCATTGTGTCGTCTGCTAGCCATGTCATCTTTCTATGTGCTCGTGAATCATGCACGTTCTCAAGGTGTGGTTTGTCTGGTCATGTCAGCGTGAGTCTAACTGTTTCAATGTATGCTTGAAACGAAGTACGAAAGCATTTTGTCTTCCTCGGCTGCTAATGCATTGTATTGGCTGTGATGGCTATAATGTCTTGGCTGTAATGCGTCGTAAGCTTTGGAAGCACTTGCCTTTTCGCGCAAACGTTGGATCGTCAGCGGATCGTGATAAGCGCTAGGGTCCTTGTAATTACTTATGTATGCTTTTACTAGTAAATAGACACATACACAAAATATTGACGTGTTGTTATGGTGCCTTATATACGTGCGATAATTACTCTTTCAATGACAATCGCACAAGCATGAATGCTACATCTAGAACAATATTGGTGGGCGCTGCATATACCTTCGGCCGTTTGTATCATTTGGCGCCGTGTAGCATATCGTTAAGGGCGCTCAAACAGACCTAATTTTTTGCGTCAAAGGACCCAAAGAAAAGCTATCGTCTTTAAAATTGTAAATTTTGGATTCTGTGGCTTTCTTCGGCCTTAAAGTGTAAAAGGAGGACATCGACTTCGCCGCTGAAAATATAATAGAAGTGTTAGATGTGCCACAGCCAAGCAACATCACAGAACTCGGAGCCTAATTAGGTCTTGTTAACTTCCATGAAAAATTCTCGCCACATTTTGTAAATGTGGTAGCGCCAATTTACTGAACAATACTAAACATTTTCGGACTAAGTCGTTAACTCATCAGACCGTGTTCGGATCATGACCTGACACCAACAGTGCAACTGTGGTCATAAGAGCGATAATAGCCTTTTACAAAGCAGCTAGACTATATGTGTGGCTATAACATTTTTCGCAGCTGAAAAGTATTTTATACTCTCACCTCCCGATCTCACCATGATAAATCATTACTCTTTATCTTCCCCTTTCTCCTCCCCTAGTGTAAACTAGCAGGATAGAGCAGGCTTTCAGATAGACCTCAGATAGGCCTCTCCGCCTTTCTGTAAAAACCGGTCTCTCTCTCTTATCAGCTTTTCAAAAAGACCACAAGTAGAAATGGACGCGTCAGTGCAAATAAAACTTTTAAGAAACTAAGAAAATAATTCTCAACAGTGAAGTACTACCCTTCTATGTTGTAACGAAACCAATGGAACTTAGTTGCGATTCGTTCCACTTATGGCTTGGAGCAGTGGTTTTGCATGAATTCCCTGACGGAACAAAGTGAAATACAAAATTCGCTTCATGCACGTTGACCCCCAGTGAATGCAACTGGGCTTGAGGTGAAAAATAAGCCGTTGCACTCATATTTTGTTTCAGATGATTCCATTGTTACTTGCATGGACGCAAGCTTAGCATGTATACCGATAATCGCTCGCTCTTGAACTCTTCGGGCGCAATAAGCCACTACCATCTTTAGCAGCTGCTCAAACCTTGAGATAGGCTCTGGCGCTTACAGAATATCATGACGATTTTGATCAAGTTGCGTAACGGCAAAAAGTGGAAGTCGCTGACGCGCCCTCACAGCTGCCAGTGTCAAGAAGTTTCGGCAACGACGAACAGGAGAATTGGCTATTTTAGATGTAGCACCGCTGACAGCGAAAAAAGTTGACCAAGAAACAAAACAAGAGTATTCTGATGCGTGTTTCAACGTACGTTTCTTTAGGATGGCCATGAAATTACTCTGACGAACTGCGACCACTAATTATACGCTAAATAAACCGTATGCTGAGCAGGGGTGATTGACTCAAAGCAGTCGGGTGATTGTGCCAAAAACATCCCAAATACATGTTTGCTCATTGTTTTCCGAGGAATATCAAAGAATGACTTGATTGAAGATGCTTGCACGGGTGTAAGTGTGGTGGCTTTCCCTCGACAAAGTCGTAGAAGAAACCATTCGGCATTGCCAAATCTGCCGAAGCACTCGTCCAGCGAAATCGGCAGTTCCTCTAAAATTCTATAGGTATACCACAAACAGCAGGGAAAGGAATCACGCTGATTATGCTGTCAAAGACGGTGTGCATTTACTCTTTCTAGCAGACGTGTACTCTCAGTGGATTGAAGTTTCGTCATGCGATTGACGAAAAGCACAAGAAACATTGAAAACTGAACTCAATAATTGCCACCTACGGGTACCCTGAAGTAAATGTTACCGACAATGACCCGCAGTTTACTTAGAACAACTTCTAAGAGCTCATGAGGCACAGAGTTAATAAGCATGCTACAATAGCTCCTTTTAATTTCGCTTCTGCTAGAGCAGCAAAAAGACTGGTAAGAACGACCAAGAAGGCTTTCTTGGAGAAGGTTCTGAGCGATGTAAATAATGCAGTGAAGAATATAGTAAAAGAACGTCTAAGCAAACTTCTTCTTTTTATTGGAACATCCCCCATTCGATTAGTTTCCGGACAAAAGCTGAAGCTTCCGTTAAGCATCTGCGCCGAATTTCTCCTTCTTCTACTAAACCAATATTTGCAGGACACATGGCGAAGCTTCTGAAACAAATTAGAACGTCTAAATGACCACAGCGAATCAGCTGAATTCTTCTCTGTTAGATATGGAGTGTACCTAAAAACCACTAACGATGAGCCGGTATTTTGGTAAGAAGGTACCAATGAGCAAAATTTCCGCCCAGTCACGTACATAATTGGGGTTCAAGGACAACTAAAGTTCATTCATCTGGATCACTTGCGATAGAGGAAAACCACAGTATGAACTGAATCTACTAGTAATGCCATATCCACAACTGGTTCGCAGAATGATGGAAGAATTGGCGCAGGAGGTTCAGGAGCGACAAAAAACGTTGTGGAAGATTAGTCTGCTCGTGATGTCTTTCGCAAAGGCAATGTGTCAAGCCAGCTTTCGTCATTAAGACAACATGCAACTCAGGCAACCTCACCAATCAAGAGATTCCCACAACAACCAGACTCCTAGAGTCCTACCACCAAAACCAGCAGTAGACTCGTCATCTATAAAGAGGAAATGCCGGGATTAACAAGACCGGATATAGATCCACAGCAGTTGAGTAGCCCATTTCTACCGCCGATGACTCATCGTCAACAAATTTCCTCATTCACTCGTATTCATAGATGGTCATTCTTTCTTTCTATCTATCTATCTATCTATCTATCTATCTATCTATCTATCTATCTATCTATACCTATCTGTCTATCTATCTATCAAACCTCCTACAACTTTGTGCTTTCCTGGCCGTTTGATTAACGGAATTTGCACAAACATTCGTATGGCATAACATGAATAAACAATGAATAAAATTGGCATGGCACAAAATGAAAATTGTAAGATTCTTGCAAAGTTGGCACGTTTTACGCAACTGTCTTTGTGCTCTTGTGGGCGCTTCGTCATCAATGTATACTATATTGCAGGTAGTGGGCCGTGAAAAAAATACATGTAGAACATGAGTCACTGATCTAACTGAACAAATCATGTCACGCATGTCTCTAGAACATGATATATATTACATCGCCTCGGTTTTATCGCAGCTTCATAAAATGAATGTATGCTACAAGGGGGTCACGTGTCCTATGCCAAAGGGCGAAAAGGTGCTCGCGTTGGCTACGACATTGAACACCTTTTTAGGGTGATTTTTCGTCCAAAGGTCAAGAACGTTTATTTTCATTAGATTGTTGAAGTTGCGAGGACTCTGCCAAAAATACAATTGTGGTCTGTGAGATAGTACCTTGCAGTTTTTTGGGCTTTGTTCGTCACGGCTACACCTTATCTTGTTGAGCCTAGCGCACTTAACATACCACCGGCGTTGTACCAGGGCTGGCCCCGGAGGTTTTTCCGGCTTCGTGCGTGTGCGCGCGTTACTTATGATGGAGTATCAAGTAGATGTGGAAGGCATAACCCCGAGAAGTCACCCTGGACCACGGATGGTTTTCCAGAAGCACGCGAAGACATGGCGCCGGAACGCATACCAGTGACTCTTACTTCTGACCACCAGAGACCTCTGGTTGTCACAGAGACAAGAGTGGGCCTAAAGACAAAATAATCCGTGCCCGCGAAATGCCGTCTTTTCCCCGGGAGGACACCAAAATTGTTATTAGGCCCCCCGTAGGGCTGAATATTGCCTCGTTTGGTGTGTGTGGGGGGGGGCTGATTCTGGCCGCCACTGGCCCATGTGAGAAAGACATGCTCTGGACTGGCTTTGCCCCAACGTCCCACAATTATGGTGGTACATCGAACTAAGTCAACGTGTTCCGGCAGATCATCGTCCACGGCAAGCGACGCCAGGTTCTGCATATTGTAATGCACTCTTCGATGAACTCTTTCAATACGCTAACTTAGGTAGGGCGAACTTGTGCCCGAGAATAATAACACATTTAGATTGTCTCGAGGATTTACTTCAGCCTCTTCTTCTACGTTCTTCTTTTTTTCCAACACGGTTCACGCGCAGCTGGGTCCCGCAAGCTCGTGCGTCGCAAACCATCCAGAGGGCACAAGTATCGGCTAGCGCGCGTAATTTGAAGTCACATTGTGTCATTGCCCCCCTTTCCAGAGTGAATCGTCGCGATGCTTGTGTAGAGCTGGTTGCATGGCAGTCATTCACAAGCCCTCGTCGGGGATGTCGTTAACATCAACGAACATTGCATCTTCGGCGTTTCATTGCCTGTCGTGATATGGTTTCATCCTGACGACATGCACAGTTTCCGTGCGATGCCACCATCGGGATGAAATATCCGGTCCCTCTGGCATTACTTCGTAGTTGAGCGAGCCGACGCGGCGGAGCACTCTGTACGGACCGAAATAGCGGCAAAGCAGTTTTTCTGACCGGCCACGTATTCTTCCAGGAATCCACACCCATACTCTGTCTCCTGGTGCGTACTGGACGCCTCTTTTTCGCAGATTGTATCAATGCGTGTCTGTTTTCTGCTGTTGGAGAATGCGATATCGTGCCAGCTTTCTGGCTTCTTCTGCTCTTTTTATGTAGTCGTGAACGCCATAGTAATTATAGGGCATCTCGTCAATAGCATCTCGTCATCTCGTCAATAGGTAACGCTGCATCTAAAGGTGTCGTTACCGTCCGGCCAAAAACAAGTTGGAATGGTGTCACCCATGTTGTCTCTTGCATCGCAGTGTTATAGGCGAATGTTGCATAGGGTAATAATTTATCCCAAGTACGGTGTTCTATATCAACGTACTTTGACAACATATCAGCCAGCGTTCTGTTGAGTCGTTCCGTAAGACCATTTGCTTGAGGATGATATGCCGTCGTTTTCCTATCACTGGTGTGCGTCAATTTCATAATACATTTCATCAGGTCGGCCGTAAATGCAGTCTCTCGGTCCGTGATCAACGCTTTTGGAGCTCCGGCCCGCGGTACAATGTTGCAGACAAAGAATTCGGCTACTTCAACAGCTGGTCCTTTAACCAGAGTCGCTGTCTCGGCATGTCTGGTTAAATAGTCGGTCGCAACTATTATCCACCGTTTTCCCGATGACGACGTAGGAAATGGGCCCAGTAAGTCCATTCCCGCTTGTATAAATGGGGCTTCTGGACAAGCAGGAATGTCGCTGTATTGTTGTCAAAGTTCCTTTTATACAGGATGTTCTTTCGTAGGACGAACGCTGACAAGCTGCGGACAAAAGGTCGTGGAACATCGACAGACTGTCCTTGTAGGTGCTTGATCAAAAGGAGTATCTCAGGGTCGGATCACTGCTGATGTGCCATCTCTGATGGTGTCACAGCTCCCAAGAAAAGAAAATCTTCACCATCCTCGGTGGAAGCAGAAGCAGCAGGTTGAATCAGAGCACGTGACAACCAGTCCGCATCACTGTGCTTGTGACCTGACTTTTACACAAGCGTGATATCATACTCCTGTAATCGCAAGCTCCATCGTGCAAGCCGTTCACATGGGTCCTTGAGATTAACCAGCTAGCATAGCGAATGATGGTCGCTTATAGCTCGAAAAGGCCTACCATATAAATATGGTCGAAACTTGCTGATAGCCCATACCAAGGCAAGGCATTCTTTCTCGGTCGCTGAGTAGTTCACCTCAGCTTTCGAAAGAGTGCGACTGGCATACGAAATGACTCGTTCTCGTCCGTTTCCATTGGATGAGCACGGCCCCAAGACCTAATTTGCTTGCATCCGTGTGGATATTGGTTTCGCTTCCTCGCCAAATTGCGCCAGAACAGGATGGCTTTGAAGGCACTTTCGTAGTTCATTGAAGGCATCCTCTTGTTCGGCAAGCCATACGAAAGGCATTTCCTCTTTTGTCAGCCGCGTCAGTGGTTCAGCGATTCGTGAAAAATTTTTAACGCACCGTCGATAATAGGCGCAGAGACCTAAAAATCGCCTAAGAGCCTTTTTTTCTGTTGGCTTGGCAAATCTTGCTACGGCCTCAGTTTTTGCAGGGTCTGGGCGGACGCCTTCTGCACTGATGACATGGCCGAGAAAAAGGAGCTCACAGAAGCCGAAATGACATTTCTGCGGTTTTATCGTCAAGTCCGCTGATTTGATCGCAGTGAGCACAACCCGGAGCCTTTTCAAATGTTGCTCGAAGGTAGCAGAGAAGACTACAACATTGTCGAGATGAACCAGGCAAAACTGCCATTTAAGACCACAAAGCACTGTGTCCATCATCCATTGGAAGGGGGCAGGTGCTGAACAAAGGCCAAAAGGGAGTACCTTGAACTCGTATAGTCCGGTGTCACAAACGCTGTCTTTTTGCGAACAATTTCGTCAACTTCTATCTGGCAATACCCACTTTTAGGATCCAATGAGGAAAATTACCTGGCATTTCGCAGCCTATCCAGAGTGTCATCAATTCTTGGCAGAGGATAAACATCCCGTTTGGTGACGGCATTCAGCTTCCGATAATCAACGCATACACGTAAGATTTTGGTCTTTTTTCTTCACAAGAACAACAGGTGACGCCCATGGACTTAATGAGGACTGAATTACATCGTCTTTGAGCATTTCTATAACCTGATTACCAATAGCTTCTCTTTCTCTTGGTGACACTCGGTAGGGATGCTGGTGTATTGGCCTCACTTACTCGTCGACATTGATGCGATGTTTGGCAATAGGAGTGCGTCGAACCTTAGATGACAACGAGAAACATCCGGCGAACTCCCTTAAAAGACCCTCTATTTGCTCTTTTTCGCTTGGTAGTAGGCCTGGCTCGATGTTGATGGCTGCAAGGACAGACTCCACGTCTTCGAAATCAGACTCATTGTTTTCGAAAGTACACAGCTCCGTAACCTGGACGAAATCATTCAGACTGGCGTTGACCGTTCCTTTTGCGACGTGCTGCACCTCATTTCCAAAGTTTGTGAGTAGAAGATTTGCACATTCGTCACATAACTTAAAAAGGCCTCGTGCCATGCAGATCCCTTTTTGGAGTAGTAAGGCAGTGTTGTTGTCAGCAAATCCTTCGAATTCACTGAATGCTTTGTTGGTTACTGCGACAGATATGCTCAATCTTGGCGGCACCATGACGCCATCATCTGCAATGCAAAGGTCATATACGTTTCCTTTCGTTTCAAAGGTAGCAATCGCGTACCTAGTCGAGAATGAGACGGAAGATTCTCGCAAATTAATTACAGCGCCATTAGCTCGTAAGAAATTCATGCCGATAATCAAGTCCCTTGAGCATTCTGGCAGCACAATAAAATTGGCGACGTACGAGAAACCCCGTATTCCGATTCTTGCTGTGTATAATTCCAGTAGGGTCGATGAGGTGCCCTCCTGCTGTGCGAAATTGTGGTCTCTTCCAAGAAGTCAGCACTTTCTTCAGTATATTAGAAAGTCCGCTACTCATCACTAAATAATCTGCGCCGGTATCTACCAGTCCGGTGACTTCGTAGCCGTCAACGAACACACGTAAATCGGAAGCAGCGTCACTATCGAAGCACTGGTTTCTGAATCAGTCGTCGTTCAGTGTCAGCAATGGAGGACTACATTAGCGTCGAGAGCGGCCTTGCCTCCACAGGTTGCTGACTCTAGTTTTCCTGACGCGGGTTTAGGGAACAAGACCTTGGGAGCTTGCTGAAGGTCGGGGGCTGGGCGATCTATACCTCCCCGTTGTCGATGCACGAGGTTGATGTCGTCGGAAGCCACTTGAGGTTTGACGACCTGACAGGTATTCTTCAATTTCGAAGGGACGTTCACCATTTCGTGGTCGAGGTGCATTATCAGGAAAACCACGTAGTCCTGCCTGGTGGTAGTGGCACGTTCGGTAGAGATGACCAGGCTCCCCACAGCGGTAACACAGCGGTATCCGGTAGGGAGTGCGCCAGACATCGCTCTTCTTTAGTCTCCTCTCTTGCGCTGGCTGCAGGGTGCTCGGCGGCATCGGGTACTGCATGGGTGTAGCCGCCGTGACGTCTGCACGTCCTGGAGGTCCTCGTAGTAGCACATCAGCATACGTCATTTTCATCTTCTGTTGTAGTGGCGGCCCTAGCTGTGCGTTGCTCGAAGGTTCGCGTCCCACCTGCCTGACCTCCTCACGGATCACATCGGCCAGAGACGAAAGCATTGGAACGTTCTGGTCAAGACACTGCTTCTGCAGCTCTTCTCGCACAACAGATCGCACCAGATCGCGTAGTGCTTCCATGTCGTTAGCGAAGACAGGCGGCAACATGTCCAAGGAAGTGACGATCGCCTTTCGGTTGTATAACCTTGATCGCTGTTGTAGCGTCTTTTCCATTGTGGTCGCCTCGAAACGAAACTCGGCGACGGTGTGCGGCAGGCTTCGAATTGGTCCGGCAAAGAGTTCTTGCTTCACGCCTCGCATCAGATGGCGCAGCTTCCTGTCTTCGCTCATATTTGAATCCGCTTGGCGGAATAGGCAAGACATGTCTTCCAGATACATGGCGACAGTTTCGTTATTTCGCTGATTTCTTGTCTGAAGCACAGCTGCAGCTCTCTCTTTGCGGTGTGTGTTCGGTAAAGCAGCGAGCAGCTCCAGTCAAAAATCATTCCACCACCGGAAGGTAGCTTCGTGGTTTTCATACCACGTTCGTGCGCTATCTTCCAGTGCGAAGTCAACACTTCCAAATTTCCGCTCTTCCCCATATCTGTTAGCCTTTGCGACGCGTTCAAAGTGTTCAAGCCAGTCCTCTGCGTCCTCGTAGCTTTCGCCGTGGAAAGGCTTTGGTAGCATTGGCTGGTTTACTACAATGTTGG
Source organism: Rhipicephalus microplus (assembly GCF_013339725.1). Taxonomy (NCBI): domain Eukaryota; kingdom Metazoa; phylum Arthropoda; class Arachnida; order Ixodida; family Ixodidae; genus Rhipicephalus; species Rhipicephalus microplus. The sequence continues at coordinate 39,635,224 of NC_051165.1, read as the reverse complement.
CTGGAGTGACTTGAGCTGTCATGTTGGTTGCGTACCCGTTCACAGCCGTTGATGCTCCAAGAAAAATCGATAAAGGTGAAAATTCAGGACCCTCACAACGTAGGCGTCGACTGCAGCGCTGATGAACAGGCGTCAGCTCTTTGGGTCGAAATCGCTGTGGTTCTGGACTGTGCTCCGTCACTCGTTAGGGGCTTGGCATCACACCCAGCACTTCCACCAGATTTGTAACGCACTCTTCGACTAACTCTTTTAATAGGCTAACCTAGGCAGGGCGAACTTGTGCCCGAAATTAATAACACAGCTAGATTGTCTCGAGGATTTACTTCAGCCTCTTCTTCTACGTTCTTCTTTTTTTCTAACACGGTTCGCGCGCAGCTGGGTCCCGCAGGCTTGTGAGTCGCAAACCATCTAGAGGGCACAAGTATCAGCTAGCGCGCGTAATTTGAAGTCACATTGTGTCAATATGTAACAGCTCCTCCTTCCACTGAGTCATTCTAGGTATTCCCCCCTAAGATGGTCAGAACACAATAAACGCCAACAGTGTGAACAAAAAAATCCGTGGACCCATATGGCTAGGCGTATTGTCGAAACTGCGAGGTTCTCGTCGCTTTCGATGGCAACAAGCGACCAAACCTCGTCAAGTGTGGATTACATATGCTACACTGCACGCTTTACACCGTAAACAGAATAATGAGTGAAACGAATGTGGCCGCCTGGGTCATCACAAGGACGTTTGCCCGAGTGCGGGTGAAGCTGCATGTCGCGGGCGTGGAACCGCTTGTCCTGGCGAGCACCAAGAGTGTATTCCCAAATGCAGTTTGTGTGGGGCTCAGCGTCTCACGACGAGCAAGGTATGTGCCTAAAGAAAGATTTAAATTCCCATACGTCGTGAGGCAAAGACGAGGCGAGCGAGCCCCGCTTGCGCTAGAAGCGCACCTCAAGCTTCGCTGGCTTGCGTGAACCACTTCAAATCTCCACCCTGTTAGAGTGATGCGAGTAGGTGTCGCGCCAGATGTCACTCCGAAAACCGTCCAGGAGGACTTCCGAGGCAGCGCTCCAGAAGCCCTTCAAGGGGGCGTTCCAGAAGCCGGAGTCGCACTCTGGCGTGACCAAATCGTCTTCAGTAATCGCTCCGCTCCGAGTGGTTGATCGGCTTCCAAGATTAATCCCGCCCCCGGTTTCTTTTCAACCTTCATCGTTCTGGTATGCGAAGCAAAAGAAGAAAACTGACACTCTCTTGGACCGACAGAGTCGAGGGAAGTGCTGGTAGCCGATTTGGTTATTCTCGTGAACCAGAAAAAGCAAGTGAAGCGAACGAACTTGAAAAACTCCGGAAGAAGAATGGGACGTTGAAGGCGACGATAAATCAAAGGGCCAGCGAGATAGCGAAATTCAAGGATGTAGCGTTAATGTATGCAAAGGCACCAGAAACCAAGTATGTTTCCCAACCTGTGAACGAAAACTCGGGCGTCGCCCAATGCCAGGGGTTGACAGCCAGCACTGCTCTGAAGTTTCAAAGATGAAGCAGATTCTTTCCCTAGCTGCACAAATTAAGGTCCTTCAGCAAGGATTGGGCTAAGTATAGGTAGCACTAGGGGACCCACAACACGGACTAGCTGCGATAGCCCAAAGAATCAACAGGATGGAAAAGACCGGCCCTCCTGCGTGTCCATTTGCAGCGGCTGGGGAGCTTATTTCACAAACGAAGCATATTATTGTTCCTCTCATGAACGGTGAGCTATTCGCTTAGCATTAAAACAGCTTGAATTCGAGCTCGTTGTATTAGAGATAGTAACGCCGCACTGTTTAAAATCTGGCAGTGGAACTGCAGGGGACTTCTCGGTAAGATACCTGTCCTGCAGCAGTATCCTAAAGTGGTAAGAGACAAACCACATGTCATTATACTACAGGAATCAGGCTCTATGCTCACAAATTCATTAGGTTATCAATTGATCACGAGCCTTGCGGAAGGACCGGGTGTGGCAGCCTACGGTAATAGCAAGTTTACAAGCATTTCTTAAAATCTCGGCAAGAGTTTCAAGAGTCGACTACGTCATGTTGGGGATCCTGGTTGACCCATCACATCGAGATCTGAGCAGCAACAGTCTCTTTGTGTGAAATATTCACAGTCGCCTTAAAACTCTAAGAACGAAGTTTGATACGCACCTCAAGAAGACAACCGACATGACTGAAGGCAAATATCTGGTTGTCGCCGAATATTTGCACGCCCTTCGCAAGATATGGGGTTTCAATGAGTCACAATGCTTTGGCAATGCGCGTGCGAGATGTATTTCACCATCATCAATGAAAACAATTTTCCCACCTAAATTAGAAATGCGAGAAGCAGTGATACCACCCAAGATCTCACCTTTGTCAGGAACGTTCCAAGTACTGTTGAGTTGGAAAATACAGCTTGCAATTTCGTGAGTGACGACTACGTCCTCTAGACAAATTTTGAGTAGCCCGAAGCCAGACTCGTGTATAAAAAGTTACGCAGTGGACCTGTTTTGCAGAATGCGCATAGGCACGGACAAGAATTCTGCCGCATATTTCGATAGTTGGGGCACATGCATTTAGCAGGACGTCAAAGCAGTGAGCTTGTGCGTCGTCACGAATCTTGACGTCGACAACGCGGACAGCAGACTCTCCCACATACTTGAGGCCAAGCAATCGCTCTCAGCAGTTCGAATGGCCACAGGCTGAACAGACGCCTCGGGAAAATGATCGCGCTAAAGAACCTGACAACGGAAAAACTTTGCAGCAGGTCACGAAATAAACAGTGCAAGGAGTTCTGCGAGTTGATTTAGAATGAGCGCCACAACATGTCGTTGGGGCTGCTGAAGCACCTCCTAGACGCCAACTCGAATGATTCACGAGGTCAGTGATACTTGCTCGGGCGAGCAGGTGATCCGGAAACTTCTTCGCAAGTACAATCCAGTCCAAAAAAAAGCACGACAGGCGAACTTATTGAATATCTCGAACACACTGGTCTTAAGGTTCCGGAGCTGGATTATATTTTCACCCAGGCTGAAATTACGCAAGTCTTATTTACCCTCAACGGCAAGTCTGCTCCTTTACTAGACGGCATTACTAACAAAACGATCAAGAATATGGGCGACATGTCCATCGAATTCCTTAATGACCAATACAACGGAGTTTGGCAGCGCATACGTGTCTCACCGAAATGGAAAGCGGCCAACGTAGTCCTTATCGCCGAGCCTGACGAACCTCTTGGCAACGCCCATAATCCTTACCTTCTGCGTGGGGAAACTGGCTGAATATGCCCTGTTTTATAGAATGACGCGTTTTCCAGATGCTGACAACGTATATACTTACAAAATGATTGGCTTCTGTTCGGGCATGTCCACGCAGGACGCCATGATATTCATCAAAGACAGCTTCGATCACAAGATGAAACACCCAAGCTATCCTAGGATTAGACCTCGAAAAACCATTCCACAGCACATTGAACCGATTCATCCTCGGAAACGATGCCCTACTACAGCTCGGCGCAAGGGTCTACAACTATGTTAGGTCATTCCTAAGTCACAGTATCAGACCACTCAATGTCGATGAGTATATATCTAAAGAAACCACCCTTGAACCCGCGGCACGCCTCACAGGTCGAGCATCTCTTAAACTTTTTCAACATAGCCATGGCTGGACTGTCCAAAGATGTATCGCAAGTATAAGAGATCAATCACAACATACACGTAGAGGATATTATTATCTGGTGCTCCAGCGGAAATGATAGAGCGATTGAGACAGCGCTCCAACAAGCCATAGATGTCACCGAGCTTCAGCTATGTCAGACCGGATAGAGATGTTCACCGTCAAATTCCATGCTCCTCTTCTACAAATGCAGAGCTCGTGGAGACAAGTTCTTCCTTCCCGCCACGGCCAGTGAATTATGCCTATGCACCGCCAACAGTTCTGTCTTACTCAGGGTAGAATCTATTCATATCCTTTGGATGTTGGTGGCCTGGAACAGCTGCAACGAAACGGCTGCAACGGAATCAGAGTCAAAACGGGGAACGCCCCCAGGCTAGTATATAGGATCTCAAACAGGCATCGAGGGCTGACAGTTGGTGGTGTTGAAGAGTAGGGGTGAGAGGTGGAGGGGGGCAGAATTTGCTGTCCTGCCCAGCTACGCCCAAGACATCATTTTGAGGATTAATTTTCTATGCGATTGCGGTGCTACTATAGATTGCGGTGCAGGCGAGATTATGCTACTGGTATTTATTGACGATCCCAAGCGTGTTCAATTATTTGTCACCGTCATTGAGGATGTTGTCTTGCTGCCCAACTCGATGAAGAACGTTCGCGTTGACGCCTCTGCCTCGGACGTCGGCTGGTTTGATGTTCTTGCGAAGCCCATTCCTCCAACTTGCGCCAAGTAACTGTGCTCATTACACATTGTGTTCTGTTCATCGGGGATGGGCGATCGGCGCTAAGGGTGGTTTTCTGCCTACCTTGGCCTTAGTGTTAATCGAGCAATGATTACACTGTTTGCTAATTGCAAGAACTTCTCGTGAACTAATGATGATAGTTCAGACATTACACTGTACAAGTAGAGACTAATACATGCATTCAAGAAGAGTAGGTGCAACGACTATGCATTAACAGCATTACACATTACTAGAATATGAATCTGACGTGATAGCTGGCACAGCACAACGTTCTGTCGTATTTCTTGCATTGCATATATAGTCTACTCTCATTAAAGACGATAGCTTTTCTTGAGGACCTTCGACGCAAAAATTTTGGTCTGCCTCTGTAAATTTGTCTGTTTGTCAACTCTTAACTTTACCCTAAACGGCACCAAACATTACACCTAACGGCCGGCCTCATCTGCAGCGCCCACCAATATTGCTCAAGATTTAGCGTTCATGCTTGTGCGATTGTAAATAAAAAGCAAATATTGCGCATAAACGAAGTACCATAACAACACGTGATTGTTCTCTGTGTGCGTCTTTTTACTAGAAATGCATAAATATGTAATTTTAAGGAACGTAGCGCTTATCACGCTGAGCTGACAATGCAACACTTCCAAAAGACGAAAGCGTTTTCAACGCTTTGCTAAGACGACATGGCGGTGGCACCTACCCGTCAAATTGCGTTCTACACCTTATCGCCTCTGAGATGGGTGTGCCCGCGGCGCGCTTTATTTTCTAAGTCAACTGCCAGATAGCGGTCATGTCTCACATGTGACGTGACCTACTGCACTCGTTTGCCTCCGCTGCATGCTCAAGGCACTCTAACGCAGCGTTTCCAGAATATAATTCGCCGATTTTATTCGTAGAACATCAAATAAACGTTTTGTTCACTCTTTCCACAGGCATGACTATCGCGTTTCGACGACATTTGCAGTGTGACATGTAGATACAGGGCCATTTTTATTTAGTACTCAGCTCTGAATGAAGGATAAAAGGAGCATTATATTGGCTTGTTTTGTTCTTTCATAAGCTACTGTTGAGCGGAGTTACAAGATTCGAGTGGGCTTCCTATGAAACGCATGTTATCTGGGCCACGCTGTTTTCATTTTATAAAAACAGCTATATATTTTCTATTCAAATTTATGATGCTATTTTTATGATACTTTTGTATGGACATTCTTCCTGTACAAGTAGCTGAAAACCTTCCTAGCCCAACGCTCTCCCCCATTTCTCTCAATCGCTTCTCAAATTTTATCTTGCTGCTAGCTTCCCTGCCCTCAAATGATGTCCATCCCATATCACCTTGTACTCACTCATTTGGTGTATTCCCGTGAGCTCCCAAAGCAAGCCTACCCATTCCACGTTGCTTAATTTCTAATCTTGCTTGAACTTCTGATCTCATTCACAAGACCGCATTGCCGAACGTCAGCCCAGGTACCATGACCCCTTTCCATATTCCTCTCACAACATCATACCTATTGTAATTGCCCAGTGCCCTATTTTTCATCACCGCTGCATTCCTGTTACCTTTAGTCGTCACGTATATTTCGTGTTCCCTCAAGTACTCGGTCCCATTGCTTATCCATACGCCCAGATATTTTATTTATCTGTTATCTCTAGCGTGACCTCCTGTATTCTAAGCTCACTACCTTCGTTGTCATTGAAAATCATGACTGCTGATTTTTTCTTACTGAATCTAAAATCTAACCTTTCCCTCATTACCGCAGATATCCATCAATCTCTGCAAATCTTCCTTGTTGGCCATTAGCACTATATTATCTGCGTACATTAATGCTGGTAGCGCGTGTTCAATAGGTTTTTCTTGTTTGACTAAAGAGAGGTTGAAGCTCAGTCCACTTCCCTCTAATTTTGCCTCTAATCCTCGTAGGTACATCATGAATAATAAGGGTGACAGGGGCACCCCTGCCTATGCCCCCGTTTTACCTCTGCAGGCTTAGATACCTGTTTTTCCCACTTTATAACTACCTTGTTACCTTTATAGATACCCTTTAAAAGATTAGTGACTACATGTTCCACGCCTAGTGTGTCCAGTATTCCCCACAATTCCTCTTGAACCACGCTAGCGCACGCTTCCTTGATATCCAAAAATGCTAGCCACAGGGGCCTGTGTTCTTTTTCTGCTATGTCGATGCACTGCTGCAGTGAGAACAGATTGTCTTCCAACCCCCTGTGTTTCCGAAACCAACTCTGCAGTTCCCCCAGCACCCCCTCATCCTCTATCTATGCCTGCAGTCTTTCCTTTATAATCTGCATCACCAGCCTGTAGACCACTGATGTTACCGTTATAGGACGGTAGTTGTTTATGTCAGCCTTGTCCCCCTTTCCGTTAAAAATCATTCTCATTCTGCTAAGTTTCCATCCATCGGGAGCTTCACCATCGATTATTATTTTGCTCAGTGCCTCTCTCAAAACCTGCTTAGACTTCGGACCTAATGCCTTTATCAGCCTAATTGGAATGCCATCTGGGCCTGTTGATGTACTACTAGGAACCATTTTCTCAGCCCTTTCCCACTCTCGTAGTGAAAATGGAGTCATTGCACCACTTGATTCCTCCTTGTCTATTGTGGTGCGCAAACTACTTCTTTGTTGAAATTTTTCTGTCACCCTTGTTCTTATATATTCAATGGCTTCGTCCCCTTCTAGCCTAGCACCTTGGGCTGTAGTTATAAAACTCTGCTCTAGGCTAGTCTCATTTCTTAGCGAGTTCAGATGGTTCCAAAATTTCGCAGCTGCCTTTTTATCTTTTTTATGTACTTCTGCCAGCCACTGAGCTCCCTTTCTTCTAATCTTTTCATTGATCAGAAGCGATGCATCTCTTCTACAGCTTAGAAAGTTTTCCCATTTTCTTTCAATATCATCTGTCGGTTCAACCCGCTGCTTAGCATGTGTGTGTTCTCTAGAGGCTTCCTGACGTTTTGCTATGGCTCTCTTAACTTCCTCATCCCACCAAATTTTTGGTTTGTGTCTTCTTTTCCGGGGTGACTTGTCACGCGTCTTAGCAAGCTCTAGCTCAAAGAGTCTAATTAGATTCGTCTATGTCCACACCATCTTATTATCCTCCGTGATTACTTTCTCAATTTGTTTAGTGGCCATTTCCATTTGCCTTTCTGGATAAAAATTTTTCTGTAGTTGCTCATCTTGTCTCCTTCCCACTTTCTCTGCTCTTCCAAAACTTACCTTGATACATTTGTGATCACTTGTGATCACACACGAGAAATGAGCGCTATCTGGTGGTTATTTTGGAAAACAAAGCGCGCGGCGTGCACGCCCTTCTCGGAGGTGATAAGCTGTAGAACGCGTGGCGACGGGTATGTGCGTGTCAACTTAGCAAAGCGTTGGATACACTTGCCTGTTCGTGCAAGCGTTTCAGAATTACCAAAGCGTGATAAACGATACGGTCCTTATAAATACTTATGTATGCCTTCTCTAGTGTAAAGACAAACATAAAAGTATTGACGCGTTGCTAAGGTGCCTCAGGTATGCGCAATGATTGCTTTTTAATTGACAATCTCACACGTACGAACACTAAATCTAGAGCAATATTGGTGGGTGCTGCGGATGGGGTTCGCTCGTTTGAGGTAGCGTCTGGTGTCGTTTGGGGTACCGTTAAGGATAGACAAACAAACAAATGTACAGACAGACAGACGAAAATTTTGCATCGAAGTTTCCCAAGAAAGACTACAGCGTCTTTAAAAGCTGGCGATACTATGCGCAAGGGCGCGAGTGGTGCAGGGTTCATTTGAACGACGCAAGCAGGATCATGACTTTCGATATTGCAGAAAATTTCACAGTGGCAGTTGTTGCTAGTGTGGTACCCGCTACTCTCGCTGTGCTACTACTGGTGTCGGTGGCGGTGTAGTAAAGGCTAGCAACGTTGGGCGCATCAACAGCGACGTATGGACCCCTGCTTTCAGGCGTGGGTGCTTTGAACTGTTCCAACGCGATACGGATCTATAAAACGTTATTTTATTTACACAAGCGCCTTTTATTGCACAGAACTATCACCACGGCATTTCTGGTCCACTATTTTAACAATCAATTTCAACCCAATATTTACCTTTAGTGTCCCTGAAGCTTTGATTCAGGTGTCAAACCTACGCAAACACACGTCCATTTTTTAGTGTTCAGTTTGTAGCCTAATGTTGTGACTTGAAAGTAAAGGCCTCGGAACCTGATCATAGTATGCAAGAGCATCTTCCTGCCATCTGTGATGTCCAACGTTCGGAGACGAACGTAGAGTATCAAAACGATTTATTGCTACATATTGTCGTAAGCACCACAGCACAACAGCAATTGAAAAGGGTGAGACCGGGCGGCAGCCTAAACATGCAGCTTTATACCGATCGCAGTTGGGTCACATGATTGCTGGCATCTGAGCTGGCCGCTCTATCGACAATACGTGGCGCTCTCGCATACATGACATTTCCTCCCGCTTAAATTGTGGGGAAATACAGTTACACAAAATTAAGATGGCGTGTCGCGATCTGGCGCTCGTCGACTGCGTACTGGATATCTTCGTACTAGTGGTGCTGCCTCGGAGGCTGCGGGCGCTGCCGTATGTGTCTCCGCAGTGGCATCCGAGAACTCCCAGAAGGTGTTCTTGTTCTCCTCACCATCGGATACGTCAGCTGCACCCAAGAGAAGCTGATCTTGGTGACGATGCCACATGGCCAGGCCCCGTGGCGTGTGTACTTTGACGGCATACGAAACAGGTCCTTTCTGCCGCAATACAGTACCCGGAAGCCATCTGGTTGCTCCCCTGTGATTTCGAACAAGAACACCGTCGCCTACAGCAAATTGTCGGGCTTTGGAGCTGTATAGGCTAGACTAAATAGATTGCTGGTGGCGAACTAATTCTTCTAATTCTGGCTTGAAAATGTCCAGTTTGTAACGAAGACGGCGACCGAACATAAGGTTAGCTAGCGCTTCTTTCGTCGTAGCGTGGGGTGTATTCCGATAAGCAAGCAAGAAGCTGTCAAGGGTAGCCTCGAACAAACGTTTGGAACTCGGTAGGCTTAAATTTTTGGCCGTTGTCCGACACGATCGTTGCCGGATTACCGAAACGGCTAAACATTGCGCGAAGACCATCGATAGTTGCCGTGCTAGTAAGTAGTGTTTTTCATGATACACACCTATGGCCATTTAAAATGTGCATCAACCACAACTAGAAACATGTGATGCCGAAAAGGCCCATCAAAATCGATGTGTACTCGCTTCCAAGGGTATGTTGGCCACGACCATGCGTGAAAACAGCACTTTTAGGGGCACTACGCTGCTCCTGGCAAGGTTTGCATCTTTTGACATGAGACTCGAGATCCGCGTCAATTGAAGGCCACCAAACATATCTGCGGGCCAACTCTTAGGATCGCACAATACCTGAATGACCGTCGTGAAGTTCTTGTAGCAACGGAGACCTCTGCTTTGCAGGCACCACTACACGCATTCCCCACAGAAGACAGCCTTGCTGTGTGATCAGCTGTGTCCTCCTGTCGAAAAAAGGCTTGAGCTCCGCATCGTCCGTAAAGCTAGGCAACCCCGTACTTGTGAGCTCAGGTACTCTGCAAAGAAGCTGGTCATGTGAGGTTGCACGTGCAATATCTTTGTCACCAGCATTGATTGCAAGCGTAACGAGTAGAACCTTTTCTCTGCATCATTAGCAGATTCCCGACGCATGGGCAAGCGCGACAAGCAGTCAGCCTCTAGATTCTCGTTTGTCGGTCGAAATTTCAAGGTGTACGTGTAATCAGATAACGTCACTGCCCAACGTTGAAGTCTTGCTGCTGCCAAGGTTGGCGTGCCAGACTTTTGACCTGAAATAGTCTGCAGTGGTATATGATCCGTTATCAGCGTGAACGAACGCCCGTAAATATAGTAGTTAAACTTCTTAACGCCGAATATTATTGCTAATGCTTCTTTCTCGATCTGGCTATACTTCATCTCAGCATCGGACAGAGTCCTTGAAGCGTAAGCAACAGGGCAAACGGTTGCATCAGCAAAAATATGGGAAAGCACAGCACCTACCCAGTAATGAGATGCGTCGCAAGCCATTTGAAGTGGTCTTTGCTGATAATAGTGAACCAGCACCTCCGGGGAAACCAACATCGCCTTTATGTCGTAAAAGGCCGTTTGACATTAGCTGGTCCATGCCCAAGCTTGGTCGTCACGCAGGAGTTTGTACAGGGGATAGGCTAGCGTAGCAAGTTGAGGTAGAAATTTTCCGTAGTAGTTTACGGCTCCGAGCAAAGAACGATGCCGCGGTTTGTTCTCCGGTGCTGGCGCGGCTACAATGGCATCAATTTTGTCCGTCGTGGAATGTATGCCATTTGCACTCAACTTGTGCCTCAAGTAGGTTAACTCGATCTGAAAAAAAAAGCATTTCTCAGCTCTTAGTCGAACTCCTCGACTTTCCAAACGGGTTAGAACGACTTCCAAGTTATGTAGGTGTTCGACTCCAGTCCTTCCGGTCACTAGGACATCGTGCAATTAGCATGCAACACCTTTGAGACCCTTAAGCACGGTGTCCATTATTCGCTGGCAAATACCAGGCGCCGAAGACACGCCGAAAGGTAGCCGGTTTGCGGCGAACAGTCCTTCTGTCGTGTTTATCGCCAGAAGACGACGCGCCGGTTCCGCTAGCACTACCTGTTGATTGGCCCTGTTCAAGTCAATTTTTCAATATTCTTTTCCTCCACTGAGTGCAGCGAAAACTTCTTCAACACGTGGTAAGGGGTTGTGATCAGTGTCTAGCATAGGGTTGACAGTCTTGTAGTCGCGACATAGGTGAATTTTTCCGTTTTTCTCAACCACAGGCACTACTGGTGCAGCATACTCGCACGTGGCTAATGGTGTGATCACACCCATTGACTGCATTTTGTCAAGCTCTTTTTCCACTGCTGGAACAAGTGCGAAAGGCACACTGCGTGCCTTTGAAAACTTTGGACGAGCGTCCGTTTTGAGAAAGAGTTCTGCCTTCTCCTCTGTGATGCATCCCAATTCTTCCTTGAAAAGGTTACTGTATTTCTGCAAAAGCTTGCTAACCTCTATTTTTGCTTCCGTGCTTGTCGGCTCCCGTGCCGAGCAGAGCTTGTTGCAGGAAAATACAGCGTTTCAGTCGAGGCGCATGTGCTGTAACCACTCTCGGCCCAGAAGTGCCGGTCCTCCCTGCTAAGTGGCATACAAGAGTAATAGAACACTTTCCCCATTATGTTCAACAACAACTTCAGCCACTCCTGCTGGTTCAACTAATGCACCTGTGTAAGTGCGTAGACGCAATCTTGTCGTGCGCAACTTCAAAGAGGGGAACAACTATTGCTGTTGCCTGCGAGAAATTACGGATACCGCTGCTCCCGTATCCAACTCCATTTCAAGTAGAATTTTGTTTATAAACAGGAGTCCTTTTGTGGCATCTTCTGCCGAGCACGTCATGCCGTTTAGCATCATTTCTATCGCCCAGTCAAGAACTTTCAGGCTGCGCGCTCGCGTCCGAGATAACTTCAAGTTCTTATCAGACTGCCATATACGCAGGATATGCCCTTTCTTGCCACAGCCGGAACACGTCGCCGACGCATGTTCGCAGTTTTTGCTAACGTGCTTAAAGAACCGCACCGCCAACACATGTTTGACGCTTTCTTTTTGCTGGCGTCTTCTACGGCGACTGCTTTATTTCCCGGCTTTTGTACATTTGCATGGTGTAAGTCAAAGACGCTTGTTGAACCATGCACTTCTGCTGCACTTTTTGTTGCTGAATCCAATGCTAAAGCTTTTTCGATTGCCTTTTGAAAGGTAAACATCTTGTCTTCAGCAAACAGCACTCGCTGAATATCTTGTCTTTGTAAACCACAAAGGAATATGTCCCTGAGTGCCTCGTCTATGAAATTATCGAACTCACATGAACTCGAGATGGAACGCACTTCCGCCAGAAAATCGGCAATGGATTCAGTCTCACGCTGAGACCATCGATAAAACTTGGCTCTCTCACCAATTACTGAAGGCTTCGGTGCCAGATGGTCGCCAAGCAATTGCCTGAGGGTGTCGTACGACTTCCTTGATGGAAGGTCAGGGGCGGTAAGTGAGTTGAGTAGAGCGAACATCTTCGCCCCTATTAGTTAGGCTCAGGAACGCGTGAACCTTGTCTGCCTCCGGTACTTTGTTGAAGGAAAGAAATGATGTCAACCGCTCGTCGTATGAAGTCTAGTCGCTTGAGGAGTCATCAAAAGGTTCCATGTGGCCAATTTTTCCTACCACTTGTGTGACTGGGTCTGCCATCTCTGCTGTTCCAGTAGCTCGCTATGTGTCGGTGACCGCCCCAGGAACTTCAAAGAGGGTAGAACCTGTCTTCTGTTCTGCCGACACCGCTGAAGGTTCGAATCACTTCGTCGCCAGATGTGATGTCCAATGTTTTGAGACGAACGTAGAGTAGCAAAACAATTTATTGCTACATACTGTCGCAAGTACGACGACACAACAGCAATTGAAAAGGGTGAGACCGGGCGGCAGCCTAGACATGCAGCTTTATATCGATCGCAGTTGGGTCACCTGATTACTGGCATCTGGGCTGGCTGCTCTATTGACAATACGTGGCGCTATCGAATACAAGACGCTATCAGCATCCCGTTTAGCTATCTACACAGCTGTAAGCTTCACATTATCATTTTAGCTTACGAATAAAATTACATTGATTTGAAAAGAATATACTTGATTATATGAGCACTATATCATAAAAATGCTTGACTGTGTAGGGTTTAGGAGAAATAAACGTGAGATTATCTAAGTGAACCCCTCGAAAACATTTGGGCCAATTCAGAAACTTATAAAAATACTGAAACACAAAGAGTTAACAAAATTTTCATTTTTAGTACAAACTTCTTAAAATGTTGATTTACGAACCATTATTAAAGCAAAAATCTATGTGATGTGAAAGTTGCAATGTCGGCCTTGAATGAAAGAAGCGAAGGGAAAGGGGGGGGTGAAGTTCTGACATTGTGCTGGTATCGCATTATACCACCCGCGGCTCGGACGTTGCCGACCCCAGTTTCATGCCACTGTTGCTTGTAGCGGCACTGCGTCTTTCAATGATCTGAAGAGCACGAAGGAGCGGCCCATGGCGTTGCGCGATAGAAGGAGCATTTTGCAGTTATTCTGCGCGTGTATGTGTCTACCTACACCTCTATACCACCGGATTGATGCTCTTGTGAAGAGGTTTATTAGGCGTTAAAGACAGTAACGAGACAGCGTGAAGAACCGTCCAGCGATCGGCGCAGCAACAAACCGAAGCCCTAGCCGAGAGGGCCACGCGTTGGCGATGCTGCTTGCTGTAGGCACATCTTCTTCTTCACAATCGCCCCCGCTAAAAAAGGAGCCGTCCTGGCGATCTAAGAAGTTTCAGGGAGAGGCTCACTATACGGTTTTAGGCAAGAAACATGGATGATGTCACGTGCACGCCGGCGCATGTCATCCGATCGGAAAACTGGCTCAATTAGGTAATTAACCGGAGAGATTTTCTCTAAAACGGTGTAAGGCCCCTCGTATCGGGGAACAAGTTTTGATGAGAGTCCCGGAGTTTGGTATGCGATGGCAAGCCACACGAGAGACCCTGGGGAACAGCTGGGATCCGGAAGAGAGGTGCAACGGTTTTCTTTCCGGAGTTGCTGCTCGTCCGAGGTGAACGCACGGGCGAGCTGGCGGCACTCTTCGGCTTGTCGAGCAGCATCGGAGATAGGTGGACATTCGGAAGCGTCAGGACGGTAGGGAAGTAGAGTATCAATTGCATGGGAAGGGTCACGTCCATAAAGAAGAAAGAAAGGTGAAAATCCTGGGGTTGTTTGTATTTCAGTATTATATGCAAATGTGACGTATGGAAGAACACGGTCCCAGTTGCTATGATTAGATGCCACGTACATTGAAAACATATCCCCCAGCGTGCGGTTGAACCGTTTCGTTAGCCCATTAGTCTGCGGGTGGTATGCTGTCGTTTTCCGATGAATGACATGGCATTCCAAAAGCAGAGCTTCGACGACCTCGGAGAGGAAGGCGCGGCCTCTGTCACTAAGAGCTCTCGAGGTGCGCCATGTCGAAGAATAAAGCGACGTAAAATGAAAGAGACGACATCCTGAGCGGTAGCGCTCGGTAAGGCGGCTGTTTCGACGTAGCGTGTTAGATGGTCAACCACCACTATAATACACCGATTGCCATCTCGTGTCAATGGAAGGGGGCCGTAGAGGTCAACGCCGACGCGATCAAATAGCTTGGCAGGGCATGGAAGTGGCTGCAATGCGCCAGTAGCGCGTAGCGGTGTTGATTTGCGTCGCTTACAGTCAGGACAGCACTGTACAAATTCGCGTACAAAATTGTACATGCCGCGCCAGTAATAGCGATGGCGAAGGCGTTCATAAGTTTTGAACACCCCGGCGTGGCCACATTGTGGATCGTCGTGAAGAGAGGCGCATACCTGAAATCGTAAAGTGCGTGGAATGAACAGTAGCCACCGGGGGTCATTAGGAGCGTAGTTGCGTCGATGAACAAGTTGATCGCAGATGGTGAAATGGAAAGCTTGACGTCGGAGGCATCCAGGTACTGGAAGGTTGGACGTACCAAATAGATATTTGAGAAGAGATGCATCCACGGGTCACGACGTTGTTTGGTGGCAATTGAGTCAAGATTTAACGACGACAAGGTCTGGAGGCGCGTGTTTCCCCACGTCGGATCTGGTGGCAAAGGTGAGCGGAACCGGGCGTCAGCGTCAGAGTGTTTGCATCCACAGCGGTATACGATGCGAATGTCGTACTCCTGGATGCGGAGTGCCCATCGCGCCAGGCGGCCAGAAGGGTCTTTCCGCGTGGAGAGCCAGCAAAGCGCGTGGTTATCAGTTACTAGATCGAACGGGCGGCAGTATAAATATGGCCGGAACTTTCCAAGCACCCACACTAGAGCCAAACACTCTTTTTTTGTCACGCTGTAATTAGTTTCGGCTTTCGTCAGAGTGCGGCTAGCGTGGGCTACAACGTATTCTGAACAGCCGGGCTTTCGCTGAGCGAGGACAGCGCCTAGCCCGACGCCGCTGGCGTCGGTTTGTACTTCGGTAGGAGCCGTCGCGTTGACGTGGCGAAGAATAGGTGGGGAGGTGAGCAGACGGCCCAGAGTAGTGAAGGCAACGTCACATGCTGGGGACCAGGAGGAGAGGTTCACATCACCGCGAAGAAGCTGGGTTAAGGGTGACATGATGGATGCGAAATTGCGAACAAAGCGCCGGAAATAAGAGCATAGGCCTACAAAACTGCGAAGTTCCATCATGGTCGTCGGCTTCTGAAATTTTGCGACTGCTCGAAATTTTGCTGGGTCATGTAATACGCCGGGCTTCGACACGATGTGGCCTAGGATGACGACCTCGCGTGCAGCGAAGCGGCATTTTTTCAGGTTAAGCTGCAGGCCAGGTTTGGTCAGACAAGTCAAAACGTGCCTGAGGCGAAGGAGGTGAGTAGGAAAGTCGTGCGAGAAAACCACGACATCGTCGAGGTAGCAGAGGCACATATTTCACTTGAGGCCACGTAGCGTATTATCCATAAGTCGTTCAAACGTGGCGGGCACGCTACAAAGCCCAATGGGCATGACGTTAAACTCGTATAGTCCGTCAGGTGTAATAAATACGATCGGCTTCAGCCATTGGAACTTGCCAGTATCTATACCGCAAATCTACCGACGAGAAGAATTCCGCTCCGTGAAGGGTGTCAATGGCGTCATCAATGCGCGGCAAAGGATATACGTCCTTGCGGGTTATCTTATTCAAACGACAATACTCCACGCAAAATCGGATAGATCCGTCTTTCTTACGCACCAGGACGACAGGAGACGCCCAGGGACTGTGAGATGGTCGAATGACGTCTCTACAAAGCATATCTTCGACTTGATTGTTGATGACGCGGCGCTCTTCAGTGGAGACACGGTATGGTCTTTGACGCAGTGGCTGGTGTAAGCTGTTGTCGACATAATGCTTGACTTGCGACGTGCGGCCTAGTTGAGGTTGCGACACATCGAAAGAACTCCGGAACTCATGCAGAAGATCAAGCAGGTCGGCATGTTCAGTGGGAGTGAGGGTGTCAGCGATGGCGCTGGAAAACGTGTCCTTGGATGACTCCTCGAGGGCCGACGGTGATTTTGGATGGTCGCAGCAGTCATCCGGGACATCAACCAAACACGAAGGGTCGAGATCCTGCACGCGGCCGAGACAATCCCCCGCAAGCAAAGTGACAGGTGTGAAAAGCGGGTTGAGTATAAACATATTGCTTCTTCCGGCGGCAAGGTCAATCGTTGCGAAAGGCAGCGGCAGAGCTCGACGACTCGTGAAGATATCGGAAGGCATAAAAAAGACGTTAGCGTCAGTGTAGGCGTTGCGTGAAACTGGAACAAGTGCGAAATTTTCAGGTGGAATATCGGTATCTTCATGCACGAGCAACTTCGCCGGCTGATGAAGAGCGTCAAGTAATAGGACGTCACTAAAGGGTGAAACCTCAACTTCAGCGCGTGCGCAGTCGATGACGGCATTATGGCGGGATAGGAAGTCCCATCCGAGGATGACGTCATGCGAACAGACAGCGAGGACAATAAACTCCACAATGTGAACAATGCCTTCGATGGACACTTATGCAGTGCAGGCTGCGAGAGGCGTTACTTGCTGTGCACATGCGGTGTGGAGTGACAGTCCTGAAAGCAGCGTCGTGAATTTACGCAATACACGGCAGACATTAGCGGCAACAACAGAAACGGCGGCGCCGGTGTCCACAAGGGTGAAAGTACAATAACCTTCAACAGTTACTGCGACCACGTTAGCAGAAGAGGGGCGACGGCTTAGACAGTTCTAAAATGGCGCAGTTCTTGCCTCTTGAACTGCGGTGCTTAGTTTTCCTGGTCAGATGGTCTGGGCCGGCGACGCATGGTGGAGGGCGATCGCCGACGAGGAGAGGGTGCGCACGGCGTCACGAAGCTGGGGTCGTTTGGAGGGGCATAGCGAGGTGACGAGACCGGCCCGTATGCGCGAAGGGTTGGCTGCCGGGTTGCGAAGATCAGACATAGTCGCCGAACATCTGAGGTCGACGGCGGAAGTAGCGGGCGACGTTCCGGGTGTGAAACAGGCGTAGCATATCGGTCGGTTATCGGGCGTCCTCCAAGGATTGGCGACTGGTGGTGCTCCCCGAGGTGCTGTATAAGCAGCCGGGTGTGCGGGTTGTGAGCGCGAGGTGTAGGGTGGTTGCGGGGGCCTACGCACAGCGTTTGCATATGTGAACGGCGCTGCTACAGGCTGCATCTCTTGCGAACAGGCGACAGGAGGAGCCCTAGGCTGTGCTGCATACGTTAGGTGTGCGGCCACAAGCTGCACGGCTGGCTGATAGGTGACAGGAGGGCCTACCGGCTGCGCGACACGCTGGCAGTGAATACGGATGGATAGAGGCGGCTCGTGGTGCGCAAGAGGAACAGCTTGGGCAAACTCTTCCGAAATAGCTGTGCGAAGCGGGGCAGGTACACGGGGGGTGGTCTCGTGAGTGAACGGCACTAGGGAAAGTTGGCGGGTGACTTTCTCACGGACGAAGGCTCGAACTTGCTGAAGCAACGGTGAATTGTCAGGAAGGGTGTCGAAACTGGACAGTGACTCACCACCATGCTGAGGCTGCCGAGTCAGAGTGCGTTGCTTCTTCAACTCGTCGTAGCTCTGACACAAGCTGACGACTTCGGAAACTGTGCTCGGATTTCTTGCCAAGAGCATTTGAAATGCGCCGTCGTCGATGCCCTTCAGAATGTGTTTGACCTTGTCAGATTCGGGCATGGTGTCATTCGCACGTCGACAAAGGTCGACGACGTCCTCAATATAGCTGGTAAAGGTCTCGCCAGTTTGCTGAGAGCGGGCGCGCAAGCGCTGTTCTGCCCGCTGCTTGCGGACAGCCGGCCGACCGAACACTTCAGCACGTGACGTCTCTAAGACTCTCCATGTGGGGATGTTGTGTTTGTGGTTGTTAAACCACAATTCGGCAACGCCAGTGAGATAAAATATGACGTGGCCCAGCTTGTCGGCTTCATCCCACTTATTGTTGGCGCTCATCAGCTCGTAATGCTCAAACCAGTCTTCGACGTGGGTCCCATCCGCACCGCTGAAGGCCTTCGGATCCCGTAGCCTAGGACGGCCAGGGCAGTTGAACTGGGGCGAAGGCGCCGATGTAGTGGCGTTGTTTGTCATGGCAGGCGGTAGCGTGCGGCTTCGCAGCTCAGGGGTGTAGCAACGGGGATTAACAGCACCTTCACCAAATGTGAAGAGGTTTATTAGCTTTTAAAGACAGTGACGAGACAGCATGAAGAACCGTCCAGCGATTGGCACAGCAACGAACCGAAGCACGAGCCGAGAGAGCCGGGCGTTGGCGATGCTGCTTGCTGCAGGCACATCTTCTTCTTCACACTCTGATCATTGTCAGCGTGATGCGCTGTTGGCACGTGACAGCGCTCTGTACTTGAATCATCAGACAGATTACAAATAGCGTGGGTTAAGTTAGGAAGCGTAGCATTTGCGTATGGGTGCCATATGACTTTTTGAATAGCGTTTGTCCCTCCAAAACACTGACGCACGCTGAATACGCCGCAAAGGGACTTTGTGGACCCCACGCAACTTGCGATTACCGCAAATGCTAATCGATGTCAGCGTTATGACGCATGCACGGAGGCAGTGCCCGCAACACATAGCGTAAGCAGAGCTTTGCGGATAATATTCGAAAACTGCTTATCGAGTTGCAGACGTGCACGAACGTAGGATAATGCAAAAGACGAGCCTTCTAACTGAGAACAAGTTTACCTTTTTAATTCATGCTTGAGTTTCACATTTTAGATACGACTCATGTAAAAAAAAATACTGTCCTTGTATGTTCTGGTTTCTTTTTGTTTTCTTTTGTTGCTTGTTTCTATTTTACGCACTAACACTGTTGAACTACCCTGGGGTATCTATTTTATGTACTGCCTTAAATAAACTGAGTTCTAAGTTCGCCCCTGTTTCTCTCTTCAGCATACGTTGCTTCGTCCTTGGTGCGCGAGCCTAAATGTTTGCAAGAACATTCTTTGTCGATTACGCTTACAGCAGCACCACTCAGTTTACGACAAAATTATCTTCGTAGTTCTTTCTGTATGCCCACGAACGCTCCTGACTCATGAATTCTATTCTTTTGTATTGCCCGTACGTTTCGCAACCCACACCTTTATCTGAAGTTGTCACTAAGTCAGAAGAGCGCAGGTGACTAGCACGTTTCTTGACCGCAAAAGATGAAGTGTAGCAAAAGGACTGTCACGACGTAGACCTACCTCGCCAGTTATATTTACTTACAACGTTCATAGGACTTCACGTTTCGTCGCTGCTCTTGACCTTTCCACAAAGCTACTGCCGAAATACGAAGTGCTCTACCAAGACCTACAAGAAGCCTCCCTGGTCAACTACTAATGTATTATTGAGCTGTTTCATTCATTGACAGAACGACGCGCAAGATTATTTATGTCAATTCATTGAAGCCGCGCTACAACCAACCAATTGTTCCAGTTTCATTGGTCGCTAGGATGACTCCTTCTATGTGGGGGAGTGAATTGTGGCATGAGTATATGGGACAAGCAGGGGCACCAGTGAAAGGATACATTGAAGACTGTTGCTGCTCGCGCTCGCTCTGTTTGAGAAGTGGTCGAGTTACCTCTGCCATTTCTCTAATAAACCTGTCTCCGGCACATCGCTAAAGGCGTACTATTAATTTGACAGAATAAACGTTTCTACAGTGATTTTTAAATTTTAGAGAAAGCAAAATCATCTTCACCTGGACATCACCTCATTGCACTCAAAATTATACTTTTTAAGGAAAGCAGTAATGAATAAAATGATGTCAAAACACATTTGGCCTATTTACATCATTTTATCCTTAACGCTGTCTTGTAGTAGTGCCATCTATTCGTTCTGCAATCTGTCAATAGGCCTTTCCGTAGATATTTTTTTCCAGGATAATTGTGAAGCTTTCTCCTCGTGCCATTTCATTCCATATTAACTTTTACAACCCCATGTTGTTGCTTACCTCCTCTGGTGACCGCTTCTCATGTTTAGCTGGATGACATTTGGATGACCAGAATGATAGGTTTCTGGTAGCGGAGAGTATTTTTGGTGACACCTCAACAGCTTCCTCACTGCCTGCTGCTGCGAGCGCCTTGGTCTTAAGATCTTTAGCATCCCGCAATTCTGGCTTGTGTTGATGTCCAGCCGAAAGTTGTTTCTCCCTCTCCACTGGCGGCTTTGAGTGTGAAGCAGGTCTTGGCGCCCCATACACGCGAATACACATGTCGCTTAGAATACCTCCCTCAGTAGGGGAAATAGGAAGAGCCTTATTTTGCAGGAGCATTTCGTGCACACTCAAACGAGGCTTCATAGAAACCACAATTGCTTGCTCATGTTCTTCAGGGAAAATAGTTTTTCCATCTACTGCTTGGGATGGTCTTGTCCCGGCACGGTCCCTTTGATGGGGGAATAAAGAAGGCTGAAGAGCTGCAGACATATCGGCTTCCTTAAAGGCTAGTTCTTGGGGCACATGCTTTTCTGCGTGTTCTCTTGATTTCTCCCGACGTCCAAGTTTCGGTTGAACGTTCTCGACTGGCAGGTTGGCCTCTTGTCTGGGTTGGGTGCCTCGTACTTCAGCGAGTACACGTCCGTCAGCTGGAGTAACCTGGAAAATGCGTTTTGAACGTAAAATGCAATAGTGTGCGGCATTCAAAGCACCATAAAACAAATATACCTTTTATGCGCAACACTTTCGGACACCTTGATGCACTTGTACAGGCCTCTTATTTTTCATCTCATCGCGTAACAGCTTATACAATGACAATACAATGCATATACCTCCGCAAAACGAACTTGCAGCTCCGTTACTGGGTTAAGAATTAATGATAAAAACCACGGCAGATCCCTCCATTATAAGAATCAGTATAACACGAGAGTGCGACGTGTCTTCACACTAGTGCTTATAGCGTAGTGATAAATGAGAGCTTGTAAAATTAATATTGCCACATTCCTTCATCAAGTTTTGCCCCACTGCTGTGGTCTAGTGGCTAAGGTACACTCGGCTGCTGACCCGCAGGACATGGGATCGAATCCCAGCTGCACTGGCTGCATTTTCGAAAGAGGCGAAAATGTTGTAGGCCAGTGTGCTCATATTTGGGTGCACGTTGAAGAACCCCAGGTGGTCAAAATTTCCAGAGCCCTCCACTACAGTGTTTCTCATATACGTATGGTGATTTTGGGACCTTAAACCCCGCATATTGTGAGCGCGACAAGCGAATGACTCTTTATTCTCTTTGATAACATCATCACCTGTACATCTTCTTCATCTGTAAATATCATCACCAGCGTGATTTTAGCTTGAGCCTTGCTGAATAAACCGGTTCCTCACAAGTGGTGGATGGTGCTTTTCGTTCCCTTGGGCACTCTCACCCGTTCTCGCTAGAGCTTCGCTCGGGTCGTCGCATACAACCCCTGCCATGGCGGCCCAAGAAAACCCTGGCCCATCCAACGTCGCCGTCCTACTGCAGCCACCGCCACCCGCTCCGCCCAACAACATTCGCCTGCGTGATGCACCTGTGTTTTCCGGTCTCCGAGGCAATGATGTCGAAGAATGAATCAAGAAATACGACCTCGTCAGCGATTTGAACAGGTGGGACAATCCACAGAAGTTGCGCAGCGTCCCATTTTACTTGTCCGATGTTGCAAGAACTTAGTTCTGAAACCCCCACACAGATCTTCCTGACTGGGACACTTTCAAGCGGCAAATTCGTCAGATATTTGGTGCCCCTGCTGTTCGCACTGAGGCAGCAAAAAAGAAGCTCGCTGAGCGCACGAAGCTGCCAGGTGAATCTTACACCTCTTATATTGAGGATGTCCTTGCACTCTGCAAGCGCGTTAACACCGGCAAGTCTGAGAACGACCAAATACGCCACATTATTAAAGGCATTAACATTGTCGCCTTTAACGCCCTCGCCACGCAAAATCCTGCCACCACCCAGGACGTGATAACCATCTGTCAGCGACTTGACGAGCTTCAGTCTCTTCGCCTTTGCCACGATGCCACCGACATTCGTTTGCTTGCACCCCTCGACTTGCGTGCGCTTATTTGCGACATCGTTCGTGAAGAGCTTCACGGGCGCTGCTCTTCCTGTGCTGCGGAAGTTAATTTCCCTTCTGAAAAAGATAGCTTGCGAGACCTTAATAAACAAGAGATCGCCTCCGCATCGCGTCCGACGTGTTTCAACAGTCCCTGCGTGCGCCAGACGCGCACGTACGCCGAAGTTGCCGCGCTCTCTGCCGCACCCACCGTTTCTGTGCCTACATCAGCAGACTATATATACGCTTGTGGCTTTGTTATCGCCGCCAGTGCGTGCCCCACCTTACTACACACCCCAGCGCCCACCTCGACCAATCTGTCACTACTGCGGCTATTGAGGACATATCGCTCGGTTTTGTCGAAGGCGCCAACGAGACGAGCAACGTGGCTACGCTCCTGAAGAACATCGAAGCTTCCGTCCGACCATGAACTTCCTACGACCACCCGCCCGATCGTCCGATTACCGTTCACCCTCTCCTACCTACCATACTGACATGCCTGGGAATTCCCGTACGTCTCGCCGCAGGTCGCCTTTTCAGGTCGCCGTTCTGGGTCGCCTCTGCGGCCCGCCTCCCATTCCACGAACGCCCACGCGGAAAACTCCACAATGCAGTTTTAGGAGGGGAAACTGCATTCACTGGACAGCTAACAATTTCTCCAGTTGGGCCATGAAATTTGATAGTAGTGTTTGTAGAAGGTGTACGCTTGGAGGCTCTTGCGCTGCCGTTTCGATTATTCGTGCTGATTTTTGTTCCCGCCTTTGAAAGGTCACCACGCCTTATGGCGGCCCACCTCTACGTGCGGCGACCAACGCTCTCATTCGTCCACTTGAACAGTGTACCGTTCGTGTCTGCATAGAAGGCATTTGTCATCACAATGTTTTCGCGGTATTTCGTGAGTGCACCCACGCTTTCATTCTGGGGTGAGATTTCTTCCGCTTTCATATCTTGTCATCAGCGCCTCGTGCATCTAAATGCCACTGACTCTTCTCCGCTTGAACATGATGGACGCATCCGCCTTGTCACCACGTCAGATTATGTACTTCAGCCATACAGCGAAGAAAATATAAGTGTGAATTGCACCAACATTGTGGATGGGGACGTACTGATTCTTCCTTACGGCCACATCCTACGTAGGGGCATTGTGATCACACCAGGGCTTATTCACTTCTTCGATGGGTCTACGTACCTAACCGCCAAAAATCAAACGCCCGATTGTGTACTGCTCCCCTGTGGCTCAACATTATCTTGCGTGGTCGACAGTGAGCCTGTTGCGATTGTTACTCTTCCAAACAACAACCACAACGATGTCCCAAAGTCACTATCACTGCCATTCAATGCCTCTTCCACAGCTGTGTCGGCAACCACAAGCACTGACTTAACCCCTGATCAAACTGATGATTTGCTCGCCCTGTTAAATAGACACTCTTCTCTATTTGACATGAACTCGCCCACCCTCAGCATGACTACCACCGCTACTTACAGCATCCAGACTGACGGCTCTCGTATTGTACATCGGCGTCCATATCGCGTGTCTCAGGCAGAACGCAAGATTATTGAGAAAAACGTCTCAGACATGCTACGACGCAACATAATACATCCATCCTCGAGTCCCTGGTCATCCCCAGTTGTTCTCGTTCAAAAGAAAGATGGGACAGTGCGTTTCTGCGTCGATTACCGTGCGCTAAACAAAATAACGCGCAAGGACGTTTATCCCCTCCCTCGGATCGACGATGCACTTTATTCATTACAGGGCGCAGAGTATTTTTCTAGCCTCGACCTTAGCTCAGGCTACTGACAGATACCAATGTCTGAGTCTGATAAACATAAGACCGCCTTTTCAACGCCAGATGGTTTGTACGAGTTTAATATAATGCCTTTTAGACTCTGTAATGCACCCGCCCCCTTTGAACGCATGATAGACGGCGTATTGCGTGGTTTGAAATGGAAAACGTATCTGTGGTATCTCGATGACATAGTAGTGTTTTCATACACGTTCTCGCAGCTTCTACAACGTCTTGACGAAGTCCTCACATGCATTGCAAAAGCCAGTCTACAGCTTAAAACCAAGAAATGTACCTTTGCTAGCAAGACCATCAATGTTCTCGGCCACCTTGTCAGTAAAGAAGGAATTTGGCCCGACCCCGAGAAGCTTGCCGCCGTCCTCCATTTTTCTTGTCAACTACGTCAAAAGGACCTGCGCAGCTTTCTTGGGTTATCTTTTTACTTCCGGCGCTTCATACGTGGCTTCGCGGAACTTCCATCTCCGCTCCATCAACTTCTCGCAAGGGACATCCCCTTCATTAGGTCCGAAGACTGCGAAAGCGCTTTCACGGCATTGAAGCAAGCCCTCACGTCGGATCCTGTACTGTGCCACTTCAATTCCACCGCACACCATCCTTCACACCGACGCAAGTAGTCATAGCCTTGGTGCGGTACTCTTGCAGCGTGACAAAATCTCACGCGAAGGCATCGTTGCTTACGCAAGTCGTGCTCTCACCGCTCAAGAAAAGAACTACACTATCACCGAGCAGGAGTGCCTTGCTGTTGTTTGGGCAGTGCAAAGATTCCGACCATATCTTCACGGTCATCATTTTACCGTCATGACCGACCATAACGCCCTATGCTGGCTTTCATCGCTGGAAAAATTATCGGGTCGCCTCGGCCGCTGGGCGCTTCGCTTGCAGGAGTACAATTTTGATGTCACCTACAGATCTGGGAAGAAGCATCAAGATGCTGATGCTCTATAGGGCTTTCCTTTTACCAGCGGAAGCCACTCACCATCGATACTCCAAAACGACAGCAGCTCTCCAATTGCAGCGCTAAGTTCATCACCTGCCACCCTATTCGTCGTTGTTTCCCAACAACTTGTCGACCAATACTGCCGCACTATTGTTGACCGCTTGACCGGCTCTAGTACTCCTCCAAACGCCAGACTCCGTCGACAACTTAAACAATTTAAGCTTGTCGGTGAGGCTTTATGTCGCTACATTGACCACATCGATGGCAACAAGTGGGTACCCGTCATCTTACGTTCTCTGCAACATGAAGTTCTGGAAGCCTTTTATGATGATTTAACCGCCGCTCATCTAGGCTATCACAAGACTTATGACAAAATACGAAGTCGTTGTTTTTGGCCTGGCCTCTCTTTAGCCATCGCTAAGTATGTCGCCTCCTGTGCTTATTGCCAATGGCGGAAACGACCGACAACTGCTCCGGCTGGCTTAATGCAACTTCTTCCTTGTCCCGCCTCGTCTTTTGAAGTCGTTGGAATCGACTTTTATGGCCCTCTTCCTATATCATATAATGGGAATCGCTGGAGTGTCATGGCCATCGACCACCCTACTCGCTACGCAGAAACAGCTTCTATACCATCCGGGATTGCTTCTGAGATTGCCGATTTCATTCTTCGCCACATCTTTTTGCGTCATGGAGATCCACGCATTCTCCTGAGTGATCGTGGCAAAGTCTTTCTCTCTTCCATTGTCGAGCAAGTTTTGCGTGCCTCGAACACTGTTCACAAGACCACTTCTAGCTACCACCCGCAGACCAACGGATTGACTGAACGGTTTCATTGGACCATATCAGGCATGATCGCCATGTACATTCATCCCAACCACACGAACTGGGATGCAATTCTATCCTTTGTGACATTCGCCTATAATACGGCTGCTCAACGCACTACCGGCTTCTCGCCATTTTTTTCTCGTCCATGGTCGCTCGCCGAGTTTAGCTCTGGTTGTCTCTTTCCTTTCGGCCCCTGCACCCTTGACGGCTCCTTTCTCTGAAGAATTCCTATCTCGTCTCGCACACTGCCGTTACCAGGCCCGTGACAACACCGGCCTCTCTCAAGACACTCGAAAATCTCGCTACGACTCGTCTCGCCGTGTTGTGAGTTTTTCCCCTGGTGACGAAGTTCTTCTATGGGCTCCACTACGCGTCCCCGACCTATGCGACAAATTCATCAATCGCTTCATTGGGCCGTACACGGTAGTCGAACAGACATCTCCTGTCAATTACCGCGTTTCTTCTCTTAGCGCCAATCCTGATCATCGTTGCCGAGGAACAGAGATAGTGCACGTATCTCGTTTAAAGCTTTATGCGCGACGCATTTCTAAATACTGTCAAATGACCAGGCGGCCGCTTTAACCGCGTGGGGGAATTAGTGATGAACGCGACAAGCGAATGAGTCTTTATTCTCTTTGATAACATCTTCATCTGTACATCCTCTTCATCTGTAAATATCATCATCAGCGTGATTTTAGCTCAAGCCTGTCTGAATAAACCGGTTCCTAAAAATATTATTAAATCATTTTCCTCAAGCTTTGTTACCGCCTGTTACACCGCCAGTGATTGTCAGCGCCAATCGTGCCTGCAGTGTGCGGGAAGCTTCGGGGGCGTAGTGGACCTTTTCGTTACGATTATGCCAACTTAGCGAACATTACATATTATGCTATAACTTCGTGGCCGCTAGCGATAACACGAGGATATTCGACGTCACGTGTATATGTGCCGGCACGCGTCACCGCATATCAGTTGATTGACGACCGATGTTCTGTTCGGCGCTATCAGTGCTAGTGTGTATCGCTGTATTCTGACCTTTCTTTCAACGGCCACAATTTGAACCTAATAATTTATGGATATGTGGTGTTTAACGTTCAAAAACAACCATATGATTATGAGAGACGCCGTAGTGGACTGCTCCGGAAATTTTGGCCATCTGGGGTTCTTTAACGTGCACAGAAATCTGAGCCCACGGGCCTACAACATTTCCGCTTCTATCGGAAATGCAGCCGCCGCAGCCGGGATTCGAACTGTGACCTGCGGGTCAGCAGCCGAGTACCTTGGCCACTAGACCACCACGGCGGGGAAAAGCGAACCTAATAAACAGGTTAAGTTGGGAACTACTGTCTGCTCCTTTTATCCCAATCGCGACCCTGTAACGTTATAGGCGTTCGCACCTGTTATGCTGTTTAATGTGAACACGGCCACGTTGACGCCTTGTGACACGTCTTTATCACGACTACTACCACTATGATCCTGAGTTAACCATTGTGCACATCTTTGACATGTGGCTGAACACAGCGTATTGTTCATTGCGCGTTAAGATGGCATCAGCAAGCACGCACACTGATACTCAATATGCGTACCTTCAAAGATCATCACTTATGGAGAGAAAGAGTATGGCGTGCGTTCCTCAAACATACGGCAGCATTCAAGCATACTGCGCTTTAACAACGAGGGATGGTGAGATTCGTAGCTTAAGCTGCAAACGCGTGCCGGCGCACCACGCTCAGCTGGCCTCACTTTCGCTCCACCAAGTCACGACATTAAGCCCGTCGCCCGTCGACATCGCTGCCTTGCTGCAGTGCTTACTGCAGCAGTTTTTTCTAACAAGTTGATGCTAATATACTCGTACTAGTCAGCGGTGAAACATCGTTAGGGTGCGTGGAAGTTGCACGATTTCTCCACCATGGTGGTCCAGTGGGTAACATAAGTGGCTGCTGATCGGCAGGTCGCGGGCTCGAATCCCGACTACGGCGGCTGCATTTTCGATGGAGGCGGAAATGCTGTAGGACCACGTGCTCAGATTTGGGTGCAGGTTAAAGCACCC
Source organism: Rhipicephalus microplus (assembly GCF_013339725.1). Classification (NCBI taxonomy): domain Eukaryota; kingdom Metazoa; phylum Arthropoda; class Arachnida; order Ixodida; family Ixodidae; genus Rhipicephalus; species Rhipicephalus microplus. The sequence continues at coordinate 39,607,005 of NC_051165.1, read as the reverse complement.
CAGGTGCTAAAAAGTTTTGGAGCCCGTCAGTACGGCTTCTTTCACAATCATATGATGGTTTTGAGAAATGAAACCCCGCATATCAATATATCATTTATGTTGCACGACTTACAAACGACCGGTTACGCGCTAACACAAAGTGAAAGGTAAACAACGCGACTGCGTTAGCGACGCTGCGATACGCACGCGGTCAGGGTTTTTTTACTGCTATTGGGTAGTTTTAAAAGTATCAAGTTGAATTTTTATTCCACATCAAGAACACGTTACGAGGAAAGCAGGTAAAACTTTTAGGAACAGCTTGAGTAGCCCTGACCCCTTAGTACACAGGGCAGCACAGAAGATGTGAGGCAAAAAACAACAAAAAAGGGAGTTTCACAAGGAGCTATGAAAAAAGAAAAAGAGCCACAGCTTTGCCGCAAAGGCGAAGCAACTGTTATGAAAAAATACAGTACTTTTATAAACAGGCTAATGTCGTTCGACATTACAATCATTAAACAATCTAATATTAGTATTCTGCACTTACTAATGCATACCTAATATGATTCCAGTAGTTATTGGCCACCGTTAGCCTATAGGGACATGAAGTTATAGTTTATGATGACCTGTGTCTAGCGTAAGTCTATAGAAGCCCGACATGAGAGTTTCTGATGACCATTGCCTAGCATTAGGCAATACACCAGAACACAGCGAGCTCAATGCCAACTGCCATAATGACTGTTGTTGCACCATCTGTTGCAAGCGCGGCGAACAATAAAAAACAACTGCCATGCCAGCAGACTCTCCGCGAATCGAACACGAGACTTTGTTACGTGAGTGCCGCAGTAAGCATGTTTCGCGCCTTCCTTCTCGTGAAAATTAGTACCGTTTGTCTGTAAAACATTGAGAAGACTTTCCTCGACAGACCAGAATGGCTACAGCATGTGCAGGGCATACTGCAGAAGCAACTTCCTCAGGTACGTACGTGTTACATTTCTATTAATCGTGCGCGGTGTCTGCATGGACGCATGAGTTGTGATATCCGTTATTGCTGGCATTCGGCCTAAGAAAGAGTACAGCCATGCTTTGGTGCCGCATACTACATGTTGCTGCAAAGTGTTGTGAAAACTCAGTATATATGTGCTGATCGCGTAATATAGCCTAATTAGTGTACTCCAGGCAATTTCGCAGAGAGCAATTTTTCTCATATGAGCGCTCTTGCAACAACGTTTCTTGCTAACAAAAGCGTGTAATGAGAGTTATCCGCTGTATCTTTCATCGATTCTTTTCGAAAGTTGTGTGCGCGAAATTTGTATAACCAGATTCTTCATAAAGGACACTGTGCTGCCCTTAAATGGTGTAAGCACGGGCGTATGCCGATGTTCCGATCATGTTGTGCAAGCATATGGAAAAAATTTAGCTGTTTGACATATCTCATAGGCGTGTTGCGAGAGATAGGGCGAGAGAAAAAAAACGTCTATTAGGCGTCCAGTGAGCGAACGTGGGAGGGTCCCTTGTTGCAGGAACCCTCTACCAAATTTTTTTTCAGAGTGAGTCAATGGAGGCGAAGGGGGCCTGATTTTCTTCACGTATTCTCCTGCGTGCGCGCACGTGTATGTAGTAGTACTGCACGAATTTAAACCAGACAATTTAAGGCAAAGTAACGCACATGCTTTCATTTTCACCATCTTAGTGTGGATCATATAGGTGCAACATTTACTTAAACGCGTAGATCAAACCCACATTACTTCTAGAGACGGGATTCTTCGTGACATGACGTGGTTACCTCGGGCAATCGCGCTCACCAGCCATTATACATAAAAAAACATTAGGGCTAGTGTGAATCCATAGACCTGTACACTCACGAGATGTAAAATGTTCGGTAATATGAAGCGAGCGGTGTTGGACTTTTCGAAACTGCTGACCTTACTATGCCCACAGAATGTTTAGGACTTTAACAGGGGAGCTGTCTTCAAACTTTTTGTTGCACCGGGCAGTGTGAGAAAAATTATCTAGGACGGGCACGAGCTCGTTTCGTTCCCTCTTCCTTTTCTGGTTGGCTCCCAGAACATGTGTGCTGGTTTGCCCGGCATGGCATACAATTTGTATGATGGGTGAGTTTGTTACGTGAATAGTTATCTGGTTACATTCTGTAATAACTACTGGCGTGACTAAAATGACCTAACAATAAGTAATAATGAAAAAAGATTATGTTAGTGGTCACGTGTCTAAATAACGTGTAACATCTAGTCCTGTGACTAAATGCACATTAAATCTGGTCACGTGATCACAGTCATTTGGTCACGTCACGTGGCTAATATCATGTTACAACCATTAATGTTACCGAAACAATGTAAGCATTATTGTGACAAAAAACATGTTACTGATCACATTATTAAATAGCATGTAACGTCTAGTCCTGTGACTAAAACCACAATAGATGTAGTCATGTGACTACAGTCATGTAACATTTATTCACGTGACTAAAAGCATGCTACAACCGATTAGTCTGACTGAAATAACGTAAGTAATAATGGAAAAAATCATGTAACTTGTCAGGTTACTATATATCACGTAACGTCCTTGTGCTGTGAATAAAACCACATTAGATCTAGTCAGGTGACTACAGTCATGCAATATTTAGTCACGTCATTAGGACAATGTTCTATCACCTAATATGCAGTCATGACATTAAATCTTGTAACAACTAGTCACATGAATACAATCACTTTACGTTGGAAGTAGTCATGCCACTAAGAATAAGGCGACATCTAATCCGTGAGTATAATAACGTAAGATCGCATAACTATACACATGTGACCAAAGATGACATTTCACAAAAAAACAAGTGACACCTGGTCACATGAGTAAAATAATATAACAGCCAGTCACGACTGAGGAGCCATGCGCGCATGATGGAGGCTGAAAGCAAGGTTAAAGGCAAGTGGTGCATGACATCGACAGATCCACCGATGCTCGATTGGTTATGCTGACGTCAACACAAACGCTACTTAACGCAGAAAGGGGTGCCTAAGAGCTGCGCTTTAAAAGTACATAACATCGTGCGGCTCCTAGTCACGTTAGATGATGCCACCATGACCATAAATGCATACATACTGCGAGAAACTGGCCAAAACCGGAAAATAGCTGAGCTTAGATGTACTACTAGCAAGTACCATACTTAGAAGTATTAGCAAGAACCTAGCGAAAGTATGGTTGAATACTAACTCCGTTATTGACTGCAGCTTTGCCCTACTAGTGCAACCTTCGTGTTACTTTTTAATAGCAGTATCATGTACCCGTCTTTATATAGTAAAAAAAAAAAACATTGGTGCGAGTGTTATTTGCTTATGTTTTACTGTTATGTATTCTGTACAGATGCTTTATTACGTCCACCTAAATTTGGTGAGATTGAACACTGGAACGAGAACATGAAGATGTGGCCACCTGTTTGAGAACACCATTTCATCTACTATCTTTTAAAGAACAAGAAATGTGATCTTGAAGATGTGAATGTCATCAAAAGGACTGAGCCTACAACTATGTTGAAAGTGGAAATGAGGCTGCTTGTTTGTGCACGAGGATGCAGCGATGCACTACATCTTCATCAAAGGAGGTGTTGAAAGGTCCCAGTCACTAAGTGCACCCCCACACAAAGCATGGGGGTGTCTTCAGCCCAGCGGCAATGTCGTTACTGGAGGCTGTTCCTGTATGGCAGGTGCAGCATGGGCTTGCAGCCACATTGGTTCGTTGTTTTACATGTTTCCATCTGATGCGTTTAGGTGCTGGTCATTTGTCTACCTTAATTATAGAAGTCAATACTTAGGATGACACTTGTTTAGGTGCTGAATGAACAGAAGAAAATTAGTGTACAACTGTGACCTATGCTTCAGCTACTCACACTTTCTTCAAGGTCACTTTATCAATTTTTAACTTCGCTGTGGTGAACTTTTGGGTAAAAATGGGCAAAAATAAAGAAGTTGGAAATAAATTGTGTTCATTAAAAAAGAAAGTTGTCAACATTTAATTGCAACTCTACTGTCGTTATAGAAAAGACGTGTAAGATTACCAAAACCACTCAAATACATCCCTTCATAGCAAGAGAAGCAGGTGTTTAAGCACGTGTTTAAGCACATGGAGGTGTGCGGCTACAGAGAAGAGCTGAGTATAGTTCACCGATATGAAATCTCAATATGTTTCACCTAAACAATTATTCAACACGAATAATATTTTACATTACTTTTAGTTTACAACACTTCGCTTAATGGAACTTTACCATCATTTTCTGAAATTTATATCAGCATTACATACGTTTTAGTGTGTGTCACTTGAAGGGTTTTATAAAAGAAGCAACCTTTGTTTCATAAGCTCTTTTCTGGAAGATAAAGTTTGCTGTAAGGCTGGGCCTCACTGGTACAGCGTGCACTGATAACAGGCCGAGTGGAATTGTAGCTCTATAAAGATTGTGCTCCCTGGACAAATTGAAGAAATAGACTTCACATTAAGACGACGAATGGAGCTTGAGAAAACACACAAGGGGTCATGTCATCTCAAATTTTAAAAATTTAAGGACCAAAATTCACTTCTGGAAAGCTTCAAAACAGGTCCATTGAAAGGTCTTGCCTAGGTACAGGGTACCATTTTAAACACAGTACTGAATGCTACACCAGCAGACCCTACAAGTGAGACTTTCAAACCTCGCAGTGTGCTATCTGTTGGCCTTGACAGTGATGTGGGACCTGACAACTGCGAGTGCTGTACCAATTTTTACAGAAAGTATGTGGACATACCTGTAAATGCACAGCTTAGATTAGCAAATGGAACAGTGGAGCAACGTGGTAGTGTATGGGAAGGGAGCAGGAAAGTTAGAAATACTGCATCGATGGCGTCTAAAATCCCGAAGTGCAAGCAATCTTTGCCAGAAAAAGCGTTAGAACGCCTTCTAAAGCTTACCTTCAGAGGCAACAAGGCAACTATGCGTGGCACACAGTGCGAGCCTAGTCTAGCAAGGGAAGCATTTCAGCAAGAAACTGGTCTGACTATAGTAAGAACAGGCAGTATAGTGTCCCCGAGAGATCCATACTTATCTGTAAGCCGTTATGGAATTGTTGGCACAGATTCTATATTTGAAATTAAGTGCCCCTTCACAGAAGACTGCTCCTTTTTGATGGAAAGTGGATAATACGATGTACGGAAAAGAGATGATGACTATTTTCTTTCCAAGTCAGGCAGGGGGGGTTACTATAATGAGGTGGAATCCTCCATGTATTGTAGTAAAAAATCATTGTATTTTTATATCTGGACCAAGAGGAAAACTGTTCTCATCAACATAAAATACGACCCAGAATACCTAAGCACCAGCCTTGAAAGAGTGCGCAGCTCTTACTTTTCGTTTTACCTACCAGCTGTGATAGATGACTTTGAAACTGAAATCTCAACAGCACTCGAAGCATAAGACAGGTTTTTAAGCACTTCGACGTAATATTGACATCCAGGGAAATTACTTAGCAGTTTACTCATTTAAAATAATTTATTATGGTTTTTTTATATGTGACAGGAAGGAAAACAGTTCTTGTAAAAGGCCCCCGACAGCAAGAGTTTCGCTTATGAGTGTTTACAGTAACTTGATGCTTTGCGTGTTTTAATGACAAAATTATATCGTAAATGTTCTAACTCATCGTATTAATAATGACAGCAACATTAATTCAGAATAACCGTGCGACAGTTCTAAACGCCCACCCAAATACCGTAATAATGTAGCGCCCCACAGCGGAGCAGCGCCCCAGACTTTGTTAAAATGGAGGGACCTTTGTGCGGGGAAGAATGAAATGATGTGGGTGCTTTGAGCTTGTCCCCATCAGAAACAAAAAAAGCATTCCTGGCATAAGCAGCCAAAACCACCTTGAGAGCCGCCTGACAAAAAAGGGGGGGTGGGGGTGGCGAACAATATTTTTCGCTAGGTGCCAGTCAGGGTATTGTAAACGTCACAAATTTTGTTCCAGTCTACGTCAAACAACAGAAAATACCGATATCACTTGAATACTTGGAAGAGCACGCACCCTTACTTTAAAACCAAATCAAAAAATTTTCTAGTCTACACTCGCCACCAATAGTCGGTCGGTGGTGTCCCCGCATGCAAGACCATCAAACAACAAAAGAATCTAGAGTTTCCGAATTTGGTGTCAGGAGTCCTTTAATATGACCCAGAACACCCAAACCTCCAGCCTTGTATCAGTGCGTGATTTTTGGTCTTAATCATACTTTCGAGCCAGGGCTTAAAAAGCTTGACAGCACTTGAAGCATCTGCCATGTGTCTAAACACTGCTGTGTAAATAGCGACTGTAAGTGTTAACGTCCAGTGCCTTGTTTGTTTTGAACACTGTTTTACTTCCAGTATTCTGGGGCTGTATAAGCGCAGGGATATTGATGCAACTGCTCCTTCTTTTCACCTGAAAGCCTTATTAGTGTTTTAACGCCATATATGTACAGTATGTAGAGTTTTATCAATTGTTTAATTTAAAGGCAAACTGCAACAGATTTTTATTTTGGCTGAACTTGTTTATTATAAGAATGAAGCAATCTTGGCAATGCTACAAGAATGTTCATGATATTGTTTTACTGTTATATAACGTTAAAGAACACAAAGTCATACATTTTGTCAAGGAGCCATGCATTCCATCTTAGGTGTTACCTTCAGTGAGAAGTATTGGTGTTTCATTTCAGCTTTTGTATGGCTACCTGAGCAACATTCTTGCAATGATACGACTAATACTAGCAAGGTATTTTGTAAAAGCTGCCCTATATTTATACTGCTTCAAACAGGGCTAAAGTTGTCGTTTACAGTTTTCTTTGCAGTTGGTCTTTAAAATGTGTAGCAAGGATGTAAAGTTAGAACAAAACATTCCTTTCAGGGATACTGTTACAGCATTCAAAGCAGAAGGTGTTACGATATTACAATCTATGGTCAACTTCACAAGAGTCAAGTTGTTTAATGCATGTGATATCACAAAAAGGAAAACTCACCGATGTTGCTGGTAAATAAAAAAATTGACAACCTTGCAAGTTGTGAATACTTTTTTCCAATGGGAATAATACACTGAACATGCGAATTCTAAGCATTTGCAAATGAAACACAAGAGTTAATATCTACTACCTTAATAGTTAATATCTAATACCTTCTACAGTGGTATTAAGAGCCTGTAAGCAGACATAATACAAAATACAGAGTACAAAAACGAGCTTGTTTTTCATATCTCGTCTGCTAATGCGCTCCTAATACCAATAAGTATCAGTACAAACTTCCTCAAATTTCTCTGCTTCTTAAGAACCCTCTCTTGTGAATATTTATTGGAGTTCAAAAATGGACTATGAATGCATGGCAAATGCACACTAAATAGCAAATGGCTTCAGCCAGTTGTGACACTACACTGTTTTCATTAAATGCACAGAAACAAATTGCGGGTTACACAGCATATTCCCCACGAAGAGTGCAAGTGTACACCGAAAAGAATAAAATGACAAAATGAAGCCCCTTTCCGCACCAAGTGCGGCCGAAAGCAATCCTGTACCCATTACTACTTTTGCTTAGCAATTAAACTTTATTCACAAAGCTTCTCACATGGCATCACTGCTCAGGGCGGATCAAACACGACTTTGAATCGCAAAGTCCAGCACAAACTACAACACTGTCATTTACAAGTTTCTTGTGATGAATTTGACACTGGTCTTTATTCTGAATGTCTTGACACGATTGATTGCCCTTTCCACATGTATTCTCAGCGAAGCAATTCATCTTGTTCTCGATACATCCGCTTCTTCGACCCTTTTCCTTCCTTGCGTGAAAGCCGGCATATATAGGCGAATGCCTTTTGCTTTCATTTCCTCACTTATGGTGAAGCCTCGATCAGCCATTATCTCATCACCGTTTTCAATGTAGCTGCAATATCCAGAATCCTGAACGATAAATCGATCAAAAACTTGCCCACCATAGACTCTAGTTACAAAAGTAATAAAATCTGATTGAACTATTGCTATTGGAAATTTCTTTTGTTTGCTTCTTTGTACTGGTTATACGTCTTGGCACGAGCATTGATCTTCTTGGGGCGCTGCATGTGCACCTCGGTGCAATCGATAATGCATCTAGTAGCCTTGTATCCACTATCTTTTAATGTTTTCGGAAGTGACCGTTCTATTGTTTGGCGGCAGCCAGATTATCAAATGTTTTCTAGAAATGCGAGCTACAGATAAAAGAACAGTGTGGAAAATTTTACCAGCAAGTGAAACAGATATAAAAAACAATATGCCGATTCAGCATAGTGTAAGCCCAGTCTAAGTCACATTAGAGTTAGCAAAATGGAATCACTGATACCTAATTTGAACTCAGTGCTGACTTCAGTGTCCACTACCTTGACCAATCAGCAAAATGTTTTACAGCTCGAGCCAGTGTAAAATGGTACTGACCAGGCAGTAGTGAAAGCACACTGTAAGATGATGTTTGGGTTCCTGCATCAACATATTTTACAGTGCAAGAAAAGTAACAGTGGTCGTGGCAAAAGCTTCGCTGACGCTCAAGCAAAATGAACGATGGTAATACCATGGGCTCAGGCTATGATAGTGAGGGCCCTATGGACAGCTCAACTGTGTGAAAATTTTCTGCATCACAACCTGCGTAAAAATAATAAATAGGGGTTGCCTTCTCTTCTTCAATGCTTTTAACCTCTAAATTGCAATCAGGGTCGAAGTTTGTAGATTCCTGCACTTCACGAGTGTTAGCAGTTTCTGCCACATCTTCGTTGAAGTGATCAGGCACTGGCCCTGGTAATGCTTCACTTGTGGAATCTTGTGCATGAAGTTGATCAGACATAACCTGTTGTGATGTGTGCACATACTGCTCATCAATTTGTCGCTCCTGTAGATTCACACTTGTTGGTACTTGTGAACGAGCGCTGAACGACGTAGACAGGTTCCCACTGGCAGGAATGACATTGTCTTTCACATTTTTGCGTGGGCCATGGTCACTAATTAGTGCGTTAAAATGTGCGACACAATGACGAGATCGTTTGACCGGGCATACTGCCTGCCTGACGAGCTGACGCCTTCCCTTCACCACCTGCATGCGGAAAGCAAAACGTACATATCTGCCGTTTATATATTCTCAGCAGGAATCTTTAGGGACTGGCACTTCTAGAAGCCGCATAAACGAAAATATAATTGAAGCTTAAGAAGTGAGCTTTCTGCTACGAGAAAACTGTTGGACAAAATCTAGGCAACAAAGGCCACCATACAAAAGTATAAAATTGTGTACGTATCATAACATGGTGTGACGATGTAATTGTGTCAACAGTGTCAGGGTAATGCCACAATAAGAACCTGTGTCAGTAAGCGATGTGAGAACTATGAGTAATGAATCGTGCCTTTCTTGTATGAGTCAAATATAAACTATCTTTAGGTGAAAGGTTAAGAGGCTTCATCACACACAAGAATTGATCATCCATGACGTCAACTCAAGTTAAGCAAAAAAATAATCATGTCATAACGTCATCACGTCAAATATCTCCAAAATTGGATGTAATAGGGATGTCACATGATAGCAACACAAAACAATGTCAACTTGCGCTGCCTCCGAGACAGACTAAATGATCACAAAGGCAGTGCAATACTGCGTTAAGTGTAGAAAGCTTTTGAAGTGTTTTGTGGGCAGATCAATCAACTGATAAGAAAAAAAAAAAGATAACTTTTCTCTTCAAATCGTCTAAGGCAAATGCATGTTGGACCCTGTGAGCTTGCTATAGTGAGCACAATTTGTTTACCTTCCTGAAGCAATACTAATAAATGCCGAGATGTTAAACATTAAAAGGGAAAGGCATGCAGCTGAACACGTCATGCAAACCCTTAAGATCACTACGCCGAAATGAATGATAAATCAGAATTCATTACAAAGTTTGGTACTGTGGTGCTTGCAACTTTAATCCTCATGCACAGTCAAAACATAGCATAATATTGGAGCCGGGTGCGTGTAGTTATTAGTTGCAGTGCACTCTGGGAGAGCACGTAACCTTACTGTGCCAACCTACGCCACCTCATCAGGAAGAGCATAAGGAGTGCACCCACATTATACAAAACTAGACCGTTAACTGGGGATTCTATTATTAACAGTGTCACAATTGACATTGTTCATTATTAACAGTGTCACTTTTGATTATGATCGGGCCTGATTCGGTCCCAACCTCATCATGACTGTCTCCTTTAGAGAATTTGTAAAAGGAAGCCAATCGATGTTGACATTTTTGATTCCATTGGGACTTTATTTCCACTTTATTGTAATCAACACTGCGTAATTTTTATTTGTTTACTTAGAAACACTGCTGACCCTCTTCTGAGGGTCATTATGGGGAGGTATTAACTGTGCATCAATAATGTAGGCAATTATGCAACCCACAACATTAACATAGAAGCACACTTGTACAAATTTATAAAAGCTCTCTTACAACTAAACGACATGACACATTTGCATTGCTATAACAATGATCAACGTACTGAATAATAGTTATGGTAAATAGCGTAAATGTACATTAGGCAAGTGCATAAATTTAGTAGCAGTTTCAGAATTTACTATATCTTTGTAACATCTGCCATGCCTAATAATTACTTCAGGGAAAAAAAGCACCATATCATCGTTTGTGCACAGTAAGACTGCAGGTAATTTCAATGGTATTATTTATTTGATTTGCATACACAGATACACAAGGACACAGAGGTAAGAGGGAGAGAGCAAGCTGGCAACTGCCACTTGGAGGGGCACAACGCCTGCTCACTCTTTCGGGAGGGGAAAGAAATAGATGAAACAAATATTAGAGGGAAGAACTAGGAAAGAAGAGTAAAAATGAAAAAAAAGACTAGAACTTCACCGTGTTCGAGGAAAAAAATGGCTTCCCAAGTGGCGGAAAGTAGTGGTTTTTGTTAAATTCTAAATTCGCCTTTCATTATTACCAGTATAGTACCTTGTTCGAAGCCATATCAGCTTGCTACTGCGCCTTCATTAAAAAAACAGTTGACGTTTTTTGATTTAAATAAAGACGTATCAACGCACAAAAACACCGTATTTTGACCTCTGTTCTGCACAATAGCGCTCACAGAATGCAATCACCGAAGTAAACTAACTTGTTCCGTGCGGTGGCTGCAACACCATCTTGTGAACACCGGTCTGCTGCAAGAACCCTTGTGACGACACGCAGTCATCGATTATATGTGCGGATACGCCCTACGTAAGGTATTGAGGATGATTTATTTTCACGTATTCAGTAAAACAAACGACGCGGATCAGTGGAGAAGTATGCAGTCGTCTACGACATGTACGAGCTAATACAGCTGTTTGGGAGCTTTGCAACGATGGAAACTTGAAAATGCTTTCCTTTTATGTGTATCTAAGGCGAAGCGTAGGCACGGCGTTCAGCTTGGAAGGTGTGTTGTCCACTAAGTGATCCGAACATACCTGCGTGTCATCAGTGCTGTGAAACGCAAGAGTTGATGTCGCGCTTGAATACACGTAGTAAGCGTACTTACTCGAGGATACTTACTAGGCACGTAGTCTTTTCTATTCACTGCATTTATCCATCGGCGACAAAGCTTGGCACTTCCTGTTGCGGATGGAAAGCAGTGAAAGGTGAAAACAACGCGCCGGCGTGACTCGCGCGATGTGCTGTGCACTTCACAGACAGTGCAAAGCAATCTTTTCCTCATTCGCTGGTTATTGTCGCATCCGAAGACTGCGCAGTGGTAGCCAGATGACTTCTTGTAAGCTGGTGCAGCGTGAACAGGCGTATTTTCGCATTTAGAAGTTCCCAACCTGCCGGTCTCCATGCTAGCGAAGCACGCCTTGGCAGTTGTAAACAAATTATGGCGTCTCTGGGAGCAAGGGTATACTCTCGAAGGCGCATGGGTTTGAGATAGGCGTGCTCTCGTCTATATGGTCCTGATGTGCGAGTTTCTGATGGCCATTGTCTAGTCAAGTGCAATCGAGCATATGCATTAGGTTGGCATCAAACGTCATATAGTAGACTTAGGCCCTAAGCCAGCAACAGCACGTTTGCTGCCCGTAGGTCAATAAATCGTTTCATTGTTAATACGAAAGTGTTCATATATTACGGGATCGTAAAACAAATCCTAAGAGACCATTTCCATCAATGAACAGATCATTGGTTTTTACATGTTAAGACCTTTCGAGGCCGATAAATAATGCTGGAAATATTTATTGATTGCATTCGGAAACACGCATTACATAGTCAAGCAATTTTTTCAGATAGGACAATAAATAGAGCTAGTTCATCTTTGTTTAAAATTCTACCGAAAGTGCTGCTTAAACAAAGAAACACTAATTGAGATATTTCCAAGGGTAACTGCATTTCCATTTAATTTTCAACTTTGCACTGATGATAGGATCTCTTGTAGCACCATCGTGGTTGCACCGCTGCTGTATTTGAAATCTGCAAAAAAGAACATGAAAACTTTGTAGGCACTGAAGCATAAATGTAAGCGCAGCACAAGAAGAGGCATGTCTATTGATGACTTATGCCTTTTCTAAAGAGGGATATATTTTTTTCAGTTATCACAAATTATTCATCTGGATTCAATGTCGAACCACATAGCCTAGACTGCACGGTGCTTTAAAAAAAGAAAACTAACCATTACACATCAGTTCAGAGGGCTGAAGATTCGTGAGCAATCAAAGAAGCCAGCTGTCAAAGATAGAATAATTAGATCAGTCAGCTTCTCTAATGCAATATTGCAGAATAACCTTCTTTCACGATTCCAACGACACTCCATGTATGACTACGGCATGCGTCAGTGGGTCTATTCCACAAATTTGTTTTACAGAAAGCTTTCACAATAAAAGCCCTCTTCTTTAATAAAAAACTATTGATAGGTCAAGCTCAGAGGTGCAAAGTCATAGGCGTGCACAAGTTTTCCCTACAGTCGGGTGGTGGAGAGGTACACCACAGCACCCTCCCCCTTGCTTAGTTAAGTAAGCTTCCAATTTTGTGGCTCCCGTCTTAGCATGACGATAGTTATAGTGCGAGAACAAAACGATGACACAGAGACAAGAAGGACACAAAAACACGTGTCCTTCTTGTCTCTGTGTCGTCGTTTTGTTCTCTCGCTATAACTATCGTTTTGCCATATCAACTAGCCCATGCTGCCACACTCCCGTCTTAGGTAACAAGTTGGGGGGGAGGGAGGCTGGGTCTACTCCTATGCGCACGCCTATGTGCCAAGTGAAATTGAGCAACCAACAGGCACATAGATTGTAGAGCTACGTCTTGGTGAGACAGCTACAGATTTCCAGTAAAACACTTTTAAAATGGTGCTTTATGTAACCTGCATTATGTTACACAGATATGCATGTTGTAACACATTACAGGTCATTTTTGCACATATATATCTACAAGCAACAGATTAAAGGAAGCAAGCAAAGCATTTTTGTTCCCTTGATTACTTTTGCATATAGTTCGATAGCTAAAAATACATTAATTAGGTACCTTGAAGAGGTGACAAAAGTTAGCAAATTGCAAATATTTTTACCTAGCTCCCTGCTTTAGAGTTCAAAGTTGCCAATGATCATTAGCCTGTATTGAAAATTATGAAATTGATCACTGATCATTAACAAGTAGAATAATCCACACTGGGGTGTGTTAGTACTTGCTGAACATCTTGATTTGAAGATATCAACCTTTTTTAAAGAAAAATTTCAACAGCAGGAAAAACATGAACAATCAAATGAACAGCAACAATAACTAGCGCTAGTTTGTCTCGTCCCCCTTCTCTCTGTTCATATTTTGCCGTACCTTAGAAAAATTTCTAGGCCAGGAATTATCAACCGGATTTAAACACTCCCGGTAATCAAGTATTTAAGGAAAGAGCGCATCATTGTGTTGAACGCATGAACATTTCCGATTGTGCAGATGCCAAAAATATCACCTGAACCCACAGGTCACAGAGGTAATACAAGTTAGTGTGTATCTACGAGCTAAATGAGGAAATGAAACATACATCTAGGAGTGAACAGCGTCATGAGCTAAGACGCTGACACAGAAAAAATAATGGATGCAGCTGTCCATGTATTTGCTTGCCTTCCTGTTTCCTCTCAAATACGTATCAACATGCATAAGTGTAGTTAACATGTATTTACTTCTATAAGAGTACAAATTGATTCAGGGATTTAATTTTGTGGTACAACAAGGCTATTCAAGGCACTATTACACAGGGAACACTTATATGTGGGGTATGCCTCCATGTCTTGTGAGCTGTGTGACATATCCACATTCATGGTATTTGTATAGATTGTGGTGCGAACATGTTCGAAGCAATGTGATCAAACATAAGTATGTGCTGCTTTTTGAAAAGCTGTCCCTGATTCAGCTGATCAAACTATCAAGCATATCGATTATCTGAGAAGGCTTTATTAGAAAGGACTAGGTACTTGCACGTTGCACGATGTTACTTAAAACACGATTGCGCTGCAGCCTACAAAAAAGCCACAAATCTTCTCATACACGTGAAAATTTGAAAACGAGCTGAAACAACAACCCCTTCAACTTCCTTAAGCAGGAATCAGACAAATTCTTGCAGCAGCTTGTGCACATAACAAAAGTGTGCTTATTTAACTTCATTGAAGTTTTTGGACTACAATGTTCTTTACTGTCGTTTTAAAAAGCGCGAAAAATGAATCACACTTCTACTTGTAAAAAAAATCTTTTTGAAAGAAATGTTTGGTTTACATTAAAACAAAAAAATAACGACAAAGAAATTATCACAACAATAAACCAAACGTGATTGTAAGTAGGATTTCACTGCACACAGATTCAAGACAGTCCAAACAAAATAGATGTTGATGGAAGATACTTGTAAATACCAACAAATCCTATAGGACGAAGTGTCGTGGCTGCCAAGTTTCAAACTTATGAGATATTCAGCACAATGTAACACAAAGACCAGTAAAGAAGATGCAACACGTGCCCTAACTTGATATAAACTGCTTTATTGCAACCGAAGCACCAAAATATACAAGGTGAGCATCACGCCGCAAATTTTTGTGATTCTATTGCAATGACCCATTTTGTGTATAGTAAGTGCACCAAAACCATCTTTGTGTTATATTGGGCTAAATATTGTCTAACAATTCACAAACAATGCTCATTTTTTTTCTCTTGTGAAACTCTTCCAAAGAAACTCCTGCCTTGGTCAAGATAGCAGTGACAAGGAACAGCTGTTCCCGCTTTCAAGATGCCTCCAAGTGTCACAACGTTGGTTCCGGCATTATTCCATTTTCAAGGATTACAAACCAAACGATACATGTTCCATGTCCAAGGAATGCTGCAGTGAACTGCAGGACATAGACTTTCCTCATCTAAGCTAAAGGACAGTGCATACTATATCTCAATAGGTGCTATGTGTCGGAACTGACCCTCTGAGGTAAAAAAAGAAATGCGTACCACTTAATAAAGCTTGTCACGGCTTGCAGTAGGACCGCTGCAATCGTGCACTGCAACCTGTCCTCTGTGTCAGAGCCACGAACATCTGTCATCGCTGATACATACATAACAGATACCACAAAAGATTACTCCTACACAACAAACCTTATATCACACACAGATAGCGAGTACCAAACATGTCTTAGCCAAGTGTATACTGATACATTAAAAGGTCAATGCTTGGATAAAGGGATCATGTCACAATCAAAACAGGCATCACTGGACTAGCCCCTTCTTGTTGACAATTGACAGAGTGCCACTGCATATTTCGCATTCACGAAACTACGTGATACCACTACGCATAGCTTGCACATGTGTATAGGCAATATACATGAAGAAAAGAATATTTCTAAAATGTTTATGGTCTATGTGCACATGGCATGTGTGAGAGCGAGCAATACATATTGTATTACATCATAAATGTAAGCTATTCAGGAAACAAACTATTGGTACGATGAAGCGAATTCCATTGTAGTTTGACTTCACACAAGCTATCTGCAGGATTTCTTTTAGTTTCTTAAGCCTCTTACAAAGCTAATAATATTTTGAAACTTTCTGTCAACATCTAGAGACATTTGGATAAGATTTTTTTCCTTCTAATTTACTACTTCACAAAACAAAATAAACACTAAATCACTGATTGCTACAAATTGGTTATATAACCTCCTCATACAAGTAAGTAGGCAACATCAGTACAATGGCGATGTCAAAAAAGCACGAAATTAAAAGCACACAATGAAGCAACAGTAATACTACATGAGTACAGTGTAAGCTATTTGTGATGGAAAACCTGGTATGCTTCAAAAAGAAAACAACTATTTACATAACTAACAAATGTTCACAAAATATTGCAACGAAGTGTGTCATGTATCAGCTTAACTTAATTGAACTCATATATTCTTCTATTAAATCTACTCGATATGAACACATCTTCAATGCAGCGGTAGGAGTGTACTCTTAGTTTTAGCACATAGTGTAGTTTACTGAAATACGTATACTCCAAGTTAGCTTTCTTAAAATATTTATGAGGCAGTTAGGGTGAAATTCTAACTAGAGAGAAATTACATGGCTTTCTGTCCAAAAGGATTTGGAGCGCTTCTACAAAAACATATACTTCGTGTGTGCTTGACAGTTCTGTGCGTTTTTCTGTCTACGTGCCCAGTTCTGCGCTTATGTTGCGCGTAATCATGCACAAACTGTCAATTTGGGTGAACGTAAACTGCTCTCGCGACACCCGTATGTGTAAAAGCAGACACTTTTACATGGCGAAGGGTAATCAAAAATAATCAAAGGATAAACTCGTGCAGTAAACAGCCAAAGAATAACAGCACGACCAGGGGCTTGCATGACCGAAGGATACATCGCGTAGCGCAACGCATGTAATCAATGCGCGCCTGGTTCTTACGGTGATATAAAATGAACCACCTTAAAACATATATGCCTATCGAGTCTCTGGTTCATCCTCGCTGTGCCAACATCCCGCCCAGGCCATCGTTACCTGCATACCAGTTGTCATGCAATGAACTAACCAAGTTACGTAGTTCAGCAACTTTCTTCAACTTACCGAAGTTTGGCATCGGCTCTTCACTGTTCAGTCACCCGTCAAAAGGCTCACGCCTTCAGTCTCGTATAGCACCAGTCACTACTTGTCACAATACGGAATCGTGGATTGTCTTCTGAAGTACACTCGACATTGAAGTATGCGAAAAACACGAGTAATTTATGAATGAAGAAAGAAACCACTCTTGACAGCGGACACGAAGGTTCGCGTTCGATGAGGCTGTTTGGAGCGGCAACGTACAGCGAGGCATCATCCTCCACTCGATAAATGCATCAGAGCTTCCCGACACGAGGAAACTATCCAGTATACAAATCCCAAAGGAGAATAAGCATACAATGCACACAATATCTACCAACAAGGCAATTATGTAACCGCTGCACATGTGCTCGCGTGAAGCTGGGAGTGAGCCTGCAGAACAACTAGGCCCGTTTGAACTGCTCGTTTACAGGCTTAACCAAAATAACCGTGCAGGGGGCAGCTCTAACGAGTCATTATACAAATATCGTCACAATTACAATCAAATGTAATTACAACTTTTCATGTCAAATAAGACCATTTTATTATTAGCTTTTATTATTTATTATTATTTATTATTTATTATTATTTATTTTATTATTAGTTATGCAGTTGTGTGTATCTTGTTTTGCATAACAAAAAAAGTTTCTGGACTCTTGTCTAGAGCGATGCTCATCTCTGAGTCTCTGCAACGCAATGCCAACAAGTACAGATATCAAGGGCAATGCTTTTGCAGCAGTGGCTTTGCTTGTGAGTAGAAAAGCATAAATGGCGTGCATTCCTGCTCAATAACGAAGACAGGTATCTGACCGGGTGTCCGTTCCTTTACCTCTCTATGCACAGGCGTAGCCAGGGGATGGCAAACCGAGCCCGTGACCCCCCTGCGTTTTCCCGGTGAATTTTTTTCGCAGTGGCACACATGGAGCAAAATACTATTTGTCTGCCCGCCCCCCCCCCCCGCCTCCTTCCCTGAAATAAACGGGGTGCTCTTTTCTTCCCCTCTCCCGATTTTTTTTACCTATGCCGCTGTCTCAACGTGACAGCTAGCGTTGTGACAGCAAGAAGTGGTGGGGTGGGAGGCATGGCTGCACATAAACCCTTCTCTCTCCCCCCTTATCACGTCTTCGCTCGCTATGACCTACCGGTGGCGGGGAATGAGGGAGAGGGGCGCACACTTGGCAGCTGCCGCTCCAAACCGTATTTCTGTTGTAAAAGTGTAACTGATATTTAAATACGCTTCCAAACGCTCACTAGAACGTTCCGATGAGTTTATCTCCTGTACTGCTTTCAGTGTTCACTGATCGGCTAATGGAACCGTCCCCGTCCATGCAAATGGAAAATTGGCACGTCAATGTAAGTGTTTGAGGTACCACTTCACCGTAAGCGATCGATTCTATGGTTGTTAGTTTTAAATACATAATCAAAATTTATGCGTGCATGGTGGTGAGAAGCACCCCTGAAGACCCTAGATTATTATTATTATTATTAATATTATTATTATTATTATTAATATTATTATTATACTGTTACGTTTGAAAGAGACTGGTAGACGTTGAAAGGGGCCGTTTATTAGGTCGTGAGGGGCAGCTCAGAAGCGGCCGACTGGTTAAAGATCCTCCTGATCCTCTTCTTCTTCTCTCGCTCTGGGGGACAAGTGCGTTCACCGCATACACTTCTTTGTCTTCGTGCATGTACGCAACATTCCTCTCCGCGCAGACGAAGGCCGCCGGACGAGTCAGTCGAGTTGACGTGCCGTGTACAGTTTCAGGCGCGCCACATGAACCACTTGAGTTTTGGCAGCTCGTCGACCGCTCGCCGTGAGACGAGCTATTACATAGTTGACCTCTGTAAGTCTGTCGACGATAACGAAAGGTCCATCGTAAGTGGCCAAAAACTTTTGGCATAACCCGCGCTTGCGCATCCGAGTCCACAACCACACCAGATCACCACGGCGATAAATCACTGGTCGATGGTGAATGTCATAGCGTGCCTTCGCTTTGTCTTGCGATGCCAATGTGCCTAGTGGAGCTATGCGACGCGCCTCTTCGGCGAGGCAGAGTCTCGGCGACAGTGACGTTGTCGTGGTCACAGAAAGGCAATATTGTGTCGAATGTGTGCCGGGGTGAACGTGCATAAAGCGAAAAGAAAGTGCTATAGCCTGCAATTTCACGCTTCGCGGTTTTGAACGCGTAAGTAATGAACGGGAGTACGTCATCCCAGTTCTTGTGGTGGCATGAGACATACATAGGCAACATGTTGATAATGGTGCGGTTGGTACGCTCCGTCAGCCCATTAGTTTGGGGGTGGTATGGTGTCGAGTGATGCAGGCGGGATTCACATAAACGGAGTAGCTTTTCCACGACAACCGCTGTGAATTGTCGTCCACGATCACTGATAATCAGGCGAGGTGGGCCATGTCGGAGGATGACGTACTGTAACAAAAACGACGAGACTTCACTGGTAGTTGCGGAGGGGACGGCTGCCGTCTCACAGTAGCGTGTGTGGTAGTCGACGCAAACAATTATCCATCGGTTGCCCTTAGCCAATTTTGGGAAGGGGCCCAGAAAGTCAATGCCCACTGGTTCGAAAGGTGCGCTTGGAGTAGGCATCGGCTGTAGAAGACCAGCTGGACCAGTTGATGGACGTTTGTGACGCTTACATTGCATGCAGCTTGCCACATAACTCTCAACAGACTTCTGCATACCACGCCAATAAAAGCGCTGTTTATTCCGGTGAAGCGTCCGCGCCAACCCTAAATGTCCAGATGTAGGGTCGTCGTGCATGACACTCATAACAACTGTTCGCAGGCTCTCCGGGACCACTAGAAGAAAACGCGCGCCACTGCTGGAGAGGTTCCTTTTGAACAGCAGTCCATCACGCATACAGAAACGGCGTGCACTAGTGGAAGCGGATGCAGCGGCGAATAGTGGTGCTAGTTTAGCACCTTTCCGCTGTTCTGCTCTGAAACTGGGATAGTCCGGGAACGTAGGCGACACAGACGCTACAAGCTGGTCAAGGTCATCGGATGCACAATCCTTTGTGCTAAGTGGCGTACGTGAAAGACAGTCCGCGTCAGCATGTCGACGACCACTCTTGTAAGCGACGGTAAAACTGTATTCTTGTAGCCGAAGTGCCCAGCGCCCAAGGCGGCCACAAGGGTCACGAAGGTTGACAAGCCAACACAACGAGTGGTGGTCGGTTACGACTGTGAATGGGCGTCCGTGCAGGTAAGACCTAAACCGCTGAATTGCAAATAATACCGCCAGGCATTTTTGTGCGGTAACAGTGTAGTTTTGTGTACCTATGCCGCTAGCATCCGTATGAAGCTCTGTCGGAGCAGAAGGACTGAAGTGCTGAAAGACGGGTCGTGACGTCAGCAAAAAATTCAATTGAACGAATGAAGAATCGCACTCCGGAGTCCACTCAAAGAAATTTTCCTTTCGTAAGAGGCATGTGAGAGGATACGCAACGTCGGCAAACTTCGGAATAAAGCGGCGGAAGTATGAACAAAGCCCCAGGAAACTACGAAGCTCCTGGACGGAACGCGGCGCATTGAACGCCTCACCTGCTGCTGTCTTCTGTGGGTCAGGGCGGATGCCATCCTTGTCAACGAGATGCCTGAGCACAACCGTCTGGCGGTCTCCAAAGTGGCATTTCTTCGAGTTTAAAATTAGACCAGCGTTTCGGATGCAGTTCAAAACAGTATCCAGACGAGAGTTGTGTTCACTGAACGTGCAGCCAAAGATGACGACATCGTCGAGGTAGCACATGCAGATGTTCTACTTCAAGCCACGCAGTATGGTGTCCATAAACCTCTCGAACGGGGCCGGTGCATTGCACAGTCCAAATGGCATCACGTTGAATTCAAAGAGCCCATTAGGGGTTACAAAGGCAGTCTTTTCCTTGTCCTCTGGGTGCATCGGAATTTGCCAATAACCGGATCGTATGTCTACGGAGGAAAAATAAGAGGCCGAATGTAAGCAGTCTAATGCGTCCTCTATACGTGGCAGCGGGTATACGTCCTTTTTAGTCACGGCATTCAGTCGGCGATAGTCAACGCAAAATCTCCAAGATCGATCTTTCTTCTTAACAAGGATTACCGGTGCTGCCCACGGACTGGCTGGCTCTTGTACCACTTCCTTTTGCATCATTTCCTGCACTTGGTCGTTGATAATTTGTCTTACTGACGGGGAAACACGATATGGTTTTTGGCGAATCGAACTTGCCGCGCCAGTGTTGATGGTATGGCGCGTTGGAGACAGGGGGATAGGGATTACTTTGCCTTTCTGCGCAAAGTCAAATACCGAAACGTGCTTCAACAGCACATTCAATAAAGTTCGGTGCTCGCTGGAGCTAAGCGACTTATTTATTGTTGCCATAAGCGCCCCGTCCAAATTGTGACAACCAGTTCCGTCACGTTCTTCCGGCACGTCTGTGAGCTCGACCACTGATAAGGTCACGTGTTCTTTGCGGACCGAAGCTAATTTCAAACCATTGGGTATTGTCACGGGCTCAGAGGAACAGTTTACAGTCCATAGGACAGTTCGTCCGCCATCCATCGACACCACACAATAGAGAACAAACACATTCTTCTTCACGCAGTTTATGTGCATTGGTTCTACGCTCGCATCGAAGCTGTCAGAATCCGCGCCGCGACAAACAACAGGAACACGTACGGTAGACAACGCAGGTATGAACGTATCGCCACAGACACACGGCGTAGTTTGGTCCTTTGCCGGAGTTTCCAGAAGTTTTGAAGGCATCTGGCCACTCACAAAGACTTTCCCCGTGCGACAGTCTACAGTGGCACCACATTCTCGCAAGAAGTCCATGCCGAGAATGACATCATGTGTAGACCGAGGAATAATCGCAAACTCTGTCGTTATCATAAGGCCTCCCAAAATTACCTCAGCACTACACACACCAATAGGGCGCAATGGCTTTCCACTCACTCCACAAAACGTCGAAGTTTCATCCCAGGTAAAAACAACTTTGCGCCCTAACACGTCTTTAAAGGAAGCACTCATCACGGAAATCGTTGCACCTGTGTCCACCAAGGCCATCACAGACACATGATTCACCAAAACACGCACTTTGTTATTAAACATACACACAGGAGGTATTTCTCTCAGTAGCACGTTTCCAGCGACCTCACCCCCATTGCCCGCGCTGGCTAGTTTTCCGGTGGCGAAGAGGGCGCTTTGCGACGCAGCGGTGAAGGAGAACGATGAGCACGAGGTCACGGTGGGGGCGTTAAACTCCTGTCAGATGCCGGGAAGTGGTTGCGGAAGCTGTTGGGCCAAAAGTTCTCATCAGGTGGTATGTTGGCCGGCCACCGGACACCATGAGGCTGTTCGAAGGGTCGTGAAAAGTCAGATGGTTGGTAATACCGAGGAGTCACCCGACCGTTGCGAAATTGCGATATGTGGCCTGGCACACCACAGGAATAGCACACCGGCCGAGGTTGAAACGTCGGTCGCTCGTCGATGAATAGAGTGTCATCATTTGCTCTTGTGTGACGGATGAGCTGGTTGGGTGAGTCGTACCGAAATGTCGGGTGTCGAGGAGGCATGTGCTGAGAGCGTCGGTCATACCGTGACGCGGAGAATCTGGTTGT